>CP142454.1:58310000-58910000 GCA_038049695.1 Cinnamomum chago | reverse complement strand
TCCAAGTAGCCTTAACGAAGGTAGAGGTAGAGGTCTTGGGAACAAATTTGAAATGAGCTCTAGAACTATGCTTTTGAGACATCCTAAACTTAAAAGGACAGTTAGGAACTAGATGACCTATTTGATTGCAAAAGTGACAAGTCCATCTAGAGGAAAAGAAGATTTTACCTATAGGCTTGAGATGAGTCCTAGTATTATGTTGAAAGCTATTCTTCTTGCTACTAGAGGAGCATTCATAACCTATACCATTCTTGTTACCAAAGACTTTATTCAAGCCTAACATTTGATAGAATTTGTCATTGCCTAAGGTAAATTTTTCAACAACATGTTTTCCCTTTTCAAGTTTCATTTGAAGAGATTCTGATTCTTGTTGACTAGATTCTAACAGACTTTGTAGCTTATGAATTTCTTTTTCAGCTTTAGCAAGATTGTCATTAGAGGTAGTCAACTTAGATTGAACATTTTTTATCTCATTGTCTTTCAAGATTAATTGATCTTTTAAAACATCTAGATCATTCACAAGCCTTTTAGATTCACTTTTTAAGCTTTTATTTTTCTTGGTTATGACTTCACATAGTTCATATAGTTCTTCATAGGCTTGATGAATATCATTGTCACTATTCTCTTCATTTACTTCTTCTATTAATATGTTATGATCATTGTTTTCTTCAATGGGAGTGAAGAGAAGCCAAGAAGTGAAATTATCATTATCTTCATCATTTTGAGGTTCATTATTGTCACTACTTTCATCTTCATCATCATCCCAAGTTATGTTTAAGACTTTCTTTCCTTTCTTATCTTTCTTTTCAGATTCCTTAGGGGAGGGACAATTTTGAGCAATGTGACCAAAGCCTTTACAGTTATAACATTGCACATCCCTTTTGGTAAAAGATCCCCTTGAGTTTCTTTGAAATTTTTCATTTTTAGAATCTTCAGAATATTTATAGTTCTTTTTGTTCTTAAGGAAATTCTTGAACTTCTTAGCAAGTAAAATAGTGTTTTCATCATCACTCTCACTCTCATTGTCATTTTCTTTATGTTGGGAGCTAAGAGCTACACCTTTCTTCTTGCTAGGGGCTTCAAAGTCTAATTCATAGGTGAGAAGATTTCCTCTAAGTTCTTCTATTTTGATCTTGTCCACATCTTTGCTTTCGGTTATAGCAACTATCTTAGGTTTGAACCTTTTGGGAAGAGATCTTAATATTTTCCTAACAGCTTTGGACTCATCCATCTTCTCTCCTAGACCTATAAGGGAATTGACAATCTCCATGAATTTAGTATAGAACTCATCAAATGTTTCTTCCTCTTGCATTTTGAGTTCCTCATACTTAGTAGACAACATTTGGATTTTAGCAACTTTGACTTGATTGGTCCCTTCATGAGTGGTCTCTAAGGTATCCCACACTTCCTTAGCAGTAATACAATTTACTACCCTATTGAACTTTTCTTGGGACAAGGCACAAAACAAGGAATTTTTTGCTTTAGCATTTAGATTTGCCCTATCTTTCTCTCCTTGAGTCCAATCTTTCTTGGGCTTAACTTTGATAGCAATGACATGTCCTTCAGAATCTTGTTCAGTGATAATGGGATCATGATACCCTTCTTCAATGATACTCCAAACATCCATATTTTGAGATTCAAGAAAGACTTGCATCCTAATTTTCCAATACCGGTAATGAGAGCCATTGAACAAGGGAGGTCTATTGGTGGCATGGCCTTCTCCTAATTGGGATTGCATGGTGACCACAAAAGCTAAAACTCACTCTAAGGATTCTAACTCTAGGTTGTTAGACCTAAGCAAGAGCACCTAGGCTCTGATACCAATTGAAAGTCCAAGATCGAATCCTAGAGGGGGGGGTGAATAGGGTGAGCTCTAAGACCTAGACCAATTTTTAAATCTTTTAGCTTTTAAGTCTATTATGCTTTGAAGGAGAAATAAGGAAATCAACCAACCATGCATAATCCATAAAAAGAGAGCATAATAACAATCACCATAACACAAGCACGTATAGTGGTTCGGCCAAATTGCCTACATCCACTCCCGGTACACCTACCGGTATCCACTAACTTCAATTAAGGTTTAGGATCACCTCAAACCTTACACACAACACTATGCTTTTCAAGGGTTAGCACCAACCTTTACAACATATACTTTTCAAGGCTAAGTATGAACCTTTACAACTTAGAACTTTTCTCTTAAACAATATGCCTAATGATGCATGGATAAAGAGAACAATGAAGTGCAAAGAAATGCCTCTTAATAGGCTAGATTGAAAATGAAACTCAAGTTCTAGAACAATGCATGAAAATGACAAAGTCTATGTGAAATGCATTTTCTAGAAGATTACTCTTTCTCTTTTAAAAGATATGAACTTAAATGATGCAAAGATGTTTAACACATATTTGAGAAAGAGTTATATGTCTAACACAAATGATTCATAATGAAAAGCAACTTGTTTTCAAAAACATGATCTAAAGGCTAACAAGTAGATTTTTGAAACAAGAAACTAAAATCATGTGTTTCATAGACCATATGTTGCATTCATAAGTCTCATGTGATTTTTAAAGAACTAAGCATGTTATGAAGGTCAACATCTTAATAGGAAAGCAACTTGTTTATCATGCATTGAAAATAGATCAAAGATTCAAAACAAAACATGATTTTGAAAAGAGTAGGATTAAAGGAAGCACACCCATTTGTAGATCAAAGGTTGAATAAGATGAATGGCTTCATAATCCTTGTGGAAATGCTCTTGAGAAGTTGCTTAGCCTTGGCCTCAAAGGACTCTCCAATCTCAGCAACTTTCTCCAACCAAAAAGCCACTTTTTATAAAGATAAAGTTGCCAACGGCTAGTTCTCGGTCGACCGAGAAACAGGTCTCGGTCGACCGGGAATACACAACGGATATAAATCTGACCGTTGGGGCTACAGTTCAGATTTCTGCAGAAATGGCCTCAGTTGTCTCGGTCGACCGAGAGGCAGGTCTCGGTCGACCGAGACCACTGCCTGAAACTGCCCAGAATTTCAACACTTGAGAGAAACTTGAGGCTTAAGAGGGCACCTTCCAAAGGACTTTCAAACACATCTACCAAGCAAAAAATCATGACTTAAAAGAAGATGAAAACTGAGATTTTAAAGCCATGAAAACTCCAAAACACAATAATGAATTTAAAGCTAGAAACTTTGGAAAGCTTGGAAGGAGTTTTGAAATCAAAAACTCTATGAACTGAAGAGGCAACCTGAGTTGAAAACCATGCAAATTAAATGATAAAACCAAAGATCAAGAAAGTGAAATATGCATGATGATTCTAAGAATAAAACCAAGAATGAATGAGAGAACAAGCTATATGAAAGTGAATGCATCCTATCAAATTGCAACAAAACTAAAACTCTAACAGGTACGTGGTAGTAGAGTTGTGGGAACATTCAATGGTCAAGATGGAATCTATCTTTAATATCCCCTTGTGCCAATTAATGGATTTATCATTGGTAAGTGCGCACCCATTCCAATTAAGAGTTAATTGGATCGGTACCAAATGATCATTATAATTTATTGGGGCTCAAGGATAATAAGATATGGATCTAATTTGGTAGACAGGTCCAATTGATCCATGGATATAGATGGAGGGGCCTACTTGTGGTATTGAGGAAGTTTAGGGTCTTCATTGTAATTTATTCGTAAGACTGGAGTGCAATTGCATTTATATAGTGGAGTCATTTGTAATTAACTGTGGGCCCGGATTACACATGAGATGTGGGGTCGCGTGTCCCAGTTGGAGCCAGCTTTCTAAGGAATCCCTTGTGGTCCCAACGCTAGCCCAAGTTATTAGAAATATACTAATTCTACTTGAACTCTAAAAGGAAGGTTACTATTTCTATTTGAAGTGAGACTTCTAATAGTGGTAACGGTAAGCTACTAATTATTAATGGAAGTATGACTTTTATTTTAATTAGAAAGGAGAAAGCTACTAATTGTTGTGGAAGTGAGACTTCTATGGCAACTAGCAAGGGAGAAGTTTACTATTTTGTAATGGGAGTTAAACTTATATTTCAAATAGGAAAAGAGATGGATTGGAGGGCTATATAAAGAGGAATAAACCCCTCTTGGTCGTACATAATACATAGAGCAATTCCAGCCCCTTTGTGCAAGAGTTGCACAAGTTCTCTTCCTCTCTAAGTTCTCCTCTCTTTCACCTTTAGTTCCTTATAGTTACTAGTTGGGTTTTCTCTTGAACATTCCATCATCTTCTTAAGAAAAGAGATCTAATATGGGTCATAGCGTGGAAGATCAAAAGGTGTTGGAGATTCTGAATTGGATAGTGAAGGTGTTCATCATCAAAGGAAAGAACTCAAATTCTCCATTAGAGCACTACAAAGCTCCAAAGGTATATCTATATCCTTGTATGCTGTAGATTTCGTGGTTGCATGTTTATGTGCTATTTTCTATCTTCTAGATAGGTTATGTTGCTGTACATGGTTTATGAGATTGAGGGATTGCATCCTTGATTGGGTTTAATGCTTTCTAGATTATTGATCCCTGCATCAAGTGGGTCAAAAGTTTTTGAAACCTGTCTGGAAGGCCCACCTATATTCCAACAATTGGTATCAGAGCCATACCTCATCTCTAATCATGTTAGATCAGCAAGCTTGCTCAAATCTTGGCATGAGATGCGAAGAAGATGAAGCAAGGGCTATGTAAAGATCAGTTTTGATGAATTTACTTGGTTTGATAGTAGATTCATGTTTGGATAGTCACAAAAGAGTTTAATAATGATGGAAGGATGGTAGGAAGCCATTGGAACACTTTGGAAGTGATTTGGGGAAGAATGGACACGAAACAGAAAACCCATGTTGCAGGTTTTCGTCAGTCCGGTCGACCTGGCCCCGTGCTCGGTTGACCTGCTGACTTGCAGGTCGGTCGACCGAGCCCCCTGGCCGGTCGACCGAGCCTTCTGCACAGCATGTTGCAGAAACTGTTTTTTCAATTTCGGGTCTTCTTTTACATCCTATTTTTGTGATTTGTATGGTTGTATGAGATACTAACTTGCAGATGATAATGTCCTCTCCATATGGCCCACAAGTCTTTTGCTTTCTATTTATGGTGATTGGTTTATTTAAAGCTAAATGTAAAGGGCGTCATGGTTTCCTCGGTTTCCCGTGAAAGGGCAAGGCATGATGAATTTCCCTTTAGATTACCATGTAAGTCTCATAATTGAGGCATAGGAATTTATGTAATTTTTCTAAATTTGTAAATTCTGGCGATGTCCGAGACAAAGAAGGAAAGTGAAGTTGGACTCCTAATCAAAGAGTTTGAAGATTACCAAAAGTGTTTCGGAGTTTCCCAAAGAGTTTGATGAACTCCAGAAGTTTTGGAAAGTCTAGAAGTCCAAGAAGTCTATTCCGCTAGGTCCATGTGGAGGAGATGACTAGTTTCTATTTTTTGCAATTTCTATTTATGGATGCATGCTTAATTTAGAATATTTCCAAATCTGATCCAAACATAGCAAGTTACTAAAATTTGTCAAATCAAATTAATTTTTGAAAAGAGTTCTAATTAGTGTTGATGCCCCATGAGATGGACACATTGGTAACACTAATTTAGAAACTGGACCTTCCTTAAAATAACTTGACTTGGAACCAATCTTAGATCATATCATGAGATGATTTGATGTTCATATGTAAACATGTGGGCCCTAATACCTTACAAGGAAATCCTCAATTCTAAAATATTAAGTGGGAGCGGGGCATTTATATTTAGAAATCCCCATGGTTTTCCACCATAGGTCCATTGTAAGGAAAGTATTAGCCTCGCGCCATCTTGAGAATGGTCGTTCCCCACGGAGGGCTTTTACTTGTCTGGCTACTAGATATGGATCTCCTATGGATAGTGTTGGTGAGACGAGGCGGGGGCCCACTCCCTAAGGAGGAGCTGCTCGCAACAGTTGTCATGCAATGCTAGTTGGTGGGTCACACTTAACTAAAATAATGACGTAGTATCCCCAAGGATTTGCCTCATTTATTTTAGAAACTGAAGTTAATCGGGAGTCATTCATTATTTGGTATGAGATACCTAGATAATAATGAATGAAGGGGATCATGGACAGTTAGTATTAATCCTAATTTTGACCAACTTTGATCCGCACCAATCTAGGTGGTATTCGCACTCCCCAAGGAGGCATACCTCGGGGGATTGGGATTCCGATGTATTCTGAATTTAGTGGTTATGAGGATTCCATATAAATTTGGTAATATACTAAACCCTAATGTCATTTAAATTCATTAATTGAATATATGGTTATGTGCTACAGTATTTCCAGCATGAATTCAAATACTTTCAATCCACTTGCGACCATCCTCAACCAGAATAAGTTGGCGGGATCCAATTATGTAGACTGGAAACGGAACATGGATATAGTCCTGACAGCTTCAGGATATAAATATGTCCTTACCAAACCCCCCATAGATGAGCCTTTGCCGGAAGCATCACAGGAAGAAAAGGAAGTTTACACCAAGTGGGCCAAAGACGATGAGATGGCCAGATGTTATATACAGGCATCCATGTCTAGTGTTTTGTAACACCAACATCAATCCTTTAAGACTGCATATGATATTATATCAAACTCAAAGGAGATGTTTGCGGAACAGGACAGGCCTGCTAGACAGACTGCTATGAGGGTGGTTATAAACACCAAGATGGCTGAAGGCACACCAGTACAGGACCACATGTTGAAAATGATGGACTCATTGAATGAGTTAAATGTACTGGGGGCTGCGATTGATGCAGAATTGCAGATTGACATAATCCTTGAGTCACTACCAAAGTCATTCAACAATTTCAAGGTCAACTATAATATGAATAAGATGAATTTGACTCTAGCTGAGCTTTCTAGCCAGCTGGTGGTGACTAAAAGGATCATGAAGAAGAAGCCAACTGCCCTGATGACAGAAAAGTCATTTGCCAAATCCAAACCGAAAGGCAAAGGGTGGAAAGGCAAGAAGAAATCAGTTCCGAAGGGTCCTAAGGTAAAGAATGGTCCTAATGGTGGTGTTGGCAAGGCTAAGGGGTCAGGGACAAAGGGAATTGTTTCCATTGTGGTATGACAGGACATTGGAAGAGGAATTGTCCAGATTATCTGTCTAAGAAGAAGACCTCAGGTATGATTGAGTCACTTATTTCTGAAGTTAGTTTTGCAACTGGTACTTCAGAATCTTGGTGTGTGGACTCCGGGGCAACTAATCACATATGTAATTCGTTGCAGGGGTTCAGGGAAACCAGGAAACTCAGTGACGGCGAAATCTTTGTCAACCTAGGATCTGATGCTAAGGCGGATGCGGTCTCAGTAGGAGTTATTACTTTATGTTTTCAAGATAATAAGTTGGTTTTGTCAGACACTCTATATGTACCGTCTTTAAGACGGAATTTAATTTCAGTTTCTAATTTGGTGAATAAAAGTTATTCTATTACTTTTGGTACTGAAGTTGTCATAAAGAGAAACGGTACTTTTATATGTTCTGGCAAGGTAACCAATGGGCTTTATCTGTTAACTCCTACAATGTATGAGATACATGATACCGAAATAATAAATAGGCCATCATTAAAGAGAAGGTCACCTTCATCTAATCCAACAAAACTTTGGCACTTGAGGCTGGGTCATATAAACCTAAATAGGATTGACAGGCTAGTGAAAGATGGTATCTTGCCTTCATTGGTTGTAGAACCAATGCCTGTCTACGAGTCCTGTCTGGAAGGCAAAATGGCCAAAAGACCATTTTCATCCAAGGGCAATAGGGCAAAAGATTTATTGGAATTAGTGTATACTGATGTGTGTGGACCCATTAAGGTCAGAGCCAGAGGAGGATATGAGTACTTCATCACTTTCACAGATGACTACTCAAGACATGGATACATATACCTTATGCACCGCAAGTCCGAGGCTTTTGAAAAGTTCAAAGAGTTTCGAGCGGAAGCGGAAAAGCAATTAGGTAAAAGTATCAAGACTCTTCGATCAGATCGAGGAGAGGAATATCTCTCTGGTGATTTTATGGGATACTTATCAGAAAATGGGATTCTTTCCCAGTTGTCTGCTCCTGGTATGCCTCAACAGAATGGAGTAGCGGAAAGAAGGAACCAGACTCTTTTAGATATGATTAGGTCAATGTTGAGTTTCTCAGGATCACCTATATCCTTTTGGGAATATGCCTTGTATATTGCGATGTACATACTAAACCTCGTACCATCTAAGTCTATACCTAAGACTCCCCGGGAGTTATGGTCTGGGCGAAAGCCTAGTCTACAACATTTACACATTTGGGGTTGTACGGCACACGTGCTGAAGGTAAAGACGGGCAAGTTGGAAACGAAGTCGGAAGTATGCACGTTTGTAGGATATCCTAAAGGAACTAAAGGTTGGTTATTCTATAATCCCAGAGAGCAGAAAGTGCTAGTAAGCACCAATGCGGTTTTTCTGGAGGAAGATTATATGATGGACCGGAAATCTTTAGAAAAGGTGATCTTGGAAGAGATTCAAGAACAAACAATTCCAAATCCAAGTATGACCGAACTTGTGGAAGAACCGCCCCTACCAGACCCAGTAGTTACACCAGTGCCTCGTCGTAGTGGGAGAATAATCAGGCCCCCTGATAGGTTCTCGTTCTTAGGAGAATCTTACGAGGCAATCCTGGAAGAACTGGAACAGGATCCCTGTAACTATGATGAAGCAATTAATGACATAGATTCGGGACATTGGCAAGATGCTTTGAAAGCTGAGATGGAGTCTATGTACTCTAATAAGGTCTGGACACTTGTGGACTTGCCTGCCAATATCAAACCTATTGGGTGCAAGTGGGTCTACAAGAGAAAAAGATGACCAGATGGAAGAGTTAAGACCTTTAAGGCCAGGCTTGTTGCGAAAGGGTATATTCAGAAAGAGAGTATCGATTATGAGGAAACCTTCTCGCCGGTAGCCATGCTCAAGTCCATCCGGATACTCTTATCCATTGCGGCTCATCTCGATTACGAGATTTGGCAAATGGATGTCAAGACGGTGTTTCTCAACGGTCATCTTGAGGAAGACATCTATATGATGCAGCCAGACGGTTTTGTAGCAAGTAACCAAAAGCAAAGAGTTTGCAAGCTGCAGAAGTCCATTTATGGACTGAAGTAGGCATCCCGAAGCTGGAACATCCATTTTGACCGGGCAATCAAATCATTTGGTTTTAGTTAAAATCCAGATGAGTCATGTGTGTATATGAAAAATGAAGGTGATAGGGTAGTTTTTCTGATTTTATACGTCGACGACATCCTTCTCCTTGGGAAAGATATAGGAATGTTGTCAACAGTAAAAGTTTGGTTAGCAAAGACTTTTGATATGAAGGACTTGGGAGAAGCTAGTTACATCCTACGGATCAAACTCCATCGAGACAGAAAAAATAGGATGATTGGCTTATCTCAAATTGCTTACATAGATAAGGTACTGGTACGGTTTGCTATGCAGGACTCCAAGAAGGGTATCGCACCTTTTAGGCATGGAGTGCACCTTTCCAAGGATCAGGGTCCCAAAACCCCGGAGGAAAAGGAGCAAATGAGAGCAATTCCATACGCTTCGGCTGTTGGTAGCCTCATGTATGCTATGCTATGTACTAGACCGGATATCTGTCATACAGTGGGCTTAGTCAGCAAATATCAGTCTAACCCAGGTCCTGACCATTGGACTGTTGTAAAATGTATCCTTAAGTACTTGAGAAGAACTAGAGATTACATGTTGATTTACGGCAGTGATGAGCTGATTCCAGTCGAATACACAGATTCTGTCTTCATGTCAGATAAGGATTCCAGGAAATCCAACTCTGGTTATGTGTTTATGCTTGGCGGAGGAGCTATCAGCTGGAGGAGTATTAAATAGGAATGTACCGCTGATTCCACTTCCGAGGCTGAATATGTAGCAGCTAAGGAAACAGTATGACTCAAAAGATTCCTTTTGGAACTTGGAATGGTACCTTTGGCGCGACAGCCGCTCACAGTTTACTGTGACAGCAGCGGGGCAGTTGCTCAGTCCAAGGAACCCCGGAGCCATAAAAGCCAAACGCACGTACAGAGGAAGTATCACTTGGTCAGAGAGATTGTGCAGAGAGGTGATATTGCTATCACCAAGATAGCCTCTGCGAACAATCTGGCAGATCCCTTTACTAAGCCTTTGACCACCAAGGTTTTTGAACAGCATGTAGACGGGATGGGCATGAGATGCAATCCTGATTGGCATTGAGCCCAAGTGGGAGATTGTTAGTTTTATGGTCTCAATACCAAGGGTATATGATGTAATAAATTGATTCATTTCTTTATTTATCAATACAATCATGCTTTTCCTTTCAAGAGATGAATGATGTTTTATATACATGCACATAACCAATACAAATGACATAATGGTTCATGAGATGAACCGGAGTCCACAAGTATACTAGATGTAATACATGTGTTGTTGGAAAATAGGTGGGCCATTCAGATAGGTTTCAAAAACTTTTGACCCACTTGATGCAGGGGTCAACTATCTAGAAGGCAACAAACCCAATCCAGGATGCGATCCCTCAAACTCATAAACCATGTACAACAATATATCATATCTAGAAGATAGAAAACAACACCTAAACATGCAACCACGAAATCCACAACATACAATGATGTAGATTATACCTTTGGAGCTTAGTTGTGCTCTAATGGAGAATTTGAATTCTTTCTTTGATGATGAACACCTTCACTAATCAAATTAGAATCTCCAACACCTTTTGATCTTCCACGCTATGACCCATATCAGATTCTCTTTTCTCAAGAAGATGGTGGAATCTCCAAGAGAAAAACCCTAGAGGAAACTAAAAGAGAAACTAGAAGAGGAACAACAAGAGAGTGGTGTGCAACACTTGCACAAACCTAGGGCTTGGGCTTGAATTCCAATGATGGAATAGCATGGGGACGTCCAAGGCACTTCCCCTCTTATTTATAGCACTCAAGCAACCTCCTCTTACTAATTGAAATAGAAGTCTTACTTCCAAAACAATTAGTTGCTTACTAAATCACAATTAGAAGTCTTACTTTAAATATGATTAGTAACTTCCTCTTTTCTAATTAAAATAGAAGTCTCACTTCCATTAAAAATTAGTAACTTACTATTACCACTATTAGAAGTTTCACTTCAAATAGAAATAGTAACTTTCTATTTCCTTTTAGAGTTCTACTATGATTAGTATCTTTCTAATATCTTGGGCAAGCGTGGGGACCACTAGGGATTCCTTAGAAAGCTGGCTCCAACTGGGACACACGACCCCACATCTCATGTGCAATCCGGGCCCATAGTTAATTGCAAATAACTCCACTATATAAATGCAATTGCACTCCAGTCTTAGGAATAAATTACAATGAAGACCCTAAACTACCTCAGTATCACAAGTAGGCCCCCCCATCTATATCCATGGATCAAATGGACATGTCCACCAAATTAGATCCATATCTTATTATCCTTGAGCCCCAATTAATTATAATGATCATTTGGTACCGATCCAATTAACTCTTAATTGGAATGGGTGCGCACTTACCAATGATAAATCCATTAATTGGCACAAGGGGATATTAAAGATAGATTCCATCTTGACCATTGAATGTTCCCACAGCTCTACTACCACGTACCCAAATCACCGAGGTGTTGACCTACAATTGGCCTCACTCATTGGTGACTCAAAGCAAATGAATAGATAGAAACTTGAGTTCATTAATGTCTCAGGATTATGAACCTATTGCTAGGGAATTATGAGAGTAGACCTTAAAATAAAGACAATATATATAAGGTGCTTCTCATGGTCATTCAATACATCCAATGTACCAGCACCATGATCCAGAATCTTACATTCTGATGATCGCGACAAATCACACTATCTCATAGTGATCAAAGTACTGCAACCTTGTCAAATGAGATGCCCAATCTCATCACTGGTTGTGAAGACATTTAAGTATAAGATTTGCAATACATGTCTCCTGTATGTGGATCTCATCCATACACATGTATTACATCTAGTATACTTGTGGACTCCGGTTCATCTCATGAACCATTATGTCATTCGTATTAGTTATGTGCAAACAAGTAATAAAACACCATTCATCTCATGAACGGAAAGCAATAATATATATTGATAAATAAAGAAATTAATCAATTTATTCATCATATACTGGTATTGAGACCGTAAAACTAACATGTGTATGGATGAGACCCACATACAGGAGATATGTATTACAAATCTTATACTTAAATATCTTCACAACCAGTGATGAGATTGGACGTCTCATCTGACAAGGTTGCAGCACTTTGATCACTATGAGATAGTGTGATTTGTCTCGATCATCGGAATGTAAGATTTTGGATCATGGTGCTGGTACATTGGATGTATTGAAGGACCATGAGAAGCACCTTATATACACTGTCTTAAATTTAAGGTTTGCTCTCATAATTCCCTAGCAATAGCTAGGCTCATAATCCTGAGACATTAATGAACTCAAGTTTCTATCTATTCATTTGCTTTGAGTCACCAATGAGTGAAGCCAATTGTAAGTCAACACCTCGGTGATTTGGGTACGTGGTAGTAGAGCTGTGGGAACATTCAATGGTCAAGATGTAATCTATCTTTAATATCCCCTTGTGCCAATTAATGGATTTATCATTGGTAAGAGCGCACCCATTCCAATTAAGAGTTAATTGGATCGGTACTAAATGATCATTATAATTAATTGGGGCTCAAGGATAATAAGATATGGACCTAATTTGGTGGACATGTTCAATTGATCCATGGATATAGATGGAGGGGCCTACTTGTGGTAATGAGGAAGTTTAGGGTCTTCATTGTAATTTATTCGTAAGACTGGAGTGCAATTGCATTTATAAAGTGGAGTTATTTGCAATTAACTGTGGGCCCGGATTACACATGAGATGTGGGGTCGCGTGTCCCAGTTGGAGCCAGCTTTCTAAGGAATCCCTAGTGGTCCCCATGCTAGCCCAAGTTATTATAAAGATACTAATTCTACTTGAACTCTAAAAGGAAGGTTACTATTTCTATTTGAAGTGAGACTTCTAATAGTGGTAATGGTAAGCTACTAATTATTAATGGAAGTAGGACTTCTATTTTAATTAGAAAGGAGAAAGCTACTAACTGTTGTGGAAGTGAGACTTCTATAGCAACTAGCAAGGGAGAAGTTTACTATTTTGTAATGGGAGTTAAACTTCTAATTCAAATAGGAAAAGAGGTGGATTGGAGGGCTATATAAAGAGGAATAAACCCCTCTTGGTCATGCATAATACATAGAGCAATTCCAGCCCCTTTGTGCAAGAGTTGCACAAGTTCTCTTCCTCTCTAAGTTCTCATCTCTTTCACCTTTAGTTCCTTATAGTTACTAGTTGGGTTTTCTCTTGAAGATTCCACCATCTTCTTGAGAAAAGAGATCTAATACGGGTCATAGCGTGGAAGATCAAAAGGTGTTGGAGATTCTGAATTGGATAGTGAAGGTGTTCATCATCAAAGGAAAGAACTCAAATTCTCAATTAGAGCACTACAAAGCTCCAAAGGTATATCTATATCCTTGTATGCTGTAGATTTCGTGGTTGCATGTTTATGTGCTATTTTCTATCTTTTAGACAGGTTATGTTGCTGTACATGGTTTATGAGATTGAGAGATTGCATCTTGGATTGGGTTTAATGCTTTCTAGATTATTGATCCCTGCATCAAGTGGGTCAAAAGTTTTTGAAACCTGTCTGGAAGGCCCACCTATATTCCAACAATATCATCTTACCTCGAGTGAGCCTTGCTTCTCGGTAATTTGAATTAAGGTCTACAATTGCTTCTAGCAGTCACTGGAATGCTGGCTCTGAGCCTCCCGTACTTGCGTTCAGACCAATTGTATCCTCTATGGCTTTTTGCCTTCTTCACCTCGCTTGGACTGGGCCATGTTCCCCTGAGCGATTTGAAAAGACAAAACCATAGCTCTTTCCCATTTATGATCACTATATTCTTGTGATTACTAATGGATGTGGTCTTGTTTCAAAAGTTTTTCAAAAACTAACAATGGCAGCTTCGTTAACTATCACTTTCGATGAAAATAAGTACCAGCTCATGCTCCAAGAGATGCAAACCAAGCGCACTCATAAGCGCCCAACTAGCTGTCGAAGCGTCACCTCCCTCGGCAAATCTCAGAACACCGGGTCGACATCTACTCCTCGAACTATCATCTTCGGGTCGCTAGGACCGTTCCCACTTCCCGTAAAGGAAACCACACCTCCTAAGAAGCAAAAGATCGCCCCGCAACGTGTCATTACCATGATACCAAGGGTGAGCGCGAAGAAGCTTGAAGCCTGTGGTAACCCCACGAAGCCTCAACCTGCAAAGAACTAGGTCTACCCTAAGACTTGGTCCCCAAGACCTTCACCAAAACAAAGGAGGTCACGAACATCTGCAAGGCCAGCATACCTGGCCCCTCTAAAAGAAAATCGGTTCTATCCTCTTGCATACATGCAGGAGGAGAAACCAGCCTTTCGCCTGACAAAGAATGCAACCCATCATGAGTCGGCTTGCTCTTAGAAGCCAAAAATCAAATCATACATCCCCAGGCATCTGCAAGAAACTGCCAAGGCCTGCACTCCTGCAGTTCAACCCTTTATCTCAACGGGGGCCGAACTTGCAAAATTCAAAGCTTTGCTACGACAGTCGAAGGACTGAATCCAAATCCTGTCTATATCCAGCTTCAAAGAAGACAGGCTTGGCTGCTGCGCTCGAGGGAGTACATCCTTCATTGCTAAAGCCCAACGAGAGTGACGGAAGCTCAAATTGTCCGTCACATACGTCGCCGCATGTCGTATCGACAAAATAGACTAGAGAAGCAAAGGACCCAGCATCCTATCCTCCAAGTCTCCCAAAAATGGGTCGAAAAAGAAAGACCCGATCAAATTGTTGCTGTCCATATGGTTGGCGAAACCAGAAGACGTGAGAAGTCAACAACTAAAATTCATGTTCGACGACCGATGACTCGAAGCGTCTCCCGGATACAAAGACATGAATCCTTTACTCCTTCAAGCCAAGGGCAGCGGAGTAATCCTTCCTCAAGCTCTTCAAGAATGAGCCCCAACTCAGTCACCATAACGATCTCTTCGTTCGAATCATGGAGGATGAACGTCTTGGCTACAAACTCTGAGCCACCTCGCAATCCACCTCCTGATGAAACGACCGCACGCATCCAACAATTGGAGCAAGGTCAGCAGAGGATTGAGGCTCTGATGGAAAATCTTTTTCTCACTTTACAGCGTCAAGAAAACAACCAACCTCCTCCAGACAACGAGGAAAATGCAGAAAACAATGAGTCACACGCCCTTACCAAAAGGGATGTTGATGATATCCTCGCCAAAGCAAGAGAAGAGGATACACTAAAGGAGCATCGGATCAAGCCACCATATCCCTTATGGATGGACTCGCTCCCGTTCCCTGCAAAATTCAAGCAACCTACCCTCCAAACATATACGGGGAAAGGTTCAGCCAGACAGCACGTCATTCACTTCAAGATCCTAACGGGAGCTATCGCGGATCAAGACGCTCTCAAGATCCGTCTCTTTGCAAGTACCCTAAAAGATACGGCCTTCGATTGGTACTCCACTCTGCCAGAGGACTCCATCCTAAATAGGGCCATGTTAGAGACACGCTTCCTGACTCACTTCAAAGGTGAGGATCATCCTGTTAGTATGGTGCAGCTCTGCAGCCTAAAACAGGGGGAGAATGAGTCAACATATGACTTCATTCACAAGTGGAAGGCGATGGCATACAAATGCTCCGATGTATCGCCACAAGCGTCTCTCGTCGACATCTGCCGCAACAACATGAGAGCAAGGATCCGCTCCATGATTATCAGCAACAAATAAAAAAACCAGGGAGAACTCCTAGAAGCAACTATGGAGGCTGAAACTGTGATCAAAGACCTCAACAGTCAGCAGTCATCAAAGAAAAAGTCAGCTACCATTACGACCTCAAAGCCAAAGAAAAAGGAGGTTCTTAATGTGCAAACCAAGTCAGCTCCTCAGCAGCCAAAGAAAGCTGAAAATAAAGCTACAGGTAAGAAACTTGAACTCTCTGATGCCTTCAGAGAACGAGTAGAGAAAAAATACCCATTCGATGAAGATGTCGAAGAAATCTTCGAGGCTCTTGTAGCAAATGGTAAACTCACCTTGCCTGAGCCCAAAAGACCGGGATATGTTGGTAAAACCAACGATCCTCGGTAATGTCCCTACCACCAGATGATCTCACATCCTCTCAATCAATGCTTTGTTGTGAGAGAAAAGATCAATGAGATGTGAAAAAACGGAGTCATCACCTTTGACAAAAACTATGGGTCTGCCTCCATCAATATGGTGACATATGGACAAACTTCAAAGTAACCAAAGGAGAAGACCACCACTTCCTTCAAGATGATAAAGATGACTCAAATATCCCAAGAGTTGGTTCCTTATCCAACACCAGACGGACAATCTATATGGGTACATCCCGATCTCCTAGAAGATGAAAATTGGGAGATCGTCAAAACAAAGCCTACCGCTCAACAGCGAAGGCAATCCAAGAGACAACTCCGCAAGCTCAAGCAGCAGGAGAAAGCTCAATCAAAGCAAAAAGTCCTGAAAAAGGCAGAGACCTCTTCCACTGCTTCGCTAGGGGCAACGGAAGAATCCAAGGCTTCAAAGGTGGAAAGAAAATTCACCATTGGTAATTTCAAGCAACCTCAATTCAGAAATGAAACCGCATAGGGGGCATCATACTCTTGGAATTCGGTAATTGCATTCTCCATGGATGGATACAAATCCAGTGACACCGACGAGTGGGAGGAATCCCTTGAAACAGGAGAATACCTCTCCGACGAAGAATGGGTTCCCAAATCTCACCTTATGCCGGTAATCTGGTATAACCCATATCAGCAACAAGGATCCTGGTCTGATTATGAAGAAGACCAAGAGGATGTTCAAGAAAATGTTGTTGACTCAACACCCTTCACTGCTCCAATGGAACCTAATCGAGTTGAACCACGATGGGCAGACGAAGAAGAAGATTTGGCTCCCATGTCTGATCTTGAAGAGCATGCGAGGATCTTGCAGTGCCTTGCCTTAGAACAAGAGCAAGATCTTCGCGATCAAAATTCGAAGCTGGAACTCCTTGAAAATCAACAAATCCTCCTCCCTCAACTACTTAAAATGGAGAAAATTGTTGGATAGATGATCCTCTCACATCCGATGATGAGTCCGACTCCTAACAGTCCACTCTGGGAGAATCTCCCATCAGGGCAACTTGCAATGCGATAGTTCAGGATGATAGTGCGTGATTCAGATCTTAACTCTTGATGAAACTAAGAGATCTATGGCTGAAATTTTCAAAATTGAATCTGGTATGATTTGGACTGCTGAAACCAGCCATGTAAATCACACAAAACCACCATGAAATCATGATCAACTTGTGTGTATTCAAAGAAGATACAATGGAGAAGACATACCTGATGTTCTTGGGTTGAAAAACCTCTGGAATCTAAACTAGAAGATTAGATCTACAACTATTTAATTCCTGCACACCTTGCTGGAATTTCTTGCAATAGTTCTCTTCTAATCTTCTTCTCTATTCCTTTTTCTCCAAATCTGATTGGCTATGATGGTGGGATCAAACTAGGTTTATCTCTTCTTGTTTTTCTTTGATCTTATGTGGTCTTTCTTCAAGAAGAGAAGATGCAATCAACTAGGATTTCCTTTTGTGCAAAAGGACGTCCAAAAGGGGCTGGACTGGTTTTTCTATGGGAAGCTCCTCCCTTTGTTTCCAAGCTCTTGCACGCCCAAAGGAGAAGTTTTTTCCTTCTTTCTCTCTATGTGTTACATGCCCAAGGGAGGGGAGAATCATATATATATAGAGGAATTCCTATTGAAGATGTTTCCTTATAGAACTAGGAAACTAAGAGGAGCTTTCCAAAAACAAACCAACTACTATGTGGACGTCCAACACCTCCTTCTTTATTTAGAGTCCAAGTAGAATTAGGAACTCTATAAAATATAGGAATTCTTGCACAAAGAGAAATCCTTCCAAGTAATAGGACCTACACAAACTTGGGACCCACATACTAGGGACCACATTGGTTAGCCCAAACAAACTATGGCTCATGCACCAAATAATTTATCTAGAGTTGTAATTCATGTATGCCATCATGGGCCTATTTGAATTTACACTAAAAAATTATTTCTCCACAGAATTAAACAATTTAGGAAACCTTGCCAATCTAGGAAAGTGGCTAGAGAAGGGACCAAAAGACATATTTGCCCTTGGCTTCCAAAATGACCAAAATGTCCATGCTAACCCCATAGCAACACTAGGATCATTTTAACCTTAACTCATTCCACTAGAGAGTTATGGTTGCACTCCAGGGACAAATATTAAATTGCAAATTAAGCTCATCATTAACTGACGATTGTCTTTGACCTACCAAGTACAATGACCACAATACCCCTCTATGTAACATCCATAATCAAGTAGGTTAACTGATGTACTATCTACCTTCTTGATTACATCTTATCCTTAAAACTTCATACCCTTGACTTAATCATCATCCGGATATCATTCTCTTGATCCAGGGAGCGACCCACAAGTTCAATATCCATATGGAACATCCATATACTAAGATCTTAGATTCTGATGATTAATCGGATAATTCTAAGGGGACGATCATTCCATCACACGATGGCATAGATTCCATATTGCATTTGCACGTCCCAACTAATCAAGCCCGAGCACCCAAAACACAGAGCTATTGACCCACGAACAGGATCTCACCCATAGTGAATTAAAGTACAAGAACTCGACTTCGTGAGTTCATCCACATATGCTCAAGATTAAGAGCACTGGTCACTCAGTAGCATAAGGTGACTTGATCTCTCTCAGTGATAGTACTATTTTAGAGATCACACCTTTAATGGTCCTGTTCAATGCATGACACATGCACTAATGAGATATATCCGGGAAAGACCTCCCGTGACTAAGGTAAGTCACCCTGAACACAGGAGAGTTTCTCACTATAACTTATACCAAGATGAAGTGCCCAACTCCACCTTTCAGTTATGAACAAATTAGTTATTTCCAGTGTCCATGACTTAGACCTTTCTGTGTGCAGTCACTACACACCCAAGTCATTTACTGGAAAACAATGGGCCTTACACAACCATACATATACACAATTAATAAGGGAAAGATGTCATTCTATTAAATAACCAATGAATATCCAGTAACAGAGATGTGAGTGCAGTCAGTGGGCTTTAGGGCATACACCAATCCCAACAGATCCTCTCACATCCGATGATGAGTCCGACTCCTAACAGTCCACTCTGGGAGAATCTCCCATCAGGGCAACTTGCAATGCGATAGTTCAGGATGATAGTGCCTCTGAAGCATCATCTACCGAAGACACATACTCTCCGGCTACACCTGATAGTATATCTTCCGGAGCTACATTTTCTCATGTGACTTCCACTAAGATAACATCTTCTCTGCCTTCGTCCCCTGAAACTGTGACATCACAACTCACAGTCCTTCCGACCGATCATCCTGAAGAAACTTCAGCCGATGGAGACCTAGTCAATTGGTCCCAGATACCTGACCTCATAGGAGACGTCTGGACTGACAAATTACTCAATGAAGGAGAAAAGTTGTTGGATGTTGTTTAGGACTTGTTCCCGGAAAATGCTTCATGTAAAGCAATCACTGAGGATGGTGACTCTGCTGCAGACACATCTTCAGCAAATGAGAAGGATCAACTCTTTGATCCCAAGGATGATCTTCCGAATGAAGATCCTTCTCAAGAAGCTCTTGAAGTTGGTAGAGGTACCCGTTCTGGCCGGGATCACTATAAAAATTACAACCAATCTTCTTCTTCTCATGTAAATCCTTCGGGAAAAGATGTTGTAAATGCCTTAAGTGGCAACAATAATGAACACGCAGGCCCGAAGAAGGCTTTCAAGTATGACTTGATTGAGCACTTCAAGCACATACCTGCACGACTACACATCCTTGATTTATTACTAATGTCTCCACACACTCGTGATAATCTCATTTCAGAACTACAAAGGCTGAATGTGGATGTCGACAAACATGCCCCACAAGTCCTACAAATTGAAATGGACTATAGGGGTCAAAAAATCAAATACTTCCTCAAAGGGAGAAAAGAAGAAAACTGAGGGATCAGGCACCGAATGCCTCTCATTTCAGAAAGCAGCAAATGCAACCGACCCTTGTACTTCACAGGGTATGTCAAAGAAATGCAAAGGCACCGACCCTTGTACTTCACAGGGTATGTCAAAGAAATGCCGATACACAGAGTCCAAATTGACCCAGGTTCTGCACTCAACCTCATCTCTACTTCGGCGCTTGAAGAGCTGGGCAACCCACCTAGCAAGTTGAATCACACGTCTGTATCCATCTTTGGGTACGATGGGAGCGCTTAAAGGCCTATCGGTAAAATCAGGTTCAAGTTACAAATCGGTGATCTTATCTCTGAAGCCATTGTGTATGCAATAAGAACCCCTTCATGTTACAACATCCTTCTTGGACGCCCCTGGATACACGAGAATGGTGTCGTCCCTTCAACTCTACATCAATGCATCAAGTTCGTTAGCAACGACGGCTCGATACATCGAGTGTTTGCAGACAAAAATCCCTTCAAAAGCAAAGAAGTCCATTTTGCAGATGCTCAAATGTATAAAGATGAAAAAGTAGAAAAGGAGGAAGAAACAACACCCTTTGTCGAAAATCTCCAGAAAGATAAAGGCAAAGTTCCTCAGCGATCATCGGAAGAAAACAAACCTTCCGGCAAATCCGAAAAGAACAATCCATCTCCCTTCATTGTCTCTCTCAAATCTTCAAAGCCTTTGGTCATAACAACCAAAGCAAAGAAGACAAAGCAAAAGTCTGGGGGCAAGTTTGTTGTCTCCTTCGTGTCTATCATGCAAGACACAGAATCAGAGTCTGAGCCAGAAGATGACACATCGTCAACCCAAGCTGACACTCAACAAGTTCAGCCTGCTCTACCCCCAATAGAGACACCTACTGACGTAGAAGATCCTACGCCTGCTTGTTGTTCCGGCAACTTCAGTAGAAGAGAAGTCAATCTTCTTCCACAAATCAGAAGCTTCTTCATCAAATTCCATGCTTGAACCTTTCCAAAACAAAGGTATGCCTCAACTATTTCTATATAGTCCTATGGCACAAGCTATTATGAAGAAAATGGGTTATGACACTCAAAACCCAGTAGGCCTGGGGCAAGGTCGTGGTATTCTCACACCATTGGAGCCCGCCTTGACCGAAAATCAACTGAAAGATTGGAGACTCTACGGTCATGTAGAAAAATCTTCACATGGGTTAGGGTATGATCCCGGCACTCCCATGAGAAAGTTGACACAAATGATAAGGAGTCGATTTGCCGACCAAGCCTCAACATCTCATGTCCTTGAAGACATCGATCTCCCTGGATATCTCTTTGAAGAATCACCCGTCAAGGATCCAGGAAGCTCTACCGTTCGGTATGATTTCTCTGATGATGAAGAGGAATTGTCCGGTGATACAGACATGTGGCATTCTGACCCAGAAGAACCATCGTCTCCAAAAGAAGTACCCTACTTCGACCCAATTTCAACAAGGGATTGGGATCACCTCATAGCAAGCCTTGAGAAGTTCACCGATCCTGAAGATCCATGGCCAGAAACAAAGCCTTGGCCTGAAAATGCCCTTGAAACTCCAGAAGGTTTCGTTGAGTTGGAAGCCTCCGAAAATATTATGGAGGAACCACCATCAAACCTTTCAACAGAAGATCCTGTCCAAAAGATAGACTTGGGAACACCAGATGACCCACGTCTTGTATTCATAAGCAAGAATATAAAGGATGATGAGTTACCCAAGTATATCTCTTTTCTTTGTGAGTTCGTTGATTGTTTTGCATGGTCTCATGCTGAAATGCCTGACTTAGACCCCAAGATAGCAGTCCACAAACTCAATCTGCAAAAAGATATCAAGCCTGTCAAACAAGGTCGAAGAAGGTTCCGTCCAGACGTGATGGACAAAATTGAACAAGAAGTTCAAAAACTCAAAAACGTCGGCTTCATCCGCGAGGAACAACATCCTGAATGGTTGGCCAACATTGTCCCCGTGACAAAGAAAAATTGGCAGATCAGGGTCTGTATTGATTATAGAGACCTAAATGGCGCATGCCCTAAAGATGAATTTCCGCTCCCCATACCAGAGGTGATGATTGACAACACCTGTGGGTTTGAGCGAATGACATTCATGGATGGATTCTCCGGTTACAATCAGATGAAGATGCATCCTGAAGATGAAAAACACATATCATTTCGGACCCCATTTGACGTGTATTGCTACACTATCATGCCATTTTGTCTGAAAAATGCAGGTGCAACATATCAGAGGGCTATGATAAGAATATTCCAAGATATGCTGCACAAGACGATTGAATGTTACGTCGATGACCTCGCCATCAAAAGCAGAAGACCATCTGAAAGACCTTCGGGAAGTCTTCCTCCGACTTTGCAAACACAAACTGCGAATGAATCCCCTGAAATGCTTCTTCAGCGTCTCATCGGGTAAGTTTCTCGGATTCATAGTCCGAAAAGCTGAAATAGAACTTGACCCCATCAAAGTCAAGGCTATTCTAGAAATGCCATCTCCAAGAACCTTAAGAGAACTAAAAGGACTTCAAGGAAGATTGGCATACATCAGACGGTTCATCTCCAATCTCTCGGGGAAATGCCGTCCCTTTTCCAGCCTAATGAAGAAAGGTGTGAACTTTGTTTGGGATGCTGAATGTCAAGCAGCATTTCAAGACATCAAGACATACCTAACTAAACCTCCAGTGCTGGCTGCCCCTACCACTGGAAAACCATTCATCCTGTACACAAGAGCTCTCGACCATTCTCTGGGTGCTCTATTTACATAAGCGAATGACGAGGGAAAAGAAGCTGCTCTATACTACCTTAGCCGTATGTTGGTGGTGCGGAGCATTGCTACTCTCCAGTCGAGAAAGAATGCCTTGCAGTGATGTTTGCTGTACAAAAGCTACATCACTACATTCTTTCGAACAGGGTCTACCAGATTTCGAGGATCAATCTCTTAAAGGTCATCGTCACAAAAGCAGGTTCTCTCAATACCCGACTGACAAAATGGTCCATCCTCCCATCACAATTTGATATTAGGTATGTACCACAAAAGGCAATCAAAAGTCAAGCCCTAGCGGATTTCCTTGCAGAGCATCCGTTGCCTAAAGATTCCCCACTCAGAGACGATCTCCCAGATGAACCTGTCTACAACGTGGAGACTTTCTCACCAAATGCCTCCTGGGACATGTACTTTGATGGTTCAACCAGGACAAATGAAAAAAGAAAGCTGAACTCGGGAGTTGGCATCCTTTTTGTTAGCCCCAACAAATATATGATTCCACATGCCTTTTCGCCACTGGTCGTAGCACTGGAACTAGCCCTCGAATTCGGCATCACCATGCTAGAAGTCTTTGGAGACTCTCAACTGATCGTTAACCAGATGAATCAGAAATTTGAAGTCAGGAAGCCCGATCTGTTGCCTTATTACAACAACGCACAATCACTTTGCCAAAGGTTTGACATCTGTCACATCACCCACATCCTCAGAGGTGAGAATATCCGTGCAGATGCCCTGGCCGGACTTGCGCATCCATGGCGATCCAGGAAAGGGAAAACATGCAAATTATAGTGTATCAAAGAAGGATTCTCCCTCCTCTTAACACAAACCAAGCAGTTGTTGAATGCCACCAATTGGTCGGAAGTCGGATCTCCACCCTCAAACCTCCAATCGGCGACTGGAGTGATTTGTTCATTGATTACACCATGTTCGAAATCCTCCCTGAAGATCCAATAGAACGGGTAAGCATTCATAGACGAGCCCCGGACTTTCATTTGGATATACCTTCAAAAATGCTTTATAGAAAATCCTTCGAGGGAGTACTTCTACGCTGCTTGTCACATCAAGAGGCTGAGGAAACCCTCAAACAAGTTCATGCTGGTCTTTGTGGAGCTCATCAGGCTGGTCCCAATCTCTACGGTCAGATAAAAAGGTTGGGATATTACTAACCTACCATGGTAGCTGACGCCATGCAATTTGCTAAATGTTGCCGCCAATGCCAAGTTCATGGAGACTATGTCCATATGCCTCCAGAATGGCTACACTGCACAGGAAACTCATGGCCGTTTGAAGCTTGGGGTATGGACATCCTAGGTCCTATCTCTCCCCCGTCAAGCAAAGGTCATCGCTTCATCTTCGCTGCTACGGATTATTTCTCCAAGTGGTCAGAAGCATTTGCACTCAGTGAAATGAAGATCTCATCAGTCCTTCAATTCTTGCGCACCAACATCATTTGTCGCATCGGCATACCTAAAAGATTCGTCCATGATAATAGGCCACAATTCCGGGATCACCGATTCTACAGGTTTTGCGACAAATACAAAATCCAGAGTTGTCCTTCGACTCCATACAATCCGGCAGTGAACGGACTAGCAGAAGCCTTCAACAAGACACTCTGCAAAATTCTCAAGAAAATGGTCTCTAGTCATAAAAGAGACTGGGGAGACAAACTACCTGAAACTTTGTGGGCTTATCGAACCACCGTTCGAGGACCAACCCATAGCACACCATTCTCTTTGGTCTATGGATGCTAAGCTGTTGTCCCTTTGGAAGTACAAATTCCTTCCTTAAGGGTATCTTTACAAAATGACATGATGCAAGAAAGCAATGTCAAATTGAGACTCTAAGAACTGGACGATCTCGACGAAAGACTGCTCGAAGCATTACAAAGCATTGAGCTGTACCAAGCACGCATGGCAGGATCTTTTGACAAGAAGGTCAGGCAACGCACCTATAAAAAGGGTGACTTGGTTCTTGCAGTAAAAAGGCCAATGGTTTTTGCCCACAAATCCAAAGGCAAACTCAAACCAAAATTGGAGGGACCCTTCGTCATTGACAAAGTCTTCTCCAACGGCGCATACATACTTCTAAACATGGAGGGCGACAGATGTATGCTGCCCATCAACGACAAGTTCTTGAAGTGGTACTACCCTTAAAGACTTACGCCATTGGGTCAGAGCAGTGCATGCACGGCTAAAGCCTATTCTTAGGTACTCGCTCGTCAAACCCACCTCTTTTAGATTTTTCTTCCTTATGTTGAGATTTCTAAAATTTCAAAACAATGCTTACTTTCACAGTTTCATTGTTCAAAAAAAAAATTTCCAAAAAATCCGAGTTTAGGAGCCTCTTCCCAGACTTAACCAGATTTTCGATCCTTGAACCCAAAATTCATGGTTTGAAACAAAATCAGGACTCTGGGATTTCCACCCTAGTCCACCCTGACTTTACAACCAAAAACGGTTTTAAGTCAAAATTTACGACCCTCGTGTCTTTAAAAAAAAAATGGTATTTTTAAAAAACCGCGGGGAAGCGACGCTTAGTCGATTCTCGCAAAACCCAAAAATCGAAAGGATGCGAACCACATTCGATACTTCCAAAATTTAAAAAACGCAAGGAAGAGACACTTTGTCGATACTTGCAAAATTTCAAAAAAAATTGTGGAGAAGCAACATTCCAGTTGATATCCACAAACCCAAAATTTAAACAAGAAACCGAGGTCCTATAAAAAATGAGACCTCAAGTTTCAAAAATCGTGGGGAAGCGACATTCAATCAATACCGACAAAACCAAAATTTCTGAAAAAAGCAAGGAAACGACGCTTAATTGATACTTGCGAACAAATTCGCGAGGAGGCGACATTCCACCGATACTCGCAACCGAATGAGCAAGGAGGCGACATTCCATCGATACTTGCAAGACCATTCAGCAGGGAGGTGACTTTTAGTCGATACTTGTATTTTTTAAAACCAAAACCTGGCTCTCATGCCAAAATCGGCTATAAATGCCAAAAACCCGGCTGTCACGCCAAAAATCGGCTATCAACGCCACAAATTGGCTATAAATGCCACAAAACCTGGCTCTCTAGTCAATTCAAAATTTGGATTTCATGCCAACAACACAAAACCTGGTTTTCAAAAAAATCGGCTCTCATGCAAAAAATCGCCTATAAGCGCCACAAAAAATCGGCTATCAATGCCACAAATTTCGGCTTCCATGCCAAAAACAAATCCCGGCTATCAATGCCACAAACAAAAATCTTGGCTTCCATGCCATCTCAAAATTTCGGCTTCCATGCCGACCCAAATTTTGGCTTTCGTGCTATTTCAAAAAAAAAGAAAAACTTCGGCTCCTATGCCACAAAAGTCGCCTCTCATGCCATTTCAAAATTTGGCTTTCATCCCATCTCAAAAATTTGGCTCCCATGCCACAAACAAAACTGGCTTTCATGCCATCCCAAACTTTGTCTTTTACGCCAATAAATTCAGGCTTCCATGCCGACCCAAATTTTGGCTTCCATGCCATCTCAAAATTCGCCTTTCACGCCAAAACAACCATTTGACAAAAGGTTTTTCCACAAAATGACAAACTTTTGATCAAATTTCCAAACAAACATTCCCATTTAACTATTGCTTCAATTTATCACAAAAGAATTTGAGTGAAAAGAGGGAATCCAAAAAAGAAAAGTGCTAAAACAAATATCCACAAGCACTACAACAGAAAGAGTACCGAAAAATTATGTGTGTATATACACGGGTACCAAAGAATAAAAAAGAGAAAAAAAAAGTTTGTTACAAGAATCAGAAGCTTAGTCTCACATGGTCTTCAACCAAAGACTCAACTCCTCAAGCAAACTCTTGGCCTTAGCCTCTAAAGCTTCCAGGCCACGCTTCTTCAAAATTTTCCCATAAAATGCGGTAGAACGCCGCGATCCGTCTGCAGCACGGGGAAGCTCTTCCCAAAGAATCTGCCATTGCTTGTACTCTTGAGTCTTCCTCCGGAGATTCCTCTCAGCCTCCTCGACTTGGCGAATCAGAGTTCCTTCTCTGGCACGAGCTTCCACAATGGCAGCCCATTTTGCAGCAGCTTGTTCCTCCAATATCTCAACACGCTGCCTGGTCTCAACGACCTCTCTATCAACACAGCGCAGATCTTTTGTCAGCTCAATGATAGCCAACTCGGTAACGTTCCTCTCCCGAACTAATTGCTTCCAAGTCCGCGAGATCTCGTTCAGCTCAGACTTGACGTCGCCAGAAGGCTTCAAAAACATCTCATTAAAGAAGTCATCACTTGGGAAGCTCTTGGTTTCATTCCACTTGCTCCCTAAAGCTATGACTTCATCAACGAAAGCCTTTACATCTGCTATGTCCAGGCCGACTTCTTCGCTATCAGCAAGGATGTCCTATACATGCTTGACCATGCCAAAATCGGCTTCTAATTGGCCTAGAAGAAAGAGTTTCGACCCATGAGCTCAAAACGCTCTTCAACACTTTCTTCGCATACTCAAGAGATGGCCCGGACGAAGGCCGGCCCCTCTCCATTGGTCGACCGCCCGTGTCATGTCTAGTTGGAGGAGTGATCACTAAGCTCTTTGTAATCGGAGACACCGGCGAAGGAATCTGCTCAGACGATTTCATCTCTGCTGCAATAAAACTGGAAGAAGAAGTCCCTACTTCTGGTTCAACTGCAGGCATCCTCTGCTCTGGTACTGAGAAAGATGGAGGAACTTCTTCCGCCACCTCACAACCTGCTAGCAAAACAAAACAAAAAAGAGGTATAAATATGATCCTGTTGAAAAAATCATTATCATCAGGGTTATTGCTACAAATACCTTCTTCGACGATCAGCGGAATACTTTCTGCCTCCATGAATTCATCAGAAGTGTCGTCAAAGGTCACGTCCATGGATGGTTCGAAATCGTCAGAATCCTATAGCAAGTCAACTGACAAGAAAACAATCAACATGTTAGCAAATGACAGCACATACAAAAAATGAAAATACAAAGAAGTCGTACTAGGTGAAGATTCTGGAATCACTCCAGAGTCCCTTGGTTCTTCTTTAGATGACGCAATCGGATCTATCACTGCTTCATCAGCCGGAACCTCAGGCATCATCAAGTCCTCATCTTCTACTGAAAAAGGGAGAGAATGCAAATCAAAACAAGAAAAATCTAAAAAAAAAAAGGAAACGAAAAGGGAAGAAAGAGGAATCATACCTTCATCAACGGTTTCTTCCTTTCGGCTCCTCTTTTCCGAAGGCTTATCAACATCCCCTGACATCTCTTCAATGGTGGTGAGAGGGATTTCTAGATCAGGAGAGTCATCGTGTCGTCTCTTATTACGGCGTTGCCCTTTTTTCCTCTTGCTTCTATGGGTTGGTTTACTTGAAGTACCTGCCCCACTATCAAAGTTAGGAGCTTCGCTTGATTCCTCACCGGATTGTCTACTCTTTCCAGTGGACTCCATGGAAGCCTTCGTTAATTCCGCCTGCATCTAAGCGTCGATCTCGACTTCCTCCTCTTCGAGTTGATCCAAGACCTCACTAGGTATCTCTTGTATAGCTCCTGGTCTGATGATGTCCTGCTCATTGAGAAAGTCGATCTTGTGCTTCTTTCCAGAAAGGAAAGCCAGAACTTCCTCTCGACGGACTCCATCTGATCTACCAAGACCCTTCCCAAAAGATTGCTTGACATCAAGCTCCTTCTTTGTTAGACCCCGACCCAGACTAATTCGATTAGTGTGCGATTAGTATGTGTTTAGTCCTAAGTGGGTTTAGTTGTCGTTGGGTTAGAAATAATTAGCTTTAGTCTTGGACATAGCTTTGGGAATTTTGAGAACGATTAGTATTAGTCTGACACACTTAGGAAGGCTTGAGTGCCCATGTAAGCTTGGGAAGATCGAATCGGTTTCCGTGTGATTGTGGTTTTGATTTCATTTGAATGATTTTTTTATGCGTTACAACTTTCGTTTTAAGCCCATTCATGTTTGAAGCCCAAAAACCCATGTTTTGGCCCAAAGAGGGTAAAATTGTCTTTCTTGCACAAATCTGGACACAATTTTTGAGATCTCAAAACCATGTCAAAAATATACTTTTTGGATACTAGATATTTTGAGGATCGTTTTATCCTTCTTCGTCGAAGTCATTCGAGGCCCACAAGATCATATTTTGGTCATTTCAAGGTTCAAGTCATTGGGTCCCATTTGCTAAAGTCTTAAGCTTAATCCCCCCTCTTTCCCTCTTTTCATTCACTTTACCAAATTCCTGCAACTCTCTTGACCTAGAGCTAGAAAATCCCTTTTTCCTTTTCCATCTTCCTCATCTTGCATGACATAGCTAGAGATCTCCAAATGAAATTCTAAGGATATCACCTTCTTCCTCTCCTTGCAAGCTTTCCATTGGTACCAATTTCTCGGAGCTTCTTGTGGAGCAAGCTCTCCATTTTCTTCACCTCTTCTTGTTTAGCCATTGTTAGGTAAGAGTTTCAGCCCATAATTTTCATGGAGTTATTTTGGTTCCTTAAGATCTTGTTTTTCATTTGAAAACCCTTTTTGTGAAAATGGGTTCTTTGTTTTCTTTTGTGTGGAGTTTGAATGGTTTTCCTTGGGTTTATTTGTAGTGTTGGCTTAGCTTTGAGTAAGAGTGCTTGAAGAGGAGTGTTTAGCATTTGCGCAAGGCAAGTAATCTTTATAGGTTCAATGTGTATGTGTATTTTGATTCCATTGTTATTTTAGAAATTGTGCATTTGATTTGTTTACAAGCTTCATGATTATGTTTTCATTGGATTTGGATGCTTGAAATTGTGATAAATGAACCCTTGGTGAGCATGAAGGCTCAAGGGAAGGTATGTTATTGATGGATGAGAAGAAGGAGAAAAATGTAGTGGAAAATGTGCAAGAGGAAGGCAGTTTCTGCACTCAGCAAGTTCAGGCAGAAGCTGGTCCGCTCGAGCGACCAAGCCTCTGTTTGGTCTGAGCGCAGACAGAGAGCTGTCCGCTCGAGCGACCCTCTAGTCCGCTCGAGCGAACTGCCCTCTGTATAATCTGAAGCAAGATAGAGAGCTATCCGTTCGAGCGCACCTTATATCCGCTCGAGCGAACTGCCTCGCTCGAGCGAAGTGTCATCACCTTATAAAGTCCGCTCGAGCGAACCTGCCAGATTCAGGAAGAAGAATTATTTCATTTTCTGTATTTTCTTGAAGTTTGATAAATTAGACTATGTTAAGGGTTTTGACTTGACATTGCGTAAATGGAACTTCGAAATGCAACCCAACTTCGGGGACACCAATTCTTGTATATTCTGACAATTGGAGTCTCAATTACACAAAGGTCAATTAGCAGCCTTAACACATGCTTGTCAGATTTCGTGTTTGAATTCCGTTTTGGTACGATATGTACCATCGTGTACTAGTTTTGGATTTCAAATATAAGCTTGTTTTGAAGAATTGTTTCAAGAAAAAGGGGATCACTTCCTAAGCGTGTTATGCATATTTATTATGCCTTTTGCTAGTCGTGTTCGTCGTGTTTTGATAAGTGACTTCCCCCTTTTTATCTCGACAAGTTTTGATAGTGTTTCGCGTGTTTTGTGCATTCATGAATTAAGTAAACACCACTGAGCTTGGACTGCCCTTTCAGTTTGATCCACTGTCTGGGGGTCCTTAAACATGTGGACTGTCTGCAGACTGGTCGTGTATTTATTACACATCGTGCGTGTCCGGTTCCGCGGCCGGAATTCCCGTCTTTGTGGGAAATCGTGTCATGATTATATTATATATATTGTGCTTGTCGTGCGTGCTTGCTCTTTTCATTATATAAATGATAGAGAAAGGATGGGCTCTTTGTGAATGATGACTATTCATGATATATTATGTACTCATGCTAGTTTGTTTTAGTATCTCAGCTCAGTTAAATATTTCTGCAAATGTATCTCAGTCATTATAGTATTTCAAATCAAGGATTTGCTTATATGTTTTCTTAAACGTTATTGGTTCATGCTTGCACCTAAATTGATTACTTGCCAAACCGTTGTGTTTGACCCTTGTTTGTTGGTGCCCAGGTGCAGGAGACGTTGCCTTTGAGGAGGAGCGTCAGGAGGAGGCTTGTGAGCCAACCCCTGTGAGAGAGTGGCAGCTCGACGATGTCATCTAGACGTCGGGCGGGTTCTTGAGTCTCATCATCTTTTTGTTTGGGGGTTTCCTTTGATTATTTTGGAGAAGTGTATTGGCCTCTGTTGGCCTCTTATGGGTTGTAACAAAACTTAACTTACTTTCGTGTTAGTCTTATAACTTAAACTATGTTGGGAATGCCATGTTAGCTTCTTTCTTTGATACTATGCCTTGTTATTATTTGTTATGGCACTTAAATATTTTATTGGTGCTTATCTTGATGTGATTTGCAACACGCTTCTGCATACTTGATCGTGTGAGTCAGATTCCGCGTGTCTTTGGGAATCCTCACCGCGGGAACTTGTGGGAAAGTATATCTACAATGTAAACAACAACACAACACACGTCGCGGGCCCGGGATCCATTCCGGGGTCGCGACATTCTTGGAAAGCCCCCAGTACACTGAAAAGCTTTCCGCAAACCATTTCGTGAAGCCAACATTCCAGAAAGTGGGCAACTCAGGATAGGAAATCATGGCGGTAGTGTCCTCCGCACTGTAAAAGGCCCATGCATTCCTCCCATCCTGCAAACCTCCAAAGCGCTTCACCATGCTCAAAGGCGCTCCAACAATGCCTTGAGAGAAGCCCAACTGCAGCACGAAACGCGAGGGAACATATGGCTGGATATCAACGAAAAGATGTCTTTGGTACACCATCGTACCAACACGTATGTTAAAAAGCCACCCATTTTCTGCATTGGTCAAGGAGTAATGTCTTCCCAACCCTGCCCTGGTTGAATCGTAGGAGGGTCCGAAGTCAAAAGCCTTCTTCCGCAAATCCAGAGAAAGCTTTACTGGAGATTGCCCGATCTCGATGTCCCTGAACCGTCGCATCCTCAAACAGGCAGACAAGAGAGATTCGGAAACGGCTGTCCCTCTAGCCAACCGAATCATGAAAGGGTAATCAACCTGTGCAACTCCTAAGCGATGGAAGCCGGGATAGTGGTAAACATACCACGAATAAAAATATATGGGCTGAAAATAACCTGTTCATAGGGAGCCCAAGCCGAACCAGAAAAGCAGCAGCCTGCAGTTCGGTACACAAGTAGGAGTAAAGAGCTGGCACCAAAGCAAGCCGCTCTCCAAATGCCATCTGACAAGCCGGAAAAATACAGTGCGGCTTGATGTGTGTTCCATCTCCTCCAGTAAAAGCTGCCTCACCCAACCAATAAGTGAGGTAAACAGCGAGATCTCTCCGCAGTGCAATGTCAGGACAAATGGAGTCTGTACTCTCGAAGAACTTCTTCAAGTCATCTCGCATAACGGAGATCTTCTTCAAACCTGGGTTCTTAGCCCTATCATCTTGGGCCATACCATCAGAAGACTCTCCGCCATCAAAGAAGTTGGAGCTACAATTCTTCCAACTGCTGCACCGGTCTTTCGATCCCTCCTTCTCCTTAAAAAAAATCATAGAAGGCGACAAGCTGAAAGTGCAGGAGCCTGAACTCCTCAGACTGCTCCTCAAGAACGCTGTCGATAGGCATAAACTCCTCATAGAGTTTGCCAAGGATAGGCAGCCCGATGATGACACTTAATTCCTTCAAAGTAAAACCAATTTCACCGTTCGTCACAATGAAGGTGTTGGTTTATGGAAGGAATGACTCTAGCATGGCCATGAAGGCCTCATCAGAGAAAACCACGGTCTTCCGAAAAGCGCGAACCGCATCGAAGATCCCGGCCTCCTTCAAAATGGCTCCACCAACCTGCATGGTGTGATCAGTCCATGATTCCTAGCTCGAATCAGCACTGAAATGGCCACGAAGTCGAAAAGGCTTCACCCAACTGATGCCGTCACCCAGAAAAATGCAAAGACCAATCGGTCTCAAATTCACCGACGGATGGTCAGAACCCTGGTAGCCACTGGAGGGCATCAACATGTCCATACGAACAGGCGACTTATCTGCATATCCGGAAGGACCGCCAACAAAAACCCCGGTCTTTATCACATTGGTCCTCTTCACCCAGCTTGGAGGATCCTCTCTCTTGGGACACGTGGGAGAAAGACTCATTATCGATACAGTACGATCAAAGGTCGACCGGGTGGAAATATTTCTCTCCTCACCATCAGCTGTGTAAGAGAACTAAAAACACCTTCTTTGGTACGTCTAGTCGTCAGGGACTGCATCGCCAAAGAAGAAGGTAGGCTTGGGCACAACGCTCTGATCGTCCATGACCCAAGGACGATTTCTTACCATAATTCTATAGAACTCCTCATCCTTGAGAGCGATCAATCGCTGTCTCATCTCATCGCGGTTGACGGAGTCACACTCTTCTAAGTTTCTCTCTACAAACCGGACCTTCTCCTAGGCCTGCTGTACGACCACATTAGGAGACCTGGTAGACCGACGAGGTGCATCAGTAACAGGCTCTTTGCCCTTGTTTGTTCTGGATGAACTACCTACAAAGGATGAAAAAGAAAAATCAATCATCCAAGTGATAGAATTTTGCTAAAGAAATTCTAGTGAAATTTTGGCATGATTCCGGGACAATTCCGAAGAAAAGAGAAAAAACCCGAAGAAGATAGGAAGCTTGAAGATGAGCTCAACACCGTTGCAAGCTCGATGAAGCATCCTCAAAGAAGATTTGAACTCAAACATTGCTGCGAGATCAAACCAATCTCATCAAATCTCCGCAAGCTTGAAGAAGGGCTCAACATTGCCGCGAGCTCCAAACTTTGAAACTTGCAAAGCTCCTCAAAATCCAGCAAGAACATGAAAGGGCTCAACATTGCTGCGAGCTTCAAATCCCAAAACTTGCAAAAGATTTCCAGGTATGCATCATCATGCTCCCAATCAATTTACTAAAAAGCATGCATCAAAAAAATCGTCATGTATTAAATGCTAGGAAAACTTTCGCCAAAGTTTGACCAATTCCAACCCCACTTGGTCAAAACCAATCAAACTTTGTCCAAGTCAAAATTCATGTTGACTTGACCTAGAGATTCTAGCCTTTTATCTTGATGCATCGAAGAAAAAAAAAAGAAAGAAAGAAATATGCATGAACATCCTGGAATACATAAACCCCATCATCATGGTGCATAAACCTCATTATCTTGGTGAGAAAACAAAAAAAAGGAAAAGAAAAAAAAAAGAATCTTAACAAAATAAAGAAATTTGGGCAGCAGGCCGTGGCCCACTGCCACGTGGTAGTACAGCCAGGCCCGTACGGACCTTTCTGTACAGCCAAGAAAAAAAAACGTGCAAAAAAAATGTCAAAGAAAAAAACCAAAAAAAAAAACAGCACATGAAAAAAAAAGTAAAAGGAAACACGTGAAAAAAAGAGAAAAAAAAGAGAAGAAAAGAAAAGGAAAGGAAATAATTCTACTTCTACAATGGAAAATTTCTTGTGGAGGAAGAAAACTTACTTAAAGCCATTGATGGAGAAGAAGAAGAAAAGCTTGAAGATCTTTGAAGAAAAAGAAGAATTCTTGATCTTGGAGCACTCTTGAAGACTGTTGCAAAGAAAGAAAGCAAAGATCCAATCTCCTCTTGCTTTTATAGAAGAGAGCAAATCGAAAGAGGAAACGAGGAGAAAAGAAAGGAGGTAAGTGCTAAAAATTAGCAACCTTCCCAAAAGAAAGGAGATTTGAGATATTCTCTCCCAAAGAGAAGATTCTTTGAGAAATTTTCTCCAAGAAGAAAGGGAATGAGAAATATTCTCTCCTAAAGATAGATACTTTGGGAAAATCTCTCCCAAAAGAAAAGAAACTTGAGAGATTCTCTCCAAGTAAGAATATTTTTAGATATTCTCTATCCAAAAGAGATATTTTTAGATATTATTTACAAAATGACACCATGTGAGATCTAAGCCATCTCTAAAAGCTTAAGGTCCCATGGGCTAGCCCACATGATTCAGGTTTGACCACCTAGGCACTAAAAAGGGCTTCCTTTCAAAAATTCCTCTTACCAAGAGCGTACAAAATAGTTCCATGCCTCTTTTGAGTCGATCGAACCATTCAAAAAAAAGAAAGCTTCATGAGTTTCCAAAAAACCAAACCATCCAACCTCATGAACCAAATTAAGCCAAAATCTTGAAATTGACAACCCTTAACAAAAAAAAAAAAAAAAAAAAAAACCACACTCTGGTCCCTTAAACTTGCCACATAAAGCTTGTTAGGTCACAAGGCCAAAACAAAAAAACTTGACCCCCCAACTTGCCACATACAGCTTGTTGGGTCACAAGGTCAAAACCAAATCGGACCCCCCAACTTGCCACATACAGCTTGTTGGGTAACAAGGTAAAAATCCAAAAATCAAACCCTAACCCCCTAACCTGCCACATACAACTCGTTAGGTCAAAAGGTTAAAAACCAAAAATCCTTCTTGACCGCCTGATGCACCACATAAAGCCCTTAGGTTCACAAGATCAAAAGGAAAACCCAAAATCCAACTCCCTCATGTCATTTTCAAAATTTTGTCTTGAGATGGTACGTGATCTCTCCCACTACCATAAAATCCCCTTGGAAACTCAAAAGGCTATTAAAAAAAAAGCTCAAAGACTCTTGGTCAAATCAAAAAGCTCTCCTTCAAGTTTCTCTTCGAGGCACATCGACTCCAAAAGCTACTCGTCGCTGTACCTCGAGGGGGTATTTGTTGACACCAAAAATGTCACTTTGCCTCTTCAACATCAAGAAGCCACATGAAGCCGCATCCTACTACAAACGGGCAATACTGCTTCAAGCATCAGATCTTCTCAGAATCAAACAAAAACTGCAAGATCCTCCAAGACAACCAAAAGAGGAGTTCACATGAAGTTTCAGGCCATTCCGACATCATTTGGCCTAACTTCACTCCTCCAGCAACCAAACAGGCGCTCCTGGCAGCGATGACGTCGAAGACTTCAAAACTTCGGTCAGAGCCTACGGATGGTCTCAAAATACCTCCAAAAGGCTCAACGTCAAATTTCAGGTCATTCCGGCGACGTTTGACTTGACTTCGACGCTCAGAAAGAAAATCAAGCCCCTCGGCGGTGAGAACCACCGGGACCATTACTCATCAAACGAAGCACATGGGTAGCTTCAACATGCTTCAAAAGGGCCGCACATCAAATTTCAGGTCATTCCGACAAAATTTGACCCGACTTTGACTCTCCGAAAGAAAATCAAGGCTACCAGCGGCGGAACACCCCGAGACCATGACATCCAAATCGGAGCTAATTGATCATCTCAAAATGGCTCCAATAGGCTCCCTATCAAATTTCAGGTCAATCGGACATCGGTTGACCACACATCAAAGCGCGACATCTTCCTCGTGGTGGAATCAAGCCTAGCATCGACGGGACCCCAAACGGCTTCAAAACTCAAACAAAAGCCCATGGTTAGTCCTATCTACTTCTCAGGAGGCTTCACGTCGAATTTCAGGTCATTCCACATCGTTTGACCCAGTTTCGACTCTTGACAAAAATCGACAACTCTGCGCGGCAAAGTCTTCGGCTTTTCCAAAAAATAGGAAACTTTGTGCTCTTATTTGCATGACTTCTCGTCGGGTTTTCTTCAGGAGAACCAAGCCAAAAAAATGAGGAAAATTGTCAATAAAAACAAAGGGGAAAAAAAGAGACAAAAAACTCAAAAAACGGCCGACGAAATGGCGACCAAAGTGGAAAATCCCCCCATGGTCGCCGGCGACCCTGACCCACGGTCACCGGCGACCATGACCCACGGTCACCGGCGACCCTGGAAATCTGAGTCGTCGAATTTCAACCGGAATGCCCCTTTTCCCATTCTTTTCGTGTTTCGGGAGTTCCAGCTCCTTTGATTTCCTGAAAATCTGATTTTTGATACTCGGAAACGATTGATCTTCATCAATATCACGGATCCGCCGTCAAAAGCATGGAATCATCATTGATCGCTCCGAGATCGCCAACCGGCTGACCAAGAAAGTACACTTTTTGTCTGACCGATTGAGAAATCGATAGGACAGATGGTGTCAGTCCGATGTTAGCAATCTATGACTGAAGCTGCATGATCATCCAACATCGATCAACATGAAAATCCATCGTCGATCATCGCAAAATGAATTCCAAAAGACGCGGCACTGCCCGCGACTCTTCAAATCCCCGACGACCACTTAATGTTGTTAATTGACCCAACTAAATGCGGTCATTAACTCATTGTTTTGGATGGTCCAATCAGAAGCAAGGAAATGAGAGTTACAAGTCAAAGCCATCAAGGCATTAAAGCCATGAAACTCCTCTCATCATGGAGATTAAAGGCGATTAAATGCCCATCATTCTCCATCGGCCAATCAGATTCAAGGAAAAAGGAGTTACAAAATCAAGAAATAAAACTTGTAACTCCTCCCATAATGGAGCTTTAAAGCCATCAAACCTCAGAAACACTCCTAAATGGCTACCAAAGGCCTATAAATAGGAGATCATTCCAAGAAGAACGGATCCAGAAATCGATCCAGAAATCCAACCAGAAAAAATCGAAGAAAAATCAGCCAGAAAGATCTTGCGGAATTCCCAGAAGCTCTGAAGAGACTTTGCTGCAACAAACACCACAAGGTGATCGAAGTCCCTTCGGAGGCACTCCCCCCGCAAGGCAAAGCCTCCCTCTTTTCATATCCAACGGCCTAGACGCGGCTTTTCAGCCCGTCTCTTCATTTTTTTATTGGATATAGGACCTTCCCTTGGTCTTTATCCTCTAAAAAATTGAAGTCCAAGCTGAGCCAAAGAATCAAAGCATCAAGCGTTCTCATCTGAAGGACGATGGCGAAGTCCATACATGACTTGCGACCGTCGATCTTAACGAGACCCCACAATCTCTTAAGAAGTTAGATCCATTTTCTTAGATTTCTGTTGTATTTTGTATTTTCTTTAAGAGACAGAAACTCACAATTCTTGTCTTTCATTTTGATAAGATTTGTAAATCGCCTTTCACGGCAAGTAAAATCGCCTCTAACAACAAACAAAATCGCCTCTAACAACATTAAAAAAAAACTGTCTCTTTTCTTAAATATATGTGCAATGGAAAGTTAGAAAAAAGGTTGATTTCCTTTCTACTTGCGAAGGTGGATTTCTGGATCACCATTTCTAAATTCCAAGTATAATAGAAAATCTGGCATACACGCACAAAAATGTAGATGCCCGCTTTTCTCCCCCTTTCTTCCCTCCATTCGGCCTTTCTCGGTGACCCCGGGGACAGATGGGAGAGGAAAGGAAGGAAATCGGGTCCATCAGATATAAGTCATGTCACCTTAGCATGTTGGTAGGGCAAATCATGAACTATTTCGCTAAATTTATTACCTTCTTCTCATCATCGGAGTGGGAGGTGGAACATGACTCCCCTACATAATTATCGAGCGCCGAACTAAATGCATCTCTAATTTTTTATTTTTTTATTTGCAAGCATGCCGCAAAATCTTCAATTTTGACCATCTTTTGGATCGCCCGGTCTGAAGACCGTTCCAAGTGGTCCAACAAAGCATGTACTTGAGTCAAGATGTTTACGCATTAAGGATGAGTTAGAGGTAATAAAATCGAAGGGAAAGAGAGATCAAATATGACATGGCGCTCACATGCTTCTCGGCAGTGGATGTCTCTTTGCAGTGGGTGCTACCCGTAGGCTTTGACCCCTCCTAATTTCCACATCTGCTTTTGGTGTCTCCAAGTGGGTCTTGTCGGGTGATTGTCTTCCTCAACCGCCCGTCCCACATACATTCTCTCTAATGGTTTCTGGTGAATACCAAAGATGATAGAAGGGCGAGTGAATCTTTGAGGAATCCTTCTGCCCGCATAGGACACTACTCTCCCTTGCCTCCCACAGTCTAGTAACTTCATCTCCATACTTTTGATAGTCCACTTCCAACCTTTCCAGATGTTCAACCCTCTTAAAAGGCATATAGAAGGGCGGGGGGACAGCTTGCTTAATGTCGAACTGTTTTGCTACATGTTTGGGGTTGTGCCTTTGAACAATTTAGTAATGTAGAAGGACCGTCGAAGAAGCGAACAACCACTTATCAACCTTTGGTATCTTTAGGAACAACTTCTTTGGCATCTTAGCATATGGCTGCCACGTGACCTGTAAAATTAGACCAACTTAATCACGATACTCAGAAATGGATCAATAAAATTGGAAAAGTAATACATTATTGTGAATATTTTTACCTCGTCCTCTTTGAGACCATTGATGTTTGTTACTTGATTCCTATCTATCACCTCAATTCCCATGTCTTGAACAATGGGTCTTGTTGGTCTTTTTTCTAACTAGTTCATGGTGCCGGACATCTCCCGATCGACATTCTTGAATATGCCTATATCTAAACAACCAAAAAAATAAGATGTTAATTTCAAAGTAAACTTAGCTAATCAGATTGGAAACTCTATTAAAAGGAATTGAAACTGTATTAGATACCACAATGGATCACCTGCAACAACTGTAAGGGGCATGTTAAAGTATTCAAAAGGGTAATTTTCGAAGCACCACGTTTGGCTTCACCATCGTCCTCTTCCTTACCCTCATCTTCACCTTTTAATAACCTTGTAGCCTTCCAAACATTCTGTATAGGCTTGCAAGGCAGGCCGGACCCCATGCGTAGGGCTTGAATTCCCTAAACAACTCCAGATGCCAAGCTAGCCCTCTGGCACTGGAAGAATTGGAAAAAAATTATCCAGAAACCAAAAGGAACAAATATGCTCTCATCTTGTGAACCTCGCTTCTCTTCTTAGAGGGCTTGAAGTTTTCTTCTAGCCACTTGAATTTAATTGTAATGACAATAGTGTCTTTGCCAGGACGTGGAGCAATGCCAAGTAACTCTTTACACAGATCCGAGACAAGTAACTTGGGGAAAGTCCTACCCGTTACACGTAAACTGTCGATGGGGAGCCCATATATATGTGCAACAACCTCCAAAGTCACTGTGGCTTCACCGGTAGGCAAATGGAACGTGTTGGTCTCAGGCCTCCATCGTTCAACCAAGCCACTAATGAGGGCATGCCCTATTCTCATATAGTCTATTTCTGAAAGATGTGCTAGACCAACATCACTAACAATCTCCCTTTGCCTTTCAGTTAGAACCCATATGTCTTTATTCTGGTCGTACTAATGCATCTATATGACCTTGGCTCCACGACATTAAATATGGCTTTTGACACATGTGAGTCTTACCCATATAACAATTTATCCTCTTGTTTCTGCTTCGTTCCTTGGGCCATCTAATCAGTTTTGGCAAATAGAGACACAAGCACATATAAAACATGGGATTAAAATATATATATAGAGAGAGAGCTCATGTGGTGTATATTAAATCAGTGGAGTGTAAGTAAAGGGAACCTGAAGATCTCTCACTCACAACCATAACCATAAAACTTCAATAGCTATGATACCATGAGTAGTTTGGTTCTTTGATCAATTTCACTATTGAATGTGCAATATACAAGTAGTTTTATCCAGGGGGTTATCGATTAGACATGTGGGGCGTCCAACAGAACTATAAAACAACGTTCCACTCTCACACATGCACACACTTGCACACTCACAAATAAACACATTGGTGCATTCCAAAAACAAATCTGAATGATAATCACTGATGGACATGAGGGGTTTTAAGGGTTCGTATGGTTTAAGAATTAGATTCTTCTAGGCAATCCTAGGTAGCTAGTTTGTATGCCACAATTTAAATGTTTGATGTCTTTCTGTTATCAATGTAATGGAGAATTTACAAGTTCAACGACAGTTACCACTGTAAGGATTATAGTTGGCTAATTCATAGGTTATTGGACAAAACCGGGTTTCTTGAACCATGTATTGAGTTTAGGAAAGGACTGCAAGAGTTTCAAATAGAAAGTTTTCCAAAGAGTCCGGATTTTGTTAATTTGATTTGGTCGCTCGAGCGAACCTTCCTTCGCTCGAGCAGACCAACCAGAAGCTTGTTCGTTCGACCCATCAAAATGTTCGCTCGACCCATTCGGGCTCTGGAATGAAGAATTTAATAACAGAAATAGGTTCGCTCGAGCGAACCCCTCACAGAGAGAAGTTCGCTCGACCACACCTTAGCCTTCGCTCGACCAATTATGCAATGCGCCGAACGTCTGTTACCAGAGAGCAGTTCGCTCGAGCGAACCACGTGTCCGCTCGAGCGAACATAGGAATTCTAATTATGGATGAATATCTCTTTCTAAATTTGTCTTAAGGAAAGTACCTATTTAGAGTAGCCCTTCCTAACGAAATACTCTCTATAAAAGGGCTTTTTGCCTCTCCTCTCACGATGACTCTGAATTAGAAGAAATCCTCTGGTGTGAGAGTTTGAGAGATCCATTGTTCTGCCCCAAGGTTGCCAATATTGTTGATATGCTGACGATTTAAGTCTTGGTCTGATTCCATTGCTTTTCTTGAAGACTCCTTTGTTCAAGCACGGTGAAGATTCGTGACGAGCAATCAACAAGAACTGAAGCAGTCCTTAGGTTTAGTCAGCAACTGGGAAGGGTTGTAAGTGTCTTGTAATCTTCAAGTTTTACATAGTGCTTGGTTGTCTGTTGGCCTAGACGGTAAGGCCCGTGGTTTTTTCCCGAGCAGGGTTTTCCACGTATAAATCTGCGTGTCTTTCTCTCTCTTGTGGTTTGATTGCTTAATCTGGATTAGGGTTAACTATTAGTTTAATCACTTTTTATTGATATTCGTCTGAGATCGTATTATTGGGACCTCTGCCTGTGTTAAGGCAAGTTTTAGAAATTTCAATTGGTATTAGAGAAGGTTACACTAATTTACTGTGTGATCAATTTACTGATCTCTCATGGATATCATTAGAGAAGGAACTTCTACCAACAAGCCCCCTCTTTTGGATGGATCAAATTATTCATATTGAAAAGGAAGAATGATAGCCTTCTTTAAGGCCATCGATGACCAGGTCTGGGATATTGTGGTTGATGGATATACTGAACCCACAATGGTTGTTGAAGGACAAACCAAACCAAAACCCAAAACACAATGGTCTGCTGATGAAAAGGATAAATCAAACTGCAATGATAAGGCCATTCATGTTATTTACAATGGAGTCACTCAAACTGAGTTTCATAGGATTTCTGCTTGTTCCAGTGCAAAGGCTGCATGGGATTTGCTTCAAACTGTTCATGAAGGAACATAAATTGTTAGGCAAACAAAACTCCAGAATCTGACAACGGCTTTTGAAACGATTCGCATGAAAGAATCTGAATCTTTTGATGACTTTAACACAAAGTTGTCCAAAATTGTCAATTCATGCCATACTTTGGGAGAGTCGATTCCTCAATCTAAGGTTGTTAAAAAGATATTAAGGTCTCTCCCTGAAAGGTTTCGTCCAAAAGTCGTTGCCATTGAGGAGCACCAGGATCTGAACTTAATATCTATTGAAGAATTAGTTGGAAATTTACAGACTTTTGAGGCAAATCACTGCCCACAGAAAAAGGGCAAAGACATTGCACTGATGTCTTCTAAGTCAGTCGAGGATCCTGAATTAAGTGATCCAGGCAGTGATACAGATGATGAAAAGTTTGAAGCATTTCTTGCAAGAAAACTGAAGAAAATCTGGAAAAATAGGAAGACCTTCAACAAGAAAGAAACACCAAACCCAAAGGCACCTTTTAAGGACAAGTTTGTACCCAAGTCATAACAGAACCGATCGAAGGGTACAAATAAGCAAATTAAATGCTTCGAGTGTCAAGGATATGGACACACTGCTGCTAAGTGTGCCAATCGAAGGGAAAAGAATAAAAGCAAGGCACTAAATGTTGCCAGGGATGAAGACTCTGATGAGGATGGATTAGAACCTGATTCACCTTCAAGTAAGTCAGGAAAGTATGTTGCCTTTGTTGCTCTGTCTGATGTTTCGTCTGTGCAGGAATCTAAATCCGAAGATGATTTAGAACTTAATGATATTTCTGATGAAGAACAGGAGGGCGACGAAAACTATCAAAAGTTGCTGTAAGAATCGCTCCGAATGTCGAAAATCAGTGAAAAGAGGGCTTTAAAATTGAAAGCCATGGAAGAAAAGATCTTGTCTCTGCAGACTACCTTGACAGATTCTCAGTCAAAGGTAAGACAGTTGGACGAACAGCGGGCAATTTTGTCTAACAAATTGATTATTGCAGGTGAAGAAAATGCTCAGCTCCAACAGTAAAATCTATAGGCTGAATCTGAATTGGAGAATTTGCGAAAAGAGTTGAATGTCTGCAAATCTGAAAGAGCTAATTCTACTGGAAAGTTAAGAATGGTGCTGGTAGAGTTAGAATCGGCTAAAGCTTCAATCAACCGGATGAACACTGGATCCATAAAGCTGAATCAAATCCTGGAATGCCAATTACCTCCAACATCGAAAAATGGCCTTGGATACGTACATGGCGCTTCCACATCTAAAGACAAAGGTCTGTTTTTGTTCAAGGACAGGCCATGATGTATTTGCCTTCCGTCTATTATAATACCGGATACTCAAAGAATCACAAGTCAAATTATGTGTCTAGATCAAAGTTTGTTCCCGTATGTCACTTTTGCGGGATTACTGGACACATAAGACCACATTGCAACAAATTGCGAAACTTCAATAGAAATCAGCGTAGAAGGTCAAAAATTTCTTCTTTCACAGATTCGGACCAAACCAGTTTGGGTCCGCAAATCTGATTTGCGTTGTAATGTAGTTCTTACGGTACTGAGTGCTACCGACTCAGATGTGTGGTATTTAGATAGTGGATGTTCGAGACACATGATAGGAAACAAAGCCTTGTTTACCTCACTTGAAGATTATAATGGTGGTTCTGTTTGATTTGGGGATGGAGGTAAGGCTAAAGTTGTTGGAAAAGGTACAATATCTATTCCAGGTATGTCACATTTGAAGGATGTATATTTAGTTGATGGGTTGAAAACGAATCTCTTAAGCATAAGTCAACTGTGTGACAATCATCATGAAGTGCATTTTTCTGCAAAAGATTGCATAATTGTGGATAAAAAAGGGAAAACCGTGATTCATGGTTTAAGAAATTCGGGAAATTGTTATGTAGTCTCTTCAGACAAGGATATGACTAGCAATTTTTCAATTATAAGTGACATTGAACTGTGGCACCAAAGACGAGGCCATGTGAATTACAAGGATCTTGAAAAATTGTCAACACATGAGTTGGTTCCGTGGGCTCCCTAAACTCAAAAAGGCCTCAAATAATGTTTGTGGTCCCTGCCAACTTGGTAAACAAATAAAAGCTCCACACAAAAAGGTCGACTCTCTTACCACTAAGAGACCGTTAGAGCTACTTCATATGGATCTTATGGGACCGACAAAGGTTGAAAGCATTGATGGTAAAAAATATATATTTTTGACTGTTGATGATTTCTCTAGATTAACATGGGTGCTCTTCTTACGTGAAAAATCAAAAACTTTTATTGTGTTTATTGACTTGTGGTCTCTTCTTATTGCAGATAAAGGTCAAGAATTTGGAGGAGTTTCCAGAATAAGATCAGATCATGGCACAGAATTTCAAAATTTGGATTTCTTTACCTTTTGCACAACACATGGAATTAAGCATGAGTTTTCTGCACCCAAAACACCACAGCAGAATGGGGTTGTGGAAAGAAAAAATCGGGTGGTCCAAGATATAGCACGAGTGATGTTACATAGCAAAAATATCCCTCAAAGGTTTCGAATGGCGAGTGAATTTGAAATGAGCATGGTTGGTGAACTTTCTTTCTTTTTGGGACTTCAAATCAAACAAACTCTGTCTGGTATTTTTATTTCTCAACCAAAATATGCCAGAGAGTTACTGAAGAAATTTGGAATGCAGTCTTCGAAGCATGCTAGGAAACCAATGAGTACCACCGCCAAAATCAGTCTTGATGTTAGTGCACAGCACTCTGATGAGAAAGCCTACCGAAGCATGATAGGTAGTCTTCTCTACCTTACTGCAAGTCGTCCTGATTTTGCTTACAATGTTGGAGTTTGTGCTAGATTTCAATCCAAACCAAAGTTGTCTCATGTTCAAGCTGTGAAACGAATTTTGAAATACATCTCTAGAACTACTGAGTTTGGGATTTGGATGTCAAAAGATACCAACACAACTGTGGTTGGATACTCTGATGCTGATTGGGCTGGATGCGTTGATAATCGAAAAAGTACTTCGAGTGGATGCTTCTTTGTTGGAAATAATCTCGTGGCTTGGCATAGTAAAAAGCTGACCTCAACTTCTCTGTCGACTGCTGAGGCTGAATACATCACTGCTGGCAGTTGTTGTACACAACTTCTATGGATGAAACAAATGTTGCAAGATTATGGAATTGAGCAAGAAACTATGACTGTTTTCTGTGACAATCAAAGTGCAATCGATATCTCTAAGAATCCAGTCCAACACTCACGCACCAGGCATATAGATATTAGGCATCATTTTATTCGTGATCTGGTAGAGGAAGGTACAATCTCACTTCATCATATTCCAACTGACACTCAACTTGCGGATATGTTTACAAAACCTTTGGATGCGACCCGGTTTGAATCTTTGCGTAAATCGTTAAGGATTTCTCTAATTCCCTACGCTCCATAATTTTTATTTGTTTAAGTGCACACTCACATTATCACATGACATTTTTTTTACTGCACAAATTTATTCTCCCACTTTTATCTCCTTTTTTTATTTTTTTTAGAGGTGTTGTAGCAATAAGGTTAAACCGGAGGAAGAGCGCTACCTATGAATATGTGTGAAAGCTTCCACTATGGTTTAGCCTGTCCCCGATTTTACAAAAAAAAAAAGAAAAAAGGGTTTACTCTACTGAGTTCACTTATCCAAAAAAAGGGGGGGGGGGAATTCATTTGCTAAACTGTTTTATTGATGGGTGTGCTCCCTATGCTAGAAATAGTTCATCTTGAAGAGATTTAAAAGGAGTAGAGCACACATATTTTTTCTTGTCACACTGTTCCCCTCATCACTGTGTGCTTAGACTTGTGAAAATTTCTACAGTGGCATGTTTTCACTGTTTATGGAGAGATTTGACCTAAATTGAGACGTTAAAGTATTTTTGCGGCGCTGCATTCAAAGAGTTGGAACCCTTGGCAGTTCACTCGAGCGAACTTGACTGGTCGCTCGAGTGAACCCCACGCATTTATATCGCACGAGTTCCTCTTCCTACCCCATTTCTTCTCCCTCTTTTCTCTGCTCGCCCTAGCGGTTTCTCCCTCATTTCGCCTCCTTTTTCCTCGTGCCCTAAGTCCCTTCTTCACGGTACTTTCTTCCTTTCTCTTCATCAAATCTTTTTTTTTTCCTTCTATGATAATTTCTATGCATTATTTTTCCATTTTCTTAGCCTCTATATGCATTTTTTGTTATTTCTTTTAGTTAGGGTTTTCATACCCATTTGCACACTACTTCATGCACGTTTCTTTTCCTCCTAGTTTTTAATCATTTACATGAATTCTCTTTCACTTTGGATTGGGTTCTAAAGAGATACATTTTTACAATACTCATTGATTGTTCATAGACTATTGCACAATGCTCTCTTTCATTTTCTTTCTCGTATATGTGTTTGGGGTTCTTTGATGGTGTGTCTTTGACTGATATTGGCATTGGATGTATGTGGATGGCACATTGGTGGATGCGATGGTGTTTTGTCTGGAGGATATTTGTATGTGGTTTATTTTCTTTGGATGGATTGAATGGACTGTTGGGGACTTGTTATTCATCGTTAGTCTGGATGGCGACTTTCTCTTGGTGGATAGCATTTTGGCTTTGTGTTTATTCTTGTGTGATAGCATTTTGGTTGATGTTGCTCTGTTGCGTTGGAAGTTGATTGGTTGTGGTTGGAGTGGTTGCCTTTCGGCATATTCAAAGTGTCCCGAAGTAGACAGAAGAGCTGTGCAGACTCCCACCGCAGAGACTTACAATTCAAAGAAGGAGATAAGGTTTTCTTGAAAGTGTCACCTACGAGAGGAACATTGAGATTTGGACAGAAGGGCAACTTATCACGGAGATACATTGGACCATATGACATTGTAAGCAAGATTGGTGATGTGGCTTATAGGTTAGCCTTACCACCTGAGCTATCCGTCGTACACAACGTCTTCCATGTGTCTATGTTGAAGAAGTATGTCCCCGATCCTTCACATGTACTCCGGCATGAGCCATTGGAGATTCAAGAGGATGTTACCTATGTTGAGAAGCTCGTTCAGATCATCGATACGAAGGAACAAGAGTTGAGGACTCGGACTATTCAGTGGGTGAAAGTACTTTGGGAGAATCATGGACCGGAAGAGGCAACATGGGAATTACGTGAAAGTTCATGCTAATCCTGATCTGAACTTGGACTTCCATGGCTGATTTCTGTTTTTCAGATCGAAAACAGATCTGATTTGGCAGCCATGAAACATGCATAAAAACTCCATTAAAATCATGATCAACATGTGTATAATGAAAGGAGATGAAAGAGGACTAATACCTTGATGATATGATGGCCTCAAATCTCTGAAACAAGTGCTCCAAAGGTCTGATCTTAGCCTGCAGTCACCAATGCAAGTTGCAGGAATTTTCTGTAGTAGCTTTTGCTTTGATCTTCTCTTCTATTCCACAACCCAAACTGATTGGCTTTGATTGTGGGATCAAACTATGGATTCCTAGATGGGTTTTCTGAACTAAACTTTGTGGAAAAGAACTAGGACCTGATCTCCTCTCTTCAATGAATGAAGAAGAAGACAGCCATGGACGTGTGACTCTTTCTCACTTGGGCAGCCAATGGAGTTCCCTCTTGTTTCACGCCTAGGGTTAATTCCTCTCTCACTTCTTCCTTGTTGCACGCCTAGGGTAGGGAGGGGTTTATAAAATAGTTTACATTCCTTCATTAGTTATCTCTAATAGGAATGACCATCCCTAAAAAATAGCAACCAGCCACCATAGTAATGCAACACCTTCTAATTAAAGATACTAAAATTTAGTAAACTTTAATCATAGGAATTCTTACCCAAAGAGGAATTCTTCCTTCCAAGTAAAGATACCTAGTTAAACTTGGAAACCTCACACAAGGGGCTCCCCTTATGGCTGGCCCACAAGATAGATAAACACACCATGGCCCACAAGTTAATATTTTAGCTAGAGTTAAATTCATGTATGCCATCAAAAGCCTATTTGAATTTAAACTCAAAAATATTTTTCCACAAAATCAATTCAACCACATATCATCTAATTAAATTAGGAAACCATGCCAATATAGGAAAGTGACTAGAAGAGGGACCAAAAGACATATTTTCCCTTGGCTCCCAAAATGACCAAAATGTCCATGCTAACCCCATAGCAACACTAGGATCATTTTAACCTTAACTCATTCCACTAGAGAGTTATGGTTGCACTCCAGGGACAAATATTAAATTGCAAATAAAGCTCATCATAAACTGACGATTGCCTTTGACCTACCAAGTACAATGACCACAATGCCCCTCTATGTAACGTCCATAATCAAGTAGGTTAACCGATGTACTATCTACCTTCTTGATTACATCTCATCCTTAGAACTTCATACCCTTGACTTAATCATCATCCGGATATCATTCTCTTGATCCAGGGAGCGACCCACAAGTTCAATATCCATATGGAACATCCATATACTAAGATCTTAGATTCTGATGATTAATCGGATAATTCTAAGGGGACGATCATTCCATCACACGATGGCATAGATTCCATATTGCATTTGCACGTCCCAACTAATCAAGCCCAAGCACCCAAAACACAGAGTTGTTGACCCATGAAAAAGATCTCACCCAATAGTGAATTAAAGCACAAGAACTTGACTTCGTCAGTTCATCCACAAATGCTCAAGATTAAGAGCACTGGTCACTCAGTAGCAAGAGGTGACTTGATCTCTCTCTGTGATAGTACTATTTTAGAGATCACACCTTTAATGGTCCTGTTCAATGCATGACACATGCACTAATGAGATATATCCGGGAAAGACCTCCTGTGACTAAGGTAAGTCACCCTGAACACAGGAGAGTTTCTCACTATAACTTATACCAAGATGAAGTGCCCAACTCCACCTCTCAGTTATGAACAAATTAGTTATTTCCAGTGTCCATGACTTAGACCTTTCTGTGTGCAGTCACTACACACCCAAGTCATTTACTAGAAAACAATGGGCCTTACACAACCATACATATACACAAGTAATAAGAGAAAGATGTCATTCTATTAAATAACCAATAAATATCCAGTAACAGAGATGTGAGTGCAGTCAGTGGGCTTTAGGGCATACACCAATCCCAACATTACGAGACCAAGTACAAAAGAAGTATCCACATATACTACCTAAAGTGAGTTTTATATTTCATTTGGAGGACCAAATGCCCTAAGGGGTGGAGGATGTAAGACCCCGACCCGAGTGATCCGGATTAGTGTTAATTAAGTTGTATTTTAGTTTTAAGCGTGTTTAGTGGATTTTGGTTAAGTTGGGAATATAATAGATTTTGATATAGCTTTGGGAATTTTGATTTGCATTGTGATTAGTGGGGCCCTTTGGGGGTTCCTTCTTTATGACCTTGCATGTTCTTGAGGACTTATCGGAGATTCTTGCATTCATTATTTTAATCTTATTTTATTTGTATTGTTAACCCCTACAACTTTCATGTTGATCCCGTCCCCGCGCGAGATCCCGAAACCCGATTTCATAGCCTTGAGGGCAAAACAGTGATTGTGCACTAAATCTATACCCAAAAACTTGATATTCCCGAAACTTGCGAAACATATACTTTTTGGAAAGTAGATATTTCGGCGATCATTTCTTCCTTCTTTGTCGAATTCATCCGAGATCCCGAAAGACATGATTTCATCCCAAAGAGTGTCTTAAGTAGTGGGACCCATTCCCATTTGCTTTTATAAGGAGAACCCATCTTCCTCATTTCCCTTTTCCAGCACAAAATAGAACCTAGGGTTTGCTTTGGCAACTTTCTCTTCTTCTTTTGCTCTCTCCATCTCAATCTCCCACCAAACTTGCACCAACATCAAAATGGACTTCATCATTCTCTTCCTCACCTTGAAAGCTACCTTTCGAAACCATTTGTGAAGAAAACCTCCCATTCCAATATCTTCACCTTGAAAGCTCTTGCCATTTCAAGGTCATCCAAGTAAGCAATCTTCTCCATCTTCTAGATTTGTATTCTTCTAGTCCTAGAGAAGCTTTATCTCCATTATTGTGAGTTCTATCTTCTTCATTCATTGTTTGACCCAATTTAGGGTTTGTTTTTGGGGATTTTGTTCATAGCTTGGATCTTTGGCTTGGAAGAGTATAAGAGCTTGATTTCCTTGATTACAAGACCTAAGGCAAGTGGATGAGTGAATATTATGAGCTTTCAATGGTTTTCATGAGGAATGTGGTTGATTTGTCATTTTCATTCATATTTATTGGCTTGCATTGATTTTTGAAATAAATGCTTTGAATGAACCTTGTTAAGTCATTTAATGTTTTGGAAACATATTGGTTTGGTACTTGTTGTCTTTTATATATTTCTTAAATGAATGTTTGTGATTTGGTTTCTCTTTCCTCTTGTGGTTGTTGTAGTCAAGAAGGAGGTGATGGAATGAACACATATTGGAGTTTTGGAGAAGGGTAGATAGATGTATTGGAGGAGCTCTTAGCTCAGTTTTATTGCAGGGATTAAATGGAAGTGAGGAGAATAGTTTTGAGGAGGAAAAATGGCTCAAATCTGAACACAGTGGGTGTTTCACGCACCTGGCGATCAGCCAGCGGTCACCTATCGGCTAGCCGTCTGGTGACTGGCGGCTAACCGCCAGATAGCCGAACAGTCGCGGTTACTTTTCCATAGAGCAACATTCTCCTCCTGAAAGCATGGTCAGCCTCACGGTTAGCGAGCGGCTAACCGCCTAACCCATCGGCGGCTAACCGCCAGCCAACCGAACCATTTCGGTTACATTTCCAGTAACATGTCTTTCTGTCAGGTCAGCCAGCGGCTAACCGCCATCTGACCGCTAGGTAACCAAAATCACCCAGACAACCATTCTGGTTCGCTCGAGCGATGAGCTTTGTCGGTCAAAGGCTATGTTTGGGACAATGATGAACTATTTAAACATTTTGGGACTATTCATTGAGAACCCCTCTATGTCAGGGAGATTTACTAGACAATGTATGAGGCCATTCGAGAAAGAAACCACATCACGAAGATTTCATTTGATGTTTTGAAATTTTAAAGTGTATAAGGAGCCTGGAATGTCCCCAAACTCAAAGAGTACCAAATTGTTATTAGATCGATATACGAGATCCTTATTCACTTCAAATAAATCTTGAACCCTATACTTTACCCGAAATTTCAATTGTTTATTGTACTATATCGATCCCGAGATTTATACTACATGCCTTGTTTTCCCGAAAGCATCGAAGTACACTTGCAATGGTTACTTGTCTTGAAGTGCATTGCACCACATGAAACGACAGTGTGCCCTTGAGCACCCTCATCCTGCCCGTTTGTTTATTTGTACTTGATTTACTTGCACATGTCTCGATTTCTTATTTGACTTATTAGTCGGCACCACTAAGCTTGGATAACCCTGTTGGTTTGATCCACCAACTTGGAGATCCCCCTCTTGTCCCGCCAGCTGCAGTTTGGATCCCGCTACCCGCTTATACCGTGGACTTGTCCCGATGCCGCAGATTGCTACTGTGGTTTCTGATGCCCGGCTCGCTACCGTGGTCATGTATAGTATATATATATATGTATTTATAAGATCCATTGTTTCTCCTCACCTCGAGTGACTGAGATCAATGCCTAGTTATTGCTCTGTCACTTTAGTGATAGAGGACTTAGCTTCGTGTGGTTGCTATCTTGCTTGTTTCCCCGTTTCCTTGGTTACCTTTACATGTTTTATAATGCATACTTGTATTTGAATAAATGTTTTATCTCGTTCATAGAAATTGTTATTTAAACAGGTTTACACGCTTTTGAAGGTAAATTCATTTATTATCATATTGTCATTGTATTTTACTCATTTGCCAAACCGTCGTGTTTGACCCACTCTTTGGTACTCAGGCCCCGTTGTTGGTTATCCCGAGGAGGAGCACGAGGAGGCGGTCGGAGAACCGCTGCAGTTAGTTAGTGGCATGCTGATGATGTCATTTAGACATTGGATTGCTAGAGAGAGATAACATTTTGGGAGAACTTTTAACCATTCTTTTGGGGATTGGTATTTTGTCTATATTGGCCTTTGTTGGCCTCTATTTTTGGGAAATGTAATTAAATGATCTTTGTATAAACTCTAACTTACCTTCGGGTAACATGCTAATGATCATTGCTCATTCTGATACAATACTATACTTGTATTATTATCTTTATGATTAGAGATGGATTGAATATTTGATTTGTTACACGCTTCCACACTTAGGGGTCGTTTGTTTCTTGTGAAAGTGATTCACATGTGTAAATGACCCACATATGAGTCATTTGCATATGTAAATGACTCACATGTGGATCAGATTCCACCGTTTGTTACTAACATAACATTTCACATGTGAATCTATGAATAAGTTGTAGATTATTTGATGATATCTCAACATCCAAGCATCATCAATGGTTGAAAATTGGACACATGACTGTGTTTGAGCTTTTGAAGAATATGAACGGTCCTGATGTTACAGGTGGGGCCCAGAACACTAAAAAAATAATAAAAGGCGGACTGGGTATGTTAGTAACAATAGGTTGTATATTGTTTGATGATATCTCAACCTCCATACATCATCAACGGTTGAAAATTGGACACATGGCCGTGGTTGAGCTTCTGAAGAATATGAACGGTCCTGATTTTACAGGTGGGTCCCAGAAAAATAAAAAAATCATAAAAGGCGGACTGCTATATGTTAGTAACAGTAGATTAATCGAACGGCTGTGATTATGTTGATCATATCTCAACCTCCATGCATCATCAACGGTTGAAAATTGGATACATGGCCGTGTTTGAGCTTCTCAAGAGAATGAACGGTTCGGATGTTACAAGTGGGGCCCAAAAAAATTAAAAAAAATTAAAAGGCGGACTGCTCAGTGAGGCACTGTAGCAGTCCGCCTAGTAACAGTAAGGTGTGTAAGTTTTTCACACCTCTTGAGGTGTGAAAATGCAATGCATAAAAATGGCCATCTTTCACACCATTTACACAACTATTTTACACATGTGAATCAAAATCACACCAAACAAACATGATTTTTGTGTATCCATTACCCATGTGATTCAATTACATATGTAAATGAAAAAAACAAACGTCCCCTTAATTGAAATGTTCATATATGGTTGCGATATCCTCACCGCGGACACCTGTGGGAAATTAAATAAAGGTATGACATTAAACCGATGTGGTATATCATTAGTGTCCCGATCCCGGTATAGTCCTTCAGGCCCGGTCCGGGGTCGCGACAATGATGAATACTTGTGTTGATTTCTTTCTTTGACAGTTCCTGTCATGGCTCCAAATAAGAGACCTCATGCTGAGGCCTCCTCCTCCTCTTCCTTTGATCATACTCCCTTCCCTACCTTAGGGAAATCAACTCAATTCTATGAACAATTTGCTACGAGAAACATTGAATAAAAAAGGGAAGTGGCTGAGGAGTTGCATAACAAGTCTGTTTGCAGGAGCTTGGCTAATCGGGATTGGTACCCGCTGATGAAGTTTGATTCGAAGAAGATTCATGTGGACTTGGTTCGAGAATTTTATTGTAATTTGGAAGTTCTCGAAAATGGCTCGGTTCAATCCTATGTGAGAGGAAAATGGGTAACCATTTCGGTGGCTGATATTGCTGATTTCATAAACATTCCTAAGGAAGACAATGCCGATTACGCGATTCCAGATGAACTCCCAGCACCCATTAACTATGACGTTGTGGCCACAACTCTATGCGGTGTCCCTACTCGTTGGCCGGGTGGTATCATTCTACATGGAGATTTAACCGCTGAATACCGGTTTCTCAACCGGTTTGTGTGCCATAACCTGGAGCCGCGTGGTCATACCTCTGATGTGGCCCAAAAGAATGGGTATTTGCTTTATTGCATCGGCACGGGGAAGTGAGTCAACATTCTGTTGGTCTACTTACATGTTCTTGTTCGTACACTAACAGCCAAAAGGAATTCGCTGTTACGATTTGGAGTTTTCATCACTGAGTTCCTTGCATTCAAGGAGATTCCAGTCCGTCAGAATGAACCGTTCGTGAAAGTCAAGAATCCCATCAACTCACGCACCATTGCTCAATCCTCTGCTCATATTCCTCCTGCCCCCTCGCTGATGAAGGAAATCAAGATGAAGATGTTGGTGCTGCACAAGGACAGGGGCAGCAACAAGGGTTGCATGCGAGATTTGATCAACTTGCCACTCAAGTTCAGGATCTTTCTACTCGAGTTGATATGGGTTTCACTCAGGTCAATGCGGCTTTGGCAGACCTTTTGGCTCGTATGGGACATGGGCCACAATGATTTTCCCCTGCTGCTGATTCTCTTATCTTTTGTTACTTACTATTTGATGTTTTACATTCTGTTTGATGTTGGTTGCTTTTCGACTATCACTTACACTTTCTGTTTTGGTATCATTTGTCAATATTTGCTACTTTGACCTACTGTTTACTGTTATCTTCTTTCGTTTAATCTTAGTTTTCACTTTCCCTTATGCTGCTTATGGTTTCTTTTCCTATTATTTCTCCTTACCAATTTATGCACAAAAAGGGGGAGTGTTATTTTCTATCATACCATTCACTTGATCTTTACATGAAAGTTTCTGCAAGCACTTCAATACTTCAAAGTTTTTCTCTTCTGATTGGTCTTGATTCTAGGCTAAGCTGTAATGATGGGTAGATTTTTATTGTAATAGGGGTTTTGTCCATGAATTGCCAAAGGGGGAGATTGTAAGGATTATAGTTGGCTAATTCATAGGTTATTAGACAAAACCGGGTTTCTTTAACCATGTATTGAGTTTAGGAAAGGACTGCAAGAGTTTCAAATAGAAAGTTTTCCAAAGAGTCCGGATTCTGCTAATTTGATCTGGTCGCTCGAGCGAACCTTCCTTCACTCGAGCGGACCAACCAGAAGCTTGTTCGCCCGACCCATCAAAACGTGCGCTCGACCCATCCAAGCTCTGGAATAAAGAATTTTATAACAGAAATAGGTTCGCTCGATGATCGCTCGAGCAAACCCCTCACAGAGAGAAGTTCGCTCGGCCGCACCTTAGCCTTCGCTAGACCGATTATGTAATGCGCTGAGCGTCTGTTACCAGAGAGCAGTTCGCTCGAGTGAACCACGTGTCCGCTCGAGCGAACATAGGAATTCTAATTGTGGATGAATTTCTCCTTCTAAATTTCTCTGAAGGAAAATACCTGTTTAGAGTAGCCCTTCCTACACGAAATACTCTCTATAAAAGGGCCTTTTGCCTCTCCTCTCACGATGACTCTGAATTAGAAGAAATCCTCTGCTGTGAGAGTTTGAGAGATCCATTGTTCTGCCCCAAGGCTGCCAATACTGTTGATATGCTGATGATTCAAGTCTTGGTCTGATTCCATCGCTTTTCTTGAAGACTCCTTTGTTCAAGCACGGTGAAGATTCGTGACGAGCAGTCAACAAGAACTGAAGCAGTCCTTAGGTTGAGTCAGCAACTGGGAAGGGTTGTAAGTGTCTTGTAATCTTCAAGTTTTACATAGTGCTTGGTTGTCCGTTGGCCTAGACGGTAAGGCCCGTGGTTTTTTCCCGAGCAGGGTTTTCCACGTATAAATCTGCGTGTCTTTCTCTCTCTTGTGGTTTGATTGCTTAATCTGGATTAGGGTTAACTATTAGTTTATTCACTTTTTATTGATATTCTTCTGAGATCGTATTATTGGGACCTCTGCCTGTGTTAAGGCAAGTTTTAGAATTTTCAACCACAACAACTATTTAGCATTCAAACATTGCAAACTTTGTGAGTAACATCAAATCCAAAACAATGGATATGTCGTGCTCTTTTATAAAACTTTGACATCAGATTTAAGTAAACAATTTATCTAACATTCTCTTCAAAGACAATCCAAGAAGAATTCATACTTTACTGAATATATAATATAACTAAAATGGTAAAATTCATTCACACGAGGAGATAGTATGCAATTCTATTGATGTTTAGAAGTTGATAATTTGAACGTTGTTGCAGGAGCCTAAGAAACAATCGTTTTAATGGCACTTTGAACATGGGCCAAAACTTTAGCTTATATCTGCAAACTGTTGATTTGCCTAGCAACTTCATCTCACAATTTGTGACAGGCGGGGGATATTCTAATGATTTATTGTGAGACGCTTCCAATTTTTATGTGATTTCATTTTACATGCACACACATGGAAGTGCTGGTGGAGAGTGCATGCTTGTGGTGGCGGTGCCCAGCACATTGTTTTCATGAAACACATGTGGCATAATAGTGTCTTGTTGAGAATGAGGTGGCACAACAATGCCCAACGTGACTTCATTTGACAGTGTTGTAGTAGATATAGAAATAGGTTGTGTGATGTCAACAACCTCTAGAATTTGGCATGTGGGCTGGTGATCAGAATTTGAATTTGATGCCTCAATCGGATCCACATTCTCTATTGGACTAGTAACGCCTTGTAGTAGTGTGTCCCCATTTTGTAATGGATGATCAGGTGGTAATGTAGTACATGTGGGGCTCATGGACTGCTGACAAGAAGCATGAGCATCCTGCACTACATCGCTTGAAAAGGATAGAGACGGATCCACTAAGCAAGGGCATGTGCCATGTTGTGACTACATGAGTGCAGCTAGCTTGTCAATAGTGTTGGTATGCTCCCCCTGAAAAGACGGTGAGTATTTTTCTCAGGATTTTGCCACTGATCAAACTCCTCATATGTGGTTGAAGCATTGTTCCCCTGCGAAGTACTAAACAGAGAGCGAGGATCAGCATAAGGGAAAACATGTTCATCAAATACAACATGCCTAGATAAAAACACTCTACTGGATGGGGGATGATAACACCTGAATCCTTTGTGAATTGTGCTATAACCAATGAATACACAAGGATATGATTTTGGTTCAAACTTGGATGATGCCCGATCTCCGAGATATGGAAAACATCTACACCCGAAACTTTTAGAACGGAGTAATCTGGATGCTTCTTGAATAGCCTGTGAAAAGGACTTTCCATTTGAATTGCTTGTGAGGGGAGTCGATTTATAAGAAATACTATTGTTAGGAAGGCTTCAACCCAAAAAACTCTAGGCAGTTTAGCATGAAACAACATTGTGAGACCCGTTTCTACTATGTGTCGATGCTTCCTCTTGGCAACACCGTTTTGTTCTGGTGTACTAGGACAAGACACTTGTCTTTGGATTCCACATTGTTCTAAGTGCTCAATGAATTTAGCATATTGAAACTTGCTGTCGCGACCCCGGACCTGGCCCACGGGACTAATCCGGGATCGGGACACTAATGTGGTGTGGTGAATGAATGGTTAACATGTGGACTGTGTCAACAAGGTGTACACACTTATTCAATTTCTGACAGGTGTCCGCGGTGACGATATCACAACCATATATGAATATTTCTTTTAAGTGCGGAAGCGTGTAGCAAATCAAATAGTCAAACCATCTTTAATCATAAAGACAATAACACAAGTATAAACACTGTATCAGAATGAGCAATGATCATTAGCATGTTTCCTAAAAGTAAGTTAGAGTTTAAAGAAAAGATCATTTAATTACATTCCCAAAAATAGAGGCCAACAAAGGCCAATATAAACAAAATACCAATTCCCAAAAGAATGGTTAAACGTTCCCCAAAATATCACGTCTCACATAGCAACCAATGTCTAAATGACATCATCAACATGCCACTCAACTAGGCTTTGCGGTTCACCTACCGCATCCTCAAGCTCCGCCTCGGGATGGACAACGTCTGGACCTGAGTACCAAAGAGTGGGTCAAACACGACGGTTTGGCAAATGGGTGAAAAGACATAACAATAAAACATAACAAATACATTTACCTTTAAAAGCATTTAGACCTGTTAGAACAATAACTTTCATAAAAGAAATGAATCATTTATTGAAAACATAAGTGCAGTATAAAACATATAAGGGTAACCAAGGAAGTCAGGAAACAAGCAAGATGACAACCACACAAAGCTAAGTCCTCTATCACTAAAGTGACAGAGCAATAACTAGGCACTGATCTCAGTCACTCAAGGTGAGGAGAAACAGTGGATCTTATTAATACATATACATATACTATACATGACCACAGTAGCGAGCCGGGCATCGGGAACCACAGTAGAAATCTGCGGCATTGGGACAAGACCACGGTAATAACCGGGTAGTGGGATCCAACTTGCAGCTGGAGGGACAAGAGGGGGATCTCCAAATCAGTGGATCAGACTGACAAGGTTATCCAAGCTTAGTGGTGCCGACTCATAGGTAAAATAAAAAATCGAGACATGTGTAAATAATCAAGTGCAACTAAATAAACGGGCGGGGCAAGAAGGCTCAAAGCATAATGCTCATTCATGTGGTGCAATGCACTTCAAGACAAGTAACTGTTACAAGTGTAACTTCAATGCTTTCGGAAAAACAAGTCATGTAATCACTACAACAATATGCACTTTTAGCCACGTTTTTTAGCGACGATTTATAAAATCGTCGGTAAAAGGCAGACTTTCACCGACGTTTTTATTAAAAACGTCGGCAAAGTTGAATCGGAATATAGGGAAGTGGTTATTACAGACGAATTTTAAAACGTCGCTAAAATGACTTTTAGCGACGTTTTATTTGTTTTACCGACGATAAAAAAAGTCGGTAAAAGACTTTTTATTTTTATTTATTTTCCTATTTTATTTTACCGACGAAAAAAAACGTCGGTAAAAGTCTTTACATTTATTATTTATTTTTTTATTTTCTTTTTATCGACGAAAAAAAACGTCGGTAAAATATATAGTTAGCGACGTTTTATTCGTTTCACCGACGTTTTTTTCCTTAATAAAGCCTTTTAATTTTACTTTTGATTTTACCGACGAAAAAAAAAACGTCGGTAAAAATATTGTATTATTTATTTAATTTTTTATTTTACCGACGAAAAAAAACGTCGGTCAAAGAATTTTATTATTTATTTATTTTTTTTCTTTTTTTTTTCCCGACGAAAAAAACCGTCGGTGAAACTAAATTTTATTATAAGGCGTAAAATAAATATTGGTTTGGAAAATGAAAAATAATCGATCTTTAACGACGAAAAATTTTTTTTGCCGACGAAAATTTGCGTCGGATAAATTTTTACCGACGTTAAGTGTAAAACGTCGGTAAATATTTAGTTTTTCCCTCCTTCTTTTCCTCTCCCGCCAACGCAAACCCTCTTTATGGTTTTTCCCTCTATTGTTTTCTCTGTATTGTTTTCCCTCATCTGCTCCTCTTTGTCTGTCTCATCTGCTCATCTCTCTCTCTCGATCGGCGCTCTCTCTCTCTGTCTCTCTCGATCTGCTCTCCTCTCCTCTCTCTCTCTCTCTCTCTCACTCTCTCTCTCTCTCTCTCTCTCGATTTGGCTCATCTCTCTCTCGATCTGCTCTCCTCTCCTCTCTCTCTCTCTCTCTCTCTCACTCTCTCTCTCTCTCTCTCTCTCTCTCTCGATTTGGCTCATCTCTCTCTCGATCTGCACCGTCTTGGACCAAAGCAACTGCTATCTCACCGCACTGCAACACCACTGAGGCCACCCTCCTCGTCCCTGCAACCCAACTGATCTCTCTCACCAGCTGCCTTCCTCTTCCAGGTTCGGATTTCACATTTTCTCCTTTTGTCAGTTCTTTACTTCTTTATTGGGGCTACTCAGAAATCCGATTTTGCTGCTCTTTCTTTTTGAATCGCATGAAACCCTAGTTTTGATGATGAGATTGTGAAATTCTCTGCTTTCTTCCTTGTATGAAAAACCTAGGAAGTGGATTTGGCGGCATTTTTTTGGGTTTTGTTTAAGTTGAATCTCACAAGGCTTTGTGCTTTGGATTTACCTATAGTTGGTTTTCTGTGATTTCTTCTTCGATGAAGAAATCTTCATTCTCTCTTGTTTGTCCCCTAGTATCTTAATTTGAATATCTCGGTGTTAATGGGCTTAAATCTTATATCAGAAAGAAGATGGTTTCATCTTAGAATGGAAGGATTGAATGATAGCGCCCAGTTTCTGTTTGGTGAAATGCTGCAGCAATGATAACTTTTATTAAAGTTTTTACTTAAAGGCTAAGTCAGCCCCATAAAAGCAATTCTTATTTGAGGGGATAAAAATTGCTTTTCCATATCATTGCAAAAAAGAAATATGTAGTGCCACAAAATATGTTGCACAGACTAAACTTTGTGTCCAAGTAGGCCAAATTAACCTATTTAAACTTGTTAGTATTTTTGGACAAAGCCGTGCTTAAGAGTGTAAAAAGATAATAATACATTTTTTTTATTTGATGCATGTACATTTCATAATAATATTATATGCATAAAATATATACATTCAGCATTGTGCTTGTGAGCATAAGTTGGAACATAGATGAGGGGAATAGGAGATGTCAGGCCAATCAAATAACTATAGGCTATAGCCCTTGTTTTTAAGTTTTCAAAATTTACTGTCTATACACCATGCAATTTTCTTGTGATAGAAATTCAACAGTAAATAATGCGTAGGGCATCATAGAACTTAGATTGGTGTCTATTCGAGGGGGCCTAACTTGTATGGACAGAGTAGAGTCTGGTTTTTTGGGTTTGAACACATGCTGATGTACTGATGCAACAAGATGAGCACTCTAACCCACCAAGCTATAATATGTTTATTAATTTTGATTTAATTTATTTTATACTTAGCAATAGATCATAAATACTTGAAAAATCGTAAAGTCCATACCTCTTTCACTGGTGCTCTCCTTTTGTTTGTATGTCTCCACCTATGATCCTTTTGATCCCTGTACAAACACCTATCCATTTGTCTTCACTGACAATTGAGGAGACCGACATGCTTCTACTTGCATGTGGCCAAGGATCCCGCCTTGAAATTTCAAACACTTTGCCTTCTAACCTTTCTTTAATCACTTCGTATAACAAAGGTCAAATCTCAAATACGATCTTAATAATATCCAATCCACATTCATGTATTAATTAATTAGAACTTGATTATGGTTAATTCTCTTTTGGATATGTACGTGAAATGTGAAGAGATGGAGCTAGCCAGGAGTGTTTTTGATGTAGTTGAAGAAAGGGATCTCATCTCGTGGAATACCATAATTGCAGGGTATGCTACAATTGGAGAAATGGAGATCTCCCATAGGCTTTTCAATGAAATGCCTAGCAGAGATCTGGTTTCTTGCAATGCTCTGATCGCTGGATATGCACAGGTGGGGCATTTCCAAGCTGTAATGAAACTATTCCAGGACATGCTTGTTAAGAATATTAGACCAGACAAGGTAACAGTTGTTAGCTTGGTTTCTGTTGCTGCCTTGATTGGCTCCCTGAATGAAGGGAGAGGGATTCAGGGTTGGGTGGTCAAAGCCCGCGCAGAATGTGATCCCTTCTTAGGGTCAGCACTGATAGATATGTACAGCAAGTGTGGGAGCATTGAAAGAGCTCTTCTGGTTTTCGAAAGGGTTTATGAAAAGGATGTTATGGTGTGGACAGCAATGATTGCTGGACTTGCATTCCATGGTTATGGAAAAAAAGCACTGGAATTGTTCAGGGAGATGCAGGAAGAACCGATGCCAAACAGAGTTACTCTTGTTGCTGTTCTTACTTCTTGTAGTCATAGTGGTTTGGTGGATCAGGGGCTAACAATCTTTTATGGTATGAAGGAAAACTATGGTGTCAAACCAGGAGTTGAGCACTATGGGTGCCTGGTTGATCTGTTAGGGCGAGCATGGATGATAACTGAGGCAAAGGATGTGACTGAATGGATGCCTATGAAACCGAGTGCATCTATCTGGGGGGCCAATGTTGAATGCTTGTAAAATTCATGGAGACGTCCAACTTGCTGAGACTGCTTTAAATGAGCTGGTCAAATTGGAGAAAAAGGAAGGTTATGTTCTGCTGTCTAATATATATGCTGCTTGTGGGAAGTGGAACCACTCAAATAAAATTAGAGGAATCATGGGAACAAGAGGAGTGAAGAAGAAAGCTGGCCGCAGTAGTGTGGTTGTCGATGGTGTTGCCCATGAGTTTATTGCCGCAGACGAGGCATTCCAGATGGGTATCAAATGTTGAAGTGTTTGAATGGAGACATGAGATCTAGTTCTGACAGTTTTTACTTCCTGCAACAGTTGCTGGACATATTGCCTGTAAATATGTTCATCTTCCATCAACAGTTGCTGGACCTATTGCCTCAAATTTTGGTACACTGGTACAGCATGGAAATTAGGTTGGGAGTTGACAATCAAGTTTAAAGTGATCATTTCATGAAATTTAAAATCCCTGTAGTTGGAGAAAATTTGAATCCCAGATTTTTTAGAAAGGTGAAAACCAACTTTCATTTCTTAGGAAAGCAGGGGCTGTTTCCTTGGGTGAAATGTTTGAGTCTTGGATGGTGGTGATTTGTCAAATGCTATTTCTTGGGTTAAATGATTGGTGGAGGGCCCATTGAAGTTTCATTTTTATTTTTAACGAGATCAATCCTCGTTGTCTTCCATTCAGGTGGGTTTTTGGCTGTGGGTCAGGAAGCTAATGCTGTTGCAGATTAAATGGTGCAAACAAGGGGTGGATAGGCTGAATCATATTGTTTGGCCTTTGTTGTAGACTTTGATTTCGCATAATAATCAAATGTCATTTCACTTCTTTTAACTTCTCAATCTTGGTTACCATTATCTCTCACAATCTCCATTTGTGCCAACTATGAAACCTTGGGTGCTAACTCTGGGCATACCCCAAAAAACATGTGCTATGTGCTTAGGCACCAAATGATATAATTGCCACTTGGGCATGCATCAACCTGTGTTTGAATGTCCAAGGAGGGCCTTTTGGTAATCCAAAGAGAGCAATTAACCCAAAACAGTTACAATAGCAAATAAAAAATAAAAAAAAATCCCATCAAAAGCACTTTAATTGTGTTTTTTTCTTCAAAATGTCAACAATTAAATTGTTAGCTTTCTCCATTGTCTTCTTCAATTCATCTTCTGACGTTTGATATTCAATTCATCTCAGGCCTATACCAGATCACTCAAATTTTTGAGAGAGAGAGAGAGATATTTTATGGAAACAACTTCAAATTTTTACTTAAAGTAGTCCATGAACACCCCTAACTACTCAAAGTTCACTATTTGGTCATCTATACTTTGTACTAATCTTGAACTCAGCTTACCCTTTCTGTGGCTCTTCTATGTATAGTATAGTATAGTACTCTATCATATACATATTTGGGCACAGAACTAACTAGATCTGAGCCCTGTCAATTGTGTTTGAGAAGATGGATGGTCCATGCCCTGAGTCTTTGGGTTGGGTCCTCCATTGACACCCCTAGAGGCCAACGGTCAGCTAGTGGCTATCAAAGCTGAAAGAAATTTATATTTCTGTTAGCTTCTCTTGGGCACCATATTGCCTTTTGTTATTAGGCTTTTGCCAATATTATGAGTTCACAAAATTTTGATCAGAGAAAGTATGTCAGAAAGCATAATCAATTGATTACAACCATTGCTGAAAATCATTATAAGTGTACATAGCAATAATAACAACCAATACAATGGTGGAATACAATGGTGGAAATATTTTCAGAATTTCCAATTTGAGATATAAATGTTTTTCTTTTTTCTTAATTTAGTTTTTAATGAGCATTACTCCAACCTTTCTTTACTGTCCAAAATTTGGTAATAGATTCAAACAACAATGAACTTTTATTTTGCAATATTAGCATGGCAGTCGTTAAAGAAGGGAACTACATGATACATAGAAAAGCCCCAACCATGGTTTTCTTCCCCACTCCAGGAGGACCTTCAAATATGAAGTGACTATCAACTCCCTGAGCAACCTGAATATGGAAAAAAATTAAAAATAAAATAAAAAAATGATTAAAAAAATTAAAAAATTAAAAAAAAATCACATCAAAAGCACTTTAATTGTGGTTTTTTCTTCAAAATGTCAACAATTAAATTGTTAGCTTTCTCCATTGTCTTCTTCAATTCATCTTCTGACGTTTGATACTTGTCGCAAAAAGATGCAATATTGATCAACCTGCAAACACCACCATCCAAAAGAGAGGCAAGTTAATTCATTTTGTATAACATGTTAACTAGAAAAGGAAAAACTGAGTTTAGAGGAAAAGATTATCAACTGAACATAGCTATGACATTCATGCATAGATCCTTAACCAATGTTCAACATTGGGTCTCCAAACATGCATTTTCTACTGCTGGTTCATTTTGGTTAGATTAGGTAAGAAATGCATGAATAATAAGAATACAAGGACTGACCCATTGTTGATAATTTCTAATTACTTGTGATTAGGTCAGATATGGACAGGAGTTGGATATTACATTATCAGAACCGATTTAGTGCTGAGTACATAGCTGGTGTGAACTCATTTATTGATTTTGCAAAGGCGAATTCCCCCGGTAAAGTGTTGATTACCTGCCCGTGTAACGATTGCTGTAACCATCGGAGGCAAGACTATGTAACCGTGAGAGATCATTTGCACATTCATGGAATGATGGTCTCATACCTACGGTGGATATTGCACGGGGAACCCCTAGTTCAACCCGATGATTCGGATGAGAGCGATGATGAATCAGAAGATAATCAGGATGAATACGATGAGTTGATAGAGGACCATCGTAGGGGAACTTACTTGGATGAAGATACTCAAGAGAGGGATGATGTGCAGGATTTTGAAAGTTTGTTGATGGCTTCTCAGCGTGGCCTGTACCCAGGATGCAAAAGTTCAGATACTCTGTTATCGTTTGTCATCAAGATATTGCATGTGAAGGTAGAAAGTGGGTGTAGCAACAAGTCGTTCGACAAGGTTCTGCAGATTTTTAAGGACTTCTTACCTGAAGGTCATGTAGTGCCGGCCTCAGTTTACGAGGCGAAGAAATTATTACGGGACTTGGGCATGGGATACAAGAACATAGATGCCTGCAAACACAATTGTGTGTTGTATTGGAAGGAGAATGCTCAATTGGATAAATGTCCAGAATGTGAAGAGCCTAGGTACAAGGTCAATGATGGCAAGCGAAAGAAGATCCCTCATAAGGTGCTCCGTTACTTCCCATTGATACCGAGGTTACGCAGATTGTATATGTCAAGGAAGACAGCCACAGAGATGAGATGGCACAGTGATAAGCGCGTTGACGATGGGATAGCGCGGCATCCGGCTGATTCAGTGGAATGGAAAGAATTTGACAAGAAATATCCAGAGTTTGCCCAAGAGACACGTAATGTGAGGCTGGGGTTAGCCACCGATGGATTCAATCCTTTCGGTAACATGAGCACCTCTTATAGCATGTGGCCTGTCATACTTATGCCCTATAATTTGCCACCATGGATGTGCATGAAGGAGCCATTCTTGATGATGTCATTACTTATTCCAGGACCAAACTCACCGGGAAACGATATCGATGTATATCTAAGGCCCTTGGTTGATGAGTTGAAGGAGTTGTGGGATCATGGTGTATCGACTTATGATGCCTCCACTAAACAGACATTTCAAATGCATGCGGCTGTGATGTGGACGATAAATGACTTTCCTGCGTATGGTAACTTGTCTGGGTGGAGCACTAAAGGTTATAACGCTTGCCCCTCGTGTAACGACGACTCGTTAGGGGTGAAGTTGAAAGATAAGATTGGGTACATTGGCCATCGAAAATACTTGGAACTGAACCACCAATGGCGTAGAAGCAAGGCCTTCAACGGTCAGCCTGAGCGTGAAAAGAATTCTTTGGATTTACCGGGGCAAAAGGTACTAGACCAGCTAGAAGAACTAGTGCCGGTCAAGTTTGGCAAGAATAACAAAAGACCTCGTGACTCTGGAGAACTGAATTGGACAAAGAAAAGCATCCTATTTGAATGGCCCTACTGGAAGTGCAAAAAACTCCGACACAACCTTGATCCTATGCACATTGAGAAGAACATCTGTGTATCTTTGGTTGGAACAATTTTGGGCATAAAGGGCAAAAACAAGGACACCGATAAAGCGCGTAAGGATTTGAAAAATATGGGCATCAGGCCAGAGTTGCATCTAGTGGAGAGGGGCGATGGATCCTGCTTGAAGCCGCGTGCCTCTTACACTCTGGAACCAAAACATAGAGATGGGTTTTATGAATTTTTGAAGTCGATCAAATACCCAGACGGCTATGCGGCAAACCTCTCGAGGTGTGTAACCTCGAAAAATGATAAATTAGCTGGTTTAAAGAGCCATGATTGCCATATCCTTATCCAACGCATCCTTCCTATTGGCATGCGCGGCTTTCTGAATAAGGATATCTGTACAACATTATTTGAGTTAGGCAGCTTTTTCCAAGACATCTGTTCGAAAACACAGAGACACGATGATTTGAAAAAATTGGAGGAGCAGATAGTTTTAATATTGTGCAAGCTGGAGAGGATTTTTCCTCCTGCTTTCTTTGATGTGATGGTTCATCTATCGGTTCACTTGCCACGCGAGGCCATACTTGGTGGACCTGTGCAATATCGATGGATGTACCCGATAGAAAGGTAATAGTTGTTGACCATTGATTAATTATTTATGTATTAGTGAAATTGCCATGCATTGAAAATCGTAATTGTTATCACTGGTTGTTTAAAGGTTTCTGAAGACCCTAAAAGGGTACGTTCGCAACCGAGCTCGGCCTGAAGGTTCGATCGCCGAGGCTTACATTGTCAAAGAGTGCCTCACTTTTTGCTCAATGTATTTAAGGCAGACTGATCAAGTACAGCGTTATGATGATGGTGGCGAACGTGGCCCGGGGATGTCGGTCTTCACACAAACTGTCCGTCCCATCGGACTGAAGCCAAGGGCACATGATCCTTCTCAAAGAGAGCGTGACATGGCTCATTGGTTTGTGCTAAATAATTGCCCCGAGGTGGAGCCGTATCTACAGTATGTGCTTCAATCTAGCCATATTTATACATTGCTCGTTAATTCCTTTATTCAGTCTCTACTCTTACTTATTCATTGGAAGCTATCTTGAGTAGGGAACACAAGAATTCAATGCAAGATCAAACATGTGGAGATGTCGGTCAGATACAACGAAAAGAATTTGCAGGATGGTTTAAACAACGGGTAAGACATATAAAATATTATCATTTTAATTGCTAGATATTATTCGATTACACTTCAATAACATTAGTCTAATACATTTGTCTTAATCTTCTTATGTAGATGAATCAATTGCGAACTCTAGGGTCACCGGAAGCTTCCGATGAGATGTGGTCATTAGCAAATGGCCCTAGATCCCTGGTGAATCTTTACCAGGGATGTGATTGCAATTGCGTCCGATTCCACACTATAGACCGTGAGAAGTGCCGTAGGAGTCAGAGTAGCGGCTTGGTCGTGGAAGGGGAATACGAAGGGGTGAAACACGACTACTATGGCTATATCTGCAAAGTCTGGGAATTGTCCTATCGACACGGGGGTAAGGTGGTCTTATTTGAATGTGAATGGTACAACACTAGTACCAAGCACAAGATAAACATCGAAGACCATGTTACAAGCATTGATATCACGGGTCGTTGGTGTACAGATGATCCATTTGTCCTCCCAAGTAACGTGACACAAGTCTTTTACGTCAATGACACAAGCAGAGGAAAAAATTGGAGAGTCGTAGAACGGGTCAAGCCTCGGGGAGTATGGGATGTACCTGCTAAGCGGGATGACGACGACGACGACGATGTGCCTAATGATGCATTTCAACAAGATGAAACGACGTTTGTTGTCCCAGTCCTCGTCGATGGTACTAGTGTCCAATACTCTAGGGATGATATAGATCCTGAGATCGTTCTCAGTGATGAGTCAGTAGACGAGGATGGCCAAGATGGGGATGAAACATTGGCGGAGTACGAAGATGAAGAAGAAAATGATGTTCATAGTCAAGAAGATGATGACATGGAATTTGACATGTAGTGTTTGTTTCAGTTTTTGCACATGTAACGATTAAGTAAATTAATAAAGATCTTGTCTTACATAATGACATTGGTTTCAATTTCTTTTTCTCTTCTGATTTCTTCATATATAGATAAGACATTTCTACAATTCACATTTTATTCTTATTTCTATATATAATAGTTGCAAAAGATGCCAAACGGAGGAAGAAAATGGGTCAAACCAGGAGAGTTGTCCCGTCAAGTGCAAGCATCCAATTATTTATTAAAGAGAAAAAAAACAATTAAGCAGAATGCAGAAAAACTTGCATCTCTAGGGCTCCCGCCGACCGCACGCACTATATTTGGTTCGGCTCAAGGGACAAACGAGAAGGGAAAGAGGAATGTTAGTAGGAATGATAAGGATGATAACTACATTCCCCCCGAAGATGATGATGTAAATGACGAGACATCTTGGTCTCAATCAGATGAGGTAATTCTTTCTGTGAATGTCTATGACGTGTACTTGACAATATTAGTTTTTATGGTGACACTCATGCTAAAATGATATTCATTTCTATTTAATGTAAATTGTTGACATACACTTTATTAATATTATCGATTTTTGCTAATAATTAGTTATTTTCCTTGTCAGATTGCAGAGATGCCTCGAGATAACAGGGTGAAACGCGCTCGGAGGATTGCAGCTACACTCGGGTTAGCTCGTGTAGAGAGCCCACCTGAGGCCTCGGCACAGCCTCCGTCAGCTGCTCTTCTAGTTACACGGTCTGGAGGATCATGGAGCACCCCTGATTTGGCAGCCTCCCAGCCTCTGCCGATTCAGCCTCCGACCACACAACCCTTGCCGACCCAGCCTCAGCCGTCCCAGCCTCCGACGAGTCCTCATACAGTCGGGAGCAGCGTAGGTGAGAAAATTATATTTTGTTATTATTCAGAATGGTTCACCTCAATTTAATGATTTGTGTTCACTAACTCATTTAGCACTTTCTTCTTAACAGCATCAGCCCCAGCCTCGGATGTTCCGAGCCGTGTAAGGGGTGTTACGCGAGGGAAGAATGTGACAAAGCTGAGGAGACAACTGGGTCATAACATCCCAGTCCCGATCCCCATCTCCAGTCATAGGCCAGAAGGGGAACATGCCCCATCACTGGTTAACCATCTTGGGTTAGCCATTAGAGAGGTTGCCCCAGTCAGGCCCCATGGTTGGAAGAAGCTTGACAATGGGATCAAGCTTGCCGTCATTGGTGCAGTTCAGGTAAACTGAAACAAGAAATATCAACCAAATTAACAATTAATTGTGCTCCGCATTACAAAATCTGATTATATTTTGTTATTCCTAATCTTTATATGGCTCTCCCCTAATTGTAGCAAGTATTTGATATCGGGGACTACGAGGGCGATGTGCAGCTCAGGGCGGACGTTGACCGCCAATGTGGGGTTTTGTATAAGAGTTGGAAGTACGAGTTGCATTGTCACTATTTGGAGCTGTTGGAGCAGGGGGTTCCCCGACCCCAGGACCACCCGGCAGAGGGTTGTGATCTAGCTGACTGGCAGTTGATGGTTTCGCAGTGTTGGGAATCGCCAGCCTGGAAGGTAACGTTTGGATGTTATCTACAACAATTATTTATGTATTCCAACGTAATTCTATTAGTAATGATTTTATAAATGACTGCTATTGTATTATTGTTTTTCTATGTAGGCAAAGTCGAAAAAAGCTCAAGAGAGTCGAGCCAAGCTGCCATATAATCATACTAGTGGCTCCAGGTCATTTGTATCGAGAATGTCTCTGATGGTACTAATTATATTCATATGAAGAAACTAGATTAAGTTTATTAATTTATCAATATGTAGCTAGGTTCATATCTAATACAAAGCTATTTCAAATGACAGAGGGCACAGAATGCCGGTCAAGCGCCGCCTATTACTCAATTCTTCCGCGACACTCACTACAGAGTAAAGAGTAGTCAGTGGGTAAATGAGGTGGCTCAGCAGAGACATGTACGTTTGCTAATAAATCAATTTTGATAAATAATGTCATAAAATCATTCTAAATCATTTTTTATTTAAATGGCAGGAGGCCTTGGTGCAGCGGACTGAGGAGCAGTCTCAGCCCTCTGTCACAGCTCCTATGACTCAGGAGCAGATTGTTGTTGAGGTGCTTGGGCAGAGGTCGGGATACTTAAAAGGGTATGGCATATATACGAGGACCTCTGCATCTTCCACACAGTCTCGGACACCAGATCCTGAGGTGATCGCCCTGCGGGAGCAACTAGCTGAGCAGGGTCGGAAACAAGCTGAACAGGATCAGAGGCAGGCTGAGCAGGATAGGAGGGTAGCTGAGCAGGATAAGAGGCAACGAACACTTGAGGCCCTCGTTCAACAGTTGGCAGCTGCGACAGGGATAGATCTGACCAGCTTTCACGACATCACGAGAGGGACCTCTTCTGCTGGTGATGGCACAGCTACTGGAGATCATGATGCGACCCTTTGGTTAGTAGATTATTCTATTGAAATTTTAACATAATAACTAGTCAAAATTTATAAACACTAAAAATGTAGCATTTTCAACACCTTGGAAATGTGAATGAAGATTTGATTTTGGGAATTGGGTTGGATTCTTTTTTGGGAATTGAGATGGAAATGTGAAGATGAGTTCATTGATCTTTGGTTCTTTCTTTTTGGATTAGACTCCCCTTATGTTGGCTGTAATGCATGGGAGGATCTCTTTTGTACATCTGTCTGTCTTTGAAGTCATCAAAGTGATAGAGAGTTTTGTTAGGCATGAAGAAACCCTTCCAAGAGAGTTGAAACATTCCAAACCCGAAGGTAAATTTCTTTTCTTGTCTATCTAATTATTTGGTTATTTAATCTGGTATGGGGCACATATCTAGCTGTCCGAATGCTCTTGCTCCACAAGGTATTGATTCTCATTACACTTGTAGCATTGTTTTTATTGTACAGTTGACACCCTAGATCAACTTGATGACCATCAAATATATGATGAGATTTTTCATGTGTTGTTGGGGACATGGGAATATTAACATAAATATTAACATAACATAAGTTCAGGTCATTATTTACTTATAAGACAGACATAAGTTCAGGTCATTATAAGACAGACATGGGAATATTAACATAAATAAGTACAGATTTTTTTTAACTTAATTTATTTACTTTTTCTTTTTTAAAGTTTAAGTGGTGATGATGATGAACCATCTTTTGTTATTCTGTGGTAATGTATATTCAAATAATGAACTAACAACCAACCTTCGCATATGTTGGAACTTACTCCCACATGCAGCAAGTGGATGCTTGATCAATGCATGCATACAGATTACTTGCACATGAAGATTCATGTGTCTCTGTTTACAGATGTAGACACATGCAACATTTTATTTGTTTGTAAATATTTATCCAAATAAAACATGGACACTTGAATTGCTAACTTTGACTTCTGTCGCTGTGCAATCTAATGATCAGTCTGAAGCTTTGGAAGATACATCTGCTAGATATCTGGGCTGATCTCACAAGTCCATAACCTATTGTCAATCTCAGCCATCTAGAAACTGAAAAAAAAAAACGACTGATAAAACAGCCAGATAAACATGTGTACTCTAGTAAAGAGCGTTCCCTTCTACTGGGATTTCAAGAACCAGCTAAGAGTGAGTCATCCCAGCTGTCTTACTGTACTTGGCTGAGTCATATGATATCAGACTCAGTGGTGCCAAGTCGGTTATCAATAAAGATTTTTGAAAACATGCCCTCTCATCAATGCCATTATCGAGGGATTTAAGCGGGTAAGGTTCAGGTTGGGTCCATGGCGAATCAGGGGACAACTCTGGACACCGCGGATTCTTCAGACTTCAGAGGCTGCTATTGATCAACAAATAAAGTGCTTATGAGTTTGGTTTTTAGGTTATGGACTGGTGATCTGTTGGACGCTGCAGCTAAGGAGATTACACCTATAGATGTAAGAAGAGGCAATATGGGAGGTGATGGCGCTGCTGTGACATCAGCAGCAGGCCCCCACATGTCATTTTGTGGCTTGGGCCCATAAAAGAAACAAACAAGAGGATCCTAGTCTTATCATATAAGTGATTGTCAATAGACCTGATTAGTAAATTACCTATGATGGCTATCATATAAATTACCTTTGATGGGTATCATAAACCTTTCTAAAAGGCTTCCTTGTGGAGTCCACCAAAGGCCACAACAATCAAAAAGAGAGATTTGGAGATCGAAAGATTGAGATGAAAACCTACATTATACAAAATATGGGGATCCAAATACTTCATCCACGACTCTCAAGTGTAACTGTTGTAGAAGGCATCAATTTTTTGGAACTTCAATCCAATTATGAGTAACAGTTGACAGAAAGTTAAATTTAGGCTAATAGGAGCGTATTAAATGTAAAAAAGTCTGCTATTTGTATATTTCTGTTAAGAGGTTTTTTTAATCTGTAGATGGAACCACTACTGTAATATAATTGTGTTTTCTGCTAAAAGCTCTGTTCTATTTTTTGAGCATTCTAATATGATGTAAATTGATTTTTATGTTTTTTTTCACATGCTCCAGTAGTTTCTCCTATAATAGAACTTGGTCCTTTTTTGTTTCTTTATTTGAATGCTTTACTTTACAATAAAAACTGACATGATTGATTGGGAAAACTTAATTTTGCAGAAATTTGAACCAGGATACACAGTACCAAAGAAGGCCAGTTTGGCTGATGTAGCAGTGACAATCAGGTGATTTTCCTTCACCCTTTTGGTCTCTCTAAAATGATGCTTTAGAATAATATCTATGGAACTCATGTCTATGGTTTGATATTAATTTGCTTGTAGATATGTTTTATGTTTTTATTGAATTCGAAGTGTTGGAGTAGTTGTGTATGAAATGAGGTTCAAGGTTTGGAGGGGTATGTTTCATGTCTATGGTTTTTTTTAAAGTTCAGGTCCTGGCTTAAACTTATTCCAGATTGACTCAGATCGATCAGGCCTACATCTTTTGAATCACAGAGTTGCTGGAGTTCCAATTTCAGCATTCTTCAATAAAATACCAAAAGTCTTAAATATGAAGTTCTTTTGGGAAAATGTAGCCACCAACCAGTCAGTATGGGTTCTATAATCAGCCCATTGAGTCAATCTAATGTGGCACCAGACCACTGACCTATTCACGTGAAGGAGAGTGTAATGAGGGTGCTTCACTCCCAACTACTCAAATGGAGTTAGTGTATAACCTTTAGTGAAAACCACAGGCAAAGGTTTTCATGTGTTGTTGGGGACAATATGGAGGTGGTTGTTTGGGGTGGTGTTAGCTCACCTTCCAACCCATCTTACTTAAAGAATTTCAAACAAAAACTGTAAATTTGGAAGTGAAGAAAAGACTAACACACAAAGGTAACGATCTAGTTTATTTGATGGGGACATGAGTTGAGTTTTTCATGGGGTTTTCATAGAGTTGATACTCCATCGTCAGTGCATTATTTATATAGAATTGGACCCATACATTGCACTCTTAATGCTGTAGCATGAGTTCTCTAGTGGAAAAACAGATTGTCTTGAAAAGGAACAGTGGGATGATGAAAGCATGGAAGTCGTGGTTGAAGAATTATGAAACACCCCACTGTAATATTTTGAAAGTGAGGCATTGTAAAGTAATTTTCGGGTTTTTGAGGAGTTTTCATGTGACCCTCTTCATTTGAAGTTATAAACACCATTTTTCCTGGCTGATTATATCCTTCAGGTGCCACAATCCCACTCAGATCCTGAGTATCACCCATCGATCCATTTGTGTTTTGGTTGCATAAAAATTGTTTTTTTTTTTTTATGAAAGAGAGAGAATGTCTAGATGCTTAATGCATTATTGAATGAATTTTATTGGCTTTAATCCATGTAATGAGTGTGGGTATTAGAATAATCATGCTCTTAACTTGACCCTGAGGTGGTTGGCCCCCCTTGCCCTTGAAATCCATTGAGGTGGCAGTTTTCAACATCTAGAAAGTAGAGAGATGCAGGCATACGGCTCTGAGATTTCCATTGACTTCTGCATTTTCTTTGAAATTTTCCCATTTTGAGTCCATGGATGTTGAAATGCAATCCCATTAGGAAGAAAAAAGGCTTATTCTTCATCATCATTGCTGCAAAAGCCTAGTTTTACATTTCCATCCAAGCCTTGCTAATGGAAACTCAATAATCCATACTCCACAGTGTTACTGTTTTCCCATCAGTACCTCATTTATGTGATATATGTTGAATTTGATGATTGAAGCTAATGCAATGTGAATGAATTGAATTTCTATGACATGACTCCATGATATAGTGAGGATTTACAAGTTAGGGAGCCAATATGAATAATAATCTTTTAGAATGAGATAAAACATGACAGTAGGGGTTGATTGAACTGGTAGAACTCACAAAGCAGTGGGATAAAGCTTTGATGATGGTTCATAATTCCATGCTAAATGAATGCTAGGAACAATCAGAAAGCTTGAGAATGAAATTTTACTGCTAGTCCAGTCTTGTTTGCTTGGAAAATGTAGGTTTTTGCTGTTATCATTTTCAACGAAGTGGATCTTAAAAAGAAAGTAAGAACAGATGTAGGAATAGAATTGATGTGAACGAATCTAATAATCATTGTCTCGTTCACAATGTTTATAGTCCTGGTTGGAGCATGTATCACAATTACAGCTTTTTAATGGCTGTGTTAATGTCGCTTTTTAATGGCTGTGTTAATGTCACTTTACATCTTGATCAATTTAACAGTGGACTCACTGACATTGTGTTAGAATGTATGGAGATTCATATTTGAAGTGAGTTGTTGTAGCATCATGTAACTTTTCAAATTGTCCACATAATATACTTGGCTACCTGTCACATATTAGCACAGGTAATTTTGTTCTTTAGTTCAAATTTGTAAATGGTCAATATCGCTTTATTTGGGAAAACAATGGCCAACAACATTAACCATGCTCTTCTACCACTCCCACCATCATGTATCTTTTGAAAACCAATGAAGTAATTGCACAAGTCTGAATTGATTGCTTTATCCTCATATCTATCGTAATTCATAAGCAGCACACATCCAGGAAGGATGAATGCTTAAGATTCTAATGTTGTTTTTGTTATTGCAGATTGATGGACGCTTTGGGGTCGGTTGCAGACTATCTAAATGTGTTTTATTTTTTTAGTTTATTTGTATATGTAAATTCGACATATATATGGGATTGGGACTGTATCATTATTGATTGTAATATTTGTTATTTGATGAAAAATGGACTTTTAGACTTTTGTTTGCATTGAATTTTTATATTGAATAGGTTTGACACAGGTGTACAAAACAGGTTTAAAGGAAAAAATATATATATATTGGAAAAAGCTATTATAAAAAAAATTAAAATACATTTACCGACGTTTTTTTTCGTTGATAAAAGGTTACTTAATTTTTCCCGACGAAACAAAAGCGTTGGGTAAACATCTTTTTTAATCTTTTACCGACGAAAAATAAACGTCGGTAAAAATATTTTTTAATTTTCTTACTTTTGCCGACGAAAAATAAACGTCGGTAATGTGTTTTGATTTTTCATAAAATTTTTATTTTTATTTTACTGACGAAAATAAACGTCGGTAAAATCATTTTTATTTTTTATTTTTTATTTATTTTTTGTTACCGACGAAAAATAAAAGTCGGTAATAGTATTTTTATTTTTTATTTTTTATTTATTTTATTTTACCGACGGAAAATAAACGTCGGTAAAATCATTTTTATTTTTTATTTTTTATTTATTTATTTTTACCGACGAAAAATAAACGTCGGTAATAATATTTTTATTTTTTATTTTTTATTTATTTTTTGTTACCGACGAAAAAAAACGTCGGTAATAGTATTTTGATTTTTTATTTTTTATTTATTTTGTTTTACCGACGAAAATAAACGTCGGTAAAAGTATTTATTAGATATTTACAAATATAAATTTAGTTTTTACGACGTTGTTTTGCGTCGGTAAAGTCCAAATAATCGTCGGTAAATATTAACTTTTGACCGACGAAAATTATTTTCGTCGGTAAAAACTTTCCTCCACTTTTTGTTACCGACGAAAATATTATCGTCGGCCCGACGTCGGTAAAACTTTTACCGACGTTTTTAGGACTTTTTGCGACGAAAATTTTCGTCGCTAAAAGTGCAGTTTGTTGTAGTGAATGTAAATTTTGGGAATAAGGAAATACAATGAACTAATGCAATTTCGGGCAAAAATAACGATTTCAAGTTTTGTTTAAGGTGAATAGGGGTCCCGTATGTCGATTGTAATAACAACTTGGTACTCTTGAGTTTAAAGACATACCGGGCTCCTTATACACTTTAGGATTTTCAAAACTTTAAATGAGCTTATAGATAATACTAGAGGGAACGATCAGAAATCAAAATTATAAACAATCCAATCCTAAGCACAATGTTAATCCTAAAGCATCATACAATCGACTCAGTCACCGAAAGGCATAGGATTCGCAATACCCAAAGAAATAGACCTCGTGCATAGATATAAAGAAGGTATCCCGTCGTCCCGTTCCATTCAAGATTGAATTAGATTGGATTCCGATGCAGCCGGACAAACTGTGAAGGACGTCGGCTCAAGACATCCTCACATATAGTCAAATGAGTCTAAGAAGGGTAGCCAAAGTCCCAACTAAGTCCATTAAAAAATAGGGTAAAAATCCCTCCCAGGAAGGATTTCACAGTTGGCCCGGTCGAGCCGGTGCTCGTACACAGCAGCCCCGGTCGACCTGAGGAAGTCAGGTCGACCTGGTCCCTGTGTGCCCGGTCGACTGGCAGTTGTAACTGAAAGGGGAGAATAGTGTTTTGGTCAGGTTCTCTGGAACCTGACCCTGTGTCTCTGGTCGACCGAGCCCCCGAGCCGGTCGACCGCGTGCACTGCGGAACAGAACCCAAGTTCTGTTCTGCAGTGAGCTGGGTCCTTCTCTTCTTACCTCCTTTCAACACATAAACAACCAACAAAGAATAGAGATAATGAAACCTATAAACCAATGTTTTCAAGACATTAAATGAGCTGGCAAGATTCATTATGAGCATTTATTTCAATAGTGCAAATCAATAAAAACATGAGTAAAATCACTTGTATTTCATCAAATCATTTATAGCTCAAAACATCTAATCATCCACTTGCCTTTGGTCTCTAAACAAGCAAATCCAAGTCTCTAATCACCTCTTAAGCTCAAATCCAACCTACAAGCAAAAACCCCCAAAACAAACCCTAAAATGGGTCAAACAATGAATGAAGAAGATAGAACTCATTATAATGAAAATGGAGCTTCTCAAGGACTAGAAGAATACAAATCTAGAAGATGGAGAAGATTGCTTACTTGGATGACCTTCAAATGGCAAGAGTTAGCCCAAAGAAGATCTTATAATGGGAGGTTTTCTTCACAAATGGTATCAATGGGTAGCCTTCAAGATGAGGAAGAGAATGATGAAGTCTATTTTGATGTTGGTGCAAGTTTGGTGGGAGGTTGAGATGGAGAGAGCAAGAAGGAGAAGAGAAAGTTGCAAGAAACCCTAGGTTGAAGTGTTGTGCTGGAAAATGGAGAATGAGATGAAAGGGAGAGTGGGTTTCCCTCTTGACAACAAATGGGGTTGGGTCCCACTACTTAAGAAACTTGTTGGGCTAAAATCAAGTCTTTTGGGATCTCGGATGAATTCGACGAAGAAGGAAGAAATGATCGTCGAAATATCTAATTTCCAAATAGTATATATTTCGCAGGTTTCGGGGATATCAAGTTTTGGGTACAGATTTAGTGTAAAAAGACTGTTTTGCCCTCAAGGCTAGGAAATCGGGTTTCAGGGTCTCAAATGGGAACGGGATCAATATGAAAGTCTTCGGGATTAGTGAGACTAATGAAACGGGATAAAAAAACACAATTCAAAATGATACCGGGAAATCCCCTATGTAAATGCAAAGTCATAAAGGGAATCCCCAAAGGGCCCCACTAGTCAACAAAGCACTCAAAATTGCCCAAAACTAATGCTATTACAACCCCAACTTGAAAGTCCTGGGATCCTAACCCTAGAGGAGGGGTGAATAAGGTGAGCTACAATATGTGACCAATTAAGACAAATTTTAACTTCTTAAAAATAAACTAGTCACAAGTGCTGATAAACAAACAAAATGCGGAAGCTAACAAAAGAAATCACCACAACACAAAGGTTTATAGTGGTTCGGCCTCAATGCCTACATCCACTACCGGCTTGTGATCCAATCACACCACCGGATTTCCACTATCTATGCTTTTCAATAGGCTAAGCAATAACCTTTATAATGTTGTTTTTCTAGGCTAAACAACAACCTTTACAAGATGCTTTTCTAGGCTAAGCAATAACCTTTACACAATGCTTTTCTTAGGCTAAGCAATAACCTTTGCAAGAAAAAGATTTCTCTTAAAGAAGTGTCTACAAAAACACTCAAAGAGATACAATTTAAACTCAATATATTTGCCTCTAAAATATGCGGATATGAAAGTGAAAAACTAACTCACACAAACACTAAATGAATGAAAAGATGTATGCTCATGATGTGTGTGTGTGTGTGTGTGTGTGATAACTTCAATCAAGTTAAAAACAAGGCTCAATTAATATATGCTTAAAGCAATTAAAAGTTCAAGGCACATAAAAGATTTGATTGAAGTTTAATGCAAATCACATGTATGAATATCAACTTGTTAATGATATGAAAATCAAAGACTCACAAGTTGTATGAAAATGACTAACTTAAAACATGTGATGCATATACAATGTTGTTTTCAAAACTAAACAAATTTGACTATGTTTAAATGAATGAAAACAACAAATAATGTTTCAACCAAGTAAATGAATCATGCTATAAAAGAAATCAAAGATTTAGGCTAAGCATGATTAATGAAGATTTTAAAACAAAACTTGGTTTGAAATCAAAGTGAAGAATCCAATCCAACTTAGATCAAAGATTAAAATAAGAATGGATTCAACACATCATAGTTATAATGCTAAAATTCATTTACCAATAATTTAAACAAAACATATAACGTATGATTAAGAAAGGTAAAGCTTACTTAGAGATTTAACTTCATTCATCCAAGCTTTAGCTCTCCAAATGACCCCTTGGTCTCTCTTAGTTCATTCCCCTTTTCCTTGTCTCCAAACACCTCAAGGATGGCTTAGAAGTTGCACACTTTGACAAAGGAATGAGCTACATTTTATACCCAAAAAGTCCCCAACGGCTAGTCCCCGGTCGACCTGGTACATGGCCGGGTCGACCAGGTACACACAACGGCTATAAAAATGGCCGTTTGAAAAACTGCTTTTAGCAGGGCCCAGAGACCGCCGGTAAAAGTGGTTTTGGCCGCCGGTATAAGTCCTGTTTTCCCAAAAATGTGTTTTTTAAAGTAATTTTGGTTGGGAATTTTTGGGCCATTAAATCAAGCTTGAAAACATGTTTTAAATCATTCTAAGGGTTTTAAAACATGAGACATAAAAACATAAAAAGTCAAAAATGACTCGAAACTTTAAAACCAATGGCTTGCTTGATTAAAAAAAAATATTTTCAAAACTAATTGCATCCAAGTTTAAAAACAAAACATGCACAAAACAATATTTCTACAAGTCTTAAAAACAATGCATGTATAAATCAAGATTTCAAGATTTTCTAAATCAATGCATATGTGTGTAAATCAAATGATGCTAAAATGTTAATGCATCCATCAAATTGCAATCTAAAAAATCCCTAACAATCTCCCCCTTTGCAATTTGATGGCAACTCACTCACCATTGAATATACACACTAAGTCTTCAGATCCCCCTAAGTTGGACAAGTCTTGAAATCTCTTGGATGCTTCTTCTCTTAGCTTGGGCTCTTGGTTCCTTTTCTTAATTCTTCTTGATGCTTGGAGCTTGATCATTCTTCAAGCTTTCTTTTCATCTTCCTTTCTATGGCCAAGCATCTTCTTTAGCTCCCAATCTTTCTTCTTTCACTTCTCCCCCTTTGACCATGCCTCTCTCTCCCTTTGGCAAGATATGCATTCACTCCCCCTGTTGAAGATCATACAAAATCTCCCCATAGGAAGTTTGGACATTCTCTTCCCCTTTAGAGAACTTGAATGCTCTCTCCCCCTTTGACATTAAATTGCAAAGGTACCTACACACATGAAATAAGGAAAATACCTTTTAGTAGCACCTGTTAACAAAAGAAATCAAAAATGAAATACATAACAGGTTATCATGTATGGTAGTAGTCTCTAAGGGTTCAAAGTCAATCCAATGGGGAATTTGATCAAAACTAATACTTCCTATGAAGGTTTACACTCCCCCTCAATCCATTCTCTCCTTTTGTCAACATGTTGACTAAGATATAACTATTTGGTTCAAGAAGAAGATGGCTTAACTAATTGAGGGTAAACTTTCAAGGAAAGGATTAGACACATTTAACTATAAAGCACAATATGATCAAATTACTAAAAGAAAGCAAGGTCAAGGCGATCATGGATACCAATTGGAAAAACAAAGAATACCAATTGAGATTCAATGATAAGACTATAAAATCAATCACTCTAAAATGGAGTTATAAAGAATATAACTATTAAGAAAAATCCAAATTAGAGCTATCCATGATGAAATGGGGTTTACTAAACATAGCATTAAATAATTTAACTATGAAAATCATATGCTATGAAAGTTTTAAAATCATTTCATTCAATAAAAAAATATGACTATCAAGTGCAAGATGAGTGAAATGAAATTCAAACATGAAGCCAACCTCAACTAATAACCAACCAAGATTATGATCACATAAACATGGTAGTCATGAGATAAACCTATATGAGCAAGAGAGGTGGCAAACATGAAAATTATGATGCTAATGGAGTGTGACATGGAGCAAATATATATTACTATCAAGTTCAATCCAATGTACACAAGGTCTATCACATTCACAAGAGATCAAATCAATCGAAAAATATACCAATTGAAATCAATTGAATTTGACAACATGATAAATAACAAAGATGTGACAAATACAAAATTTCATCAAGCATCATAAATAGATATTCATCACTTTTAATGATATAACTAATGAGCAAAGTGATGAACAAGGTAAATTGCAATGCAAAAGGATATAACTTGGAAATGCATGCAATTTTCAAAGTGTCAAAATGATATGAATTCAACAACTAAGATATCCATCAAACATATAGATATACGAGGAATGGATTTCAAAGAGTTTCATATGATCAAGAACACTACTATGAGGTTGAAACATGTACAAGGATGACATCACTTAGAGATACATGAATCAACATCATAACCATCCAAAAAGAAATGACTAGAAGGCATAGAGGATGGATTTGAGTTCTAGTATGGTTTCTACAAATATTACTAATATCACAACCATACATGGAACCAAATGACATTTGCATATAAAAAGAATGTAAACAAATAAGCAAAGATGCAAACAATATTCATTTCCATTTCTAAGATGATGTAACCAAAAGAAAAAAGGAAATGAGAATCATGGAACATACTTTGATGATTATAGCTAATGATATTTTAGAGCATTTCCAATCATACAATCTTCAAATCATTTCAATAAACAAAATCCAACAATAAGCATAAAAAGAATGAATTTGAAGAACAATTTTCAACATTGTATTTTAAAAGATATAACTTAGTTGAAACACATACAAGTTGATTTTTCAAAACAATGGTTTTCCATATTAAAGTATAACTTTAGAAAACTATGAAAAAACCAAATTTATTCAAATCACTTGTTCAAATAATCTTACTATGACATCTACACAAATGATTTTGCAACAATAATTGATCATGAATAATCTAGCTATGAAAGCTTTGAAATCACAATCAATTGATCATGTATAGAAATGCAATGCAAGACATATAACTAAATGAGCAAAAAGCAAATCTAACATGATGAAATTATAATGAAATGATTTTGAAAACCATGATATGTAACTTAGAATGGTGCATGAAAACAAAATCAATTGATCACAAATAAACATTGCATTTCAAGAAATGTAACTATAGAGAAACAAAATGCAAATGTAACAAGACCAACAAAAAGATTTAACTTTAAAGGAAAGGTTGGTCAAGAGGTTCAAGGGCTTAAGGTTTGTCTAAGTATCTAACTTTAGGAATCCACCTAAGGTCTTGAGAAGGTTGATCTTTGAGGTCTAATTTGAAAGTCCCACCAACTATAGGAGATTTGACTTGATAAATTTTCAATTTGGACGTATCACCATGATATTTAGATTTTACTAAATTTAGCTTAGATTGGTGATTAGTCTTTTGAAGTTGGTGAGTTTGTTTCTTAGGGGATTTGTTCATTTTTCTTTTCTTCTTATATTCTCCCTTTATTTGACTTTTGAATTTTAAATTTAACTTTGTTACTTTATTCAAAAGTTCTTTCATGGGTTGATATAAGGGAAATAGGTTGAGAAGCTTTTTGTTTATAGATTCTTTTATACTTGGTTTGACTTGTTTAAACTTTTTAGAATCTATTTTAGGAGACTCCATTTTAATTGATTTAACTTGTTTAATCTTTTTGGAGTCTTCTTTGTTTTTTAGTGTCTTACCCTTCATAGATTTAGATTCTACCTTTTTGGGTTCAAAGATGGGTTTAGACACATGGCTTCTTCTTAGTTTGCACTCAAACCTAAAATGCCCTTCAATGCCACAATAAATACATTTGGATTTGGGCAAAGGAGAAAGAGTGCTAGAGAAAGAGGACTCACCTTTCACAAAAGTGTTGATGAATTTAGGGTCATATGAAGTATACTTATCAAAACCAAGACCCGTCCTATCTCCATGAGATTTACCCAATTTAAATAACTTTTCAAGTCTCTCTTCACTTTGGGTAAACTTGCACTCATACTTTTGTTTGTATCCTTCAAGTTGAGTGACTTTGGTTATAAGGATTGAATTTTCATTTTTAACTTTTAATAGTTCATTTTCAATTTCCTTATATTTGATTAGTTCTTCATGGGCAAGTTTTAGATCAAATTTAAGTTCATTAATAACTTTAGATCCAAGTTCTAGAGTTTTTATCTTATTTTGAGAATTAGATAAATTTTCCTTAGTGATAGTCAACTTGGATTCTAAATTGTTAATGTCTTCATCTTGCCTTTTTAATTGATCTCTTAGTTTTGGATTTTCCTTTTTAAGATCATCATGTCCTATCTTTAATTCATTTAGATCTTCTTTAATATTAGATAGGTTATGCAAAGAGATCATAAATTTAGAGTCTAAGCATTGCATAACTTCTTCTTTTTCTCTAAGTTCATCTTTTGAAGAAACTAATTGTTTGTTTAGATTTTTAGATTCTTCTCTTAACTTTTTGTTTTTCTTCTCAAGCTTTAAGGATAATTCATATAATTCCTCAAAGGCTTATTGAAGGTCATCTTCATTATAAACATTTTCTTCTTCTTTTAAATCAAATTGAGATTCATTAATTTGAGGGTTTGAAGCTCCAATAGAAGGAAGAATTAGGGGTCTAGAAGAATCTACACAAGAATCTAAACTATCTATCAAGGTGGAATACATTCTAATGATTTTCATAAAAGCACAACACTAGGGTTTTGACTCTAGGTTTTTACACCTAATCAAGAGTTCCAAAACACTTGATCCCAAAATAGAGCACGAGGCTCTGATACCAATTGAAAGTCCTGGGATCCTAACCCTAGAGGGGGGGTGAATAGGGTGAGCTACAATATGTGACCAATTAAGACAAATTTTAACTTCTTAAAAATAAACTAGTCACAAGTGCTGATAAACAAACAAAATGCGGAAGCTAACAAAAGAAATCACCACAACACAAAGGTTTATAGTGGTTCGGCCTGAATGCCTACATCCACTACCGGCTTGTGATCCAATCACCCCACCGGATTTCCACTATCTTTGCTTTTCAATAGGCTAAGCAATAACCTTTACAATGTTGTTTTTCTAGGCTAAACAACAACCTTTACAAGATGCTTTTCTAGGCTAAGCAATAACCTTTACACAATGCTTTTCTTAGGCTAAGCAATAACCTTTGCAAGAAAAAGATTTCTCTTAAAGAAGTGTCTACAAAAACACTCAAAGAGATACAATTTAAGCTCAATATATTTGCCTCTAAAATAGGCGGATATGAAAGTGAAAAACTAACTCACACAAACACTAAATGAATGCAAAGATGTATGCTCATGATGTGTATGTGTGTGATACCTTCAATCAAGTTAAAAACAAGACTCAATTAATATATGCTTAAAGCAATTAAAAGTTCAAGGCACATAAAAGATTTGATTGAAGTTTAATGCAAATCACATGTATGAATATCAACTTGATAATGATATGAAAATTAAAGACTCACAAGTTGTATGAAAATGACTAACTTAAAACATGTGATGCATATACAATGTTGTTTTCAAAACTAAACAAATTTGACTGAGGTTTAAATGAATGAAAACAACAAATAATGTTTCAACCAAGTAAATGAATCATGCTATAAAAGAAATCAAAGATTTAGGCTAAGCATGATTAATGAAGATTTTAAAACAAAACTTGGTTTGAAATCAAAGTGAAGAATCCAATCCAACTTAGATCAAAGATTAAAATAAGAATGGATTCAACACATCATAGTTATAATGTTAAAATTCATTTACCAATAATTTAAACAAAGCATATAACATATAATTAAGAAAGGTAAAGCTTACTTAGAGATTTAACTTCATTCATCCAAGCTTTAGCTCTCCAAATGACCCCTTGGTCTCTCTTAGTTCATTCCCCTTTTCCTTGTCTCCAAACACCTCAAGGATGGCTTAGAAGTTACACGACAAAGGAATGAGCTACATTTTATACCCAAAAAGTGCCCAACGGCTAGTCCCTGGTCGACCTGGTACATGGCCGGGTCTACCGGGTACACACAACGGCTATAAAAATGGTCGTTTGAAAAACTGTTTTTAGCGGGGGCAAGAGACCGCCGATAAAAGTGGTTTTGGCTGCCAGTATAAGTCCTGTTTTCCCAAAAATGTGTTTTTTAAAGTAATTTTGGTTGGGAATTTTTGGGTCATTAAATCAAGCTTGAAAACATGTTTTAAATCATTCTAAGAGTTTTAAAACATGAAACATAAAAAGTCAAAAATGATTCGAAACTTTAAAACCAATGGCTTGCTTGATTAAAAAAAAATCCTTTCAAAACTAATTGCATCCAAGTTTAAAAACAAAACATGCACAAAACAATATTTCTACAAGTCTTAAAAACAATGCATGTATAAATCAAGATTTTAAGATTTTCTAAATCAATGCATATGTTTGTAAATCAAATGATGCTAAAATGTTAATGCATCCATCAAATTGCAATCTACAAAATCCCTAACACAACTTAGCCAAAATCACTAATCAAGCTTAGAACTAACACACGACTTAATTAACACTAATCGGGTTCACTCAGGTCGGGGCCTTACACTCGCCCCCTCCATCACTTTGGAAGATTTTTATTTTCCATGAGAATTGATTTTCCACCAAGTGTTGAAATTTTAGAAAAGTAGTAAAAAGTTCAGATTTCTTCTTGAATGGGTATAGCCAGGAAAATCTACTGAAATCATCCACAAAGATGACATAGTACTTCATCCCTTGGAAAGAGGAAATTGGTACTAGCCCCCACAGATCTCTATGGATCTCAGCAAGGGGTTCAGTTTCTATTTTATTTCATAATGTAAAAGACAACTTGCAGCTTTTGCTCAATTGGCAACTACTACATAATGTTGGAATTTTTTTCCCATTTATTTAGATCTATCACATGTTGAGAATTCAGTATCTTCAAGAACCTTGAGTTGGGATGACCCAACCTCTGATGCCATATGCCTTCCACAGCTTTTCCCGATCTGACTGCAAAAAGAGCTATCTCAACAGCTTATTCAACGCATATAGATTCCCATGTTTATGCCCCGAGGCCATATTCGTGCCCGTTGCTTTGTCCTTGATCACAAAATCTGAGTCGGTGAATTCACATGTCCATGCATTATCTTTTGTCAATTGTGAAACAGAAACAAGGTTTTTCTTCATTTTTGGAACTACAAGAACATCATTGAGTTTGATATTTCTTTATTTCGCACAATCCCTGATATGAGAGATATTTAAACAAGAGCGATCCCCCTCCATAATTTTATCAGATCCAACCTAAGGTACTAAATTAGTAAGATTACCTGGATCATTAGTTATATGTGCAGTTGCCCCTGTGTCCATGTAGAGTGTGGGGTCAACATCCTCATTGGCCAATGCTCGTGGTATATCATCATGGGCATGATAAGCATAATCCCACCCATACCAACACTTTATAGCAGAATGTCCTCGACGGTCACATATTTGACAAATGAGTGGGGCTCTTGTGTTTGTGAACCCAGTTTAAGCAACAGTAGAATTCTGAGTCGTAGTTGCTAAACTTTTTGGAACATATTTGGTGGAATTTTAAGCTCGGTTGGGCTGCTGATTGTGACCAAAAGCATGGTAGGTGGGGTTTGAACCTGCTGATTGCTGCCCATTGTAATTACTAGGAGTGAACCCACTTTGACTATTAGATATGTTGAACCTATTGTTTTGGCTGGCTAGAACAAACCCACGACCCTTAGAGTTCACTAACTCAGATCTTGTGTTTGAACAAACTCACAAACCCATTGCTAGAATTTTCTCTGCCTCGGCCATGGCCACATCCACCAGTTGGGTGATTCGAGTAGAAGGCCATGTTTGTGTCAATTTGCTTAGGTGCAAAATTCATACTTTGCACACGCAAATCATAACTTTGGACTGCTGTAACAAATTGAGAATAGGATGGGAATGGAGGTTTTGACAGCATAGAAGTGACTAGAACATTGTACTTCTCCCCCAAGTCCACGAGACAAGTATATTACTTTGTCATCATCAGGTATGGGTTTGTGAATTGCAACCAAGCCATCAACCACCTTCTTGAAAGATTTTAAATATTCACATAAAGACTGAGAACCAAGTCTCATGTCTTGTAGTTGTTGTTTCAACTGTACTTCTCGGTACTTAGTGACTTGGAGAAGGTTTTCTTCAAATGCATTCCAGATATCTTGGGTTTTATTATAGCAAATTACGTAATATAAGGCTTCTTCAAATGAAGCACATGTCATCCAACTTCAAAGAAGAAGATTGCGATCTTTCCAAGATGTGATGGCTGGATTTGGCACCGTATCATCTTTATCATTGAGTACGACTTCAACTGGCGGAGCATTTTTTAGATGACCTTCAACTCCAAGGCTTTGAATTAATGGAAGGATTTGAGCCTTCCAAATGAGATAATTTGAAGAGTTTAACTTCACTGATATGATACTAATCCAGACATGGTGGCATGGTGGCGTCTAGACACAAAATGTAGAAAATCCATTGCCAGATCAAAGAATTGTACGACATTTTTTTTAGAACAACCCAACAATCCTCAAGCCAATGCCAGATCAAAGAATTGTATGGCATGGTGGCAAAGAATGTACATTACCAGATCAAAGAATGTAGGAAAGAAAAAGGCCTAATTCTTTATGGGGAATTGGAATCAAAACCATTGCCAGATCAAAGAATGTAGAAAAGAAAAAATAGAAAATACTAACAACAACAAATGACATTAAAATTGCACACCAAAAATGAAAGAATCAAGAGGGAGAAATATCAAATATCATACATCAAAGAGCAAAATGATGTCATACAAGAATAGAACAGGGAAGAGGAAAATGCACGTTTAGGTAATGTAAACTCACTTCTGGATTTTAATCAATAACCAAAGAAGCATCAATGAATCGAATGTGCATGTCCCAAAACAAGTGAGAAAAAAAACCATTGTGGTTGTTTCGTTCTTTGAGAAAACCACAAACAGACATTGTATTTAAGATACTAAACAAATGTACAAATGGTATCAACATCCCATACCTTAGAGGCGATGTGCGATATCGGAGCAAGGTTGATCCAAAGTGGGGAAGGAGGAATGCAAAAGGAACAGCAGTGCCGACGTGCAAGGGTAGAGAAAGGAAGGGAAAATGAAAGGGTTTGGGGTTTAAAAAAAGCTGAGAAGTGACGCTAGCGTCTCTAAAAACAACACTAAAAAAAAAATGGGGTCTAACGGACCCTATTTGTGTGGTGCTAGTTGCGAGGCACTAACAAGTGCAACAGACAAATACTGGGAATTTTCCAGTAAAATCCTTGATGTGAATTTAAATTTAATTTTTTAATGCTGCAAGTGCACAACTATCCTTTTGAGACAGTGGCAAGTACAAGTCGAATCCCACAAGGAGCACTACTAAGTTAAAATTTAAAATCTGGTTTTTTTATCAATGATAATGACAAGAGAATAAAGAAAAGAAAAACAATAATAAGAGTGAGAACATGCTAGATCTAAAGTGTATCAATAAAATATGATAAAATGCAGATCAAAATATCATGAATCCATTAAGTAGTTCCACCATCATTCTATATAATAGATAAAATAAATTTGTCCCCAAAATTCTTCAAATCAGAAACAAATCAATGTTTCTAATTTGAATAATTTGTCTATCAAAGGGCACAATTTTTCACAATTTATTTAAGGAAAAAATCTCCTTCACCTAATGAAATTATGAACTTTACTAAATATCACATATTAATCAAAGATAGATTATCAAAGAATTTCAATCTAAGAATAATCTATTAAGAAAACATACATGATTAAAACATTGTTCAAATAAATAAATTGAATAACATAGGTTGTCAATGACAGAAGGCGGATTTATTATTATAATAAAAAAGCAAGAGACAAAAATATCATATAAATTAACGATGAGAAATACTTAACTTCATCTGACATACTGATACAGGGATCTACTCCTCCAATGCAAAAGATGTGGTTTTCATTAAGAACTTCATGGCAATTACAATTTTCTCTCACACTCTTCTAACCTAGTTTGGAATAAGGCCATAGAATACCCAAAAATATCTCTTAAATTCTATTAATTAGGGAAAGAAGACAAAGAGGAGAGAGAATAATTAGGGACGTCCAAGTGGGGACTGTGTCTCTCGTATTCTACCTTTTGGTTCCTTTTATATCTCCGGTTATCTTACAGATACATTGAATCTGGACACCTTCTCTGCAGATTTTGTAAGACCCCGACCCGAGTGAACTCGATTAGTACTAATTAAGTCGTGTGTTAGTTCTATGCTTGATTAGTGATTTTTGGCTAACTTGGGCTTGGAATAGTTTTGATATAGTTTTGGGGAATTTTGATTGCTTTGTGATTAGTGGGGCCCTTTGGGGGGGTCCTTCTTTACAACCATGCATACGCTTGAGGATTTATCGGAGATTTTTGCATTAATTTTTTTAATCCCGTTTTAATTGTATTGTTAATCCCTACGACTTTGAGGTTGATCCCGTGCCCGTTTGAGACCCCGAAACCCGATTTCATAGCCTTGAGGGCAAAACGGTCATTGTGCACAATATCTGTACCCAAAACTTGATATTCCTGAAAACTGCGAAACATATACTTTTTGGAAACTAGATATTTCGACGATCACTTTTCTCTTCTTCGTCGAATTCATTAGAAGCTCCGAAAGCCATGAATTCAGCCCAATTAGATTGCTAGTGGTGGAGCCCACTCCCCACTTGCTTTATAAGGAAACCATCTTCCTCATTTCCCTTTTTAGCAAAATCCAATCCTAAGCTAGGGTTTTTCCCTTTCTTCTTCTTCTTGTTGCTCTTCCATCCTCAATCCACTCCCAAACTTGCACCAATAGGAGAATTGAGGCCATCATCTTCTTCATCTCCTTGAGAGCTCTCTCTTGATAGCTTTTGTGGAGAAAACCTCCCATTCCAAGACTCTCTTTGAGCTCACCTTGCCTTTTTGAAGAACCCTTCATGTAAGTAATCCTTCCCCTCTTCTAGATTTGTATTCTCCTAGCCTAAGGGAATCTCGATACCTAATATTAAAGCTTCTTTCTCCCCATGCTATGTTTTGACTCTTTTAGGGTTTTATTTTGGGTTTTTCCTTGTAGCTTGGACCTTTGACTTGGAGGACTTGTTAGAGCTTGATTTGCCCATTAGAGACCAAGGCAAGTGGATGATTTGATTTTTTTAAGCTTTCAATGATTTTGGTATTTTCCACTCATGCGTATTTATTGCTTTGTTTTAAAATAAATGTTCATGATAGAGTATTAATGGTGTATTTATATCATAGAAGTGTATTGGTGAATGGCATTTAATCTCCTCTTGTTTTGTCCCAAATGCACTCTTATGTGAAATGGTTTCCTTCTTTCTTTCCTTGTATTGAAAGTGACGTTGATGGAGGAGAATGGGATGGATGTTGTGAGAGATTTGATGTTGTTTGAATGAAGTTTTAGACTCCTCATTCGATGTATAAAAGTGGCTAGAAAGAGGTTGTAGAAGGAAGAGATAGAGAGGAGTTGAACTGCCCCGGAATCAGTTTCTGGACAGTTCGCTCGAGCGAACATGACACTTCGCTCGAGCGAGGTGTCCAGAAAAAGGGTTCGGAGGATTCCAATAAGTTGGTCACTCGAGCGGACCATTCCTCAACTGCGCTCGAGCAAACCCACCCAGACAACCATTCCAGAGAGCTCCTCGCTCGAGCGAACTCTCCGGTTCGCTCGAGCGATGAGCTTTGTCGGTCAAAGGCTATGTTTGGGACAATGATGAACTATTTAAACGTTTTGGGACTATTCATTGAGAACCCCTCTATGTCAGGGAGATTTACTAAGCAATGTATGAGGCCATTTGAGAAAGAAACCATATCACGAAGATGTCATTCGAAGTTTTTGAAAATTCAAAGTGTATAAGGAGCCCGGAATGTCCCCCAACTCAAAGAGTACCAAATTGTTATTAGATCGACATACGGGATCCCTATTCACTTCAAATGAATCTTGAACCCTATACTTTACCCGTAATTCCAATTGTTTATTGTACTTTATCGATCCCGAGATTTATACTACATGCCTTGTTTTCCCGAAAGTATTGAATTACACTTGAAATAGTTACTTGTCTTGAAGTGCATTGCACCACATGAAACGACAGTGTGCCCTTGAGCACCCCCGTCCTGCCCGTTTGTTTATTTGTACTTTATTTACTTACACATGTCTCGATTTGTTATTTGACCTATTAGTCAGCACCACTAAGCTTGGATAACCCTATTGGTCTGATCCACCGACTTGGAGATCCCCCTCTTGTCCCGCCAGTTGCGGTTTGGATCCCGCTACCCGATTATTACTGTGGTCTTGTCCCGATGCCGCAGATTGCTATTGTGGTTCCCGATGCCCAGCTCGCTACCGTGGTCATGTATAGTATATGTATATGTATTTATAAGATCCACTATTTCTCCTCACCTTGAGTGACTGAGATCAGTGCCTAGTTATTGCTCTGTCACTTTAGTGATAGAGGACTTAGCTTCGTGTGGTTGCCATCTTGCTTGTTTCCTGTTTCCATGGTTACCTTACATGTTTTACAATGTCTACTTGCATTTGAATAAATGTTTTCATCTCGTCTATAGAAATTGTTATTTAAACAGGTTTACATGATTTTGAAGGTAAATTCATTTATTATCATATGGTCATCGTATTTTACCCATTTACCAAACCGTCGTGTTTGACCCACTCTTTGGTACTCATGTCCCGTTGTCGGTTATCCCGACGAGGAACACGAGGAGGCGGTCGGAGAACCACAACGGTTAGTTGAGTGGCGTGTTGATGACGTCATTTAGACGTTTGGTTGCTATGAGAGACTTAATATTTTGGGGAACTATTTAACCATTCTTTGGATTGGTATTTTGTTATATTGGCCTTGCTGGCCTTTATTTTTGGGGAATGTAATTAAATAATCTTTGTATAAACTTTAACTTACCTTTGGGTAACATGCTTATGATCATTGCTCATTCTGATATAGTACTATACTTGTGTTATCATCTTTGTGATTAGAGATGGACTGAATATTTGATTTGCTACACGCTTTCGTACTTATTAGAAATGTTTATATATGGTTGTGATAATCCTCACCGCGGACACCTGTGGGAAATTAAATAAGTGTGTGCACCTTGTTGACACACTCTACATATTAACGATTCACTCACCACACTATTATCATCTTTAGTGTCCCGATCCCGAATTAGTCCAGCGGGCCCGGTCCGGGGTCGGGACAAATTTGATTTATCTTCATTGATAAGGTATATCTCTTATCCATTTTGTATTTAAATGAGGTGGAAGCTTCTGGAAACCTTTGGGTGGCTTGACTAATCTTCAAATGGGGTCCCACAAGGGATGTGCATCAATTGATTTTCAACGGTGTGGATTTAATTTGTAATCTTGTCTAAAAATGAATATGAAAATCTCTGGACCCATAACTTTGTCAATATAGCTCTGATTTGCACATTCTTGCACTCCACGGGTATCTACTCTCAATACGTTTTCCAACGGTAGGTAAATTTCATCGATCCGACAGTCGGATTGAAAGTTATGGCCATTTGAAGATGAGTTGTCATGAGAAAAACAAGATTAACTTTTAAAATTTGATTTGCAATGGATTCTATCTCTGCACAAATTTAATTTTTGAAAGGACATCATATGTGGATGATTCAAACTCTTCTTCTTTTGTTCCAATCAGAATGATACTCTTTGAATTATCCATTAATAATTTCAAATTTGCAACTACTGCAGACCCTGCCATGTGGGATATTTCATCTGTTTGAACAGTGGGCCCTATGAGAAGTCTTCTACTATAGTTAGGAATCTTCAACAGACATGATGAGTGGACCCCTCCTTTGATTGATTTTCATATGGCTTGTGTGTGGGGTCCACGTGGTGAATTCTTCAATTTTCTTCTTTTCAAGCTTCAATTCAACAATGCAGGGCACAGGATAACTATGTGTGCTTGAAAGTGGCCTCCGTGACAGAAGCCTACAATTCTTATTTTCTGTACATTCTAATTCAATTCATCAAATACTAAATAGCCCATATTGAAGCGGGACCCATCCGGACAAAGTTCTACTCCAACTGGGACTCTTCGGAGAAAATTTACAAAAAATTCTAAGTTAATGTAGAAAGTGTATGAAAATTCAAGTTCCTCGGTGAAAATGCATGAAATGATGAAATTAGACGAATAATGATGCAATTCTCCCAATTAAACTCCTAATTCATCCTAAAATGATGCGTAAATGTGTAAATTCATGAACTCAACACACCCCGCAACTAGCATTTTGCTAGTCCCTTATCAAAAGTTGCGAGCAAAAAGGTTTAAAGTTCTTTGAACTAATCAAAGAAAAGAAAGTAAAAAAGAAAAAAAAAACCACTTTCGCTGGCGTTCTCGATTGCTTTTAGCGTATGCAACAAGCCCTTAAACTCCAAGGTTCCCCCTAGTAGACGAGTTGTGCCTCGTGAGGGTTTGCAATAAATATACCCACAAAATTCTTTTTTTTTTTTACAAAAGATGTTTAAAACCTATCAAAATCCAGGGAAACTTCTTCCAAGAAAAAAACTTAGAGACACTGATTATTCTAGATTCTCTTAAATTCAGTTCACCAATCCTATCTTTTGGTTAGAAATTCTAGAAATCATGCTAATTGATCGTGTACGATGATAAGATGTATTCGTAATAAACATCAAATGATCCACCAAGAATTTCCATGAATTTCTTTTTTATTCTGGGCTGCAACTGTTTTCAAACACCCATTGGTGAACCGCTTTAATGACGGCTTTCACACTACTGTTTTTTCAAACACCCATTTTCAAGGCAATAATGACAGCTTTCACACTACTATTTTTTCAAAGGCCGCAATTTTTTTTCAAGCACACACATGTGACTGTGCAATGCCTAGGTCCCTTAAGCTTTCTAATTAACTCATGTAATGAGCATTAGGCCAATGACTCCTAAACCAAATGGCTTTAGGGCACTAGGTATGTAAATACCCCTAAGGGCTTACTAACTCGAGTTAAAAAGGCTATGAACCCAAACTAGTCACAAAACTTTTTATTCTTTTCAAGACTTCTAAACACTTTTTTTTTCTTCTTCTTTTTTTTGTTTTTGTTTTTTTTTTTTTTTTTGCGGTCCTCAACAATAGGCAACCCTTTCCATGTATCCACCCATTGAACCAGGAAGCTTTGTACACTAAGGGTCGATTTTCCATTTTTTTTCAAAGAAAACGTATACAGCCTGTGTAAAAGTGAGGGATCAGAATTCAACACTTCTCCAAAAAAACCTTTCCATTAATAAAATGGTGAACCATTTGCTTTCTTTTGCCCAAAATAAATATCTTCGGCCAATAAAAATTCTCTTGAAAGTTTCCCTCTAACCTAACAACAACAAAAATATTTTAAGTCTCCTAAAAACCAAAGAAAAGTGAAAAAGAAAATGTATGATGAAAATTTGAACAAATGATCACATGTCAAGTTATAACTCACACCCCCAAACCTAAATTCAACATTGTCCTCAATGTTATGAATGCATGTGTAATGTGAAAATGAACAATAAGGAAAATTAGAACATCTTACTATGTGGGGTGAATGCAAAAGAATGTGATCAATGAGCTCAATTACCTTCTAAAATTGGTTTGCCTCCCAAACAGCGCTAAGTTTAATGTCGTCAGCCCGACGTGACAAAAATGATTAGTCGTGGTAAATTGGGTCTTCTAGAAGGATATCCTCACTATTTTTATCCTTCAATTCCAGAAACAGTTTCAACCATTGACCATTCACTCTGAAAACATCCCCATTCTTGGGATTTTCAATTTCCACATCACCATGAAAGTAAACAGTCCTGACAATGAATGGACCAGTCCACCGGGTTCGTAACTTCCCTGGAAACAGGTGTAACCGGGAGTTTCATACCCGGTTCAAAGGATTTTCTTAAAATTGACTTATCATGGTTCAACTTCATTCTTTCCTTGTAGATCTTGGGAATCTCATAGGCATCATTTTGAAGTTCTTCCAACTCATTTACTTGCAATTTGCGCAGAGAACCCACATTGGGTAAGTCAAAATTGAACTTCTTAATGGCCCAATAAGCTCTATGCTCCAATTCAACAAGCAAGCGGCATGCCTTCCCATAGACCAACCTATATGGGGACATCCTAATTGGTGTCTTGTAAGCGGTTCGATGGGCCACAGTGCGTCGATCAATCGCAAAGACCAGTCTTTCCAAGTGGGATTGACTGTCTTTTCTAGAATTTGTTTAATTTGCCTATTTAAAATTTTCGATTGGCCACTTGTTTGTGGGTGATAAGGTGTAGCAACCTTATGGGTGACAGAGTATTTTTTCAGCAAATGCTCAAAGGGACGGTTGCTAAAGTGAGTGCCTCCGTCACTAATGATCACTCTAGGGGTACCAAAGCGAGGAAATATATGATCTCTCACGAACTTAATCACCACATGGTGGTCATTTTTCTTTGTCAGTATGGCTTTTACCTACTTGGAAACATAGTCTACTGCCAGCAAAATGTAAAGATTTCCAAAGGAATTTGGAAATGGCCCCATGAAGTCAAATTCCCCACACATCAAAAATTTCCACCACAAGTATGGGATTCAAGGGCATCATGTTCCTTCGATTGAGCTTACCAAGCTTTTGACACCTCTCACAGTTCAAACAGAAAGTGACAATCTTTAAAGATAGTGGGCCAATAAAATCCACACTGCAAAACTTTTGCAGCTGTCTTTTTCGAACTAAAGTGGCCCCCACAAGCATGATCATGGGAGAAGGAAATGACCGAGTAATGGTCATGATCAGGGATGCATCTTTTGATGATCTCGTCTGGGCAGTATTTAAAAAGATACGGGCCATCCCAGAAAAAGTACTTGACCTCAGCTAGAAATTTTGATTGATCTTGTTTTGACAAATGGGCGGGCATCTCCCTTCTAACAAGGTAATTAATTATATCTGCAAACCAGGGGATTTGGGAAATACTAAGCAATTGTTCATTAAGAAAATTTTCATTCAATGGGACTTCATCTGATGGCTCTAAAGGTATCCTCGAAAGATGGTCTTCTACAACATTCTCACATCCTTTTTTATCTCTTATTTCCAAATCAAACTCTTGTAGCAGAAGGATCCACCGGATCAATCGGGCTTTTGCATCCTTTTTAGACAGAAGGTATCTTAGAGCTGCATGGTCCGTGTAGATGATGACTTTGGACCCTATCAAGTAGGACTGAGATTTTTTCGAGGCAAAAAATACAGCTAGCAATTCTTTTTCAGTGGTTGTGTAATTTAGCTGTGCATCATTGAGGGTCCTACTTGCATAGTAAATTAGATGAGGTAAACTCCCAACCCGTTGACCCAAAACAACTCCAATAGCAGTATCGGATGCATCACACATTAGCTCAAATGGAATGGTTCAGACAGGTGGTTGAATTATAGGGGTTGAAGTTAGTTCATTTTTCAGTCTGTCAAAAGCCTTTAGACACTTCTCATCAAATTCAAACGGGGCCTCTTTTGTCAGCAATTGGCATAAAGGTTTAGCGATTTTACTAAAATCCTTGATGAATCGATGATAAAAACTAGCATGGCCCAGGAATGATCGAATCTTGTTAACTAATTTTGGTGGTGGCAATTTGGAGATCAAATCAATTTTTGCTTTGTCCACCTCAATTCCATTATAAAAAATAATGTGTCCCAGAACTATGCCCCTTTTACCATAAAATGACATTTCCCCTAATTTAAGACTAGATTCTTTTCTTTGCATCTTTTAAGCACAAGGGACAAATGATGTAAGCACTCCTCAAAAGAATTGCCAAAGACCGAAAAATCATTCATGAAAACCTCAATGAATCTTTCTATCATGTCAGAAAATATGCTCAACATACACATTTGAAAGGGGGCCGGTGCATTGCATATCCCAAAGGGCATGCGTCTGTAAGTGAAAGTGCCACACGGACAAGTGAAGGTGGTATTTTCCTAGTCCTCAGGTCCAATTGGAATTTTATTGTAACCGGAATAACCATCAAGAAAACAATAATAAACATGATCGGCTAGCCTTTCGAGCATCTGATCCATGAATGGGAGGGGAAAATAATCTTTTTCGGGTGATTGAGTTCAACTTTCTATAATCAATGCATACCCTCCATCCAGTCTGTATCCGAGTGGGTACCAATTCATTGCCTTCATTTTAAACCACTGTTATTCCAAATTTCTTTGGTACCACTTGAACCGGGCTCACCCATGCACTATCAGATATGGTGTAAAGCACCCCTGCATCGAGTGATTTTAAGACTTCCGACCTACCTACTTCTTGTAAGGGATTTTGTAGATTGCAAGTTGATGGATGCATAATCATTCAAGCATCATATGATTCACACACTTGCATTGTTTTAGTTAAACTTGAAATCTTGTTTTATTCATGCATTGTTTTTAAGAGTGTAAAAGTTTCAATTTATGCATGTTTTGCTTTTAAAACTTGGATGCATTTGATTTTGAAAAGAGTTTTAGAAATCAAGCTAGCCTTTGGTTTTAAAATTTTGAATCATTTTAGGCTTTGTGTGTTTCATGTTTTTAATCCCCTTAGAATGATTTAAAACATGTTTTCAAGCTTAGTTTAATGGCCCAAAAAGTTCCACAAAGAAAATCTTTGAAATATGCAAAGTTGGAATTTTTGGCCCCAGCAGTGTGGCCGGTCGACCGGCCCAGGGGTCCCGGTCAACCGGGAACACTGCAGGCAGAAAATGCCCTGGTGCCCCAACGGTCATATTTCTGACCGTTGTGTGTTTCGGGTCGACCGAGACCTGTTTCCAGGTCGACCGGGGACTAGCCGTTGGGCACTTTTTGCTATAAATATGAGTTCTTTCCTTTGCCAAAAGTTGGGAATTTTAAGGCCCTCCTTGAGGGGTTTTGAGGCAAATAGAAGGGAAATGAACTAAGGGATGGAGGGGATCATTAGGAAAGCTAAAGCTTGGATTAATGAAGTTAAATCACCAAGTAGGCTCTACTTTCCTTAATCATATGTTTTCATGCTTTGTTTTATTTTTTGTAAATCATTTGTAGCATGATAAACTATGTTGTGTTGTATCCTAAACATGTTTTATGTTTTGAATTGATTTATTGTTTTGTATACATCACCATTGATTCAATCCAAGTAGTACTTTATCTTTGGTAAATCTAAGTAGATCATGTTAATGGAAACATCCTTGAAATTAGATGTAACATGATCCATATACTTGGTTGAATCTTTGGGTGTTGTTTTCCATCATAAGAAAATCACTTTCAAAACTATCTTATGTTTTGGATTCAACTTCTTTACAAATCATATGTTTTCATGTTTTGTTTTATCTTTGATAAATCTTTTGTAGCATGTTAACCTATGATGTGTTGTATCCTTAGCATGTTTTATATTTTGAATTGATCTATTGTTTTGGATGCATCACCATTGATTCAATCCAAGTAGTACTTTATTTGGTAAATCTAAGTAGATCATGTTAATGAAAGAATCTTTGAAATTATATGTAACATGATTCATATACTTGGTTGAATCTTTGGGTGTTGTTTTTCATCATAAGAAAGTCTCTTTCAAAATATATCTTATGTTGTGGATTCAACATCTTTACAAATCATATGTGAATTTGTTTTAAAGTTTTACAACTTGCTTTGCATTGATTGGTATATCATATTCAAGTTGTATTTATAATTACATATGATTTGTCCCCTTGTTTCAATCAAATCTATTTTTATGTTTTATGAGCTACATTGTTGATTTGATTGACATCCTTATGCATCACATGTTTAGAGCTAATTAATATCATACAACTTGTGAATCTTTGATATCATTAACAAGTTGTTACTTTTAACATGTGACTTGCACTCTTTCCTCATTCATAAATGTTTTTATGAGCTAAAACTTTCAAAAGCCTTAGGCATACATTTATGAGCTTTCATTTTCAAAATGATTGAGGACATCACACACACACACATCATGTACTTTCATCTTTGCATTCATAGTGTGTGTGTGTGTGTGTATTAGATTTTCATTTTCATATCCACCTATTTTAGAGGCAAATGTAATGAGCTAAATTTGTATCTCCATCAAGTGTATGTTAGACACTAACTTTGTGAGATAACCAACCTTGTGGTTGAAGAGGTTATTGCTTAGCCTATAAAAGCATAATGTATAGGTTGATGTTGAGCATTGAAAAACATCATTGTAAAGGTTATTGCTAAGCCTTGAAAAGCATATTGTAAAGGTTATTGCTTAGCCTATTGAAAAGCATAAATAGTGGAAATCCGGTGGGTTGTTGGATCAGAAGCCGGTAGTGGATGTAGGCATTGAGGCCGAACCACTATAAATCCTTGTGTGATGGTGTTTGCTTTGTGGTGATTGTTTTTATTAAGCTTCCGCATTTTATTTGTAATCATCACTTGTGACTAGTTTAAGTTAAAGAGGTTAAATTTGGTTTAAATTGGTCATAATTGAAACTCACCCTATTCACCCCCCCCCCCCCCCCCGTCTAGGGTTCGGATCCCCGGACTTTCAATTGGTATCAGAGCGGGTTACTCCATTTTAGGGCTTAACAACCCGGAGTTGATCCTTGCTAGATTAGAACCCTAGTATTGTGTTTGTTTTTGCATATTTTTTTTAAAGATTTCCACTATGTTTGAAAATGAAATTTCCCCTAGTATCTTTGCACCACTCTAAGACTTTTTCAAGTTATATCTTTAAGAGTTGGTGAGTCCTCAAAGTGATCTCTCAAGGACACCCTTTTCAAGACCTTAGGTGAATCTTCATTGGTACACATTTAGACTAACCTTAAGGCCTTGATCCCCCTAGACCAACCTAATCTTTTTAGTTATATCTATTTGTTGGTCATAGTAGATTTGCATTTTGTTTCTTTTAAGTCACATCTTTTAAAATGCAATGTTTCTTTGTGATCATTTGATTTTGTCTTCATGAACTTTTAAGTTGTATCTCATGGTTTTCAAAATCCTTTGATTGCAATACTTTCATGATGGATTTGCATTGTGTTCATATAGTTATATCTCTTGTTGTGCTTATCTATTCATGATCAATTGATTGTGATTTCAAATGCTTTCATAGCTAAATTTTTCATGATCAATTGATGTTGTAAAATCATTTGATGGATGTCATAGTTAGATCTTTTTTGTAAATCAAATGATTTGAAGCAATTTATGTTTTCCATTGATTTGTCTAGTTATATCTCTTGATATGGAAAATATGTGTTCAATTTGTATGAGTGTCTATTGTCATATTTAGAATACAAATTGAAAATTTCTTGTTTTTCAAAATCACTTGCTCATAATTCTATAAATGATTCTTTGTTGGAATTTTAAATTTTGTAGTGATTTGAAAAACTTTGGAAAATGTTCTAAGCTTGATTGGTTGTATTTATAGAAGCATTTTCCTTGAATTTATTTCCTTGTGCTTAATTATGATTATATCATTTGGAAGGAAATAATTTTTACAAACAATTTGCATCTTTGCTCATTTAGTTATATTCTTTTTATGCAAATTGATTTTGATGACTTACATTGCTTGGTTGGATATGGTTTCATTAATTTGCATGTTTGTGCCTAACTTGGTATATATTTTCTTTAATGCAAATTGATGATTGTTTATGTGCTTTATAGTAAAATCTTGTTTTTGAGCTTTTTAAGTACATATGTGATTTTATGTGCTAAGTTCATTTGGTTTAAACCTCATATCCATTTTCCATTGCATTGTAAGCTTAGTACATTTGCTAAGAGTGGAGATGTTGCATAATAGATTGATACCCTTAACTTCATACCTACTTGTGCTTACATAGTTATATTCTTTATTGATGATATGGTATGAGTTAGATCTTGAGTGTTGATTGATCCTCTCTATGCAAATGTCAAATTGTTCTATGTATGGTTGTGATCTTAGTTATATTTGTAGAAACCATACTAGAACTAAAATCCATCCTCTATGCTTTCTAGTCATTTTTTTTGGATGGTTATGATGTTGATTCATGTATTTTCTCTAAGTGATATCATCCTTATACATGTTTCAACTTCATAGTAGTGATCTTGATCATATGAAACTCTTTGAAATCCATTCCTCATATTTCTATATGTTTGATGGATATCTTAGATGTTGAATTCATATGATTTAGTCACTTTGAAAATTGCATGCATTTCAAAGTTATATTCTTTTGCATTGCAATTTACATTGTTCATCACTATGCTCAATAGTCATATCTTTAAAAGTGATGAATATGCATTTATGATGCTTGATGGAATTTTGTGTTTGTCACATTCTTGCTCTTTATCATGTTGTCAAATTCAATTGGTTTCAATTGGTAAATTTTTTGATTGATTTGATTTCTTGTGAATGTGATAGACCATGTGTACATTGGTTTGAACTTGATAGTTATATGTTTTCATTCCTTGTCACACTCCATTAGCATCATAATTTTCATGATTGCCACCTTCCTTGCTCATTTAGGTAAATCTCATGACCACCATGTTTATGTGTTCATAAAATTGGTTGGTTATTAGTTGAGGTTGGCTTCATGTTTGAATTTCATTTCACTCATCTTGCACTTTATTAGTCATATTTATTGATTGAATGAAATGATTTTCAAAACCTTCATAGCACATGCTTTCCATAGTTAGATTATTTGATGCTATGATTAATAAACCCCATTGCATCATGGATAGCTCTAATTTGGATTTTTCCTAATAGTTATATTTTTAATCCATTTTAGAGTGATTGTGTTTAATAAGACTTATCTTTAAATCTCAATTGGTAATCTTTGTTTTTCCAATTGGTATCCATGATTGCTTTGCTCATTGACCTTGCTTTCTTTTGGTGATTTGATCATATTGTGCGTTTTAGTTAAATGAATCTAATCCTTTCCTTGAAGTTGACCCTCATTTGGTTAAACCATCTACTTCTTGAAACAAATAGTTATATCTTGTCAAAAGTTTGACAAAAGAAGAGAATGGATTGAGGGGGAGTGTAAACCTTCATAGGAAGAATTAGTTTTGATCAAATTCACCCTTGGATTGACTTTAGACCCTTAGAGTCTTCTTCCATACATGATAGCCTGTTATGATTATCATTTTCGATTTCTTTTGTTAACAGGTGCTACTAAAAGGTATTTTCCTTGTTTCATGTGTGTAGGTACCTTTGCAATTTAATGGCAAAGGGGGAGAGAGCATTCAAGTACTCAAAGATCTCCTATTCTTCAAAAGGGGAGAGAGCATTCAAGTTCTCAAGAAGGGTGAAGAGAATGTCCAAGCTTCCTAAGGGGAGAGTTGTGTATGATCTTCTACAAGGGGAGAGAATGCATATCTTGCCAAAGGGAGAGAGAGGCATGGTCAAAGGGGGAGAGCAAATAGAAGAAAGAAAGCTTGGGAGCTAAAGAAGATGCTTGGATAAAGAAAGAAAGAAGAAAGAAAGATTGAAGAATGATCAAGCTCCAAGCATCAAGAAGTTCGAAGAAAATAGCCCAAGAGCCCAAGCTAAGAGGAGGAGCATCCAAGAAGATTTCAAGACTTGTCCAGCTGAGGGGGAGCTGATGACTAAGTGTGTTTTTCATTGGTGAGTGAGTTGCCATCAAATTGCAAAGGGGGAGATTGTTAGGGATTCTGTAGATTGCAATTTGATGGATGCATAATCATTCAAGCATCATTTGATTCACACACTTGCATTGTTTTAGTTAAACTTGAAATCTTGTTTTATTCATGCATTGTTTTTAAAAGTGTAAAAGTTTCAATTTATGCATGTTTTGCTTTTAAAACTTGGATGCATTTGATTTTGAAAAGAGTTTTAGAAATCAAGCTAGCCTTTGGTTTTAAAGTTTTGAATCATTTTAGGCTTTGTGTGTTTCATGTTTTTAATACCCTTAGAATGATTTAAAACATGTTTTCAAGCTTAGTTTAATGGCCCAAAAAGTTCCACAAAGAAAATCTTTGAAATATGCAAAGTTGGAATTTTTTGCCCCAGCAGTGTGGCCGGTCGACCGGCCCAGGGGTCCCGATCGACCGGGAACACTGCAGGCAGAAAATGCCCTGGTGCCCAACGGTCATATTTCTGACCGTTGTGTGTTTCGGGTCGACCGAGACCTGTTTCCAGGTCGACCGGGGACTAGCCGTTGGGCACTTTTTGCTATAAATATGAGTTCTTTCCTTTGCCAAAAGTTGGAAATTTTAAGGCCCTCCTTGAGGGGTTTTGAGGCAAATAGAAGGGAAATGAACTAAGGGATGGAGGGGATCATTAGGAAAGCTAAAGCTTGGATTAATGAAGTTAAATCACCAAGTAGGCTCTACTTTCCTTAATCATATGTTTTCATGCTTTGTTTTATTTTTGGTAAATCATTTGTAGCATGATAAACTATGTTGTGTTGTATCCTAAACATGTTTTATGTTTTGAATTGATTTATTGTTTTGGATACATCACCATTGATTCAATCCAAGTAGTACTTTATCTTTGGTAAATCTAAGTAGATCATGTTAATGGAAACATCCTTGAAATTAGATGTAACATGAACCATATACTTGGTTGAATCTTTGGGTGTTGTTTTCCATCATAAGAAAATCACTTTCAAAACTATCTTATGTTTTGGATTCAACTTCTTTACAAATCATATGTTTTCATGTTTTGTTTTATCTTTGATAAATCTTTTGTAGCATGTTAACCTATGATGTGTTGTATCCTTAGCATGTTTTATATTTTGAATTGATCTATTGTTTTGGATGCATCACCATTGATTCAATCCAAGTAGTACTTTATTTGGTAAATCTAAGTAGATCATGTTAATGAAAGAATCTTTGAAATTATATGTAACATGATTCATATACTTGGTTGAATCTTTGGGTGTTGTTTTTCATCATAAGAAAGTCTCTTTCAAAATATATCTTATGTTGTGGATTCAACATCTTTACAAATCATATGTGAATTTGTTTTAAAGTTTTACAACTTGCTTTGCATTGATTGGTATATCATATTCAAGTTGTATTTATAATTACATATGATTTGTCCCCTTGTTTCAATCAAATCTATTTTTATGTTTTATGAGCTACATTGTTGATTTGATTGACATCCTTATGCATCACATGTTTAGAGCTAATTAATATCATACAACTTGTGAATCTTTGATATCATTAACAAGTTGTTACTTTTAACATGTGACTTGCATTCTTTCCTCAATCATAAATGTTTTTATGAGCTAAAACTTTCAAAAGCCTTAGGCATACATTTATGAGCTTTCATTTTCAAAATGATTGAGGACATCACACACACACATCATGTACTTTCATCTTTGCATTCATAGTGTGTGTGTGTATTAGATTTTCATTTTCATATCCACCTATTTTAGAGGCAAATGTAATGAGCTAAATTTGTATCTCCATCAAGTGTATGTTAGACACTAACTTTGTGAGATAACCAACCTTGTGGTTGAAGAGGTTATTGCTTAGCCTATAAAAGCATAATGTATAGGTTGATGTTGAGCCTTGAAGAACATCATTGTAAAGGTTATTGCTAAGCCTTGAAAAACATATTGTAAAGGTTATTGCTTAGCCTATTGAAAAGCATAAATAGTGAAAATCCGGTGGGGTGTTGGATCACAAGCCGGTAGTGGATGTAGGCATTGAGGCCGAACCACTATAAATCCTTGTGTGATGGTGTTTGCTTTGTGGTGATTGTTTTTATTAAGCTTCCGCATTTTATTTGTAATCATCACTTGTGACTAGTTTAAGTTAAAGAAGTTAAATTTGGTTAAAATTGGTCATAATTGAAGCTCACCCTATTCACCCCCCCTCTAGGGTTCAGATCCCCGTACTTTCACTTCTTTCATTGCAGGATTCAGTCGCCTTTGTGGTTCACAAGAAGTTTTTGCATTTTCTTCCAAATGGATTCTATGTTGGACCACAGATGGGCTAATTCCTTTGATATCTGCAATGGACCACCCTATAGCGTCATTGTGTTCATCCAAAATCTTCACGAGTTTTTCCTTATGGACAGGGTCCAAGTCTAAAGCTATAATCACTAGAAAGGTTTCTAGCGGTCCTAAAAATACATATTTCAAGGTATCTGGCAATTGCTTAAGTTCTAACTTAGGGGGCTCTACAATCGATGGGACAGTGGGGAAGCAGATGGAGTCAGAATTTCATGCTTCAGTTGCCACCGGGAGCAATCCATGGATGGGGTTGAGTCTAATAGTGCATTGACTTCCTTAATATGTCCATCTACGTCAAAATCACTTCCAAAGTGGGCAAGACAAGTTTCTAGTGGATCTTCAAGTTTCAAATGGGGTAAGTGATTTTTCACCAATTTATGAATGTAACAAACTTAAAAAACCCCATCATCCTTATCAGGAGGTTGCTTAGTGACATTACAAATGTTCACTTGGACTGTCATGGTCCCAAAAGAAATTTGCATCACTCCATTCCTACAATTGGTCAAGGCATTTCAGGTGGCAAGGAATGGTCTCCCCAAGATGATTGGAATTTTGGGTTCAGCCCTAGATGTGTGTTTGATATCCAAGACAACAAAATCAATAGGAAACACATAGTCTCCGACTTTGATAAGAACGTCTTCAACTACCCCCTTAGGGTATCAAATCGATGCATCAGCTAATTGCAAGGTCACATGGGTCTTTTTCAACTTCCCCAAACCTAGTTCTTCATAAAAAGAGTACGGAAGAAGGTTCACACTTGCACCAAAGTATAACAAAGCTTTCTCTATGTGATGGTCCCCTATCTGGCAAGAAATGGTAGGACACCCTGGGTCTTTGTATTTGATCGGGCTTGGGTAGGAAATGATTGAGCTAACTTGTTGGGCTAGAAAAGCCTTCTTGGGTATAGTGGTAGTCCTTTTGAAGGTGCAAAGGTCTTTTAAAAATTTTCCATAGGTCAGAATCCGTTAGATAGCATCAAGTAGTGGGATATTAATCCACACTTGTTTGAATACTTCTTGCATTTTATCCAATTGAACAGTTGATTTTGCTGGGCCTAGCCTCTGTGGGTATGGGGCCTTTGGAACATAAGTCCTAAGAGTGCGCTCGCTAGATGATGGTTCAGCATTGAATGGGTTCTCTTGTTCTAATATGGGTTTAGCATTCATACTTGGTTCCTTAGTTTCCACTTTCTCACTTGATTCTTCCTCAGGTTCTTTGGGTAATTTGACCTTGTTATCAACCTGTGTACCCGACCTAAGAGTGATTATGGATTTAACTTGTTCCAGGCCTTTTTCTTTAGGATCATGAACAACTTGGCCCTTGGGATTAGGTTCGGTTTGACTAGGGAATGTTCCCTTGTCTCTGGCACTAATGGAGTTGGCCAGTTGGTGTAAGACCCCGACCCAAGTGAACCCGATTAGTGTTAATTAAGTTGTGTGTTAGTTCTAAGCTTGATTAGTGATTGTGGCTAAGTTGGGTTTGGAATAGCTTTTGAAATAGTTTTGGAGAATTTTGATTGCTTTGTGATAGTGGGGCCCTTTGGGGGTTCCTTTTTATGACTTTGCATGTGCTTGAGGATTTATCGGAGATTCTTGCATTCATTGTTTTAATCTCGTTTTATTTGTATTGTTAATCCTTACGACTTTTATGTTGATCCCGTGCCCGTTCGAGACCCCGAAACTCGATTTCATAGCATTGAGGGCAAAACAGTCATTGTACACTAAATCTGTACCCAAAACTTGATATTCCCGAAACTTGCAAAACATATATGTTTTGGAAACTAGATATTTCGGTGATCATTTCTTCCTTCTTCGTCGAATTCATCCGAGATCCCGAAAGACATGATTTCAGCCCAAAGTGTGTCTTAAGTAGTGAGACCCATTCCCATTTGCTTATATAAGGAGAACCCACCTTCCTCATTTCCCTTTTCCAGCACAAAAGAGAACCTAGGGTTTGCTTTGGCAGCTTTCTCTTCTTCTTCTTGCTCTCTCCATCTCAATCTCCTACTAATCTTGCACCAACATCAAAATGGAGGTCATCATTCTCTTCCTCATCTTGAAGGCTATCTTTTGATACCATTTGTTGAGAAACCTATCAACTTTGAGACTTCCATTGAGCTCACCTTGTCCATTTGGAGAACCTACAAGTAAGCAGTCTTCTCCATCTCCTAGATTTGTATTCTTCTAGTCCTAGAGAAGCTTCATCTCCATTATTATGAGTTCTATCTTCTTCATTCATTGTTTAACCTATTTTAGTTTGTTTTGGGGTTTTGTTTGTGTGCTTGTAGGATTCTTGAGAGAGTTTTGTTTAGTAGCTTGATTTCCTTGATTAGAAGACCTAAGGCAAGTGAATGAGTTAATATTATGAGCTTTCAATGGTTTTCATGAGGAATGTGGTTGATTTGTCATTTCCATTCATATTTATTAGCTTGCATTGATTTTTGAAATAAATGCTTTGAATGAACCTTGCTAAATCATTTAATGTTTTGGAAACATATTGGTTATGGTACTTGTTGTCTTATGGATGTATCTTAAATGAATGTTTGTGATTTGGTTTCTCTTTCCTCTTGTGGTTGTTGTGGTTAAGAAGAAGGTGATGGAATGAACACATATTGGGGTTTTGGAGAAGTGTAGATAGATGTATTGGAGGAGCTCTTAGCTCAGTTTTAATGCAGGGATTAAATGAAACTGAGGAGAGTGGTTTTGAGGAGGAAAAAGGGCTCAAATCTGAACACAGTGTGTGTTTCCCACACCTGGCGGTCAGCCAGCGGTCACCTGTCGGCTAGCCGTCTGGTGACTGGCGGCTAACCGCTAGCTAGCCGAACAGTCGCGGTTACTTTTCCAGAGAGCAACATTTTCCTCCTGAAGGCACGGTCAGCCTCACGGTTAGCAAGCGGCTAACCGCCTAACCCATCAGCGGCTAACCGCCAGCCAACCGAACCATTTCGGTTACATTTCCAGTAACATGTCTTTCTGTCAGGCTAACCGCGGTCAGCCAGCGGCTAACCACCTAACCGAATGGCGGCTAACTGCCATCTGACCGCTAGGTAACTGAAATTACCCAGACAACCATTCCAGAGAGCTCCTTGCTCGAGCGAACTCTCTGGTTCGCTCGAGCGATGAGCTTTGTCGATCAAAGGCTATGTTTGGGACAATGATGAACTATTTAAACGTTTTGGGACTATTCATTGAGAACCCTTCTATGTCAGGGAGATTTATTAGACAATGTATGAGGCCATTCGAGAAAGAAACCACATCACGAAGATTTCATTTGAAGTTTTGAAAATTTAAAGTATATAAGGAGCCCGGAATGTCCCCAAACTCAAAGAGTGCCAAATTGTTATTAGATTGACATACGGGGTCCTTATTCACTTCAAAAAAATCTTGAACCCGATACTTTACCCGAAATTTCAATTGTTTATTGTACTTTATATACATGCCTTGTTTTCCCGAAAGCATTAAAGTACACTTACAATGGTTACTTCTCTTGAAGTGCATCGCGCCACATGAAACGACAGCGTGCCCTTGAGGACCCCCGTCCTGCCCATTAGTTTATTTGTACTTGATTTACTTGCACATGTCTCGATTTGTTATTTGACCTATTAGTCGGCACCACTAAGCTTGGATAACCTTGTTGGTCTGATCCACCGACTTGGAGATCCCCATCTTGTCCCGCCAGCTGCAGTTTCGATCCCCTACCCGATTATTACCGTGGTCTTGTCCTGATGCCGCAGATTGCTACTGTGGTTCCCGATGTCCGACTCGCTACCGTGGTCATGTATAGTATATGTATATGTATTTATAAGATTCACTGTATCTCCTCACCTCGAGTGACTGAGATCAGTGCCTAGTTATTGCTCTGTCACTTTAGTGATAGAGGACTTAGCTTCATGTGGTTGTCATCTTGGTTGTTTCCCGTTTCCTTGTTTACCTGTACATGTTTTACAATGCCTACTTGTATTTGAATAAATGTTTTATCTCGTTTATAGAAATTGTTATTTAAACAGGTTTAAATGCTATTAAAGGTAAATTCATTTTTTATTATATCGACATTGTATTTTACCCATTTGCCAAACCGTCGTGTTTGACCCACTCTTTGGTACTCAGGTCTCGTTATTGGTTATCCTGAGGAGGAGCACGAGGAGGCGGTCGAAGAACCGCAGCAGTTAGTTGAGTGGCATGTTGATGATGTCATTTAGACATTGGATTGCTAGAGAGAGATAACATTTTGGGAGAACTTTTAACTATTCTTTTGGGGATTGGTATTTTGTTTATATTGGCCTTTGTTGGCCTCTATTTTTTGGAACTGTAATTAAAAGATCTTTGTATAAACTCTAACTTACTTTTGGGTAAGATGCTAATGATCATTGCTCATTCTGATACAATACTATACTTGTGTTATTATCTTTATGATTAGAAATGGATTGAATATTTGATTTGCTACACGCTTCCGCACTTAATAGAAATCTTCTTATATGGTTGTGATATCCTCACCGCGGACACCTGTGGGAAATTAAATAAATGTATGGCATTAAACCGATGTGGTACGTCATCATCATTAGTATCCCGATCCCGGATTAGTCCTTCAGGCCCGGTCCGGGGTCACGACAGACTGGTATTAGAGCGAGACGTGTTTCAAGCAATTAAAAGAAACTAGAAATCCTTAGGACGTGGCGAGGATTCATTAGACTCTTCGTTAGCTAGTATCGTGTGAGCAATGTGACCCTTTATTTGATTATTATGTGCTAACAATTTGTTTTGCAGCATCATGCCACCTCGTAAGCGACCGATAAACGACAACCCTTCTGCAAGCAATAGTGATCATACAGGGCCACTTGAAGAGGATAAGGTTGATAACAACACACCAAATCAATTCCAACAAATGATGCAGGCAATGCTTGACCAATAGCGTCAGGCCAATGAGAATCAAGCTAGATTGCAAGAACAAATACTTAAGAGAGAGGAATATCATGCAAGAGAATTGGCAGAAATGCAGAGGCAGTTGTTAGAGGTATTATAGAGAAGGCCCGAACCGGTGCAACCTCAACCCGCTATTGTCAACAATCAGAAGCAACATGACCCAAATGCATTATTTGAGCGGTTTCGGAAGAGGGCTCCGAAAGAGTTTCTTGGAATAGATGATCCATTAGCTGCAGATGATTGGCTAGAGCATACGGAGAACATATTCGAGATTTTCCAATGCACTGGGGGAGAAAGAGTAAAACTAGCATCATCTCTCTTTAGCGGTACAGCGGACAGATGGTGGAAGACCGTTAGGGAGGAATACAGGACTATGGCTGATGCACAGATTTGGGCAAACTTCAAGAGGCAGTTCCATGATAAGTATGTACTCGCCCACATCAAGAGACAAAAGGCAATAGAATTTTAGCAGCTTGTGCAAGGGAGTATGACAGTCCTAGAGTACCTCACCAAGTTTGAGAGGCTATCCAGATATGCTCCAGAGTTAGTGGATACAGTTGAGAAAAAGATTGCCAAGTTCTTAGAGGGATTTAACCCTTTCATTGAGAGAGATGCCACCGGAGTAGTACCACCTGCAACTTTCGATGAAGCTGTCAAGAGGGCCTATAAGTTTGAGAACTTTCACAACAAGATCCTTAGAGTCCAAGGCAAGGGACAAGCTCATCAGCAGAACTACTAGCAAAAGAGTCAACAGAACAAGAATGCTCAGGGTCCCTTGGTTTGCACCCACAGTGGGAAGAACCATGAGAGTGCACAGTGCCGCACACTGACAGGAACGTGCTTCAGATGTGGTTTCATGACCCATCAGTTGAGAGATTATCCAAGGCAGAATAGACAGAATCAGCAGCAGCAACAAGGGGCACAGCGTCCAGCAGCACCACAGAATGCAATCGTTGTTCAAAATCAGATAAGGCCACTACAGCAACAGGCACCACAACAGCAGCAACATAGACCACAACAGCAACAACAATAGGTTCGTCAGCAGGGACAAAACCAAAATCAACGTGCACCGCAACAGAATAGGAATGCACAACAAGGCAGGCCATAGCAAGCTCCAAATAGGCCACAACATCGAGGACAAATCTATGCGGTCAATAGAGCTGATGCAGAGGCAGCGGGAAATGTAGTGGAAGGTACACTTCTTCTTTGTGGGATAAAAGCTAAGATTTTATTTGACCCTGGCTCTACACATTCATTTTATCCCATGAATTTTCTAAGTTGATTGATATGCACGCTAGAGAACTTGAGTTCATTTTGACTGTGGCAACCTTTCGCGACCCCGGAACGGAGCCCCGGGCCCGCGACGTTATTGTTGTTTTTGTGTGCATTGGAAATATACTTTCCCACAGGTTCCCGCGGTGAGGATTCCCAAAGACACGCGGAATCTGGCTCACACGATCAAGTTTGCGGAAGCGTGTAGCAAAACACATCAAGATAAGCACCAATAAATCTTTAAGTGTTATAACAATTAATAACAAGACATAGTATCAAAGAAAGAAGCTAACATGGCATTCCCAACATAGTTCAAGTTATAAGACTAACACGAAAGTAAGTTAAGTTTTTGTTACAACCCGTAAGAGGCCAACAGAGGCCAATACACTTCTCAAAACAATAAAGGAAACCCCAAAAAAAAATGATGATGAGACTCAAGAACCCGCCCGACGTCTAGATGACGTCGTCGGGCTGCCACTCTCTCACAGGGGTTGGCTCACAAGCCTCCTCCTGATGCTCCTCCTCAAAGGCAACGTCTCCTACACCTGGGCACCAACAAACAAGGGTCAAACACAACGGTTTGGCAGGTAATCAATTTAGGCATGAGTACAAAATAGAAAAGGTTTACGAAATCATATAAAGACCTTTTATTGAACTATAAGCAGTTAGAAGACTAGGGTATATTTAAAAATACGAGCAAAGATAACATGCATACTTATAATATCATGAATAGTTATGTTATAATAGTGCTTGGAGAGGATTATTCGCATTTGGGCAAGGCAAGTAATCTCTATAGGACCATCGTGCATGTGTATTTTAAGCTACATTGTTGTTTTTGGAAATTTTGCATATGAAAATGTATATAAGCTTCATGATCATGTTTTCCTTGGATTGGATGTTTGGGATTGTGAGAAATGTGTATTTTATCCCTTGGAGAGCATGGAGGCTCAGGGAGTGCAGGTGGAATGAAAAACAAGAAGAAGAGAAGAAAGAAATATGGAAAATCTGCACTGAACTGTACTTCCCGTGCAGTTTCGGTCAGTTGGCGGCTAGCCGTAATTCCCATTTCGGCTAACCGCGAGCCAACCGAAATCAGCGGTTCCTTTTCCAGTAGCTGACTTTTGCTTCAGGGTCCTGCGGTCAACCTTGCGGTTAGCTCACGGCTAGCCGCCAGTTCCCTTGCGGCTAACCGTAAGCCAACCGAAATTATTACGGTTCCTTCTCCATAGAGCGGCATCAGATCTGGGTTTTCAGCGGTCAGCCCTACGGTCAGCTTACGGCTAGCCGCCAGTTTCTATTTCGGCTAGCCGCCAGCTGACCGCAAGCTGACCGAAATTGACCAATTCCTAGTTTTGAAGAAGTTTTGTAAGAGTGAAAACTAGAACATGTTAAGTGACCTTTAGCTTGATATTGTGTACTCGAAACTCGAGATGTCTTGAACTTCCGGGACACCAACTCTATTCCAAATTCCAACATTTGGGTTTCGAATACACAAAGATCAATCAAGGGTCCTCACATGTGCTTGATAGGCTTTGTGTTCGTACCTTAGTTTGATATAATGAATATCATCGTGTACTCGTTTTGAAGTTTAGTACAAGCTAGTTTTGAAAATGTGTTCCAAGAAAAAGGGGATCACTTCCTAAGCGTGTTATGCATATTAATTATGCCCGTGCTAGTCGTGTTCATCGTGTTTCGATAAGTGATTTCCCCCTATTTTTTATCTCGACGTGTTTAGACCGTGTTTCGCGTGTTTTGTGCATTCATGAATTAAGTAAACACCACTGAGCTTAGACTGCCCTTTTAGTCTGATCCACTGCCTGGGGGTCTTTAAACATGTGGACTGTCTGCAGACTGGTCGTGTGTTTATTACACATCGTGCGTGTCCGGTTCAGCGGCCGGAATTCCCGTCTTTGTGGGAAATCGTGTCGTGCTTATATTATGTATATCGTGCTTGTCGTGCGCGCTTGCTCTTTTCATTATATAAATGATAGAGAAAGGATGGGCTCTTTGTGGATTGTAACTATTCATGATATTATATGTATTCATGCTAGTTTGTGTTAGTATCTCAGCTCGATTAAGTATTTTTGCAAATGTACCGCAGTCATTACAGTATTTCAATTGAAGGATTCGCTTACATGTTTTCTCTAAAAGTCATTGTACATGTTCATGCCTAAATTGATTACCTGCCAAACCGTCGTGTTTGACCCTTGTTTGTTGGTGCCCAGGTGCAGGAGACGTTACCTTTGAGGAGGAGCGTAAGGAGGAGGCTTGTGAGCCAACCCCTGTGAGAGAGTGGCAGCCCGACGATGTCATCTAGACGTCGGGCGGGTTCTCGAGTTTCGTCACCTTTTGTCTTGGGTTTCTTTTCTTGTTTGAGGAGTGTATTGGCCTCTCTTGGAATTGTAACAAAACTTAACTTGTTTTAGTATTAGTCCTATAACTTGGATATTAATGGGAATGCGTGTTAGCTTCTTTCTTTGATAGTATGTTTTGATATTAATTGTCATGAGCACTTAAACATCGTATTGGTGCTCATCTTGATGTGTTTTGCTACACGCTTCCGCATACGTGATTGTGTGAGTCAGATTCCGCTTGTCCTTGGAAATCCTCACCGCGGGAACCTGTGGGAAAGTATCATCTACATCATCATCTACTGCGTCGCGGGATCCGTTCTGGGGTCGCGATAGGACTGGTATCAGAGCGAGACATGTTTCAGGCACTTAAAAGAAACTAGAAAGATCTTAGGAACGTGGCGAGGATTCGTGAGTTCGATAGATTCGTTCGTATAGGATCTTAGAAACCCTTGTACCATGATTATTGTGTTCTAACTCTTTGTTTTACAGCAATATGCCTCCAAGAAAAGCTCCAAATCATCATGCTTCAGGCAGTAATCAAAATGAGTCAAATGCATCTGAGACACCTACAGCCACACAGTTTCAGGAACTTATGCAAGCCATGATAGCACAACAAAGGCAGGCTAATGAGAACCAAGTAAGGTTTCAAGAACAGTTGGCAAAGAAGGATGATGAAATGGCACAAGTTCAGAGGCAACTTTTGGAAGTGCTTAAAAATAGGAATGTAGCACCACCTGCAGGTCCACAGATTGTTATTCAGAATAGGGATCCTGACCCTAATGCACTGTTTGAGAAGTTTAGGAAAAGAGCACCGAAGGAGTTTTCGGGCAATGAAGACCCATTAGTGGCAGATGACTGGCTAGTCAATACGGAGAAGATCTTCAATGTCTTCATGTGCACGGGTGTACAAAAATCTCAAAATCCACCGGCCGAAATTTCTACACAGGGCCCGATCGATCGGTCCAAAAACCCTTACAGTTACTGACAGACCGATCGATCGGTCTGCACGTCCGATCGATCGGTCCTGGGCGCAGTGCAGGTCCGGGACTTGGATTTTTCTCCTTTTTGTTCCTTTCTTTCCAACACTTCAACAACCACATAGAACTATGATCAAAATGACTAAAACACATGATTCCAAGACATTAAATGAGGCTATCAAGATGCATAAATATCATTTATTGCAACCATGAAAAATCAATAAATGCAATCAATGAAAGCATAAAAATCCATCAATGTTTCACCAAATCATTTGAAACTTAAAAACCTCCAACATTCACTTGCCTCAATTCTTCAATTAATGATATTAAGCTCTATCAAGTCCTCCAAGAAAATGGTCCAAGCTACAATGCAAAATCCCCAAATAAAGCCCTAACATGGGTCAAACAATATAATGACTAGGAAACCTTTCAAAAATGGAAATGTAGCTTAACAAGAACTAGAGGAACACTAATCTAGGAGATGGGGATGATCTCTTACCTTTAAGGTCCTCTAATGGCAATGATGAGCTCAAAGAAGGTCTTGTGATGGAGGGTCCTCTTCACAAATGGTATCAATGGAATGCTTGCAAGATGAGGAAGGAGAAGATGATCTCCATTTTGAGTTTGGTGCAAGATTGGTGAGGCTTTGAGATGGAGAAGCAAGAAGAAGGAGAGAAAACCAAGGAAAACCCTAGACTCTTCTCTTGTGCTGGAAAATGGAGAATGAATTGCAAATGGAGGGTGAGTTCTTCTTTGCTAACAAAGGGAAGGTTGGGTCCCACAACTTAATGAACTAAATGGGCTGAAATCATCTCTCTCGGGTCCTCGGATGAATTCGACGAAGAAGGAAGAAATGTTCGTCGAAATATCTAGTTTCTAAAAAGTGTATGTTTCGCGGGTTTCGAGAATAATGAGTTTTGGGTACAGATTTGGTGTGCAATGACTGTTTTGCCCTCCAGGCTATGAAAATCGAGTTTCGGGGCCTCAAATGAACACGCGATCAACATGAAAGTTGTAAGAATCCACAAGATGAATGCAACGGGCCAAAAACACAATACGAAACAAATCGGGAAAATCCACCAAGCAAAAGCAAAGCAGAAAAGGGAACCCCCAAAGGGCCCCACAAGCTACCAAAGCATTCAAAAGCCCAAAACTAGAATCAAAACTATTCCAAACCCAACTTAACCAAAAACACTAATCAAGCTTAGCACTAACACGCAACTTAATTAGCACTAATCGGGATCACTCGGGTCGGGGTCTTACACTAATGCACTGTTTGAGAAGTTCAGGAAAAGAGCACCGAAGGAGTTTTCGGGCAATGAAGACCCATTAGTGGCAGATGACTGGCTAGTCAATACGGAGAAGATCTTCGATGTCTTCATGTGCACAGGTGTACAGAAAGTCAACCTCACAGCTTCTTTATTTTATGGGCTTGCAGATAGGTGGTGGCAAACAGTCAAGGATCCATATGCAGTGATGGCAGACGATGAGGCATGGGCAACTTTCAAGATACAGTTTCAGGACAAATACATCCCCTCTCATGTCAAGAGGCAGAAGGCTATCGAATTCCAGCAGCTTAAGCAAGGTAGTATGACGGTGCTAGACTATGTCACCAAATTTGAGAGATTGGCTAGATATGCTACCGAGCTGATTGATACGGAAAGGAAGAAAATAACAAAGTTTTTGGAAGGGTTGAATCCGATCATCATGAGAGATGTTATAGGGGTAGTACCTCCAGCTACATATGATGAGGGAGTCAAGCGGGCTTATACCTTTGAGGATATTAACAACATGATTGTTCAGGACAGGAAACAGCAGTATCAGCAGCAGAATTAGAGGCAACAGCAGGGTAAGAAGCCAAGGCAAGAGCAAGGTCATGTGAGGCAGGGTTGTGGCCATTGTGGCAAGAATCATGAGACACACGAATGTCGTAAGGCTATGGGTGCCTGTTTCAAGTGTGGGGCTATGAACCATGCAATCAAGGATTGCCCACTACTTCAGACTCAAGGGAACAGAAACCAGCAGCAGAGACAAGTAGCTCCTCAGAATCAAGCACCAGTTCAGAATCAGATGAGACCACCTCAGCAGCAGCAACAAGCTAGGCCACCAGCGCAAAATCAGAATGCTCGTCCTCCACAGCAGAACAGACAAGGCCAAGGAAGGCAGAACCAAATACCGAACAGACTACAGATGCATGGACGGTTATACTATCTCAACCGTGCAGATGCTGAAGCTGCAGGAGACGTGGTAGAAGGTAAACTTCTTGTTTGTGGGGTGGAAGCCCAGATTTTGTTTGATCCCGGATCCACTCACTCTTTTTCATCCCCTAGTTTTGCTAAGTTGATTGATGCACCATGTAGTGAATTGGATTACATTCTAGTAGTGACCACTCCAGTAGGGAAACAAGTTGTGTGTAGAACCCATTACCCTAGTTGTACAGTGTTGTTAGGAGATGTTAATTTACCGGCCAACCTCATAGTTTTGGACATGCATGATTTTGATGTCATTTTAGGCATGGATTGGTTAGAAGCATATCATGCCACTATGGATTGTTTTAGTAAGACCATCACATTCAGATTCCAAGGGGTGGAGGATATCCCCATTGTGTGTCAATTTCCAGATGTTTTTCCAGAAGAAATCCCGGGTTTACCACCAATTAGAGAAGTTGAGTTTACAATTGAGCTCCTTCCAGGGACAGCACCGATCTCGATTGCACCATATAGGATGGCTCCGGCAGAAATGGGTGAGCTAAAGCTCCAATTGCAAGATTTGTTGAGCAAAGGTTTTATTAGGCCAAGTGTTTCACCGTGGGGAGCACCGGTGTTATTTGTGAAGAAGAAGGATGGAAGTTTGAGAATGTGCATTGACTACAGGAAGTTGAACCATGTGACAATGAAGAACAAGTACCCTTTGCCAAGGATAGACGAATTGTTTGATCAATTGCAAGGAGCAGCCTATTTTTCCAAGATAGACTTGAGGTTAGGGTACCATCAGTTGAGAGTTAGAGACTCAGATGTTCAGAAAACAGCCTTTAGAACAAGATATGGGCACTATGAGTTCTTAGTGATGCCCTTTGGCTTGACGAATGCACCCGCAGTCTTTATGGCTTTGATGAACAAGGTCTTTGCACCTTATTTGGATCACTCCACGGTAGTGTTTATTGATGATGTTCTGGTATATTCTAAGAGTAAGAAGGAGCATGAAGAACATTTGAGGACAGCGTTGCAGCTCTTGAGGGACAACCAGTTATATGCGAAACTCAGTAAGTGTGAATTCTGGTTAGAGCAAGTTGCTTTTCTAGGCCACATCATCTCCAGAGAAGGTTTAGCAGTTGATCCAGCCAAGATAGAGGCAGTTGTTAGTTGGGTGAGGCCAAGCAGTGTGACAGAAATTAGAAGCTTTTTGGGGTTAGCAGGCTACTACAGGAGATTTGTCCATGGTTTTTCGTCCATTGCAGCCCCGTTGACAAAATTGACTCGGAAGAATGTCCCATTGGTTTGGACTGATCAGTGTGAAACCATTTTCCAAGAGTTGAAGGGAAGGTCAACCACAGCCCCGATTCTTACATTACCCTCGAGCAACGGCGGATTTATTGTTTATACAGATGCTTCGAATGTGGGACTGGGTTGTGTATTGATGCAGGATGGCAAGGTGATTGCCTATGGCTCGAGGCAGTTGAAGGATCATGAGAAGAATTATGCGACTCACGACTTGGAGTTGGCAGCAGTTGTTTTCGCATTGAAGATGTGGAGACATTACCTCTACGGAGAGAAGTTTGAGGTCCGTTCAGATCACAGAAGTTTGCAATATTTGTTCTCACAGAAGGATTTGAACATGAGGCAGAGAAGGTGGATGGAGTATATCAAAGATTATGACTTTCCCATCAAGTATCACCCAGGCAAAGTGAATGTGGTAGCAGATGCGTTGAGCAGAAAATCAGTGGCTATGGCTAGTTTGAGAGGAATGGGTGTCTTACAGCAGTTTGAAGAGTTGGGTGTAGAAGTGCAAACCCTGAGATTGGGTGCAATGTTAGCGAATATGACAGTTTCAGAACCTACCTTCATCCAGAAGATTAAGGAAAATCAGTTGCAAGACCCAGACTTGGCTAAGATAGTAGAAGTTATTGCAGAACGCCCCGATTTCAAGATGGTGAATGGAATCTTGTATTTCCGTGACCGGTTGTGTGTGCCAAATGTGAATGATTTGAAGAATGAGATAATGAATGAAGCTCACAGCACGCGATATTCTATTCATCCGGGTAGCACGAAGATGTACCACAATTTGAAGATTCGGTTCTGGTGGAACAACATGAAGAGAGAGATAGCAGCTTTTGTGTCTCGTTGTCTAACTTGTCAGTTGATTAAGGCAGAACATCAGAAGCCTCCAGGCTTGTTACAGCCTTTGGAGATTCCGGAGTGGAAATGGGAGCACATTACCATGGATTTCGTTTCCGGTTTGCCTAATACCAAGAAGGGAAATAATGCAATTTGGATCATTATAGATCGTCTGACAAAGTCTGCTCACTTCATTCCGATGAAGACAGGGAATATGATGCATATGGCACCACTTGCGAAGTTATTCGTTGATGAGATTGTTAGTAAACATGGCCAACCCGTCTCCATTACTTCAGACAGAGACAGTAGGTTTGTTTCAAAGTTTTGGAAGACTCTTCATGAGTCGATGGGTACCAAGCTTCAGTTCAGCACAGCTTATCATCCTCAGACCGATGGTCAGTCAGAAAGAACAATACAGACTCTCGAAGACATGTTGCGTGCTTGTGTATTGGATTTCAAGATTCAGTGGGATGAGTGCTTACCTCTTTGTGAATTTGCATATAACAATAGTTACCACTCTATCATTGGTATGGCACCTTTCGAGGCACTTTATGGTAGGAGATGCAGAACTCCGGTTTGCTGGGAAGAAGTCGGTGAACGTAGTTTCCTTGGACCGACGATAGTTGGAGAGACAAGTGACAAGGTCAAGTTGATTCAAGAAAGGTTGAAGATCGCCCGAAGTAGGCAAAAGAGTTATGCAGATACTCGCCGAAGAGAATTGCAGTTTCAAGTGGGTGACAAAGTGTTTTTGAAAGTCTCACCAACTAGGGGGACATTGAGATTCGGTCAGAAGGGCAAATTGTCTAGAAGATTTATTGGTCCGTATGAGATTTTGAGCAAGATTGGAGATGTTGCTTATAGACTCGCGTTACCGCCGGAATTCTCCGGGGTACACAATGTTTTTCATGTTTCTATGCTCAAGAAGTATGTCTCTAGCATTGCACACATTCTACAGCATGAGCCTTTAGAGATTCGAGAAGATGCCTCGTATATGGAAAGACCGATCAAGATCATTGACACCAAGGAACAAGAATTGAGAAACCGGACTATTCATTGGGTCAAGGTACTTTGGGAAAATCACGAGCCAGAGGAAGCCACCTGGGAATTGAGAGAGCAAGTACAGAGGAAGTATCCACAGCTTTTACCAGAGGTAATTGTTTGTTTTATTTGGTGGACCAAATATCCTAAGGGGTGGAGGATGTTAGACCCCGACCCAGACCAAGTCGATTAGTGTGCGATTAGTATGTGTTTAGTCCTAAGTGAGCTTAGTTGTTGTTGGGTTAGAAATAATTAGTTTTAGTCTTGGACATAGCTTTGGGAATTTTGAGAACGTTCAGTATTAATTAGACACACTCAGGAAGGCCTGAGTGCACGTGTAAGCTTGGGAAGATCGTATCGATTTCCGTGTGAGTGTGATTTTGATTTCATTTGAATGATGTTTCGACATGTTGCAACTTTCGTTTTAAGAACATTCATGTTTGAAGCCCAAAAACCTATGTTTTGGCCCAAAGAGGGTAAAGTTGTCTTTCTTGCACAAATCTGGACACAATTTTCGAGATCCCAAAACCATGTCAAAAATATACTTTTTGGAAACTAGATTTTTCGATGATCGTTTTATTCTTCTTCGTCAAAGTCATCCGAGGCTCCCAAGATCGTGTTTTGACCATTTCAAAGTTCAGGTTATTTGGGGCCCATTTCCTCACTAAAGCCCCATCTCCCTCTCTTTTCATTCACTTTACCAAATCTCTGCAACTTTCTTGACCTAGGGCAAGGAAAACCCTTTCTCTTTCCATCTTCCCCCTCTTACTTGATCTAGCTAGAAGACTCCAAAGAAGATTTCAAGAATACCATTTTCTTCCTCTCTTCCTAAGCTCTCCATTGATACAATTCTCTTGAGGTTTCAAGTTGGGAGAGCTCTCCATTCTCTCCCATCTCTCTTGTTTGACCTTCTCTAGGTAAGAGCTTTCACTCATATCTTTCATGGAGTTGTTTTGGTTCCTTAAGATCATGTTTTTCATGTTTTCAAACCCTTTTTATGAAAATGGGTTCCTTGCTTTCATCGTGTTAAGTTTGGTATGGTTTCAATTGGGTTTTCTTGTAGTGTTGGCTTAGCTTTTGAGTGAACTGCTTGGAGAGGATTATTAGCATTTGGGCAAGGCAAGTAATCTCTATAGGACCATCGTGCATGTGTATTTTAAGCTACATTGTTGTTTTTGGAAATTTTGCATATGAAAATGTTTATAAGCTTCATGATCATGTTTTCCTTGGATTGGATGTTTGGGATTGTGAGAAATGTGTATTTTATCCCTTGGAGAGCATGGAGGCTCAAGGAGTGCAGGTGGAATGAAAAACAAGAAGAAGAGAAGAAGGAAATATGGAAAATCTACACTGAACTGTACTTCCCGTGCAGTTTCGGTCAGCTGGCGGCTAGCCGTAATTCCCATTTCGGCTAACCGCGAGCCAACCGAAATCAGCGGTTCCTTTTCCAGTAGCTAACTTTTTCTTCAGGGTGCTGCGGTCAACCTTGCGGTTAGCTCACGGCTAGCTGCCAGTTCCCATGCGGCTAACCGTAAGCCAACCGAAATTATTACGGTTCCTTCTCCAGAGAGCGGCATCAGATCTGGGTTTTCAGCGGTCAGCCCTACGGTCAGCTTACGGCTAGCCGCCAGTTTCTATTTCGGCTAGCCGCCAGCTGACCGAAATTGACCAATTCCTAGTTTTGAAGAAGTTTTGTAAGAGTGAAAACTAGAACATGTTAAGTGACCTTTAGCTTGATATTGTGTACTCGAAACTCGAGATGTCTTGAACTTCCGGGACACCAACTCTATTCCAAATTCCAACATTTGGGCTTCGAATACACAAAGATCAATCATGGGTCCTCACATGTGCTTGATAGGCTTTGTGTTCGTACCTTAGTTTGATATAATGAATATCATCGTGTACTCCTTTTGAAGTTTAGTACAAGCTAGTTTTGAAAATGTGTTCCAAGAAAAAGGGGATCACTTCCTAAGCGTGTTATGCATATTAATTATGCCCGTGCTAGTCGTGTTCATCGTGTTTCGATAAGTGATTTCCCCCTTTTTTTTATCTCGACGTGTTTAGACCGTGTTTCGCGTGTTTTGTGCATTCATGAATTAAGTAAACACCACTGAGCTTAGACTGCCCTTTTAGTCTGATCCACTGCCTGGGGGTCTTTAAACATGTGGACTGTCTGCAGACTGGTCGTGTATTTATTACACATCGTGCGTGTCCGGTTCCGCGGCCGGAATTCCCGTCTTTGTGGGAAATCGTGTCATGCTTATATTATGTATATCGTGCTTGTCGTGCGTGCTTGCTCTTTTCATTATATAAATGATAGAGAAAGGATGGGCTCTTTGTGGATTGTAACTATTCATGATATTATATGTATTCATGCTAGTTTGTATTAGTATCTCAGCTCGATTAAGTATTTTTGCAAATGTACCGCAGTCATTACAGTATTTCAATTGAAGGATTCGCTTACATGTTTTCTCTAAAAGTCATTGTACATGTTCATGCCTAAATTGATTACCTGCCGAACCGTCGTGTTTGACCCTTGTTTGTTGGTGCCCTGGTGCAGGAGACGTTACCTTTGAGGAGGAGCGTCAGGAGGAGGCTTGTGAGCCAACCCCTGTGAGAGAGTGGCAGCCCGACGATGTCATCTAGACGTCGGGCGGGTTCTCGAGTTTCGTCACCTTTTGTCTTGGGTTTCTTTTGTTGTTTGAGGAGTGTATTGGCCTCTATTGGCCTCTCTTGGAATTGTAACAAAACTTAACTTGTTTTAGTATTAGTCCTATAACTTGAATATTAATGGGAATGCTTGTTAGCTTCTTTCTTTGATACTATGTTTTGATATTAATTGTCATGAGCACTTAAACATCGTATTGGTGCTCATCTTGATGTGTTTTGCTACACGCTTCCGCATACGTGATTGTGTGAGTCAGATTCCGCTTGTCCTTGGAAATCCTCACCGCGGGAACCTGTGGGAAAGTATCATCTACATCATCATCTACTGCGTCGCGGGCCCGAGATCCGTTCCGGGGTCGCGACAGGACTGGTATCAGAGCGAGACATGTTTTAGGCACTTAAAAGAAACTAGAAAGATCTTAGGAACGTGGCGAGGATTCGTGAGTTCGATAGATTCGTTCGTATAGGATCTTAGAAACCGTTGTACCATGATTATTGTGTTCTAACTCTTTGTTTTACAGCAATATGCCTCCAAGAAAAGCTCCAAATCATCATGCTTCAGGCAGTAATCAAAATGAGTCAAATGCATCTGAGACACCTATAGCCACACAGTTTCAGGAACTTATGCAAGCCATGATAGCACAACAAAGGCAGGCTAATGAGAACCAAGCAAGGTTTCAAGAACAGTTGGCAAAAAAGGATGATGAAATGGCATAAGTTCAGAGGCAACTTTTGGAAGTGCTTAAAAACAGGAATGTAGCACCACCCGCAGGTCCACAGATTGTTATTCAGAATAGGGATCCTGACCCTAATGCACTGTTTGAGAAGTTAAGGAAAAGAGCACCGAAGGAGTTTTCGGGCAATGAAGACCCATTAGTGGCAGATGACTGGCTAGTCAATACGGAGAAGATCTTCGATGTCTTCATGTGCACAGGTGTACAGAAAGTCAACCTCACAGCTTCTTTATTTTATGGGCTTGCAGATAGGTGGTGGCAAACAGTCAAGGATCCATATGCAGTGATGGCAGACGATGAGGCATGGGCAACTTTCAAGATACAGTTTCAGGACAAATACATCCCCTCTCATGTCAAGAGGCAGAAGGCTATCGAATTCCAGCAGCTTAAGCAAGGTAGTATGACGGTGCTAGACTATGTCACCAAATTTGAGAGATTGGCTAGATATGCTACCGAGCTGATTGATACGGAAAGGAAGAAAATAACAAAGTTTTTGGAAGGGTTGAATCCGATCATCATGAGAGATGTTATAGGGGTAGTACCTCCAGCTACATATGATGAGGGAGTCAAGCGGGCTTATACCTTTGAGGATATTAACAACATGATTGTTCAGGACAGGAAACAGCAGTATCAGCAGCAGAATCAGAGGCAACAGCAGGGCAAGAAGCCAAGGCAAGAGCAAGGTCATGTGAGGCAGGGTTGTGGCCATTGTGGCAAGAATCATGAGACACACGAATGTCGTAAGGCTAAGGGTGCCTGTTTCAAGTGTGGGGCTATGAACCATGCAATCAAGGATTGCCCACTACTTCAGACTCAAGGGAACAGAAACCAGCAGCAGAGACAAGTAGCTCCTCAGAATCAAGCACCAGTTCAGAATCAGATGAGACCACCTCAGCAGCAGCAACAAGCTAGGCCACCAGCGCAAAATCAGAATGCTCGTCCTCCACAGCAGAACAGACAAGGCCAAGGAAGGCAGAACCAAATACCGAACAGACTACAGATGCATGGACGGTTATACTATCTCAACCGTGCAGATGCTGAAGCTGCAGGAGACGTGGTAGAAGGTAAACTTCTTGTTTGTGGGGTGGAAGCCCAGATTTTGTTTGATCCCGGATCCACTCACTCTTTTTCATCCCCTAGTTTTGCTAAGTTGATTGATGCACCATGTAGTGAATTGGATTACATTCTTGTAGTGACCACTCCAGTAGGGAAACAAGTTGTGTGTAGAACCCATTACCCTAGTTGTACAGTGTTGTTAGGAGATGTTAATTTACCGGCCAACCTCATAGTTTTGGACATGCATGATTTTGATGTCATTTTAGGCATGGATTGGTTAGAAGCATATCATGCCACTATGGATTGTTTTAGTAAGACCATCACATTCAGATTCCAACGACCACAGGCATAATTGATATTTCAGGGGAACAGGAGAAAGTCTCAGGCAGGGTTTATTTCAGTGTTGAAGGCAAGCAGATTAGTGCAGAGTGGGTGCCAAGCATTTATTGTGTTTATCACGGAGGATAAACAGTCCCAAGGGGTGGAGGATATCCCCATTGTGTGTGAATTTCCAGATGTTTTTCCAGAAGAAATCCCGGGTTTACCACCAATTAGAGAAGTTGAGTTTACAATTGAGCTCCTTCCAGGGACAGCTCCGATCTCGATTGCACCATATAGGATGGCTCCAGCAGAAATGGGTGAGCTAAAGCTCCAGTTGCAGGATTTGTTGAGCAAAGGTTTTATTAGGCCAAGTGTTTCACCGTGGGGAGCACCGCTGTTATTGGTGAAGAAGAAGGATGGAAGTTTGAGAATGTGCATTGACTACAGGAAGTTGAACCATGTGACAGTGAAGAACAAGTACCCTTTGCCAAGGATAGACGAATTGTTTGACCAATTGCAAGGAGCAGCCTATTTTTCCAAGATAGACTTGAGGTCAGGGTACCATCAGTTGAGAGTTAGAGACTCAGATGTTTAGAAAACAACCTTTAGAACAAGATATGGGCACTATGAGTTCTTAGTGATGCCCTTTGGCTTGACGAATGCACCCGCAGTCTTTATGGCTTTGATGAACAAGGTCTTTGCACCTTATTTGGATCACTCCACGGTAGTGTTTATTGATGATATTCTGGTATATTCTAAGAGTAAGAAGGAGCATGAAGAACATTTGAGGACAGTGTTGCAGCTCTTGAGGGACAACCAGTTATATGCGAAACTCAGTAAGTGTGAATTCTGGTTAGAGCAAGTTGCTTTTCTAGGCCACATCATCTCCAGAGAAGGTTTAGCAGTTGATCCAGCCAAGATAGAGGCAGTTGTTAGTTGGGTGAGGCCAAGCAGTGTGACAGAAATTAGAAGCTTTTTGGGGTTAGCAGGCTACTACAGGAGATTTGTCCAAGGTTTTTCGTCCATTGCAGCCCCGTTGACAAAATTGACTCGGAAGAATGTCCCATTGGTTTGGACTGATCAGTGTGAAACCAGTTTCCAAGAGTTGAAGGGAAGGTCAACCACAGCCCCGATTCTTACATTACCCTCGAGCAACGGCGGATTTATTGTTTATACAGATGCTTCGAATGTGGGACTGGGTTGTGTATTGATGCAGGATGGCAAGGTGATTGCCTATGGCTCGAGGCAGTTGAAGGATCATGAGAAGAATTATGCGACTCACGACTTGGAGTTGGCAGCAGTTGTTTTCGCATTGAAGATGTGGAGACATTACCTCTACGCAGAGAAGTTTGAGGTCCGTTCAGATCACAGAAGTTTGCAATATTTGTTCTCACAGAAGGATTTGAACATGAGGCAGAGAAGGTGGATGGAGTATATCAAAGATTATGACTTTCCCATCAAGTATCACCCAGGCAAAGTGAATGTGGTAGCAGATGCGTTGAGCAGAAAATCAGTGGCTATGGCTAGTTTGAGAGGAATGGGTGTCTTACAGCAGTTTGAAGAGTTGGGTGTAGAAGTGCAAACCCTGAGATTGGGTGCAATGTTAGCGAATATGACAGTTTCAGAACCTACCTTCATCCAGAAGATTAAGGAAAATCAGTTGCAAGACCCAGACTTGGCTAAGATAGTAGAAGTTATTGCAGAACGCCCCGATTTCAAGATGGTGAATGGAATCTTGTATTTCCGTGACCGGTTGTGTGTGCCAAATGTGAATGATTTGAAGAATGAGATAATGAATGAAGCTCACAGCACGCGATATTCTATTCATCCGGGTAGCACGAAGATGTACCACAATTTGAAGATTCGGTTCTGGTGGAACAACATGAAGAGAGAGATAGCAGCTTTTGTGTCTCGTTGTCTAACTTGTCAGTTGATTAAGGCAGAACATCAGAAGCCTCCAGGCTTGTTACAGCCTTTGGAGATTCCGGAGTGGAAATGGGAGCACATTACCATGGATTTCGTTTCCGGTTTGCCTAATACCAAGAAGGGAAATAATGCAATTTGGATCATTATAGATCGTCTGACAAAGTCTGCTCACTTCATTCCGATGAAGACAGGGAATATGATGCATATGGCACCACTTGCGAAGTTATTCGTTGATGAGATTGTTAGTAAACATGGCCAACCCGTCTCCATTACTTCAGACAGAGACAGTAGGTTTGTTTCAAAGTTTTGGAAGACTCTTCATGAGTCGATGGGTACCAAGCTTCAGTTCAGCACAGCTTATCATCCTCAGACCGATGGTCAGTCAGAAAGGACAATACAGACTCTCGAAGACATGTTGCGTGCTTGTGTATTGGATTTCAAGATTCAGTGGGATGAGTGCTTACCTCTTTGTGAATTTGCATATAACAATAGTTACCACTCTAGCATTGGTATGGCACCTTTCGAGGCACTTTATGGTAGGAGATGCAGAACTCCGGTTTGCTGGGAAGAAGTCGGTGAACGTAGTTTCCTTGGACCGACGATAGTTGGAGAGACAAGTGACAAGGTCAAGTTGATTCAAGAAAGGTTGAAGATCGCCCGAAGTAGGCAAAAGAGTTATGCAGATACTCGCCGAAGAGAATTGCAGTTTCAAGTGGGTGACAAAGTGTTTTTGAAAGTCTCACCAACTAGGGGGACATTGAGATTCGGTCAGAAGGGCAAATTGTCTAGAAGATTTATTGGTCCGTATGAGATTTTGAGCAAGATTGGAGATGTTGCTTATAGACTCGCGTTACCGCCGGAATTCTCCGGGGTACACAATGTTTTTCATGTTTCTATGCTAAAAAAGTATGTCTCTAGCATTGCACACATTCTACAGCATGAGCCTTTAGAGATTCGAGAAGATGCCTCGTATGTGGAAAGACCGATCAAGATCATTGACACCAAGGAACAAGAATTGAGAAACCGGACTATTCATTGGGTCAAGGTACTTTGGGAAAATCACGAGCCAGAGGAAGCCACCTGGGAATTGAGAGAGCAAGTACAGAGGAAGTATCCACAGCTTTTACCAGAGGTAATTGTTTGTTTTATTTGGTGGACCAAATATCCTAAGGGGTGGAGGATGTTAGACCCCGACCCAGACCAAGTCGATTAGTGTGCGATTAGTATGTGTTTAGTCCTAAGTGAGCTTAGTTGTTGTTGGGTTAGAAGTAATTAGTTTTAGTCTTGGACATAGCTTTGGGAATTTTGAGAACGTTCAGTATTAATTAGACACACTCAGGAAGGCCCGAGTGCACGTGTAAGCTTGGGAAGATCGTATCGATTTCCGTGTGAGTGTGATTTTGATTTCATTTGAATGATGTTTCGACATGTTGCAACTTTCGTTTTAAGAACATTCATGTTTGAAGCCCAAAAACCTATGTTTTGGCCCAAAGAGGGTAAAGTTGTCTTTCTTGCACAAATCTGGACACAATTTTCTAGATCTCAAAACCATGTCAAAAATATACTTTTTGGAAACTAGATTTTTCGATGATCGTTTTATTTTTCTTCGTCGAAGTCATCCGAGGCTCCCAAGATCGTGTTTTGACCATTTCAAAGTTCAGGTTATTTGGGGCCCATTTCCTCACTAAAGCCCCATCTCCCTCTCTTTTCATTCACTTTACCAAATCTCTGCAACTTTCTTGACTTAGGGCAAGGAAAACCCTTTCTCTTTCCATCTTCCCCCTCTTACTTGATCTAGCTAGAAGACTCCAAAGAAGATTTCAAGAATACCATTTTCTTCCTCTCATCCTAAGCTCTCCATTGATACAATTCTCTTGAGGTTTCAAGTTGGGAGAGCTCTCCATTCTCTCCCATCTCTCTTGTTTGACCTTCTCTAGGTAAGAGCTTTCACTCATATCTTTCATGGAGTTGTTTTGGTTCCTTAAGATCATGTTTTTCATGTTTTCAAACCCTTTTTATGAAAATGGGTTCCTTGCTTTCATCGTGTTAAGTTTGGTATAGTTTCTCTTGGGTTTTCTTGTAGTGTTGGCTTAGTTTTTGAGTGAAGTGCTTGGAGAGGATTATTAGCATTTGGGCAAGGCAAGTAATCTCTATAGGACCATCGTGCATGTGTATTTTAAGCTACATTGTTGTTTTTGGAAATTTTGCATATGAAAATGTTTATAAGCTTCATGATCATGTTTTCCCTGGATTGGATGTTTGGGATTGTGAGAAATGTGTATTTTATCCCTTGGAGAGCATGGAGGCTCAGGGAGTGCAGGTGGAATGAAAAACAAGAAGAAGAGAAGAAGGAAATATGGAAAATCTGCACTGAACTGTACTTCGCGTGCAGTTTCGCTCAGCTGGCGGCTAGCCGTAATTCCCATTTCGGCTAACCGCGAGCCAACCGAAATCAGCGGTTCCTTTTCCAGTAGCTGACTTTTGCTTCAGGGTCCTGCGGTCTACCCTGCGGTTAGCTCACGGCTAGCCGCCAGTTCCCTTGCGGCTAACCGTAAGCCAACCGAAATTATTACGGTTCCTTCTCCAGAGAGCGGCATCAAATCTGGGTTTTCAGCGGTCAGCCCTACGGTCAGCTTACGGCTAGCCGCCAGTTTCTATTTCGGCTAGCCGCCAGCTGACCGAAATTGACCAATTCCTAGTTTTGAAGACGTTTTGCAAGAGTGAAAACTAGAACATGTTAAGTGACCTTTAGGTTGATATTGTGTACTCGAAACTCGAGATGTCTTGAACTTCCGAGACACCAACTCTATTCCAAATTCCAACATTTGGGCTTCGAATACACAAAGATCAATCAAGGGTCCTCACATGTGCTTGATAGGCTTTGTGTTCGTACCTTAGTTTGATATAATGAATATCATCGTGTACTCGTTTTGACGTTTAGTACAAGCTAGTTTTGAAAATGTGTTCCAAGAAAAAGGGGATCACTTCCTAAGCATGTTATGCATATTAATTATGCCCGTGCTAGTCGTGTTCATCGTGTTTCGATAAGTGATTTCCCCCTTTTTTTTATCTCGACGTGTTTAGACCGTGTTTCGCATGTTTTGTGCATTCATGAATTAAGTAAACACCACTGAGCTTAGACTGCCCTTTTAGTCTGATCCACTGCCTGGGGGTCTTTAAACATGTGGACTGTCTGCAGACTGGTCGTGTATTTATTACACATCGTGCGTGTCCGGTTCCGCGGCCGGAATTCCCATCTTTGTGGGAAATCGTGTCGTGCTTATATTATGTATATCGTGCTTGTCGTGCGTGCTTGCTCTTTTCATTATATAAATGATAGAGAAAGGATGAGCTCTTTGTGGATTGTAACTATTCATGATATTATATGTATTCATGCTAGTTTGTGTTAGTATCTCAGCTCGATTAAGTATTTTTGCAAATGTACCGCAGTCGTTACAGTATTTCAATTGAAGGATTCGCTTACATGTTTTCTCTAAAAGTCATTGTATATGTTCATGCCTAAATTGATTACCTGCCAAACCGTCGTGTTTGACCCTTGTTTGTTGGTGCCCTGGTGCAGGAGACGTTACCTTTGAGGAGGAGCGTCAGGAGGAAGCTTGTGAGCCAACCCCTGTGAGAGAGTGGCAGCCCGACGATGTCATCTAGACGTCGGGCGGGTTCTCGAGTTTCGTCACCTTTTGTCTTGGGTTTCTTTTGTTGTTTGAGGAGTGTATTGGCCTCTATTGGCCTCTCTTGGAATTGTAACAAAACTTAACTTGTTTTAGTATTAGTCCTATAACTTGAATATTAATGGGAATGCTTGTTAGCTTCTTTCTTTGATACTATGTTTTGATATTAATTGTCATGAGCACTTAAACATCGTATTGGTGCTCATCTTGATGTGTTTTGCTACACGCTTCCGCATACGTGATTGTGTGAGTCAGATTCCGCTTGTCCTTGGAAATCCTCACCGCGGGAACCTGTGGGAAAGTATCATCTACATCATCATCTACTGCGTCGCGGGCCCGGGATCCGTTCCGGGGTCGCGACAAAGGGGGGGGTCACTTATCAAAACACGACGAACACGACTAGCAAAAGGCATAATTAATATGCATAACACGCTTAGGAAGTGATCCCCTTTTTCTTGAAACAAAACTTCAAAACAAGCTTATACTTGAAATCCAAAACTAGTACATGATGGTACTTATCGTACCAAGATGGAATTTAAATACGAAATCTGACAAGCATGTGTTAAGGCTGCTAATTGACCTTTGTGTAATTGGGATCCCAAATGTCAGAATATACAAGAATTGGTGTCCCCGAAGTTGGGTTGCATTTCGAAGTTCCATTTACACAATGTCATGTCAAAACCCTTAACATAGTCTAGTTTTTCAACCTTCGAGAAAATACAGAAATGAAATAATTCTTCTTCCTGAATCTGGCAGGTTCGCTCGAGCGAACTTTATAAGGCAATGACACTTCGCTCGAGCGGATAATAAGTGCACTCGAACGGACAACTCTCTGTCTTGCTCCAGATTATACAGAGGGTAGTTCGCTCGAGCGGACAATAGGGTCGCTCGAGCGGACAGCTCTCTGTCTGCGCTCGGACCAAACAGAGGCTTGGTCGCTCGAGCGGACCCAAGGGTCGCTCGAGCGGACAAGCTTCTGCCTGTGCACGCAGAGTGCAGAAAATGTCTTTCTCTTGCACATCTTCCCCTACATTTTTCTCCTCCTTCTCATCCATCAATCACATACAATCCCTTGAGCCTTCATGCTCACCAAGGGTTCATTTATCACAATTTCAAGCATCCAAATCCAATGAAAACATAATCATGAAACTTGTAAACAAGTCTAATGCACAATTTCTAAAATAACAATGTAATCAAAATACACAGGCATCATTGAACCTATAAGGATTACTTGCCTTGCCCAATGCTAAACAATCCTCTCAAGCACTTCACTCAAGAAAATTCAACACTACAAGAACCCAAGAGAAATCCATTCAAAACTTAACAAAAATGAAAACAAAGAACCCATTTTAACAAAAGGGTTTGTACACATGAAAAACATGATCTTTAAGAACTAAAAAGACTCAATGAAGAATATGGATTGAAGCTCTTACCTAGAAATGCCCAAAAAAAAGGAATGAAGACAAATGGAGAGCTTTCCCAACTTTAGTTTTCAAGAAGAAGATATCAATAGGAAGCTTGAGATGAGAGGAAGAAGATGGTAGCCTTGGAATCTTCTTTGGAGTCTTCTAACTAGATCATGCAAGGTGAGGAAGATGGAAAGGAAAGAGGGGTTTCTAGCCCTAGGTCAAGAACAATTGCAGAGATTTGGGGGAAATGAATGAAAAGAGAGGGAGAGGGGGATTACAATGGGCCCCAATTAACATGAACCTTGAAATGACCAAAACACGATCTTGTGGGACTCGAATGACTTCGGCGAAGAAGGATAAAATGATCCTCGAAATATCTAGTTTCCAAAAAGTATATTTTTGACATGGTTTTGAGATCTCGAAAATTGTGTCCAGATTTGTGCATAAAAGACAATTTTACCCTCTTTGGGCCAAAACTTGGGTTTTTGGGCTTCAAACATGAATGGACTTAAGACGAAAGTTGTAACACATAGAAAAATCATTCAGAAGAAATTAAAATCACAATCACACGGAAGCCGATACGATCCTCCCAAGCTTACACGTGCACTCAGGCCTTCCTGAGTGTGTCTAACTAATGCTAACGATCTCAAAATTCCCAAAGCTATATCCAAGACTAAGACTTATCACTTCTAACCCAACGACAACTAAACCCACTCAGGACTAACCACATACTAATCGCACACTACTCGAACACAACCCTAATAGGCAAACAAGTTATTTGTAGAACATATTACCCTAGTTGCACAATTCAGATAGGAGAAGTGGTTTTAACCGCAGATCTCATTCTATTAGAGATGTTTGATTTTGATGTCATCCTAGGGATCGATTGGCTGGCAGGATACCATGCCATAATGGATTGTTTCCATAAAAACCTTACCTTTAAGTTAGATGAGACACCAGTAGGGGTGTTGTTTCAGGGAGAGAGGAGAAATCCTCGTGCAGGGTTTGTCTCAACATTGAAGGCTGATAGACTTTTGAGAAGTGGTTGTGAAGCATATTTGGCGTTTATCATGAAGGATAAACGGTCCCAAGGGGTGGAGGAGATCCCAATTGTTTGGGAATTCCCGGATGTTTTTCCGGAGGAGATCCCAGGTTTACCACCCATCAGAGAGATTGATTTCACTATCGAGTTGTTACCAGGGACCGCTCCAATATCTATTGCACCATATAGAATGGCTCCAGTAGAGTTGGGGGAATTGAAGACTCAGTTGCAAGAATTGTTAGACAAAGGTTTTGTGAGACCGAGTATTTCACCATGGGGAGCTCCAGTCTTGTTTGTCAAGAAGAAGGATGGTTCGACGAGAATGTGTATAGATTACAGAAGATTGAATCAAGTGACCATCAAGAACAAGTATCCATTGCCAAGGATAGATGAATTGTTTGTTCAATTGCAAGGTGTATCATACTTTTCAAAGATTGATTTGAGATCCGGTTACCATCAGCTGAGAGTCAGAGAATCAGATGTGTTGAAAACATCTTTCTGGACAAGATATCGCCACTATGAGTTCCTAGTGATGCCATTTGGGTTGACTAATGCACCGGCAGTGTTCATAGCTTTGATGAACAAGATACTTGCACAGTATCTGGATCATTTTGTTGTAGTATTCATAGATGACATTTTGGTGTACTCCAAGACCATAGAAGAGCATGAAGAGCATTTAAAGATAGCACTGCAACTCTTGAGAGAGAATCAGCTGTATGCGAAGCTCAACAAGTGTGAATTTTGGTTGGAGCAAGTAGCATTTTTGGGGTATATCATCTCCAAAGAAGGATTATCAGTGGATCCGTCCAAGATTGAAGCAATTATGAGTTGGGAAAGACCGAAGAATGCGTCAGAAATCAGAAGTTTTCTGGGTTTAGCAGGTTATTACAGGAGGTTTGTGCAGGTATTCTTGTCGATTGCGTCACCTTTGACGAAGTTGACAAGGAAGAATGTGCCATATGTGTGGACAGATCAGTGTGAAGATAGTTTTCAAGAGCTAAAGAAGAGATTGACTACAACACCAGTCCTTACTTTACCATCCGGAAGCGGCGGTTTTACCATTTTTACCGATGCTTCGAATGTTGGACTTGGTTGTGTGTTGATGCAAGACGGGAAAGTGATTGCATATGGATCCCGGCAGTTGAAAGATCACGAGAAGAACTATGCCACCCATGATCTTGAGTTAACAGCGGTTGTTTTCATGTTGAAAATGTGGAGACATTACCTCTATGGAGAGAAGTTCGAAGTCCACTCCGACCACGCAGCTTACAATATTTATTTTCTCAGAAGGAATTGAACATGAGGCAAAGAAGATGGATGGAATATATCAAGGACTATGATTTTCCAATCAAGTATCATCCGGGGAAAGCTAATGTAGTTGCTAATGCGTTAAGCAGAAAATCAGTAGGCTTGGCAAGTCTAAGTGGCACTTGTATCTTTGAGCAATTTGAAGAGTTGAGTATAGATCTACAGCCACTAAGGAAGGGTGTTTTGTTAGCTAACATGACAGTGTCAGAGCCTTCTTTTATTCAGAAGATCAAGGATAGTCAGTTGCAAGATCCAGAGTTGGCCAAGATTTCAGAGCACATAGTAGAACGTCCTGACTTCCGTATTGTTGATGGAGTTTTGTACTACCGTGACCGTCTATGCGTGCCTAACATTGAAGATTTGAGGAATGATATCATGACCGAAGCTCACAGTACGAAGTACTCTATGCATCCAGGCAACACGAATATGTATCAGAACTTGAAGGGTTGATTTTGGTGGAATAACATGAAGAGAGAGATTACAGCGTTTGTCTCCCGTTGCATGACTTGTCTGAAAGTCCTGAGGATCCTAACCCTAAAGGGGGGGGGGGGTGAATAGGGTGTGCTACAACTATGACCAATTTAGACCAAATTTAAATATCTTAACAAAAAACTAGTCACATGTGATGATATTAACTAAACAAGATACGGAAGCTAATAAATGAATCACCACAAGCATACACCACAACACAAAGGTTTATAGTGGTTCGGCCTCAATGCCTACGTCCACTACCGGCTTGTGATCCAATCACCCCACTGGATTTCCACTATTTATGCTTTTTACTAGGCTAAGCAATAACCCTTACAATGTTGTTTTTCTAGGCTAAACAACAACCTCTCAATGTGCTTTTCTAGGCTAAGCAATAACCTTTACAAAATGCTTTTCTTAGGCTAAGCAATAACCTTTACAAGATGCTTTTCTTAGGCTAAGCAATAACCTTTACAAGAGAAGATTTCTCTAAGAAAGTGTCTTCACAAAAGATCACTCTAAGAGATACAATTTAAGCTCAATGAATTTGCCTCTTAAATAAGCTAATATGAAAGTTTAATTCAAATTACAAACATACACTAAAACAAGCTAAAGTGTGTGCACAAGTGTATGAATGCTTTACTTCAATCAATGTCTACAATGAAGCTCCTAAATGAATGCATGATGCATTTTAAAATCAAAGCTTAATAAAAAGATGATTGAAGGTAAATACTAATCACATGAAAGATTCACACAACTTAAAGAAATGAACTAAAACATGTTGTATGAATATTAAAGTCTAAGAACACATGTGATTTAGATAAGAGTGATTGCAAACCATTCTAATATACCAAAGACGATAATGAGTTTGCAAAACAACTCTTTAAAAGCTAGAAATCATGCATAAATGAAAATACAAAGATTTAAACATGCATTGATTCTACTTTTAATGGAAATCAAAATGATAAGTAAGATGTACCTTTTTAAAACTCAAGTATTTGATTTCCAAATAGCCCTCTAGCCTTTCCAACTTCTTCCCCTTTCTTTGGCTCCAAAATGGTCTCAAAAGTTCATGGTTCAAGCCTTTTGAAAGTTGGAAAATGAATGGACTTTATACAAGAAAACAGTCCAACGGCTAGTCCTCGGTCGACCTGGAAACAGGTCTCGGTCGACCGGGATCACACAACGGTCAAAAATATGACCGTTGGGGCTCCAGGGGCCCAGTTGGCCTGCAGTGTTCCCGGTCGACCGGGACCTCTGGGCCGGTCGACCAGCGACACTGCCGGACCACCCCCTGGGACAAAAATTCCCATAAATTGCAAATTTGAAGGTGTTTCTTTGTGGGGATTTTTGGGCCACTAAACCAAGCTTGGAAACATGTTTTAAATCAAACGAAGATGTTTGAAAACATGAAACACAAAAAGCCTAAAATAATTTGGAAGATTTAAAACATAAGCTAGCTTGATTTCTAAAAACTCTTTTCACATAAAAATGCATACAAAAATGATTCTGAAAATGATGAATGTATGCAAGGCACAAACCTAAATTCTCAATATGATTTCTCAAAAGTAATGCACAAAGAATTAGGATTTCAAAAGAGTTTGAATTCTAAAATCAATGCATCCAAGTATAAAAACAAAACATGCATAAAACAATACTTTTACAAATCTTAAAAGCAATGCATGTATAAAACCAGATTTCATGGTTTTCTAAAACAATGCAAGTGAAAATTCAAATGATGCTAAAGTGAAAATGCATCCATCAAATTGCAAATACAAAATTCCTAACATTGTCAGTTGATAAAGACAGAACATCAGAGGCCTCCAGGATTATTACAACCGTTAGAGATCCCGGAATGGAAGTGAGAGCACATTACCATGGACTTTATTTCGGGACTACCGAGGACTAGCAGAGGCAACGATGCGATATGGGTCATTGTGGACCGTCTCACCAAGTCAGCTCATTTGGTTCCTATGAGGACAGGGAAAAAGATGCACATGCTACCTTTGGCAGTGAGATTGTAAGTCGACATGGGCAGCCAGTTTCTATCACATCTGACAGAGACAGCAGATTTTTCTCGAGGTTCTGGAAGACATTGCATGAGTCTATGGGTACGAGACTACAGTTTAGCACAGCCTATCACCCTCAAATAGATGGCCAGTCAGAGAGGACGATTCAAACTGTTGAGGATATGCTCCGTGCTTGTGTGCTAGACTTCAAGACTCAATGGGACGAGACTCTACCGTTGTGTGAGTTTGCTTACAACAATAGTTACCACTCGTGCATTGGGATGACGCCTTTTGAGGCTTTGTATGGCAGAAGGTGTAGGACACCGGTTTGTTTGGAAGAGGTCGGAATTCGCAGTTTCCATGGGCCGACTATAGTGAGTGAAACCAGCGACAAAGTGAAGTTGATCCAAGAACGTCTGAAAGTAGCCCAGAGTAGACAGAAAAGCTATGCAGATTCTCATAGAAGGGATTTACAGTTCAAAGAAGGAGATAAGGTTTTCTTGAAAGTGTCACCTACGAGAGGAACATTGAGATTTGGATAGAAGGGCAAGTTACCACGGAGATACATTGGACCCTACAACATTGTGAGTAAGATCGGTGGCGTGGCTTATAGATTAGCCTTACCACCCGAGCTATCCAGCATACACAACGTCTTCCATGTGTCTATGTTGAAGTAGTATGTCCCTGATCCTTCACATGTACTCCGGCATGAGCCATTGGAGATTCGAGAGGATGCTACCTATGTTGAGAAGCCCGTTCATATCATCGATACGAAGGAACATAAGGACACAGACTATTCAGTGGGTAAAAGTACTATGGGAGAATCATGGACCGGAAGAGGCAACATGGGAATTACGAGATCAGGTTCAGAGGAAGTATCCACATCTACTACCTGAGGTGAGCTTTATATTTCATTTAGAGCACCAAATGCCCTAAGGGATGGAGGATGTAAGACCCCGACCCGAGTGAACCCGATTAGTGTTAATTAAGTCGTGTGTTAGTTCTAAGCTTGATTAGTGATTTTGGCTAAGTTGGGTTTGGAATAGCTTTTGAAATAGTTTTGGGGAATTTTGATTGCTTTGTAATAGCCCTTTGAGGGTTCCTTTTTATGACTTTGCATGTGCTTGAGGATTTATCGAAGATTCTTGCATTCATTGTTTTAATCCCGTTTTATTTGTATTGTTAATCCCTACGACTTTTATGTTGATCCCGTGCCCGTTCGAGACCCCGAAACCCGATTTCATAGCATTGAGGGCAAAACAGTCATTTACACTAAATCTGCACCCAAAACTTGATATTCCCGAAACCTACGAAACATATACTTTTTGGAAACTAGATATTTCGGAGATCATTTCTTCCTTCTTCGTCGAATTCATCTGAGATCCCGAAAGACATGATTTCAGCCCAAAGAGTGTCTTAAGTAGTGAGACCCATTCCCATTTGCTTATATAAGGAGAACCCACCTTCCTCATTTCCCTTTTCCAGCACAAAAGAGAACCTCGGGCTCGCTTTGGCAACTTTCTCTTCTTCTTCTTGCTCTCTCCATATCAATCTCCTACTAATCTTGCACCAACATCAAAATGGAGGTCATCATTCTCTTCCTCATCTTGAAGGCTATCTTTTGATACCATTTGTTGAGAAACCTATCAACTTTGAGACTTCCTTTGAGCTCACCTTGTCCATTTGGAGAACCTACAAGTAAGCAATCTTCTCCATCTCCTAGATTTGTATTCTTCTAGTCCTAGAGAAGCTTCATCTCCATTATTATGAGTTCTATCTTCTTCATTCATTGTTTGACCCATTTTAGTTTGTTTTGGGGTTTTGTTTGTGCTTGTAGGATTCTTGAGAGAGTTTTGTTTAGTAGGTTGATTTTCTTGATTAGAAGACCCAAGGCAAGTGAATGAGTTAATATTATGAGCTTTCAATGGTTTTCATGAGGAATGTGGTTGATTTGTCATTTTCATTCATATTTATTAGCTTGCATTGATTTTTGAAATAAATCCTTTGAATGAACCTTGCTAAATCATTTAATGTTTTGGAAACATATTGGTTATGGTACTTGTTGTCTTATGGATGTATCTTAAATGAATGTTTGTGATTTGGTTTCTCTTTCCTCTTGTGGTTGTTGTGGTTAAGGAGGTGATGGAATGAACACATATTGGGGTTTTGGAGAAGTGCAGATAGATGTATTGGAGGAGCTCTTAGCTCAGTTTTATTGCAGGGTTTAAATGGAAGTGAGGAGAGTGGTTTTGAGGAGGAAAAAGGGCTCAAATCTGAACACAGTGGGTGTTTCTCGCACCTGGCAGTCAGCCAGCGGTCACCTATCGGCTAGCCGTCTGGTGACTGGTGGCTAACCGCCAGCTAGCCGAACAGTCGCAGTTACTTTTTGAGAAAGCAACATTTTCCTCTTGAAGGCACGGTCAGCCTCACGGTTAGCAAGCGGCTAACCGCCTAACCCATCTGCGACTAACCGCCAGCCAACCGAACCATTTCGATTACATTTCCAGTAACATGTCTTTCTGTCAGGCCAACCGCGGTCAGCCAGCGGCTAACCGCCTAACCCAACGGCGGCTAACCGCCATCTGACCGCTAGGTAACCGAAATCACCCAAACAACCATTCCAGTTCGCTCGAGCGATAAGCTTTTTCGGTCAGAGGCTATGTTTGGGACAATGATGAACTATTTAAACGTTTTGGGACTATTCATTGAGGTCCCCTCTATTCAGGGAGATTTACTTGACAATGTATGAGGCCATTCGAGAAAGAAATCACATCACGAAGATTTCATTTGAAGTCCTCAAGCGCATGCATGGTCATAAAGAAGGAACCCCCAAAAGGCCCCACTAATCACAATGCAAATCAAAATTCCCAAAGCTATATCAAAATCTATTATATTCCCAACTTAATCAAAATCCACTAAACACGCTTAAACCTAAAACACAACTTAATTAATGCTAATTGAGGTCACTCAGGACGGGGTCTTACATCCTCCACCCCTTAGGACATTTGGTCCTCCAAATGAAATATAAAACTCACCTCAGGTAGTAGATGTGGGTACTTCTTTTGTACTTGGTCTCGTAATTCCCACGTTGCCTCTTCCGATCCATGATTCTCCCAAAGTACTTTCACCCACTGAATAGTCCGATTCCTCAACTCTTGTTCCTTCGTATTGATGATCTGAACGAGCTTCTCAACATAGGTGGCATCTTCTCTGATCTCCAATGGCTCATGCCGGAGCACATGGGACGGATCGTGGACATACTTCTTCAACATAGACACATGGAAGACGTTGTGTACGCCGAATAACTTAGGTGGTAAGGCTAATCTATAAGCCACATCACCGATCTTACTCACAATGTCGTAGGGTCCAATGTATCTCCGTGATAGCTTGCCCTTCTGCCCAAATATCAATGTTCCCCTTGTAGGTGACACTTTCAAGAAAACCTTATCTCCTTCTTTGAATTGTAAGTCTCTGCGGTGGGAGTATGCATAGCTCTTATGTCTACTCCGGGACACTTTCAGGTGTTCTTGGATCAACTTCAGTTTGTCGCTGGTTTCACTTACTATAGTCGGTCCATGGAAACTGTGAATTCCAACCTCTTCCCAACAAACAGGTGTCCTACACCTTCTGCCATACAAAGCCTCAAAAGGTGCCATCCCAATGCTCGAGTGGTAACTATTGTTGTAAGCAAACTCACACAACAGTAGAGTCTCATCCCATTGAGTCTTGAAGTCTAACACACAAGCACGGATTATATCCTCAAGAGTTTGAATAGTCCTCTCTGATTGGCCGTCTATCTACGAGTGATAAGTCGTGATAAACTGTAGTTTCGTACCGATAGACTCATGTAACGTCTTCCAGAACCTCGAGACGAATCTGCTATCTCTGTCAGATGTGATAGAAACTGGCTGTCCATGTCAATTGATAGTCTCGTTGACAAACAACTCTGCTAAAGGTAGCATGTGCATCTTCTTCCCTATCCTCATAGGAATGAAATGAGCTGACTTGGTGAGACAGTCCACAATGACCCATATCGCATCGTTGCCTCTGCTGGTCCTCGGTAGTCCAGAAATAAAGTCCATGGTAATGTGTTCCCACTTCCATTCCGGGATCTCTAACGGTTGTAATAATCCTGGAGGCCTCTGATGTTCTGCCTTTATCAACTGACAAGTCATACAACGGGAGACAAACGCTGCAATCTCTCTCTTCATGTTATTCCACCAAAATATGCCCTTCAAATTCTGATACATCTTCGTGCTGCCTGGATGCATAGAGTACTTCGTACTATGAGCTTCAGTCATGATATCATTCCTCAAATCTTCAATGTTAGGCACACATAGAAGGTCACGGTAGTACAAAACTCCATCAACAATACGGAAATCGGGACGGTCTGCTACATGCTCTGAAATCTTGGCCAACTCTGGATCTTGCAACTGACTATCCTTGATCTTCTGCATAAAAGAAGGCTCTGACGCTGTCATGTTAGCTAACAAAACACCCTTCCTTAGTAGCTGCAGGTCTATACTCAATTCTTTAAATTGCTCAAAGATACAAGTGCCACTTAGGTTTACCAAACCTACTGATTTTCTACTTAAGGCATCGACAACCACATTTGCTTTCCCTGGGTGATACTTGCTTGGAAAACCATACTCCTTGATATATTTCATTTATCTTCTCTGCCTCATGTTCAATTCCTTCTGAGAAAATAAATATTGTAAGCTGCGGTGGTCAGAGTGAACTTCGAACTTCTCTCCATAGAGGTAATGTCTCCTTATTTTTAATGTGAAAACAACCGCTACTAACTCAAGATCATGGGTGGCATAGTTCTTCTCATGATCTTTCAACTATCGGGATCCATATGCAATCACTTTTCCTTCTTACATCAACACACAACCAAGTCCAACATTTGAAGCATCGGTAAAAATGGTAAAACCGCCGCTTCTGAATGGTAAAGTAAGGACCGGTGCTGTAGTCAATCTCTTCTTTAGCTCTTGAAAACTATCTTCACACTGATCTGTCCACACATATGGCACATTCTTCCTTGTCAACTTCGTCAAAGGTGACATAATTGACGATAATCCCTGTACAAACCTCCTGTAATAACCTGCTAAACCTAGAAAACTTCTGATTTCTGACACATTCTTCGGTCTTTCCCAACTCATAACTGCTTCAATCTTAGACGAATCTACTGACAATCCTTCTTTGGACATGATGTGCCCCAAAAATGCTACTTGTTCCAACCAAAATTGACACTTGTTGAGCTTCGCGTACAGCTAGTTCTCTCTTAAGAGTTGCAGTGCTCTTCATGCTTTTCTCTGGTCTTGGAGTACACCAAAATGTCATCTATGAATACTACAACAAATTAATCCAGATACTCTGCAAATATCTTGTTCATCAACGCCATGAACACTGCCGGTGCATTAGTCAACCCAAATGGCATATTAGGAACTTATAGTGGCCATATCTTGTCTGGAAAGCTGCTTTCAACACATCTGATTCTCTGACTCTCAGCTGATGGTAACCGGATCTCAAATCAATCTTCGAAAAGTATGATGCACCTTGCAATTGATCAAACAATTCATCTATTCTTGGTAATGGATACTTGTTCTTGATGGTCACCGTTAGGAATTTTGTAGATTGCAATTTGATGGATGCATAATCATTCAAGCATCATTTGATTTACACTCATATGCATTGATTTATAGAAACTTGAAATCTTGATTTACACATGCATTGCTTTTAAGATTTGTAAAAGTATTGATTTATGCATGATTTGTTTTTAAATCTTGGATGCATTTGTTTTTGAAAAGAGTTATATCAAATCAAGCAAGCCATTGGTTTTAAAGTTTCAAATCATTTTAGGCTTTTTGTGTTTCATGTTTTTAAACATCTTAGTTTGATTTAAAACATGTTTCCAAGCTTGATTTAATGGCCCAAAAATCCCTTCCAAGAAAAACCTTCATATATGCAATAGTTAGGGATTTTGGTCCCAGGGGGTCAATCTGCCATGTGGCCGGTCGACCGGCCACACTGTGCAGGTTGACTGGGGCAAAGAGCCGTTGCTCTTCCAACGGTCACTTTTTTGACCGTTTATAGCCTGGTCGACCGGACCCTGTTACCAGGTCGACCGGGCACTCGCAGAACTCAACTTTTTGAGTATAAAATGAAGTTCATTCCTTTTCAAAAGTTGGAGATTTTGAAGACTCTTTCGAGGAGCTTTGAGACAAAGAAAAGGGGATGAACTAAGAGAGACCAAAGGATCATTTGGAGAGCTAAAGCTTGGATTAATGAAGTTAAATCTCTAAGTAAGCTCTACCTCTCTTAAATCATAGGTTATATGCTTTGTTCTAATTATTGGTAAATGATTTTTAGCTTGATAACTATGATGTGTTGAATCCATTCTTCTCTTAATTCTTTGATATAATTAAGATTGGATTCTTCACCTTGTTTTCAATCCAAGTTGTTTTAAAATCTTCCTTAATCATGCTTAGCCTAAATCTTTGATTTCTTTTCTAGCATGATTCATTTACTTGGTTGAAACATCTTTTGTTGTTTTCATTTATTTAAAACCTTAGTTAAATTTATCTTGTTTCGAAAACAACAGTGCACATGCATCACATATACTAAGTTAGTCATTTTCATACAACTTGTGAATCTTTGATTTTCATATCTTTAACAAGTTGTTTATCATACATGTGATTTGCATTAGACTTCAATCAAATCTTTTATGAGCTTTAAACTTTGAATTGCTTTAAGCAACATATTAATTGAGCCTTCTTTTTAAACTTGATTGAAGTTATCACACACACACACATCATGAGAATACACATTTGCATTCATATAGTGTTTGTGTGAGTTTGTTTTAAACTTTCATATTAGCCTATTTAAGAGGCAATTTCAATTGTGCTTTATTGTATTTTTTAGAGTGATCTTTTATGAAGACACCTTCTTAGAGAAATCTTCTTTTGTAAAGGTTATTGCTTAGCCTAAGAAAAGCATTGTGTAAGAGTTATTGCTTAGCCTAGAAAAGCATCTTGTAAAGGTTATTGCTTAGCCTAGAAAAGCACATTGAGAGGTTGTTGTTTAGCTTAGAAAAATAACATTGTAAGGGTTATTGCTTAGCCTAGTAAAAAGCATAAATAGTGGAAATCCGGTGGGGTGATTGGATCACAAGCCGGTAGTGGATGTAGGCATTGAGGCCGAACCACTATAAACCTTTGTGTAGTGGTGCTTGCTTTTGTGGTGATTGTTTATATTAGCTTCCGCATATTGTTTGATTAATCATCACATGTGACTAGTTTATGTTAAGAAATTAAAATTGATCTAAATTGGTCATATTTGTAGCACACCCTATTCACCCCCCCCCCCCCCTCTAGGGTTAGGATCCCAGGACTTTCAATTGGTAACAGAGCCAAGTACTCTATCTTATAGGATCAAGTGTGTTTGGAACTCTTGATTAGGTGTAAAAACCTAGTGTCAAAAACCCTAGAGTTGTGCTTAAATGAAAATCATTAGAATGGATTCCACTTCTATGGATTGTTTAGATTCTTGTGTAGATTCTTCTAGACCCCTCCTTCTTCCTTCTATTGGAGATTCAAACTCTCAATCTAATGAATCTCAATGTGACATAAAAGAAGAAGACTATAATGAAAATGAAGAAGATCTTCAACAAGCCTTTGAAGAATTATATGAATTATCCTTAAAGCTTGAGAAGAAAAACAAAAGTTTAAGAGAAGAATCTAAAAATCTAAACAAAGAATTAGCTTCTTCAAAAGATGAACTTAGAGAGAAAGAAGAAGTAATAAATTGTGTAGAATCTAAGTTCATGATCTCTTTAAATAACCTATCTAACATTCAAGATGAACTAAAAGAATTAAAGATGGGTTATGATAATGTCAATAAGGAAAATTTAAATCTAAGAGATCAAATAAAAAGGCAAGATGAAGACATTAACAATTTAGAATCCAAGTTAACCATTTCTACGGAAAATTTATCTAATTCTCAAAATAAGATAAAAACTCTAGAACTTGGATCTAATGTCATTAATGAACTTAAATTTGAATTAAAACTTGCCAATGAAGAGCTAAGCAACTATAAGGAAATTGAAAATGAACTTTCAAAAGTCAAAGATGAAAATTCAATCCTTATAACCAAAGTCACTCAACTTGAAAGCTATAAACAAAAGTATGAGTGCAAGTTTACCCAAAGTGAAGATAGACTTGAAAAATTATTTAAATTGGGTAAACCTCATGGAGATAGGACGGGTCTTGGTTTTAATAAGTATACTTCACATGACCCTAAATTCACCAACACATTTGTGAAAGGTGAGTCCTCTTTCTCTAGAACTCTTTCTCCTTTGCCCAAAACCAAATCTAATTATTGTGGCATTGAAGGGCATTTTAGGTTTGAGTGCAAACTAAGAAGAAGAAGCCATGTGTCTAAACCCATCTTTGAACTCAAGAAGATAGAATCTAAATCTATGAAGGGTAAGACACTAAAAAACAAAGAAGACTCCAAAAAGATTAAACAAGTTAAATCATTTAAAATGGAGTCTCCTAAGATAGATTCTAAAAAGTTTAAACAAGTTAAACCAAGCTTAAAAGAATCTATGAACAAAAAGCTTCTCAACCTATCTCCCTTATATAAGCCCATGAAAGAACTTTTGAATAAAGTAACAAAGTTAAATTTAAAATTCAAAAGTCAAGTAAAGGGAGAAAATAAGAAGAAAAGAAAAGTGAATCAATCCCCAAAGAAACAAACTCACCAACATCAAAAGACTAATCACCAATCTAAGCTAAATTTAGTCAAATCAAAATATCATGGTGATAAGTTCAAATTGAAAATTTATCAAGTTAAATCTCCTATAGTTGGTGAGACTTCCAAACTAGACCTCAAAGTTCAACCCTCTCAAGACCTTAGGTGGATTCCTAAAGTTAGACACTTAGACAAGCCTTAAGGCCTTGAACCTCATTGACCAACCTATCATTTTTAGTTAAATCTTTTTGTTGGTCATGTTGCATTTGCATTTTGTTTCTATATAGTTACATTTATTAAAATGCATTGTTTCTTTATGATCAATTGATTTTGTTTTCATGCACCATTCTAAGTTACATTTCATGGTTTTCAAAATCTTTTGATTATAATTTCATCATGTTAGATTTGCTTCTTGCTCATATTTAGTTGTATGACTTGCATTGCATTTCTTTACATGATCAATTGATTGTGAGTTCAAAAGCTTTCATAGCTAGATCATTCATGATCAATTGTTGTTGAATCATTTGTGTAGATGTCTTGGTAAGATTATTTGAAAAAATGATTTGAATCAATTTAAGTTTTTCCATGGATTTCTAAGTTATACTTTAATATGGAAAATCATTATTTTGAAAAATCAACTTGTATGTGTTTCATTTAAGTTATATCTTTTAAAATACAATGTTGAAAATTGATCTTCAAAATCATTCTTTTTATGCTCATTGTTGGATTTTGTTTATCAAAATGATTTGAAGATTGTTTGAATGGAAATGCTCTATAACATCATTAGTTATAATCATCTAAGCATGTTCCATGATTCTCATTTCCGTTTTCTTTTGGTTTGATCATCTTAGAAATGGAAATGAATATTGTTTGCATATTTGCTTATGTGTTTACATTCTTTCTATATGCAAATGTCATTTGGTTACTTGTATGGTTGTGATATTAGTTATATTTGTAGAAACCATACTAGAACCCAAATCCATCCTCTATGCCTCTAGTCATTTCTTTTTGGATGGTTATGATGTTGATTCATGTATATTTTCAAAGTGATGTCATCCTTTTACATGTTTCAACTTCATAGTAGTGTTCTTGATCATATGAAACTCTTTGAAATCCATTCATTGTATTTCTATATGTTTGATGGATATCTTAGATGTTGAATTCATATGATTTTGACACTTTGAAAATTGCATGCATTGCCAAGTTATATCTTTTTGCATTGCAATTTCTCTTGTTCATCACTTTGCTCAATAGTCATATCTTTAAAAGTGATGAATATCCATTTATGTTGCTTGATGGAATTTTGTGTTTGTCACATCCTTGCTATTAATCATGTTGTCATATTCAATTGGTTTCATTTGGTATAATTTTCCATTGATTTCATATCCAATTGATGTCTTATCTTGTGTATGTGATAGACCTTGTGTACATTGGATTGAACTTGATAGTTATATGTTTTTCGTTCCATGTCACATTCCATTAGCATCATAATTTTCATGTTTGCCACCTCTCTTGCTCATATAGGTATATCTCATGACCACCATATTTATGTGTTCATAATATTGGTTGGTTATTAGTTGAGGTTGGCTTCATGTTTGAATTTCATTTCACTCATCTTGCACATTAATAGTCATATTTATTGATTGAATGAAATGATTTCAAAACTTACATAGCATATGATTTTCATAGTTAAATTGATTGATGCTATGTTTAGTAAACCCCATATATCATGGATAGCTCTAATTTCGATTTAGCTTAATAGTTATATTTTTAATCCATTTTAGAGTGATTGTTTTAATAGACTTATCCTTAAATCTCAATTGGTATTATTTGTTTTTCCAATTGATATCCATGATTGCTTTTCTCTTTGATCTTGCTCTCTTTTGGTAATTTGATCAAATTGTGCTTTATAGTTAAACGAATCTAATCATTCTTTTGAAGTTGACCCTCAATTGGTAAAACCATCTTCTTCTTGAACCAAATAGTTATATCTTTGTCAAAGGTTTGACAAAAGGAGAGAATGGATTGAGGGGGAGTGTAAATCTTCCTAGGAAGTATTAGTTTTGATCAAATCCACCCTTGGATTGCCTTTGAACCCTTAGAGATAACTTCCATACATGATTGCCTGTTATGTATTTCATTTTCGATTTCTTTTGTTAACAGGTGCTTCTAAAAGGTATTTTCCTTATTTCATGTGTGTAGGTACCTTTGCAATTTAATGTCAAAGGGGGAGAGAGCATTCAAGTTCTCTAAAGGGGAAGAGAATGTCCAAGCTTCCTAAGGGGAGGTTTTGCATGATCCTCTATAGGGGGAGAGAATACATACCTTGCCAAAGGGAGAGAGAGGCATGGTCAAAGGGGGAGAACAAATAGAAGAAAGAAAGCTTGGGAGCTAAAGAAGATGCTTGGCTCGAGAAGGAAAGAAGAAGAGAAAGCTTGAAGGATTATCAAGCTCCAAGCATCAAGATGAATGAAGAAAAGAGCCCAAGCTAAGAGGAGCATCCAAGAAGATTTCAAGACTAGTCCAGCTGAGGGGGAGCTGAAGACTTAGTGTGTAATTTCAATGATGAGTAAGTTGCCATCAAATTGCAAAGGGGGAGATTGTTAGGAATTTTATAGATTGCAATTTGATGGATGCATAATCATTCAAGCATCATTTGATTTACACTCATATGCATTGATTTATAAAAACTTGAAATCTTGATTTATACATGCATTGCTTTTAAGATTTGTAAAAGTATTGATTTATGCATGATTTGTTTTTAAATCTTGGATGCATTTGTTTTTTAAAAGAGTTATATCAAATCAAGCAAGCCATTGGTTTTAAAGTTTCGAATCATTTTAGGCTTTTTGTGTTTCATGTTTTTAAACATCTTAGTTTGATTTAAAACATGTTTCCAAGCTTGATTTAATGGCCCAAAAATCCCTTCCAAGAAAAACCTTCATATATGCAATAGTTAGGGATTTTGGTCCCAGGGGGTCAATCTGCCATGTGGCTGGTCGACCGGCCACACTGTGCAGGTTGACTGGGGCAAAGAGCCGTTGCTCTTCCAACGGTCACTTTTTTGACCGTTTATAGCCTGGTCGACCGGACCCTGTTACCAGGTCGACCGGGCACTCGCAGAACTCAACTTTTTGAGTATAAAATGAAGTTCATTCCTTTTCAAAAGTTGGAGATTTTGAAGACTCTTTTGAGGAGCTTTGAGACAAAGAAAAGGGGATGAACTAAGAGAGACCAAAGGATCATTTGGAGAGCTAAAGCTTGGATTAAATCTCTAAGCTCTACCTCTCTTAAATCATAGGTTATATGCTTTGTTCTAATTATTGGTAAATGATTTTTAGCATGATAACTATGATGTGTTGAATCCATTCTTCTCTTAATTCTTTGATCTAATTAAGATTGGATTCTTCACCTTGTTTTCAATCCAAGTTGTTTTAAAATCTTCCTTAATCATGCTTAGCCTAAATCTTTGATTTCTTTTCTAGCATGATTCATTTACTTGATTGAAACATCTTTTGTTGTTTTCATTCATTTAAAACCTTAGTTAAATTTATCTTGTTTCGAAAACAACATTGCACATGCATCACATATACTAAGTTAGTCATTTTTATACAACTTGTGAATCATTGATTTTCATATCATTAACAAGTTGTTTATCATACATGTGATTTGCATTAGACTTCAATCAAATCTTTTATGAGCTTTAAACTTTGAATTGCTTTAAGCAACATATTAATTGGGCCTTCTTTTTAAACTTGATTGAAGTTATCACACACACACACACATCATGAGCATACACATTTGCATTCATATAGTGTTTGTGTGAGTTTGTTTTAAACTTTCATATTAGCCTATTTAAGAGGCAATTTCAATTGTGCTTTATTGTATCTCTTAGAGTGATCTTTTATGAAGACACCTTCTTAGAGAAATCTTCTTTTGTAAAGGTTATTGCTTAGCCTAAGAAAAGCATTGTGTAAAGGTTATTGCTTAGCCTAGAAAAGCATCTTGTAAAGGTTATTGCTTAGCCTAGAAAAGCACATTGAGAGGTTGTTGTTTAGCCTAAAAAAACAACATTGTAAGGGTTATTGCTTAGCCTAGTAAAAAGCATAAATAGTGGAAATCCGGTGGGGTGATTGGATCACAAGCCGGTAGTGGATGTAGGCATTGAGGCCGAACCACTATAAACCTTTGTGTAGTGGTGCTTGCTTTTGTGGTGATTGTTTATATTAGCTTCCGCATATTGTTTGATTAATCATCACATGTGACTAGTTTATGTTAAGAAATTAAAATTGATCTAAATTGGTCATATTTGTAGCATACCCTATTCACCCCCCCCCCTCTAGGGTTAGGATCCCAGGACTTTCAGTCACTTGATTCAATCTTCGGTAATCTATACATATTCTCATCGAACCATCATTCTTCTTGACAAACAAGACTGGAGCTCCCCAAGGTGAAATACTCGGTCTCACAAAAAGCTTTGTCTAACAATTCTTGCAACTGAGTCTTCAATTCTCCCAATTATGCCGGAGCCATTCTATAAGGTGCAATAGAAATTGGAGCGGTCCCTGGTAACAACTCGATAGTGAAATCAATCTCTCTGATGGGTGGTAAACCTGGGATCTCCTCCAGAAAAACATCTGGGAATTCCCAAACAATTGGGATCTCCTCCACCCCTTGGGACAGTTTATCCTCCGTGATAAACGCCAAATATGCTTCACAACCACTTCTCAAAAGTCTATCAGCCTTCAATGCTGAGACCAGCCCTGTACGAGGATTCCTCCTCTCTCCCTAAAATAACACCCCTACTGGTGTCTCATCTAACTTGAAAGTTAGGGTCTTATGGAAACAATCCATTGTGGCATGGTATCCTGTCAGCCAATCCATCCCTAGGATGACATCAAAATCATACATCTCTAATAAAATGAGATCTGCGGTTAAAACCACTTCTCTTATCTGAACTGTGCAACTAGGGTAAAAGGTTCTACAAATAACTTGTTTGCCTACTAGGGTTGCCACAGTCAAAATGAACTCAAGTTCTCTAGCATGCATATCAATCAACTTAGAAAATTCATGGGATAAGAATGATTGTGTAGAGCCAGGGTCAAATAAAATCCTAGCTTTTATCCTGCAAACAAGAAGTGTACCTTCCACTATATTTCCCGTTGCCTCTGCATCAGCTCTATTGACCGCATAGATTTGCCCTCGATGTTGTGGCCTATTCGGAGCTTGTTGTGGCCTACCTTGTTGTGCATTCCTATTCTGTTGCGGTGCACGCTGATTTTGGTTATGTCCTTGCTGACGAGCCTGTTGTTGCTGCTCTTGTGGTCTATGCTGCTGCTGTTGTGGTGCTTGTTGTTGAAGTGGCCTTGCCTGATTCTGGACAATGATTGCATTCTGTGGTGCTGCTGGACGTTGTGCCCCTTGCTGTTGCTGCTGATTCTGTCTATTCTGCCTTGGACAGTCTCTCATCTGATGGGTCATGAACCACATCTGAAGCACGCTCCTGTCAGTGTACGACATTGTGCACTCTCATGGTTCTTCCCACATTGGGTGCAAACCAAGGGACCCTGTGCATTCTGTTCTGACCTCTGTCTCTTGTTCTGTTGACTCTTCTGTTGGTAGTTCTGCTGATGAGCTTGTCCCTTGCCTAGGACTCTAAGGATCTTGTTGTGAAAGTTCTCAAACTTATAGGCCCTCTTGACAGCTTCATCGAAAGTTACAGGTGATACTACTCCGGTAGCATCTCTCTTACTGAAAGGGTTAAGTCCCTCTAGGAATTTGGTAATCTTCTTCTCAACTGTATCCACTAACTCCGGAGCATATCTGGATAGCCTCTCAAACTTGGTGAGATATTCGAGGACTGTCATATTCCCTTGCACAAGCTGCTGAAATTCTATTGCCTTCTGTCTCTTGATGTGGGCAGGTACATACTTATCATGGAACTGCCTCTTGAAGTTTGCCCAAGTCTCTGCATTAGCCATAGTCCTGTATTCCTCCCTAACCGTCTTCTGCCATCTGTCCGCTGTACCGCTAAAGAGAGATGATGCTAGTTTTACTCTTTCTCCCCCGGTGCATTGGAAAATCTCGAATATGTTCTCCGTATGCTCTAGCCAATCATCTGCAGCTAATGGATCCTCTATTCCAAGAAACTCTTTCGGAGCTCTCTTCCAAAACTGCTCAAGCAAAGCGTTCGAGTCATGTTGCCTCTTGTGAGAACCCGACCCCTGATCTCTTGGATTAGTGTCGTTTTATTTGTGGATTAGTTTCTCCTAGTGGGATTAGTATTTGTTGGGTTGAGTTTGTGAGCTAGATTGAGTTTTCTTCTAGTTTTGGGTTTTTGAGTGCTTTGGCAGCTTGTGGGGCCCTTTGGGGGTTCCCTTTTCGGCTTTGCTTTTACTTGTGAGATTTTTCCGATTTGTTTCGTATTGTGTTTTTGGCCCGTTGCATTCATCTTGAGGAATCCTACAACTTTCACGTTGATCCCATATCCATTTGAGAACCCAAAAACCGATTTCTTGGCCTTGAGGGCAAAACAGTCTTTTCACACCAAATCTGTACCCAAAACTCGATATTCTAGAAATCCGTGAAACATACACTTTTTGGAAACTAGATATTTCGACGATCATTTCTTCCTTCTTCGTCGAATCCATCCGAGGTCCCGAATTAGATGATTTCAGCCACCCAAGTTCTTTAAGTTGTGGGACCCAACCTTCTTTGTTAACATAAGAGGAACCCATCTCCTTCATTCACTTCATTCTCCATTTTCCAGCCCAAACCAGCAACCTAGGGTTTTCCCTTGTGTTCTTCTTCTTCTCCTTGCTTCTTCATCTCCAAGCCACTCCAAGAGATCATCACTCAAGAAATGGAGATCACTATTCTCTTCTCCACCTTGCAAGCTTTACATAGATGCCATTAGAAGAGAAATCCACCAACATTGAAACCCTCCTTGAGCTTGTTCTTCTCATTTGAAGGTCATCAAAGTAAGTGATTCGTCCCATCTTCTAGATTTGTAATCTTCTAGCCTTAGAGGAGCTCCACCTTGATTATTGAATGGTTTCATTGTCATTTCATTGTGTAACCCATTTTTTTTTTGGTTTTTTTTAGGGGTTTTTGTAGAGATTGTGGATCTTGAGCTTGAGAGGTGATTAGGAGCTTGATTTGCTTGATTAGAGTCAAAGGCAAGTGGATGAATGGATGGTTTGAATGTTATTAAGCTTTATGAGAAAAACCTAAGTTTTATTGCTTGTTCTTGATAATGTGATATATGTTTCTACACATGCTTCTTGTCATATTTCTATTGATTTCGAAATTGCATATTAATGGTGGTTTCTCTCTTGTTAATCTCTTGGAAAAATGTACTTTCATTTGGTCAAGTTTGTTCATATGATTTTCAAAGGAATGAGGTTGGATTGGCTATTCATAGTCATGTTTATAAGTTACATTGACTTGAAATTGATACCCGTTTAAAGAGGTGTTTGAATTTAAGTGTTCATTGGAGTTTTAAAGAGGTTTTGAAGTGATTATGGAAGGGAATGCTAGTGGTTAAATTGTTGGAAAGGAAAGGAAAAAGGAAGAAAAATCAGCTTTCCCGGACCTGCTGTACCCAGGTCTGATCGATCGGACCTACAGGCCGATCGATCGGACCCTGTACATTCTGGTACAGAAATTTCGACCGATCGATCAGCCGAGTGAAATTTGATATTGTGTTTTTTTTTTTGGAAACCTTTGGGCTTTCTATGAGTCCTAGAGGTGTATACTTTAGTGTTAAGACCAATTTTACCCTAATCTAAGGTCTCTAAGACTAGGGAACTAAAAGAAAGAATGGTGATGATCTAGGCACTAATTCTCGGTTTTAGGTGGGACCCTGGCTACCCTCTTTGGACTGTTTGAACCATGTGTGAGAATGTCTTGAGCCGACACGCCTCACAGTTGGTTCGGTGGTATCGGAGTTAATCCATTTCAATCTTGAACGGGATGGAACGACGCGATATCTTCTTTATATCTAAACACAAGTCTATTTCCTTGGTTATCGCTAATTCTATTCCTTTCGATGACTGAGTAGGTTGCTCGATGTTTCCGGATTAATGTCATGCCTAGGATGGACCGTTTATAATCTTGATTCTTGCTATTGTAACATCTAGTATTACCCATAAGCTCATTTTAAGTTGTGAAAATAGTAAAAGTGCATAAGGAGCCCGGAATGTCTTCAAACTCAAGGAGTACCAAGTAATTATTATAATCGACATACGGGACCCCTATTCACTTAAATAGATCTTGCAATCAATATTCTTATCAAAATGGTATAGTGCATTATATTTCCTCATTTCCCGAGATTTGCATCACATGATATGAAAGTGTGCCCTTGAGCACCCCGTTTTACCCGTTTAATTATTGTACTTGATTTACTTGTTTCCCCGAAAGCATTGAAGTTACACTAATAACAGTTATTTGTCCCGAAATGTATTGCCCGATATGAAGTGACAGTGTGCCCTTGAGCACCCCCGTTTTACCCGTTTATTTACTGTACTTGATTTACTTGCATATGTCTCGATTGGTTTTGACCTATGAGTCGGCATCACTAAGCTTGGATACCTTGTCGGTTTGATCCACCGACTTGGAAATCCCTCTCCCGTCCCGCCAGCTGCAGTTTGGATCCCGATACCCGGTTATTGCCGTGGTCCCGTCCCGATACCCGGTTCGCTACCGTGGTCCCGTTCCCGTTCCCGTATATTTATTATTGTATATATGATTTACGTTGACTCTCCTCACCTTGTGTGACTGAGACCAACGTCCCGCTCTTGTCACTTCGGTGATAGAGGACTTAGCTTCTTGTGATTGCCATCTTGCCAGTTCCCGATTCCTTGGACACCCGACATGGTTTATATTGCTTACTTGTTTTCAGATAAATGATTCATTACTTTTATGAAAGTTGTTATTTAGATAAGTGTTAATGCTCTCTATTGTAAATTCAGTCACTATTATATTGTTTTATGTCCTTTGCACACGTACATGTTTTACATGAATGCCGGTTGGGTGAATACCCGTGCTTTTACACATATTCCATACGATCAATGATTTTGCTAGATTTATATGATTACACGTGTTTTAAAGGAATACTCGAATTGTTAAATATCCGTGCCTTGTTTTAAAGGACATTTGGTTTGTCAGATATCTATGTTTATACCTGTTTTTAAATGAATACCCGAATTGTTAAATACTCATGCTTTGAAATAGGTTTCAAATGACACTTGTTTTGCCAGATTCCTATGTTTATACCTATTTTACATGATACCCGATTTGTTTAAATATCCATACTTTGGAATAGGTTTAAATGAACATTAGTCTTGTTGGATTTCTTTGGTTACACCTGTTTTAAACGATACCCGATTTATTAAATATCCATACTTCTACATAGGTTTCAAATGGACATTGGTTTTGCTAGACTGCTATGAATACCTGGTTTGTTGTATACTTGTGTTTTTACTTAAGTTTCAAATGAACGTTGTTTTGCCATACCGCTATATTTATACATGTTTTAGACGAACACCCCATTGTCAAATATCTATGATTATAGATGATGTAAACGAACACATGTTTTATTAGATGTTCATGTTTTAACCGTGCTTGAAATGAATACAAGTTTTTCCCCGAGATTCCCGACTTTGCACCCGTTTAATTATATGCAGCATTTGATCGAATAGCATGATTTATCATATGTTTTACTCTTTAGTATATTTGTTATCTTTCCATCCACCTGCCAGACCGTCGTGTCTGACCCACTACTTTTGGTACTCAAGTTCAGATTTCTTCGCTCCGAGTTGAGTGCTTTTGTTGGCTGTAGAGCCATGCTTTGCAGGTTAGTTTGTCGGCTATGTCATGTAGACATTGAGCTTGACATCGGAGCTACGTCACATTTGGGTAGTGGTTTATAGCTTCTTGTTGTATGGCTTTTATTAGCCTTTTCTTGGGATTCTTAATTAATGTACATTGATAATTGTAACTTGAATATATTTGGGAATGTAATATCCTGTTACTGTCAGCTCTGTAATTTATTGTGATGGTTTACTCCAGTCTGATATGATTCTTGATATAATAGCTATATGCTAGAGGTTGAGTGCGACACGGAATCCGATGGCCACGGACTCTGAGTCGTAACGCCACAAATGCTTCCGCAAAATATTCAGAATGTGTTGTCTTCACACACGCGGATCCTGGGAGAAGTAAAATATAATTATACCTTAATCCCATCTCCCACCCCCGAGGTTTCGGTTCGGGGGCGTGACACCACTGATTGACGACAATAGCGGGTTGAGGTTGAACCGGTTCGGGCCTTCTCTGTAATACCTCTAACAACTGCCTCTGCATTTCTGTCAATTCTCTTGCATGATCTTCCTCTCTCTTAAGCATTTGCTCTTGCAATCTAGCTTGATTCTCATTGGCCTGACGCTGTTGGTCAAGCATTGCCTGCATCATTTGTTGGAATTGATTTGGCGTGTTGTTATCAACCCTATCCTCTTCAACTGGCACTGTGTGATTACTATTACTTCCAGAGGGGTTGCCATTTACCGGTCTCTTACGAGGTGGCATGATGCTACAAAACAAGTTGTTAGCACATAATAATCAAATAAAGGGTCACACATTGCTCACACGATACTAGCTAACAAAGAATCTAACAGGTCGTCGCCACATCGTTAGGATTTCTAGTTTCTTTTAATTGCTTGAAACACGTCTTGCTCTGATACCAGTCTGTCGCGACCCCGGACCGGGAATCCGGGATCGGGACTAATTGTAGTGTGATGAGTGAATGGTTAATATGTAGAGTGTGTGAACAAGGTGCACACACTTATTTAATTTCCTACAGGTGTCCGCGGTGAGGATGTCACAACCACATATGAACGTTTCTATTAAGTGCGGAAGCGTGTAGCAAATCAAATATTCAATCATAAAAATCTCTAATCATAAATATAATAACACAAGTATAGTGCTGTATCAGAATAAGCAATGATCATTAGCATGTTACCCAAAGGTAAGTTAGAGTTTATACAAAGATCATTTAATTACATTTCCCAAAAATAGAGGCCAACAAAGGCCAATATAAACAAAATACCAATCCCCAAAAGAATGGTTAAAAGTTCTCCCAAAATGTTATCTCTCTCTAACAATCCAATGTCTAAATGACATCATCAGCATGCCACTCAACTAACTGCCGCGGTTCTCCGACCGCCTCCTCGTGCTCCTCCTCGGGATAACCAACAACGGGACCTGGTACCAAAGAGTGGGTCAAACACGACGGTTTGGCAAATGGGTAAAATACAAAGACAATATAATAATAAATGAATTTACCTTCAAAAGCATTTAAAACCTGTCTCAGTAACAATTTCCATGAAAAGATAAAACATTTATTCATATACAAGTGTGCATTATAAAACATGTACAGGTAACCAAGGAAACGGGGAACAAGCAATATGGCAACCACACGAAGCTAAGTCCTCTATCACTAAAGTGACAAAGCAATAACTAGGCACTGATCTCAGTCACTCGAGGTAAGGAGAAACAGTGGATCTTATAAATACATATACATATACTATACATGACCACGGCAGCGAGCCGGGCATCGGGAACCACAGTAGCAATCTGCGGCATCGGGACAAGACCATGGTATAACCAGGTAGTGGGATCCAAACTGCAGCTGGCGGGACAAGAGGGTGATCTCCAAGTCAGTGGATCAGACTTACAAGGTTATCCAAGCTTAGTGGTGCCGACTCATAGGTCAAATGACAAGATTAAAACATGTATGAAATACATCAAGTGCAAGTACATAAATAAACAGGATGGAGTGCTCAAAGGCACAACTGTCATATCAATTCAGGTATGCTTATCGGGCTAGCAAGATGCTACAATTGCAATTTCAACATTTTCGAGAATACATGGGAAGTTCGAGAAATAGAAAAATTACAAATGAATCTTTCAAAATCTCAAGACAAGTACCGGGGTCCAAGATTTATTTTAAGTGAATAGAGATCCCGTATGTCGATCGAATAACAACTTGGTACTCTTTGAGTTTGGGGACATCCTATTATACACTTTGAATTTTCAAAACTTCAAATGAAATCTTCGTGATGTGATTTCTTTCTCGAGTGGCCTCATACGTTGCCTAGTAAATCTCCCTGATATAAAGGGGTTCTCAATGAATAACCCCAAAACGTTTAAACAATTTGTCATTGTCCCAAACATAGCCTTCGACCGACAAAGCTCATCGCTCGAGCGAACCGGAGAGTTCGCTCGAGTGAGGAGCTCTCTGAAATGGTTGTCTGGGTGATTTCGGTTACCTAGCGGTCAGACAGCGGTTGGCCGCAGTTGGGTTAGGCGGGTAGTCGTTGGCTGACCACGGTTGGCCTGACAGAAAAATAGGTTACTGGAAATGTGACCAAAATGGTTCGGTTGGCTGGCGGTTAGCCACCACTAGGTTAGGCGGTTAGCCGCTTACTAACCGTGAGGCTGACCGTGCCTTCAGGAGGAAAATGTTGCTCTCTGGAAAAGTAACAGCAATTGTTCGGCTAGCTGGCGGTTAACCGCGAGTCACCAGACGGCTAGCCGACAGGTGACCGCTGGCTGACCGCCAGGTGCGGGAAACACCCACTGTGTTCAGATTTAAGCCATTTTTCCTCCTCAAAACCACTCTCCTCACTTCCATCTAATCCTTTCAATAAAACTGAGCTAAGAGCTCCTCCAATGCATCTATCTACACTTCTCCAAAACCCTAATATGTGTTCATTCCATCACCTCCTTCTTAACCACAACAACCACAAGAGGAAAGACAAACCAAATCACAAACATTCATTTAAGATATATCCAAAAGACAACAAGTACCATAACCAACATGTTTCCAAAACATTAAATGATTTAGCAAGGTTCATTCAAAGTATTTATTTCAAAAAAAATCAACGCAAGCCAATAAATATGAATGGAAATGACATATCAACCACATTCCTCATGAAAACCTTTGAAAGCTCATAATATTAATTCATCCACTTGCCTTGGGTCTTCTAATCAAGGAAATCAAGCTACTAAACAAAGCTCTCTCAAGAATCCTACAAGCACAAACAAAACCCCAAAACAAATCCTGAAATGGGTCAAACAATGAATGAAGAAGATAGAACTCATAATAATGGAGATGAAGCTTCTCTAGGACTAGAGGAATACAAATCTAGGAGATGGAGAAGATTGCTTACTTGGATGACCTTTAAATGGCAAGAGCTAGGTCAAAAAAGATCTTGGAATGGGAGGTTTTCTTCACAAATGGTATCAAAAGGTAGCCTTCAAGATGAGGAAGAGAATGGTGAAGTCCATTTTGATGTTGGTACAAGTTTGGTGGGAGGTTGAGATGGAGAGAGCAAGAAGAAGAAGAGAAAGTTGCCAAAGCAAACCCTAGGTTCTCTTTTTTGCTGGAAAAATGGAAATGAGGAAGATGTGTTTTCCTTATATAAGCAAATGGGAATGGGTCCCACTACTTAAGACACCCTTTGGGCTGAATCATGTCTTTCGGGATCTCGGATGAATTCGACGAAGAAGGAAGAAATGATCGCCGAAATATCTAGTTTCAAAAAAGTATATGTTTCGTGGGTTTCGGGGATATCGAGTTTTGGGTACAGATTTAGTGTACAATGATTGTTTTGCCCTCCATGCTAGGGAATCGGTTTCGGGGTCTCGAACGGGGACGGGATCAACATGAAAGTTGTAGGGGTTAACAATACAAATAAAACAAGATTAAAATAATGAATGCAAGAATCTCCGATAAGTCCTCAAGCTCATGCAAGGTCATAAAGAAGGAACCCCCAAAGGGCCCCACTAATCACAATGCAAATCAAAATTCCCAAAGCTATATCAAAATCTATTATATTTCCAACTTATTCAAAATCCACTAAACACGCTAAAAACTAAAACATGAATTAATTAATGCTAATCGAGGTCACTCGAGACGGGGTCTTACAGATTTTTTGTCTCTTAAAGAAAATACAAAATACAACAGAAAAGTAATAAAGGGAATCTGACTTCTCAGGGGATTGCAGGGACCCGTTCAGATTGACGGTCGCAAGTCATGTATGGACTTCGCCATCGTCCTTCAGATGAGAACGCTTGATGCTTTGATTCTTTTGGCTTGACTTAGACTTTAGTTTTTTAGAGGACAAGGACCAAAGTAAGGTCCTATATCCAATAAAAAAAAATAAAGAGACGGGTTGGAAAGCCGCGTCTAGGCCATGTTGAGTATGAGAAGAGGGGAGCTTTGCCTTGGGGGGAGTACCCCCCAAGGGGCTTCAATCACCTTGTGGTGTTTGTTGTAGCAGAGTCTCTTCAGAGCTTCAGGAAATTCCGAACGATCTTTCTGGTTGATTTTTCTTTGATTTTTTCTAGATGGATTTTTGGATCTGTTCTTCCTGGAATGATCTCCTATTTATAAGCCTTTGGTAGCCATTTAGGAGTGTTTATGAGCTTTGATGGTTTTAAAGCTCCATGATGGGAAGAGTTACAAGTTTTTATTTCCTGATTTTGTAACTCCTTTTTCCTAGAATCTAATTGGCCGATGGAGAATGATGGGCTTTTAATCGCCTTTAATCTCCATGATGAGAGGAGTTTCATAGCTTTAATGCCATGATGGCTTTGACTTGTAACTTCCATTTCATTGCTTCTGATTGGGCCGTCCAAAACAATGCGTTAATGACCGCATTTAGTTGGGTCAATTAACAACATTAAGTGGTCGCCGGGGATTTGAAGAGTTCCGGGCCGTGCCGCGTCTTTTGGAATTCTTCTTGCGATGATCGACGATGGATCTTCATGTTGATCGATGTTGGATGATCATGCAACTTCACCCATAGATTGCTAACAGCGGGCCGGTACCATCTGTCTTGTCGATTTCTTGATCGGTCGGACAGAAAGTGTGAGGCCCCACCCCTTGTGGGCCTCAATTGGAATTTTGAATACTATTTAATAGTATATGTTAGCTTATTTTACTAATTACTAGAGTTTATTAGCTAATTATACTAATTAATGGGTTAGTAAGGGTAGTTATGTATTTTCCTAAGTTTAGTTAGATTAGTTTAGTTGTATTAATAATAGGGTTTATAGGGGTCTTTTGCAATTTCTAGGGTTAGTAGTGTGTTGGAGGCCCAGCTAGATATTAGTGTTTACTATGGGGGGGTATTCACTAAAGAACTCTTCTAGAACCTTCCCACCTAAAGAACTAAATGCCCTCTACCCTAACCATAATCCTATACAAACAAGAAGGGTATTTTAGACCCTAGCTAAACCCCCCAATCTATAAATACATCACATTTCCCAAGACACTCCTTAGTTACTGTTCATCTTCTTCACTTCACTTCTCCTCTCCTTCCTCTCTTCTAGACCTAGGCTTTGAGTTGGTTTTGTGCTGGAGAAGACTCTAGGAGCTGGGATTTCATCTTCTTGGATTGGTTCTCTCTTCTCTCTCTCTCTCTACAACCTCTCATTTCAACAAGGCAAGTGCAATATGGTTATTTAACATAGAATGTATGTTTCTATTTCCCTTGATTCGGAAATTTCAGTTCAGTTATTATTCATGTGATAGATCTACCCTTGAGCTTAGTTTTGTTGGATTTTGGGCATTGATGGATGGGATTACCCATTTGGAAGATCAATGGTCCGTTTGGGTGTGGGATGGTAGTACATTGAAGTGTTTTTGTGTATTCTATTGATTTGGTGATGTTTGGGCGAGATTGGAGGAGGTTTAATGGAAAAATGGGTTGGAAGGAAGAAACCCTGAAATCTGGGTTTTTCTGTAGTTTGCGTGTACCCAGTCGACCGACCTGTAGTCCGATCGACTGAGTACACTGAAACTGGGGAAAAACCAGCTCCCAGCTATTTTTCCTGCAGAACTGATAATTCAGTGTACTCAGTCGACCGAGCCCTGCTCTAGGTCGACCGAGCACACAGACTCTGCAGAAAATAACTGGGAGTTGGATTTTCCCTCATACATAGAAATCCTGTATGCGCGGTCAACCGAGCCCTACTCCAGGTCGACCGAGCACACAAGATTTGCAGTGGAAATGGCTGAGAGCTGGGACATCATTTTTTCCAGGTTTTCTGTGTATGCGGTCGACTGCCCAGGCCAGGAGGTCGACCGGACACACAGGAAATTCCCTGAGAATGGATTATGCCAGCCAGGTGCCTGATCCAACTTTTCCAGTGCACTGGGTCGACTGACCAGGCCAGGAGGTCGACCGAGCAAACAATGGCAACCACACTGAGCTATATTCTCCCATTAACAAAGTAGTGAGAGCAAACAAAGTATAATCGTCGCCATATGAAATGGCTGGAACAAACATATTATACATATATTACCCAATATAGTTGGGCATCAAATAGAATCAGCCGCGGCACAGATGGCAAACAAACAAAGTTTTCAAGCTGCAATTGGCGAAATTAATTAAGGATCCTAGGTCGAGAGTGATGAAACCGACTAGGCGACCCAAGCTTAGTGGTGCCGACCAAAAATCCAAACAAACATAAATTAACTCAAAGAAACATATTTCAATTCGATAAAAGTACTACTCTGAACATGGCATATACAAACATATAGAAAACGAAACAAACGAGCAGCCTTATCGAGATTTTTGCAACGTGGCGAACCACACAAAGCTATTCAAAATATTTTATAAGAAAACATGCAAAATCTTTAAACTTGGAATGAGGTAATTGGTTGTGTTGGAATGGCCTACCTAGGGCTGTCTTAAAAAGCACTTGGTATCCAAATATCGGGCTATAAAGATTAATTTGGTGCCTCTGAAGTTACCCGGCATTTGAAACCTCTAAGTGCGCATCGAGACTTTGGTAAAATCATGGTATTTTCCCTGGTAATTCAATTATAAGAGTTTTCTTTATTGCCTATTCGATTTCCATGATCAAACGCATATTTAAATTCCAGAATTCCCACCTGAACAAGAATGAGTCTTTAGGAGCACATACCACAACAAAATAGGGAAAACATTGCACAGAAAACGCCAAGGGACAGAACCTAGGCTCGCTAGAGCGTGGGTTACCTTGCTAGAGAGAGCCCAAGCTTGCTATAGCGAGACGGCCCTCTGGCCTGGTCTCCGCCAGCCAGAGGACTGGCTCGCTAGAGCAAGCTGGTCCTCTGGCCTGCTCTTCTCTAACCGGTGGCCTGGCTCGCCAGAGCAAGCAAGCCCACTGGCCAGGCTCCTTTGGTACAGAAATTCCTGTATCTCTTTAAAACTTCTGAACTCCCACTCCTTCTTTCTCAATAAAAATCATCCTCCTACACCTGAATTGAGTTCCCCTAAACTTAAATCAAACCTCCATTCAACACCAAACAAAGTAGCTCATTCCATTCACAACTCAATGCGGAAAACAGATATTAAGCATAGGGATTGCAGAATTCTGAAATTACTTTCATAGAAACCAAGTACTGATCTTATAGTGCTTACCTATAACACTTGCTATTGCAGAATTCTCTTCTTCAAGTGTTGTTTCTTGGCTAGAGATCTTATAGATATTATCAACAATCACCCCCCTGTAATAGCTTAGAATTTTTATTTTATTTTTTTAGAAGAAACTAACATCCAACTTGCATGCACTTATTATAAGATTATTCACTTGCCTTAGATCAAATTGGGTCCTAAAATCAGTCCAAACACTCTTCTTCTACAGCTAGACTTTCAATATACAAAACCCCAAGAAAACACCTCAAAACCCCAACATTTTGAAAGGAGTAGTAGTTTCCCAAGAACTCCTTGCATGCATGATGGAAAGCTTCACAATGGTCCAAGAAACCCATATCTAAGAGGAGAGGTTCAGTGCTTACCTATAAGATCTCTAGCCAAGAAGCAACACTTGAAGAAGAGAATGATCCCTACAAAAATCCCTCACAAATGATATGCTTGGGAAGCTCCAAGCTTGGGGAAGAGAATGGAGAAATCAGATCTTCAGTCAAAGAAAGTGCTGCATGCAAGAACAAGGAGGAAGGAAGAGAGCATAGGGTTATTGGTTTGAATTTATGAAATGGAAACTGAATGGGAAGATGGTACGTGGGTTTTTGTTGTGCTTAAGTGGGTTGCGGACCCCACTGGTCCCAAAACTTCTAGGGCTTGGGAACCCCATTTGTGGGTCCTGGATGAGATCGACGAAAAAGGAGAAATCGATCACCGAGAAATCTAATTTCTAAAAGGTATATTTTTCATATGATTTGAAAACGTTGAAAATCTTGCACAAATTTTGATGTGAAAAGTCTTTTTTGGCCCTTTTTGTTGAAAAATGGAATTTCAGGATTTCTAACACGGACGGAAGGAACATAAAAGTTATAAGGGCTAATAGAACTAATCAAAAGAAGTAAAAGTCAGAATTTTTCGAAATCAACAATAAAGCCACCCCCCCTGTTAGAGTTTTTATTTTGTTGCAATTTGATAGGATGCATTCAATTTCATAGAGCTTGTCCTCTCATTCATTCATGGTTTTATTCATAGGATCATCATACATATTTCTCATTCTTGATCTTTGTATTTATCTTTTGATATGCATGGTTTTCATTTCAGCTTGTCTCTTAAGTTGTTGGAATTGTAAGTCCATGGGGATCCGAACCCTAGAGGGGGGGTGAATAGGGTGAGCTTCAACTATGACCAATTTTAATCAATTTTAACTTCTTTAAAACAAACTAGTCACATGTGATGATTTATCATACAAGATGCGGAAGCTAACAAAATAATCACCACAAAGCAATCACCATCACACAAGTATTTATAGTGGTTCGGCCTCAATGCCTACATCCACTACCGGCTTGTGAACCAACACCCCACCGGATTTCCACTATTTATGCTTTTCAATAGGCTAAGCAATAACCTTTACAATATGCTTTCCAAGGCTAAGCAATAACCTTACATTGATGTTTTTCAAGGCTTAACATCAACCTATACACTATGCTTTTATAGGCTAAGCAATAACCTCTTCAACCACAAGGTTGGTTATCTCACTAAGATAGTGTCTATAAACACTTGATGGAGATTCAATAAGCTCATTACAATGCCTCTTAAATAGGCGGATATGGAAGTGAATAACAAATACACACTCACACTATGAATGCAAAGATGAAAGTATATGAAGTGTGTGTGTGTGGTCCTCAATCATTTTGAAAATGAAAGCTCATAAATGTATGCCTAAGGCTTTTGAAAGTTTTGGCTCATAAAACATTTATGATTGAGGAAGCAATGCAATCACATGTTAAAAGTAACAACTTGTTAATGATATCAAAGTTACACAAGTTGTATGAAATGGATTAGCTCTAAACATGTGATGCATAGGGATGTCAATCAAATCATCAATGTAGCTCAAAACATAAAAATAGATTTGATTGAAAAGAGGGGACAAATCATATGTAATTATAAGGACAACTTGAAAATGATTTACTAATCAAAGTAAGGCAAGTTGTGAAACTTTAAAACAATAATACACATATGATTTGTAATGATGTTGAATCCAAAACATAAGATACATTTGAAAGAGATTTTCTTATGATGGAAAACAACAACCAAAGATTCAACAAAGTATATGAATCATGTTACATATTTCATTAACATGATCTACTTAGATTTACCAAAGATAAAGTACTACTTTGATGAATCAATGGTGATGTATCCAAAACAATAGATCTATTCAAAATATAACACATGCTAAGGATACAACACATCATAGGTTAACATGTTACAAGATTTACCAATGATAAAACAAAACATGAAAACATATGATTTGTAAAGAAGTTGAATCCAAAACATAAGTTAGTTTTGAAAGAGATGTTCTTATGATGGAAAACAACAACCAAAGATTCAACCAAGTATATGGATCATGTTACATATGATTTCAAAGATTTTTCCATTAACATGATCTACTTAGATTTACCAAAGTTAAGTACTACTTGGATTGAATCATATGGTGTTGTATCCAAAACAATAAATCAACTCAAAACATAAAACATGTTAAGGACACAACACAAACATAGTTTAACATGCTAGAAATGATTTACCAAAAATAAAACAAAGCATGAAAACATATGATTAAGGAAGGAAGAGCCTACTTGGTGGTTTAACTTCATTAATCCAAGCTTTAGCTTTCCTAATCTTCCCCTTCATCCCTCGGTTCTTTTCCCTTTTGATATGCCTCAATACCTCTCAAGGAGGGGCTTAAAATTCCCAACTTTTGGCAAAGGAAAGAACTCATATTTATAGCAAAAAGTGCCAACGGCTAGTCCTCGGTCGACCGGGAAACAGGCATCGGTCGACCGGGAACACACAACGGTCAGATTTCTGACCGTTGGGGCGCCAGGCAAATTTCTGCTGCAGTGTTCCCGGTCGACCGGGACCTCTGCGCCGGTCGACCGGCGACACTGCCGGGCCACCCCCCCTTTTTGCAAAAATCCAACTTTTCACATTTTAAAGGTATTTCTTTGGGGGACCTTTTGGCCACTAAATCAAGCTTGGAAAACATGTTTTAAAGATTCTAATGGTTTTTAAAACATGACATAAAAAGCCTAAAAAGATTCAAAACTTTTAAAACAAAGGCTTGCTTGATTTCTTGAAAACTCTTTTCTAAATCAAATGCATCCAAGATAAAAAGACAAATCAAGCATAAATCAATACTTTTACAAATCTTAAAAGCAATGCATGAATAAAACAAGATTTCAAGTTTATTTAAAACCAATGCAAGTGTATAAATCAAATGATGCTAAAGTGCAAATGCATCCATCAAATTGCAAATTACAAAATCCCTAACAATCTCCCCCTTTGCAATTTGATGGCAACTTACTCATCATTGATATTTCATACCAAGTCTTCAGCTCCCCCTTAGCTGGACAAGTCTTGAAATCTTCTTGGATGCTCCTTCTTTTAGCTTGGGCTCTTTGGCTCTTTTCTTCAATCTTCTTGATGCTTGGAGCTTGATCATTCTTCAAGCTTTCTCTTCTTCTTTCCTTTCTATGACCAAGCATCTTCTTTAGCTCCAAGCTTTCTTTCTTCTATTTGCTCTCCCCCTTTGACCATGCCTCTCTCTCCCTTTGGCAAGACAACTCTCCCCTTAGGAAGCTTGGACATTCTCTTCACCCTTTTGAGAACTTGAATTCTTTCTCCCCCTTTGATGGATAGGAGATCTTCGAGTACTTGAACTCTCGAACTCTCTCTCCCCCTTTGCCATTAAATTGCAAAGGTACCTACACACATGAGACAAGAAGAATACCTTTAGTAGCACCTGTTAACAAAAGAAATCGAAAATGAAATACATAACAGGCTATCATGTATGGAAGTTATCTCTAAGGGCTCAAAGGCAATCCAAGGGTCAATTTGATCAAAACTAATACTTCCTATGAAGGTTTACACTCCCCCTCAATCCATTCTCTTCTTTTGTCAAGCTTTTGACAAGGTATAACTATTAGATTCAAGAAGTAGATGGTTCAACCAAATGAGGGTCAACTTCAAGGAAAGGATTAGATTCATAAAACTATAAAGCTCATATGATCAAATGACCAAAAGAGAGCAAGGTCTAATGGGAAAAGCAATCATGGATACCAATTGAAATAAACATATCAATTGAGATTAAAGGATGTGACTATAAACTCAATCACTCTAAAATGAATTAAAAAGTATAACTATTATGAGAAATCCAAATTAGAGCTATCCATGATATGGGGTTTACTCAAACATAGCATCAATCAATATTACTTATGAAAATCATATGCTATGTAAGGTTTTGAAATCATTTCATTCAAACAATAAATATGACTTATCATGTGCAAGATGAGTGAAATGAATTTCAAACATGAAGCCAACCTCAACTAATAACCAACCAATATTATGAACACATAAACATGGTGGTCATGAGATATACCTATATGAGCAAAGGAGGTGGCAACATGAACATTATGATGCTAATGGTGTGTGACATGGAACAATCATATTACTTATCAAGTTCAATCCAATGCACACAAGGTTTATCACATTCACAAGAAATCAAATCAATCAATCATTATACCAATTGAATCCAATTGAATTTGATAACATGATAAAGAGCAAGAATGTGACAAAATTCCATCAAGCATCATAAATGCATATTCATCACTTTTAAAGATATAACTATTGAGCATAGTGATGAACAAGATAAATTGCAATGCAAAATAATATTACTATGAAATGCATGCAATTTCCAAAGTGTCAAAATCATATGAATTCAACATCTAAGATATCCATCAAACATATAGAAATATGAGGAATAGATTTCAAAGAGTTTCATATGATCAAGAACACTACTATGAAGTTGAAACATGTATAAGGGTGACATCACTTAGAGACAATACATGAATCAACATCATAACCATCCAAAACGAAATGACTAGAAAGCATAGAGGATGGATTTGAGTTCTAGTATGGTTTCAACAAATATAATAAATAACACAACCATACATAGAACAAATTGACATTTGCATAGAGAGGGTCAATCAACACTCAAGATCTAACTCATACCAATCATTAAAAAGAATATAACTATTTAAGCACAAGAAGGTATGAAGTTAAAAGAATCAATCTATCATGTAACATCTCCACTCTTAGCAAATGTACTAAGCTTACAATGCAATGAAAAAGGATAAGAGGTCTAAACCAAATGAACTTAGTACATTAAATCACAAATGCACTTAAAAAGCTCAAATACAAGATTTTACTATAAAGCACATAAACACTCATTAATTTGCATTAATGAAACTATATACCAAAATAGGCACAAACATGCAAATCAATGAAATCATATCCAACCATGCAATGTAAGACAACAAAATCAATTTGCATAAAGAATGTAACTCAATGAGCAAAGATGCAAATTGTTTGTAAAAATTATTTCCTTTCAAATGATACAATCATAATTAGACACAAGGAAATAAATTCAAGGAAAATGCTTCAATAAATATAACTAATAAAGCTTAGAACATTTTCCAAAGTTTTTCAAATCACTTCAATGTATGAAATTCCAACAAAGAATCATTTATAGAATTAAGAGCAAGTGATTTTGAAAAACAAGAAGTGTACTATTGTAAAGTTTTCAATTTGTAAAAACAATAGACACTTACAAATTTTCCATATCAAAAGATATAACTTGTAAATCAATGGAAAACTAAGGTTGCTTCAAATCATTTGATTTCCAAAAAGGATCTAACTATGACAAACATCAAATGATTTTCCAACATCAATCGATCATGAAAAACTGGCTATGAAAGCATTTGTAATCACAATCAATTGATCATGAATAGATATGCACTACAAGAGATATAACTATATGATCAAAATGCAAATCCATCATGAAAAGGTTGCAATCAAAGGATTTTGAAAACCATGAGATATAACTATAAAAGTTCATGAAGACAAAATCAAATGATCACAAAGAAACATTGCATTTTAAGAGATGTGACTATAAAGAAACAAAATGCAAATGTATCATGACCAACAAATAGATATAACTAAAAAGAATAGGTTGGTCTAGGGGTATCAAGGCCTAAAGGTTACTCTAAATGAGTACCAATGAAGATTCACTTAAGGTCTTGAAAAGGATATCCTTGAGAGATCACTTAGAGGACTCACCAACTCTTAAAGATATAACTTGAAAAAGTCTTAGAGTGGTGCAATGAGGCTAGGGGAAATTCCAATTTCAATCATAGTGGAAATCATCACAAAGATATGCAATAAAACACAACACTAGGGTTCAAATCTAGCAAGGATCAACTCCGGGTTGTTAAGCCCTAAAATGGAGTAACCCTCTCTGATACCACTTGTAAGTCCATGGGGATCCGAACCCTAGAGGGGGGGTGAATAGGGTGAGCTTCTTTTATGACCAATTTTAACAATTTTAACTTCTTTAAAACAAACTAGTCACAAGTGATGATTATCAAACAAAATGCGGAAGCTTAAAGAAAACAATCACCACAAAGCAATCACCATTTGATTCAACCCAAGTAGTACTTTATCCTTGGTAAATCTAAGTAGATCATGTTAATGGCAACATCTTTGAAATTAGATGTAACATGATTCATATACTTGGTTGAATCTTTGGTTGTTGTTTTCCATCATAAGAACATCTCTTTCAAAACTAACTTATGTTTTGGATTCAACTTCTTTACAAATCATATGTTTTCATGTTTTGTTTTATCTTTGATAAATCTTTTGTAGCATGTTAATCTATGATTTGTTGTATCCTTAGCATGTCTTATATTTTGAATAGATCTATTGTTTTGGATACATCACCATTGATTCATCAAAGTAGTACTTTATCTTTGGTAAATCTAAGTAGATCATGTTAATGAAATATGTAACATGATTCATATACTTTGTTGAATCTTTGGTTGTTGTGTTCCATCATAAGAAAATCTCTTTCAAATGTATCTTATGTTTTGGATTCAACATCATTACAAATCATATGTGTATTATTGTTTTAAAGTTTCACAACTTGCATCACTTTGATAGGTAAATCATTTTCAAGTTGTATCTATAATTACATATGATTTGTCCCCTCTTTTCAATCAAATCTATTTTTATGTTTTGAGCTTCATGTTGATTTGATTGACATCCCTATGCTTCACATGTTTAGAGCTAATTCATTTCATACAACTTGTGTATCTTTGACATCATTAACAAGTTGTTACTTTTAACATGTGATTAGCATTTCCTCAATCATAAATGTTTTTGAGTTAAAACTTTCAAAAGCCTTAGGCATACATTTATGAGCTTTCATTTTCAAAATGATTGAGGACCACACACACACACTTCATGTACTTTCATCTTTGCATTCATAGTGTGAGTGTGTATTAGTTTTACACTTCCATATCCGCCTAATTAAGAGGCAATGTAATGAGCTTAATAGAATCTCCATCAAGTGTATTATAGACACTAATTTAGAGAGATAACCAACCTTGTGGTTGAAGAGGTTATTGCTTAGCCTATAAAAGCATAATGGATAGGTTGATGTTAAGCCTTGAAAAGCATCAATGTAAGGTTATTGCTTAGCATTGGAAAGCATATTGTAAAGGTTATTGCTTAGCCTATTGAAAAGCATAAATAGTGGAAATCCGGTGGGGTGTTAGATCATAAGCCGGTAGTGGATGTAGGGATTGAGGCCGAACCACTATAAATACTTGTGTGATGGTGCTTGCTTTGTGGTGATTGTTTTCTTTAAGCTTCCGCATTTTGTTTGATAATCATCACTTGTGACTAGTTTGTTTTAAAGAAGTTAAAATTGGTCATAAACGAAGCTCACCCTATTCACCCCCCCTCTAGGGTTCGGATCCCCATGGACTTACAGGAATTGTTGATTTCAAAAATCATCCAAGCTTTCCAAAGTTTCTACCTTTAAAATCATTATTTTGAGTTGGAGTTTTCATGGCTTTAAAATCTCAGTTTTCATCTTCTTTCAGTCATGATTTATTGCTTGGTATTTGTGTCTCAAAGTCCCCTGGAAGGGCCCTCAAAAGTTTCAAGTTTATTTCATTTTTCAAAAATCTGGGTTGTTCTCCCAGTGTCGCCGGTCGACCAAGACCTGCTTCCCGGTCGACTGGGACCACTGAAGGTCATTTCTGCAGGTTCTGAACTGTAACCTTCCAACGGTCAGAAATATATCCGTTGTGCTTTCCCGGTCGACCGAGACCTGTTTGCAGGTCGACCGAGGACTAGCCGTTGGCAACTTTTTCTTTATAAAAAGTGGCTTTTTGGATGAAGAAAGTTGCTGAGATTGGAGGGACTGTTGAGGCCAAGGTTTAGCAACTTCTCAAGAGCATTTTTACAAGGATTATGAAGCCATTCCTTTTATTCAACCTTTGATCTTCAAATGGGTGTGCTTTCTTTAATCCAAAGTCTTTTTACAATCATGTTTTGTTTCAAATCTTTGATCTTCCTCAATGCATGATTAGCAAGTTGCTTTCCTATTAAAGTGTTGACCTTCATAATATGCTTAGTACTTTAGAAATCACATAAGCTTTATGGATGCAACATATGGTCTATGTTACACATGATTTTACTTTCTTGTTTCAAAAATCAACTTGTTAGACTTTAGAACATCTTTCTTGAAAACAAGTTATTTTTCATTGTTAATCACATGTGTTAGACATACAACTCTTTTTCAAATATTTGATTAACATCTTTGCATCATTCTAGTTTTTATCTTTTCAAAGAGAAAGAGTTATTTCTAGAAAATGCATCATTCATAGACTTTGTCATAGTTATACATATTTCTAGTAGTTGAGTTTTCACATTCTAATTAGCCTATTTAGAGGCACTCCATTGCACTTCATTGTTCTCTTTATCCATGCATTCTTAGGCATAATTCTTAAGAGAAAAGTTCCTTGTTGTAAAGGTTCATGCTTAGCCTTGAAAAGCATATGTTGTAAAGGTTTATGCTTAGCCTTGAAAAGCATAGTGTTGTTTGTAAGGTTTGAGGTGATCCTAAACCTTAATTGAAGTTAGTTAATACCGGTAGGTGTACTGGGAGTGGATGTAGGCAATTTGGCCGAACCACTATATGTGCTTGTGTAATGGTGATTGTCTTTATGCTTTCATTTTATGGATTATGCTCTCTTGGTTGATTTCATTATTCTTCTTCAAAGCATAAGAGACTTAAAAGATAAAAGAATTAAAATTGGTCTAGGTCTTTGAGCTCACCCTATTCACCCCCCCCCCTCTAGGATTCGATCTTGGACTTTCACCCCCCCCCCCCCCGCGCACGCACACACAAATCATACAAGCCACCCTAGGCCGTGTATGACCAAGTTCAACTGCTCTCAAAATTCCCCAAGGCTAGGAAAAATCTAATCAAACCCAAAATCTAAGCTAAATGTCCTCTAATCGCACGTAAAGACTAATACTCAGCTTAAACGGCGCTAAACACATCAAACCTAGGTCGGGGTCTGACATTGTGTGTGTCACCTACATTGTTAAATCTTATCCAAACTCGACCCGGTCAGACCCATTGCCTGTTAGATTGTATGGTCTCAATCCATCATTTGATGTAATAAATTGATTAATTCCTTTATTTATCAATAAAATCATGCTCTCCTTTCATGAGATGAATGGTGTTTTATTACTTAATGCACATGACCAATTAAGACATATGACATAATGGTTCATAAGATGAACCGGGTCCCATTAGTATATTAGATGTGATATATGTATATAGATGAGATCTACATACAGGAGACATGTGTCACAAATCTTATACTTAAAATTGTCTTCACAACTAATGATGAGACTGGGCATCTCATCTGATAAGGTCGCAGCACTTTGATTACTATGAGATAGTGTGATTTGTTTCGATCATCAGAATGAAAGATTCTGGATCATAATGCCCATACATTGGATGTATTGAAGGACCATGAGAAGCACCTTATAAATACTATCTCGATTTCAAGGTCTGCTCGCATAATTCCTTACCAATAGACTCACAATCCTGAGACATTGATGAACTCAAGTTTCTGTTTATTCATTTGCTTTGAGTCACCAATGAGCAATGAGTGAGGTCAACTGTAGGTCAACACCTCGGTGTCATGGGTACGTGGTAGTAGGACTGTGGGAACATCCAATGATCAAGATGGAATCTATTTATATTATCCCCTTGTGCCTATTAATGGATTTGTCATTAGTAAGTGCGACCCATCTCGATTAAAAGTTAATTGAATGGTACTGATGATCACTGTGATTAATTGGGGCTCACGGATAATGAGATTTGGATCTATGATTGGATGGGACATAGTTATTCCAATTGATCCATGGATATTGATAGAGGGGCTTACTTGTGGTAATGTGGAAGTTTAGGGTCTTCATTATAATTTATTCCTAAGATTGGAGTGCAATTGCATTTATATAGTATTGTTATTTGCAATTTACTGTGGGCCCTGATTGCACATGAGATGTGGGGTCGCGGTGTCCCAGTTTGAGCCAGCTTTCTAAGGAATCCCTAGTGGTCCCCACGCTAGCCCAAGATTGGATCAATACTAATCTTAGTTGAACTCCAAAAGGAAGGAATTATAAAGTTACTATTTCTATTTGAAGTGTGACTTCTAATAATGGTAATAGTATGTTACTAATTAATTTGGAAGTGGGTTTTCTAATGCAATTAGTGAGAGACAAAGAAAAGGAGGCTTGAAATCTATATAAAGGGGAACACTCCACCCTTGGACGTCCATCCCATTATTACACACGCACAAATCCCTCTTGTGCAAGAGTTGCACATCTCTTCCTTCTCTCTCTCTTGTAGTTCTCTTCTAGTTCCTTGGAGTTTCTAGTAGGGATTTCTCTTGGAGATCCCACCCATTTTCTTGAGAAAAGAGAATCTGGTACGGGTGATAGCGTGGAAGATCAAAAGGTCTTGGAGATTCTTATTGGATACATGAAAGAGTTTCATCATCAAAGAAAGACGCAACTTCTCCATTAGAGCACAACTGTCGCGACCCCGGAACGGAACCCGAGCCTGCGACATTGTTTTGTTATTTTCCCACAAGTTTCCTCAGTGAGGATTCCCGAAACACGCGGAATCTGTCTCACACGATCAAGTTTGCGGAAGCGTGTAGCAAATCACATCAAGATAAGCACCGATAAAATTTTAAGTGCCATAACAAAATAATATCAAGACAGAATATCACAAGTAAGGAGTTAACATGGCATTCCCATCATAATTCAAGTTATGAGACTAGCACAAAAGGTAGTTAAGTTTAGTTACATCCCATAAGAGGCCAATAAAGGCCAATACAATTCTCAAAATGACAAAAGAACCCATGACAAAATGAAGCACAACTCAAGAACCCGCCCGACGTCTATGACATCGTCGGGTTGCCACTCTCTATCTGGGGTGGCTCAAGAGCCTCCTCCGGATGCTCCTCTTCAAAGGCAGCGACATCTGCACCTGGGCACCAATATACAAGGGTCAAACACGACAATTTGGCAGGTAATCAATTTAGGCAAGAGCATGTAAGAAGTAAATGTTTAAAGAAACTTATTAAGACATTTTGCTAAATTGGAAACAGTTACATAACTAAGGTACATTTCAAAATACGAGCAAAGTTGGCATGAATACTTATAATATCATGAATAGTTACAATCCATAAAGAGCCCATCATTTCTCTATCATTTATACAATGAAAAGAGCAAGCACGCACGACAAACACGATATACATAACCTAATCACGACACGATTCCCACATATACGGGGATTCCGACCGCGGAACCGGACACGCACGATGTGTAATAAAATACACGACCAATCTACAGATAATCCACATGTTTAAGGACCCCCAGACAGTGGATCAAACTGAAAGGGCAGTCTAAGCTCAGTGGTGTTCACTTAAATTTATGAATGCACAAAACACGGCGAAACACGTCTTAAACCAAATCAAGCTTGAAGGGGGGAATCACTTATCAGAACTAAACAAGACACGGCTAGCAAGAGGCATAAGTATATATATGCATAACACGCTTAAGAAGTGATCCCCTTTTTATCCTTGAAACAATTTTCAAACGAGCTTATACTTAACTACAAAACGAGTACATGATAATACTTGTTGAATCAAAACTTAAATTCGAAAGCAAAGTCTATCAAGCATATGTAAGGACCTTTGGTTGACCCTTGTGTAATTGAAACCCAAATATTGAAATTGCAAAGAGAATTGGGTGCCCCCGAAGTTAAAGACATCATAGGTTTCAATCACACAATGTCAGGCTAAAGGCCCCATAACATATTCCAATTTTCATTCCTCTAGAAATCCTTCTAAAACAGCTCATATTGAAATTTCGGTTACCTCTCAGTCACCTGTCGGTCGACAAAGACAGGGTATGTCGGTTAGCCGACAGCTGACAGACGAGCTGACCGACAGATTTACCCAAAAAAATCTCAGCTCTCGGAAAATGGAACCGAACTGATTTCGGTTGGCTGTCGATCGATCGAAGTGGAAAATGTCGGTTAGCCGACAGCTGACCGAAATCTTTCCTGACGAAATACAGGTCTCGGGAAATGGAGCCGAATTGAGTTCGGTTGGTTGTCGGTCGACCGAGGTGGAAATTTCGGTTAGCCGACAGCTGATCGACGCTGCGCGGACAGTGCATTTCAAGTCAGATTTTTACATTTCTTCTTCCCTTCTTCTTATTTCTCCTTTAACCTGCACTTCTCTGAGCCTACAAGCTCTCTAAGGGATTAAACATACATATTCAAGCACAATTTAAAACATCTCATTCCCATTCTCCAATCTAAAACAAAATCACCAAAATTTCCATTCAAGACATAGATTTCCAATGATATGAAGAGAATGAAAAGAAAACAAACCAAATGCACACATGCTAACATCCATCCTAGATTGTTTACTTGCCCTAGTCCAAGATGCCACAAACCTTTCTTCAAGTACTTCCACTCAAGCTAAGCCAAAGACTACAAAACCCATGAAAGATCCATTCAAAACTCACTCAAACTTGAAAACAAGAAATCCATTTTCACAAAAGGGTTTGCAAACATGAAAAACAAGATCTTTAGGAACCAAAAAGGCTCCATTAAAAAGATGGGTTGGAACTCTTACCTAGAGATGCACAAACAAGAGGGAAGGAAGAAAATGGAGAGCTTGCCCAACTAGGAACTTCAAGAAACTTGTATCAATGGAAAGCTTGGGATGAGACGAAGAAGATGATGGTCTTGGAATTTCATTTGGAGTCTTCTAGCTTGTGCATTCAAGAGAAATAAAGTGGAAGGAAAAAGGGTTTTCTCTTCTTGGTTCTTTAGGGTTAGGGTTTGAGAGTGAAAAGAGGGAAGGAGAAAGAGTTGACTTTAAACACTTACAAATGAGGCCCAATGAGCCTAAACCTTGCATTGACAAAAACATGATCTTGCGGGCCTCGAATGAACTCGATGAAGAAGGCTAAAATGATCCTCGAAATATCTAGTTTCCAAAAAGTTTATTTTTGACATGGTTTTGAGATTTCGAAATCCGTGTCCAGATTTGTGTATAAAAGACAATTTTACCCTTTATGGGCCAAAACTTGGATTTTGGGTTTCAAACACAAACGGGCTGAAAAAGAAAGTTATAACAAATAATAAAATCATTCAAATGAAATCAAAATCACAATTAAAAACGGAAAACCAATACAATCCTCCCAAGCTTACACGTGCACTTCGGCCTTCCTGAGCGTGTCTGACTAACATTACGTTCTCAAAATTCCCAAAGCAATATCCAGGACTAAAACTAATTATTTCTAACCCAACGATAGCTAAACCCACTTAAGACTAAACACACACGAAACACACACTAATCGAATTAGTCTGGGTCGGGGTCTAACATCAACTGAGCTCCTAAGGTATAATTTACTTCCGTGCATGTTGTAGATTTTTATGGATGCTTGTTGGTTGTTGTTCTATCCTCTTGATAGGTTTATTTACTGATCATGATGGCTGAGATTGATGACATGGATCCTGGATTGGGTTTTATAGCCTTCTGGATGGTGTTTATGGCCTTATGGGTATTTGATCCCTGAGTCAAGTGGGTCAAAAGTTTTCAAAACCTATCCACTGGGCCCACCTATTTCCAACAATTGGTATCAGAGCCATACCTCATCTCTAATCATTTAGATCAGTAAACTTATTCTAATGTTTGCATGAGATGCGAAGAGGATAAAGCAAGAGCTATGCACGGATAAGTTTTTGATGGATTTGCTTTGTTTATCAGTGAATCCATGTTCGGATAGTCACAAAGTTGTTTAATAATGTTGGATGGATGATAGGAAGCCATAAGAACACTTTGGAAGTGATTTGGTGAAGTATGGACACTGTAAGACCCCGACCCGAGTGAACTCGATTAGTATTGATTAAGTGTGTTTTCGTTCTAAGCGTGTTTAGTAGTCTTTGTCTAAGTTGGGTTTGGAAGAGCTTTTGAAATAGTTTTGGGGAATTTTAATTGCTCGTGCATAATGGGGTCCTTTGGGGGTTCTTTTTTATGACTTTGCATGTGCTTGAGGATTTATCGGAGATTCTTACATTCATTGTTTTAATCTCGTTTTATTTGTATTATTAATCTCTACAACTTTTATGTTGATCCCGTCCCCGTTTGAGATCTTGAAACCCAATTTCATAGCCTTGAGGGAAAAACAGTCATTGTGCACTAAATCTGTACCCAAAACTTGATATTCCTGAAATCCGCGAAACATATACTTTTTGGAAACTAGATATTTCGGCGATCATTTCTTCCTTCTTCGTCGAATTCGTCCGAGATCCCGAAAGCCAAGATTTCAACCCTTCAATGTCTTAAGTAGTGGAACCCATCTCCATTTGCTTATAAAAGGAGACCCATCTTCCTCATTTTTCCTTTCCAGCACAAAAAGAGAGTCTAGGGTTTGTTTGGCAACTTTTCTTCTTCTTCTTGCTCTCTCCATCTCAATATCCTACTAATCTTGCACCAACATCAAAATGGAGATCATCATCATCTTCTTCATCACCATAGCTCTCTATTGATACCATTTGTGAAGGAAACCCTCCATTCGAAGACCTTCATTGAACTTACTCTTGCCATTAGAGGACTTTACAAGTAAGTAATCCTTCCTTTCTTCTAGATTTGTATTCTTCTAGCCCTAGAGAAGCTTCATCTTCATTATTGTAAGGTTCCCCTTCTATTTCATTGTTTGACCATTTTAGGGTTTGTTTGTTTTTGGGGTTTTTGTTCATAGCTTGGATCTTTGGCTTGGAAGAATATTAGAGCTTGATTTCCTTTATTAGAAGACTCAAGGCAAGTGGATGAAATGATAGTTTGAACATTTAATGGTTTTATGAAGAAGGTGGTTGGTTTTGCTATTCATATCCATATTTATTAGCTTGCATTCATTGTGAAATAAATGCTCATGAAAGGCTTTTGTTAGCTCATTTATTGTCATGGAAATGTGATTTATTGCCTTTATTTTATCTCTTGTTTATGGCTCAAATGAACCTTTGTGAATGTTGGGGTTTCTTCTCTTTCTTTGGTGTTGAATGTGAAGAAGAAGGTGTTTAGATTTAATGGTTATTGAAGTTTTGATGGAGGTTTTTATATGATTGTTTGAAGAGATTTAATGGTTGTTATTGGGAGGCAAGAAGGCCTTTTGTTGGAAGAAAACATGTTTTGGAGATGAAGGAGAAAAAGGCCAGAATGACCATTCCCGGGTAGCAGAAATGACTGCCCGCTCGAGCGCGTATCAGGCCGCTCGAGCGCGCAGTCATTCTGACTACAGCTCGGGTAGCAGATCGGCTGCCCGCTCGAGCGCGCTGTTGTCCGCTCGAGCGCGCCACCGGCCGCTCGAGCGCGCAGACATTCTGTCTGCCCTTTCGTCTATGCAGCCCAGGTCCGCTAGAGCGTACCTTGTGTTAGAGTTTTTGTTTTGTTGCAATTTGATAGGATGCATTCATTTTCATAAGCTTGTCCTCTCATTCATTCATGTCCTTGTTCTTAGGATCTTCATGCATATTTCTCTTTCTTAATCTTTGTTTTTATCATATGATATGCATGATTTTCAATTCAGGTTTGTCTCTTAAGATATTGGAGTATTTGATTTCAAAAATCATTCAAGTTTTCCAAAGGTTCTTTCTTTAAAATCATTTTTTTGATTTGGAGTTTTCATGGCTTTAGAAATTCTATTTTCATCATTTTCTGTCATGAATTCATGCTTGAGATAAGTGCCTCAAAGTCCCCTGGAATGATGCCCTCAATATTGCAAGTTTCTACAAAAATTCAGATTTCTGGGCATCACCAGGTCGACCTGCCTGTGTGGCCGGTCGACCGGGCACACTGTGGGTCGACAGGGTTTCTGAGCACCAACGGTCACTTTTCTAGCCGTTGTGTGTACCCGGTCGACCCGGCCCTGTTCCAGGTCGACCGGGCACTAGCCGTTGGGAACTTTTTCTTTATAAAAAGTGGCTTTTTGTTTGAAAAAAGTTGCTGAACTTCAAGAGACTTTTGAGGCCAAGGACTTGCAACTTTTCTAGGGCATCTTTGAAGGGTATGAAGCCATTCCATTGATTCAAACTTTGTTCTTCTAAATGGGTGTGCTTCTCTTATCCTAAGTCCTTTAAAAATCATGTTTTGGTTCTTTACCTTTGATTTTCTTCAATACATGATTAATTAGATGTTTTTCTATTGTAGTGTTGTTTTTCATAACATGCTTAGAACTTTAAACATCTCATAGCATTATGAATCCAACATATAGTCTTTGTTTCACATGAATGTGTTTTCTTGTTTCAAAACCAAGTTGTTAAGCTTTAGTTTATCTTCTTTGAAAACAAGTTAGTTTACTTTGTTAAATTCATGTGTTAGGCAAACAACTCTTTCTCAAACACAGAATTATCATCTTTGCATTAATCAAGGTTTCATCTTTTCAAAAAGAGAAAGAGTAATCTCTAGAAAATGCATTATTCATAGACTTTGTCATTCATATGCATGTTTCTAGAAGTTGAGATTTCATTTTCTACTTAGCCTATTTAGAGGCACTCTTTTGCACTTATATAGTTCTCTTAATCCATGCATTCATAGGCATATTTCTTAAGAGAGAAAATTTCTAGTTGTAAGGTTTATGCTTAGCCTTGAAAAGCATATGTTGTAAAGGTTTATGCTTAGCCTTGAAAAGCATAGTGATGAATTGTAAGGTTTGAGGTGATCCTAAACCTTAGTTGAGTTAGTGGAAATCTGGTTGGGACACCGGGAGTGGATGTAGGCATGTTGGCCGAACCACTATAAATGCTTGTGTTATGGTGATTGTCTTTATGCTTACTTTTCATGGATGATGTTCTTTTGATTGATTTTATTATTTTTCTTTAAAGAATAAGAGATTTAAAAGCAAAGAGAATTAAAAATGGTCTAGGTATTTGAGCTCAACCTATTCACCCCCCCCCCCCTCTAGGATTCGATCTTGGACTTTCAATTGGTATCAGAGCCTAGGTGCTCTTGTTTAGGTCTAACAACCTAGAGTTAGAATCCTTAGAGTGAGTTTTTGCTTTTGTGGTCACAATACAAGCCCAATTAGGAGAAGGTCATGCCACTAATAGACCACCCTTGTTTAATGGCTCTCATTACCGATATTGAAAGATTAGGATGCAAGTCTTTCTAGAATCTCAAAGTCTAGATGTTTGGAATATCATTGAAGAAGGGTATCATGAACCCATTATCACTGAACAAGATTCAGAAGGACATGTCATATCTATCAAACATAAGCCTAAGAAAGACTGGACTCAAGGAGAGAAAGATAGGGCAAATCTAAATGCTAAAGCTAAAAATGCCTTGTTTTGTGCTTTGTCTCAAGAAGAGTTCAACAGGGTAGTAAATTGTAATACTGCTAAGGAAGTGTAGGATACCTTAGAGACCACTCATGAAGGGACTAATCAAGTCAAAGTAGCTAAAATCCAAATGTTGTCTACTAAGTATGAAGAACTCAAAATGCAAGAGGAAGAAACCTTTGACGAGTTCTATACTAAATTCATGGAGATTGTTAATTCCCTCATAGGTCTAGGAGAGAAGATGGATGAGTCCAAAGTTGTTAGAAAAATATTAAGATCTCTCCCCAAAAGGTTCAAACCCAAGATAGTAGCTATAATTGAAAGTAAAGATGTTGACAAGATCAAAATTGAAGAACTTAAAGGAAATCTTTTCACTTATGAATTAGATTTTGAAGTCCCTAGGAAGAAGAAAGGTGTAGCTCTTAGCTCCCAACATAAAGAAAATGATAATGAGAGTGAGAGTGATGATGAAAACGCCATCTTGCTTGCTAAGAAGTTTAAGAATATCCTTAGAAACAAAAAGAACTATAAAAATTCTAAGGATTCTAGAAATGAAAAATCGCAAAGGAACTCAAGGGGATCTTTTACCAAGAAGGATGTGCAATGTTACAACTGTAAAGGTTTTGGTCACATCGCTTTAAATTGTCCCTCCCCTAAAGAATCTGAAAAGAAAGATAAGAAAGGAAAGAAAGTTTTGAACATAACTTGGGATGATGATGAAGATGAAAGTAGTGACAATAATGAACCTCAAAATGATGAAGATAATGATAAGTCCACTTCTTGGCTTCTATTTACTCCCATTGAAGAAAACAATGATCATAATGTTTTAGTAGAAGAAGTAAATGATGAGAATAGTGAAAATGATATTCATCAAGCCTATGAGGAACTATATGAACTATGTGAAGTCATAACCAAGAAAAATAAAAGTTTAAAAATTGAATCTAAAAGGCTTGTGAATGATCTAAATGTTGTAAAAGATCAATTAATCTTGAAAGACAATGAGATAAGAAATGTTCAATCTAAGTTGACTACCTCTAATGATAATCTAGCTAAAGCTGAAAAAGAAATTCATAGTTTACAATGTCTGCTGGAATCTAGTCAACAAGAATCAGAATCTCTACAATTGAAACTTAAAAAGGGAAAACATGTTGTTGAAAAATTTACCTTGGGAAATGACAAATTCTATCAAATGTTAGGTATGAACAAAATTTTTGGTAACAAGAATGGTATAGGTTTTGAATGCTCCTCTAGTAGCAAGAAGAATAACTTTCAACATATATCTAGGGCTCATTTCAAACCTATAGATAAAATCTTCTTTTCCTCTAGATGGACTTGTCACTTTTGCAATCAAATAGGTCATCTAGTTCCAAATTGTCCCTTTAAGTTTAGGATGTCTCAAAATCATCTTTCTAGAGCTCCCTTTAAGTTTGTTCCCAAGACTACTACCTCTACCTTCATTAAGGCTACTTGGATTGAAAAAGAGAAAAGTGTCAAGAACTTTCTAGTTCAAACCGCTCTTAAAGTTAAAGAAAACTCTAGATGGTTTTTGGATAGTGGTTGCTCCAAACATATGACTGGAGACCGTTCTAGATTTATCACGCTTGAGAACTATGATGGAGGAAATGCGTCATTTGGAGATAATCGGAAAGCTCAGATTATTGGAAAAGGATGTGTTGGAGGAGATCAAATGCCTACTTTAAAAGATGTTTTCCTTGTGGATGGCTTAAAACATAATCTCTTGAGCATAAGTCAGTTATGTGATAAAGGAAACAAAGTTATTTTTTATAGCAAATCTTGCAAAGTTCTAGATGAGAAATCCCACAAAGTTCTACTCACTGGATTACGTACTAAAGATAACATCTACAGCATAGAAGAATGTTGTGAAAATGAATCCATTTGTTTAATGTCAAAAGTTCAAGGAAATCAGTTGTGGCATCAAAGAATGGGTCATATAAATTACAAACTGATGAAGATCTTATCCAAGAAAGAAATTGTTAGAGGAATACCCAAATTAGATGATTACAAATCTGAATTGTGTAACGCCCCACCCTTCACACATGCATGATATTGTCCGCTTTGGCCCCCGTGCACGCGCGAGGACTTCCTAGGAGGTTACCCATCCTAGTACTGCTCTCGCCCAAGCACGCTTAACTTCGAAGTTCTTACGTTTTCCGGGGCCGCACGGTTTTAAAAGGCCTCATGCAAGGTAAGGGTGTAAACTTTACATATAACCCCATTCACTTTCCTCTCTATAGTTGATGTGGGACTCCGGGGCATCACAATCCACCCCCCTTAGGGCTGCACGTCCCTGTGCAGTAGCCTGCCAGTCCCTGTAGCCTGTCAACCCTCTTGGCCTGCCCACATGGAGACCCGCCTGTCGGATGTGAATTTTGATCCCCCAAGGGGAGGGAAATCGCCATTCATCTATATGTGCAATTTAAATTTGACATCGAAAATGAGGATTCCGACTACCCTCAAAATCTACGGATCACGATCACTAGCTACGGTAACGGCCGTAACACCGTTCTTCGACAAAAGCCGAAGAAAAATGGGAGAAAATAAATGGGTGGGTTCTTCTCTCGTCTGATGTGCTACCGGCAACACACGACGGTTTTCCAGTCACATTAATTTGGGTCTCTTTGGGTTTCTTTAATATTGGGTCAATTCAGGGTTATGAGTCAGAATCCAAATAAGGTTAATCCTCACATAGCATAATCATGGTGTGTCCAAGCAAGACAAAATAATTAAAATAAAGAAAATAAAAAGGGGGGAGGTGCCAAATATTTAAGAAGAGGATCAGCCCCGTTCCCGGGTACCCCCTTCTAATCCCTTGGCAAAATAAGGTTTAAAGGTTGACTTTTCAAATCAAGATGATGATGCAAATGAGACTTTGACTTGTGATTTCTGTGTTTTTCGTGTGCGATACACGAGTGATAAAGTAAAAAGCCGATGGGCTGCAATTGATTGAAGGTGGCCGATGGGCCATTGTTCGTTTTAGAGGGCCGATGGACCGTGATTGATTTAGGGTGGCCGATGGGCCGAAATAAAAATATGCAAAGTGTGTGAAATCACCCATCTCATCTAATTATTCTCATTTATTCAATTTTAGAAGTCATTTCTTTATTCTCTTTTATCATTAAGTTCAATTAAATATTTGGCACCTGAGGTCGAGGAAGAAATAAAGGAAAAAATCTTTTTGGGTTTATTTTGTTGGATTTATAGTTTTTATGGATTTTTTTATATTGGGCTAGAAGGGCCTAACTAGGGGATTTTACTTGGATTTACGTGATTAATGCTTTATTACTGATCATCGGATTAACCCTAACCTAAGGTCCTAGACCGTCCACATCAGCTCTCCCAGTCCCCTAACGGAATAGGAAAAGTGATGGAGCGAAGCCTAATGCTCTAAGTTACCTAACGAGGAAATCCGATCTAATCTTAGGGTGCAAATAGCCTAAGTTTAATGGTTCATGCGCCTAAACAGTTTGTTAATTAAGGTTTTAGCCGACTCGGTTTGTTTTAAGTTATGAGTTGATTAAGAGTGATTTAGGGATGTTTTAAGGTTCTACTTAAGTTGTTTAAGGCTCAGGGGTTTCAAGTTTTTATTCGAGAGTGAAATGATGTCAGAATCGACAACAGGGTTGGCGGAGGGCTTGGGCGCCCAGGCAGTGGCTGTTTCTTGGTGGTTTGGCTAGTGGCGGTGGTATCGTTGTTATCTTCAGAATCCCGGGGATTCTTACTTGATGAATTTTAATGTTCCAAATTGTTTTAATTCTCTGGTGTTCAAATGTTAAAATTATTCGGATCCGGATTTTGAAACAAAACCAAGAATTTGCGTTTTAGTGCAAATGAAAGGATAGGCGCCAAGAGGGCGGCGCCCAAGTAATGGCTTGTGATCTTCAGGTATTCCAGATGGGACTAAGTTTTCGGTTTTTGGGATCTAGGGATTATTGTAAGACCCCGACCCGAGTGAACCCGATTAATGCTAATTAAGTTGCGTGTTAGTTCTAAGCTTGATTAGTGATTTTGGCTAAGTTGGGTTTGGAATAGCTTTTGAATTAGTTTTGGGGAATTTTGATTGCCTTGTGTTAGTAGGGCCCTTTGGGGGTTCCTTTTTATGACATTGCATGTGTTTGGGGGATTTATCGGAGATTTTGCATTCATGGTTTTAATCCCGTTTTATTAGTATTGATAATCCCTACAACTTTCATGTTGATCTCGCCCGCGTTCGAGATCCCTAAACCCGATTTCATAGCCTTGAGGGCAAAACAGTCATTGTGCACAAAAATCTGTACCTAAAACTTGATATTCCCGAAACCCGCGAAACATATACTTTTTAGAAACTAGATATTTCGACGATCACTTTTCTCTTCTTCGTCGAATTCATTAGAAGCCCCGAAAGCCATGATTTCAGCCCAATTAGATTGTTGGTGGTGGAGCCCACTCCCCACTTGTTTATAAGGAGACCCTTTCCCTTCCATTTCCCTTTTCCAGCATAAGAGAGAGAACCTAGGGTTTCCATTGCTTTTCTTCTTCCTTCTCCATCCTCAATCCACTCCCAAGCTTGCACCAATAAGAGATTGGAGGCCATCATCTTCTTCACCTCCTTGAGAGCTTTCTCTTGATAGTTTTGTGGAGAAAACCTCCCATTCCAAGACCTTCATCGAGCTTACTATTGTCCATTAGAGGACCTTGCAAGTAAGCAACCCTTCTCTTCTTCTAGATTTGTGTTCTCCTAGCTTAAGGGAATCTCCATCCTTGTTATTGAAGCTTCTTTCCCCCTATTCTATGTTTGACTCTTTAGGGTTTTATTTTGGGATTTTCCTTGTAGCTTGGACCTTTGATTTGAAGAACTTGTTAGAGCTTGATTTGCTTGAGTAGAGACCTAAGGCAAGTGGATGATATGATCTTTTAAGAGCTTTCAATGTTTTTATGAGAAATGTGGTTGGTTTTATTAAATTTCACTCATGCCTATTTATTGTCTTGCTTTGAAATAAATGCTCATGAAGAGCCTTGTTAGTGCATTTATGGTCATATAGATGTGTTGGCGCATAGTATTTAATTCTTTTTGTTTTGTTCCAAATGTATCTTATGTGAAATGGTTTCCTTCTTTCTTCCTTTCTTTATATTGAATGTGATATTGATGGAGGAGAATGGGATGGATGTGAGGAAGGATTTGATGTAGTTTGAATGAAGTATTAGACTCCTTATTTGATGTATAACAAGGGGCAAAAAGGAAGTTGTAGAAGGAAGAGTTATAGAGGAGCTGAACTGGTCCGGATTCAGTTTCTGGATAGTTCGCTCGAGCGAACATGACACTTCGCTCGAGCGACCTGTCCAGAAAAGGGTTCGGAGCATTCCAGTAGCTTGGTCGCTCGAGCGGACATCCCAAAACCTGTTCCAGAGAGTTGTTCGTTCGAACGCATTATAAACTTCGCTCGACCCGATGAGTTCTTTCGAGCGACCTCAACTTCGCTCGAGCGAACCCACCCAGACAACCATTCCAGAGAGCCATTCGCTCGAGCGAACTCTCCAGTCCGCTCGAGCGATGGGCCCCGTTGGGACAATGATGAACTATTTTAACGGTTTGGGACTATTCATTGGGAACCTCTCTATGTCAAGGAGATTTACTAAGCAATGTATGAGGCCATTTGAGAAAGAAACCATATCACGAAGATTTCATTCGAAGTTTTTGAAAATTCGAAGTGTATAAGGAGCCCGGAATGTCCCCAAACTCAAAGAGTACCAAATTGTTATTCGATCGACATACGGGGTCCCTATTCACTTCAAATAAACCTTGAACCCAATACTTTACCCGAGATTTTTACTACATGTCCTGTTTTCCCGAAAGCATTGATGTACACTTGAAATGGCTACTTGACTTGAAGTGCATTGCACCACATGAAATGATAATGTGCCCTTGAGCACCCCCGTCTTGCCCGACTAATTATTTGTACTTGATTTACTTGCATATCTCTCGATTGTGATTTGACCTATGAGTCGGCACCACTAAGCTTGGATAACCCTGTTGTTCTGATCCACCGACTTGGAGATCCCCCTCTTGTCCCGCCAGCTGCAGTTTGGATCTCGCTACCCGGTTATTACCGTGGTCTTGTCCCGATGCCACAGATTGCTACTATGGTCCCCGTGCCCGGCTCGCTACCGTGGTCATGTATAGTATAGTATATGTATATGTATGTATAAGATCCACTGTTTCTCCTCACCTCGAGTGACTGAGATCGGTGCCTAGTTATTGCTCTATCACTTTAGTGATAAAGGACTTAGCTTCGTGTGGTTGCCATCTTGCTTGTTCCCGTTTCCTTGGTTACCTTACATGTTTTACAATGTCTACTTGCATTTGAATAAATGTTTTCTCTTTTCATAGAAATTGTTATTGAGACAAGTTTTAAAAGCTTTTGAAGGTAAATTCATTCATTACCATATTGTCATTGTATTTTGACCCATTTGCCAAACCGTCGTGTTTGACCCACTCTTTGGTACTCAGGTCCCGTTGTCGGTTATCCCGAAGAGGCGGTCGGAGAACCGGAGCAGTTAGTTGAGTGGCGTGCTGATGACGTCATTTAGACGTTTGGTTGCTATGAGAGACTTAATATTTTGGGAAACTGTTTAACCATTCTTTGGATTGGTATTTTGTCTATATTGGCCTTTGTTGGCCTCTATTTTTGGGGAATGTAATTAAATGATATTTGTATAAACTTTAACTTACTGTTGGGTAACATGCTTTAGATCATTGCTCATTCCGATACAGTATTTGATACTTGATGTTATCTTCGTGACTAAGGATAGTTTGACTATTTGATTTGCTACACGCTTCCGCACTTAAAAGAAATATTCATTTATGGTTGTGATATCCTCACCGCGAACACCTGTGGGAAAAATTAAATAAATGTCTGTTATCATTTAAACAGATGTGTGGTTCTCATCATCATCACTAATGTCCCGATCCCGGATCAGTACCTCGTGGGCCCAGTGTGGAAGGGTAGGCGCCCAGAGGGTGGTGCCCAAGTGGATGTGGAAGGATGAGCGCACAGGGGGTGGTGCCCAGGTGTCTGTTTTTATGGTTCGAATTGATTTTATGTTTTTGAGTGAATTCAAGATCAAATTGATTGAGGTTTCAAGTCTTTTTAAATTGATAATGTTTTAATGTATTGGTTCGGGTCTAATTAGTTAAGTTTTAATTTCAATTGATGGCCTCCAAGGAAATGGGGTAGGATAGGCGCCACAGGGGTGGTGCCCAGGTGTCTCGGAAGGATGGGCGCCCAGGGGGTGGCGCCCAGGTGGACTGTTTTGGGTTTTGTTGGTTTTGTGCTTTTAAGTTGATTCGAGTTCGAATTGATTAGGGTTTCAGGTTTCTTAAGTCTAAAAGTGTTTTATTATGTTAATTAGGATTAAATTTGGGTTGTGATTAATTAGAAGTTTTAATTAAGGGTTCCTTAGTGATGGGGTAGGATGGGCGCCAAGAGGGTGGTGCCCAGGTGTCTCGGAAGGATGGGCGCCCAGGGGGTGGCGCCCAGGTGGACTGTTTTGGGTTTTGTTGGTTTTGTGTTTTCGAGTTAATTAGAGGTTGAGTTGATTAGGGTTTTAGTTATTTCAGGTTTAAAATGTTTTACTGTGTTGATTCGGATTAGTTTAAGGTTTTAATTAATTAGTTTAATCAAGGTGTCTTAGAGAATGAAGAGGTTGGGCGCCCAGAGGGTGGCGCCCAAGTGGCTGTGGAAGGATGGGCGCCCAGGGGGTGGCGCCCAGGTGACTGTGTTTTGGGTTTTAGGTGTTTTATGTTCTTAGTTGCTTTTAATCCAAATTAATTAGGCCCTTAAAGGGATTAAAGGTGTTCTTAATGATTTGATGGTTCTTAAGTTGATTAATTATGATGTTCTAATTAATCTTGGGGTTTATCCTACTTAGGCGCTAAATTCAAAAACCTAGACTATCTAACTATTATTTTTGGGTTTTCTGGATATCTTTTAATTTGTTTCGTTTCCCCTCTAATTTTCTAAAAAGTAAGGAAAGAGAAGAAGTGATTTTATGTTTTATGATACTTTTTTGGGTTTTTTGTATGACTCTACGATTCAAATGATATGATGCGAAGTGTGACAAAAATGGTAATTCGAAGTTCAGAACACATCAAACAGCCAAACATATCATTATCAAACAGTTTCTAAGTAAACTAAATGTGGAAGATTGGAAGTTATGCATGAAGGTGGAAAAAATCCACTTGGTGTGGCGCCTAACCTGCTCAGTCATGGTTTTCAATGGATCACAATGAATGCACAAAAATCTTAGTATTTTCAACACAATTTCCGATATTCAACGACTGAAGCGAATTCCTAATGCGAACTATTAATGATGCAGCTAGCAAATCTACGAGAAAACGATGCAACGGGCGAAGATTTAGAACCCGAACCCAGTCTCAGAAGGGTAGGCGCCCAGGGGGTGGCACCCAGCCTATCCGGGAGAGGGCAGGCGCCCAAGGAGTGGCGCCTAGCCTTTCTGCCAAGGGCTTCTCGCGATCTCTTTGATATAAATGATAATAATGATACTGTTAACGCGAGATCTAACCTAGTTATGTAATTAGAATTACGAAATCAATGCAGATCTACTATATTAGAATGAACCTAAACATGTTTCTTGCATGATGAGATGCTAATATCAGTTTTAACACAAGCTAATGTAGATCTATGATGCCTAAGTGATCCTAAACATATTTCTAAGCATTTATGCCAATGGAATGCAGTAAAAGAAAGGGGAGATCTAGGAATACCGGTATATGACGCGTTTCTCAAGTTCCTAGAATGAAGCTTTCGCGAAATCCCATAGCCCCAATTGAAGATATAGAAGCCTTCTTCTTTACCTCTTCTTCTTCTTCTCTAGATCTGAAACTCTTTCTCTAATGGTGGCTACCTTTCTTCTTCTTCCTTATTCTCTATTTTCTCTCTTTTTCTTTTTTAGGGTAGCTCCTCTTGCAAATGGGGTTAAGAAGGATTATATATAGGCTTTGGGACGAGTTTAGGAGGGCTAGGGCTTCATTAATTCGTGCTTCTAGAAGGTCTCACGCATCCCAAGGCGGCTTAAGTCATTTTAGGGTGAAATAGGGTTTGAGAGAGGGTGGGCGCCCATGGGGTGGCGCCCACATGGTCTGCGCAGTCTGGGCGCCCACAGGGTGGCGCCCAGGTGGAACTCAGGGCTGGGCGCCACATGGGTGGTGCCTAGGTGGTTCGGTTCGTCTTCGGAGCATGGTCCCTATGTTTGAGTGGTCCCGGACTACTTTAAAGCCATTCTAGTGGAATGTGGAAGGTGGGCGCCCACCATGGGGTGCCTAGATGACTTGAACAGTGTGGGAGCCACAGGGCTGGTGCTTATGTGGAATTCAGAAGGGTGGGCGCCACATGGGTGGTGCCCAAGTGGAGTCGATTCATTTTTGGAGTTCGGTCCCTACGTTGAATGGCCCAGGCCTGTTTTCAGCCCAACTATTGGAATTCAGAGGGTGGGTGACCACCATGAGGTGCCTAGGTGGCCCTGGGCAGTATGGGCGCCCAGCATGGGGCGTCTAGGTGGATTTCAGCAGCCTGGGCGCCACATGGGTGGTGCCTAGGTGATTTTGACCTCCTCTTGGGACAAACTTTGGAAGCCCATAACTTTCGACCCGCTTATCGGATTTGGACATTCTATATATCGTCGGAAAGCTCTCGGAGTCAAGAATCCAATGGTTTAAATGTCCTGATGATTAGGGGCTGAGAAAAAAAAGGGGGAACCTATGGACCAATGGAACCGGCTTCGTAACTTAGGCTAATCGGGTGTCGTTAGGGCAAATTAGGGTTTGAGAAGTGTGGGCGCCTAGCCTAGGGCGCCTATGTGGTTTTGGAAACTGTGGGCGCCCAGCCTAGGGCGCCTCTGTGGTTTTTAGTAGGTGGGGCGCCACTTGGGTGGTGCCTAAACGGATTTCGTCATTTCTTATCTTTGGAAGTTCATAACTTTCGACCCGTTGGCCGTAGGGATGGCAACGGGGCGGGGCGGGGCCGGAATTGGGCTGCCCCGTCCCCGCCCCGAAATTCCCTGTCCCCGCCCCGCCCCGCTATTCGGGGTATGGTAACATACCCCGTCCCCGCCCCGACATGCCCCGCGGGGCCCCGCGGGGCGCCCAGCCCCGATGTAGTACAATAATAAATATAATAAATAAATTTTGAATTGACTATAAAAAAAAGGTAAATTAATTTATTTTACATGGTAAAAAGTACATGAATGATTCATCTATGTTGTCTTTATGCCTTTAATAAAATTAAAAAAAAATCTCCCAAAATAGAATAAAAAGATCTCCCCACATAAATATTTTATAAGTGTGGGGCACTGTTAGATTGTTTAAATTTTTTAAAATTATCTAAAATTAATAATATAAATTTTCCTTTTCCTGAAATTTTACCTATTTAAAGTGAGATTTTATTCTTATAAGATTTTCTCTAAGCCCTTGAAGGCCACTAACATACACTTGAAAATATCATATATGCTTTGAGACATTCTTTATAAAAAAGACAATCTCTCTAAAATATCATGAACTCCATCAATACATGGTTTCACTCCATTTCTGGTATTGAACTGACTACATAATATATGTTCCAATTTTCCCTCAACATGCTTACCCAACTTTCTATGGTGTGGGCCCCAACCATATGCATACCAACCACAGGTAAGAAAAAGATTGGAAGATCTTAACGAGAATCAAGTCGAGTCAAAATTATTAATAGTTGATGGTCAAATATCATTAAATCTCATTGATTTGGCAGGAACCTCACTTTAAGACCAATGAACTCCACTTACTAATAAAGAGGTTGATTACATATAATTAAAATTAGTATAATTTATAGTGTTGTTAGTATGATTAGAATCATATTAAGTTACTAACTATAATTTACTTTGCTATTATAAGTTACTATAATTTACTTTGCTATTAAAGCATGATCTATCATTCTATTATATATTTATATTCGTTTTATTTAATATGATTTATCTTGTCACAATTTAACATTATATATGATTAAAGTAAAATAAGCTTAGATAGATTTTTTTAACAACTTTAACTTCATTAAATTTGAATTAGAGGGAATGAGATCATATTATATGCTTTTATAATGTCTCATTCAATTACATGTTTAACTTTAAAAAAAGTCTTCAATCAATCTACTTAACCCTTAATAACAACATAAAATCAATATATACATTTACATATAAATATGTTTATTTATTATAAAAGAAATCTAATATATATTTATATTTTAGAGGATTATTAATTTCGGGGCGGGGATGGGGCGGTATTTCGGGGCGGGGCATGCGGTGGTATTTCGGGGCGAGTTACGGGGCGGGGCAGCGGGGCGGGGCAAGAGCCATACCCATCCCCGCCCCGCCCCGAATTCGCGGTATGGTTTTTTTCCCCGTCCCCGCCCCATCTAAGAGTCGGGGCGGGGAAAACCCGTACGGGGCGAGGCGGGCACTCCGGGTTGGGGCGGGGCGGGTTAAAAATGCCATCCCTAGTTGACCGGATTTGGATATTCTATATATGGTCGGAAAGCTCTTGGAACGTAGAATCTTATGGTCTGTAGATTCTAATGGTCAGAGGTTAGGAAAATAAGGGATACTTGGATCAATGATTCTAACCCCTTAACTCATGTTAATCGCATTGTACTTAGGGAAACTATGTGTAATCTCTTTAGGAACAACCTGAGTGCGTTCTATATAGTCTGGAAGGGGCTTGGATAGCGTTGTAGTCCATTCCTTGGATGAGTAGCGAGTCGAACTCGAGATCTCAACGCTATTCGGCCTATTCTCTCACAATTTCTATGAATCGTTGAACTAAGTCTAAAATTATCAACAAGCATCTTCATCGTCATTAACTAATTTGAATTATGCCATTAATCGTTCAATTATGGGTGGAATGGGGGCATCATTATATATGATAAGTGTTTAAGGCTATCATAGGGGGCCAAAATGAGGTGTCTACAGTATGCCCCTCTTTGGAGAACAACACGTGGAGAGTTGTGCTCCAAAGAAAGCAGACACACCACTCATGACTCATGGGAGCTTTTGAGCTCGCGAGAGTGGGCGCCTACGGATGTATGCAATTGTAAATTCGTCCTAAAAGTGAGGTTCACCTTTTTGGATCGATCCTGATTCAGGGGGAAAAAGGAAAAAAAGAAGAAGTTACATGCCTACTGATTTGATTGGAAACCCGAGATCTGTGCCTCGGTGCCCGTGGTATTGCCACGTGGCGGGTTGGGAACTGTGCCCCAGTTGCTTAATTTAAAGTGATGGTGGGAACTGTGCCCTAGTGGTCTGAATCAGAAGTCGATCTTTCGATTAGCTAAGTCACAATTAGAATTTCATTTGTTCTTGCAATAGAGTTTTATTCAATTTTCCATATATAATGTCTTTTGACATTCATCCACAGTTGAATGCTCAAGGCATAGTTAAAACTAACTAGCAATAATGGAGATCTTGAAGGCAATCACAAACATAGTTCAAGCAATGGTGCGAGGTGCATGTGAGAATGAGATGCTTTTTTTTTTAAAGAGATTTTTATTTTGAAACTCTGGTATGCATCGAAAAAGCTAAATCAATGGAAAATGTTCACCGGAATAACCGTCACTCTCTAGGGATCTTGGTCTTCACCCAAGCTTGGATGAGAACCTGGGATAGATTCGATCATCATTTTGTGCTTATGATGGAGAGTTTCGAGTTACGCGGATTCCATTCTCCAACATCAAGATTTGAGTCGGCAAACACCACAATTCGTGATAACACGGTATTATGGTTGCCATACCGATTACAGGCGCTTAAGGGAGGCCTATGGTGACTCAATTTTCCAGACGTGAGGTAAAATCATGAAAATCATAGTTAGGGATACTTACCTTAAGAGCTTTACGTAAATCCAACAGTGGGGATCATTGCCGCTTTTGTGTTGTTTGTTCGCCGAAGCTTGTGTCGTTCATCCTCATTAGTGTACTTGAAGGTCTTCCACCTTTGGTGTTTTCGATTTCTTTTTGGGAACCTGTATTGAACAAACACTAGAAGATTCTGTATTTTTTGTCATTAGTATTTAGTAACAGCATCTTGCAAAAATATTACTTCAATTTTACCGATGGAACGACACGAGGTGTAATGCACGATGATGGATGTATGCGTGATGGGACTAATGTTGTGCATGTGACGGGACCTTATGTGATGGGACAATATGTGGTTTAACAAGGTGCGCCGTGTCTTTGTGTGTGCCTCTCTTAACTTCCTTTCTCTCTCTCTCTCTCTCTCCTTTTTTTCAGTTTTTATTTTTTTATTTTTTTTACATTATGATTATGATTATTATTTTTATCAATGATCATCATCAATTCTTGTTCGGGTTCAACTTTTCAAAGTTCTAGGATAATTTGGCTCAAAGAGGCATTTGGTTTTCTAAGGTGATGGATAGGCACCGCAGGCGTGGCGCCCAGCCTGTTTGGACTTTGGTTCAAGGACTGTGAAAGAAGACAGCTTGGGCGCCCAGGGGATGGCGCCTAGGTGGAGTTGCATAGACAGAATCCGTCTCGAAGTAGAATTCTGATTCCGGGATAACAAGTGATCTGGGCGCCCAAGGAGTGGTGCCTAGACTGCATTTGAGTTGGTCTCAAGGTAGAACTCCGAATTCTGGGAAGCATGTGACCTAGGCACCAAAGGGGTGGCGCCCAGACTGAATTTTGAGTTAGTCTCGGAGTAGAATTTGTATACAGCGTATCGCACTAGGAATCCTTGTCGGAATGAAGGCTGGATTTCTAGAAAATAGATGATCTCGGCGCCCAGGGTGTGGTGCCCATATGGGACTGCATATTTGGCACTTAGAGTCCCTGTCAAAGAGAAGCCCCAAATTCTAGGAGAAACAGGTGACCTGGGCGCCCAGGGAGTGGCGCCTATGTGGGACTGCGTATTTGGCACTTAGAGTCCCTGTCAAAGAGAAATCTCAAATTCTAGGAGAAACAGGTGACCTGGGCGCCCAGGGAGTGGCGCCTATGTGGGACTGCGTATTTGGCACTTAGAGTCCCTGTCAAAGAGAAACCTCAAATTCTAGGATAAACAGGTGACCTGGGCGCCCAGGGAGTGGCCCCCAAGTTGCAGTTTGGGGGTTCGAACTCTCATCTATATACGTGAATCAAGGGTACGGGTTTCCCACAACTCCTGCTCTTTCAGACTTCGAATCTCAGAACTTTCAAGCTCTTCTTTGCTCCCAAGTAAGCTTCCTCTCCACCCTTCTTTCTTTTGGGATGAATGGCAAGTCTCATGTATGTATCTCTAATCGTCTGAATAGTTTCGTTGATCAACTTGGTATATAGTTTCAGATTGGAGCATCTCTTTTTTTTTTTCGTTCTTCTTTCAATTACTCTTATCCTAATGTTCAATTTGCTTTTATTTTCTTAGATTTGTATGGATGGTCATTCTTTTTATCTTCGTGATCATGTTTTTGCCTTTTTGTTGCTTTTTTTTTTGTGTTTGGTGATTTTTTGTTTGATATTTTAGAATTATGTTCAGTTTGTTGGTTCTTTTGACTTGTAGTTATTGTCACACACGTGCACGATCTTCGATTTGAATTTGAAACTAGTCTTATGCTCTTGTGTTAATGTTGGCTTTTGTCTTGGTGTGACGATGCTTTGTCCCACGCTTTCTTTATTTACTTTGTCAAGAATGTTTTATGTTATAGGCAAATCCCTCTTGGTTAGAATTGGGGTGTCCTAATTGAAAAAGGATTAGCAGGAGAGGGTAGGCGCCACCCTTGTGGTGCCTATCTTCCTGGTTTACACTAAGGACTTGTGAACCCGGATTTTGGGGTGTCTTTTCACATTCTGGTTCTCTCCAACCTCGCAGTACATTATAAAGGCGCGACTCAGAGATACTAAGAGCCTTTACTTAGTCAAATAATGATCTCTTCGTGGGAGATATTTCAAGGCTGGGATGGGCGCCACCCTTGTGGTGCCCAGATGGTTTTTTTTTTTTTTTTGCTTGTTGGCTTGTTTGTCGTAGGTATTTGTTTAACTTTCACTTTGTACTTTCAGTTGGTTACTATTGCATTATTTTCAATTTTATGGAGTTTCTTTTGTTAACATTGTGCTAGCTTCTTTCCTTTGTGTGTTAAGATGTTGTATTATATGGGCATGTAGTTTGGACCTCTTAGTTCTCAGAAGGGTTTAGGACAACCGCGCAGTACCTCTAAGAATATCATCCATAGATTTAAGAAGGCATGGTAGAATGACCAAAGCCGAACCCGGACTCCTCGGGGTGAATGCCTCGAAACAGACCTGGGCGCCACCCCAGGGGCGCCCAACTGGCCCCTTGATTTTTTTATTTTTTTTATGTTGTCTTTGTGACCCTTCCAATTCTTGGAGTCTAAGTTTTTTGACTTGCTTTCATTATGCGAGAAAATTTTAAAGCTTTGTATGTGTATCTACAGGTCTTGTTCCATTTCAATGGCTGGTGCTCCAGTATCCTCGTTTGTGGTTCATGGTGTCGAGGGCCCTTCCGCCTGCAAGTCTTATTCGCCAGGGGACGAATATTGGTCTCCTGGGGCTGAAAAGACGGGATATTACAGCTCTGAAGAACGGGTGGAATTCTACGTTGAACATGAATCTTCCCTTCCTGCTACCTATGATTGTGTATTTCAATTTGAAGAAATGATGGACAAGCACATTGTGGATATTAGGCGCAGCAGATATGATTTATTGGTTATGAAGTACAAAGGCATTTGTGGGTTGTATGGTGACTTGTGTATTGTGGGCAGGACCGCTCTGAACAGGTTGAATGGTTATGATGGGCTTCTGGAGGATCTACCGGCTTTCATCAGCAGCGTGCTTCAATCTCTTTTATGGAGCATGTTGGATGTTAGGGGAATGTTTGAGGTATGGGAGGCTACAAAGGCTGCTAATGTTCGGGCTCCCATTGATGATTTCAATACCTTACATAGGCGAATGAATCAATTGGAGCTCATGGTGATGTCTTGCCCCCACGAAGCTGAGTCGTCCGTTCCTCGGCGCTACAGACAGTACTTCGAGATGCAAAATACTAGCCTTTCCGCACTTATCCACCCGGTGTACACTACTTATCTGAATGACTTTGAGTGTATTTGGGAGATTTGTGGTGCTTTCCAGGGTCCTCCAGATAATTTTAAAGAAGCGCAAAGGCAACTTGAAGCTTACATCGTCGGAATGGAAGCACGGATGGCTCGCTTCCCTGTCTTTAACGGGATGGTCCATCCATTCTAGCTGATTCTTTGAGAGCTTCTACTTTAGGCTAGGTTTTCCCTTTAAATAAATGTGAGGTCAGGTCATTAGGACCATCTTAGTTAGTTATAGGCTCCATCTAGGGTATTGGGGGCAAAGGTTGTGACCTTTGTTTTAGTCAATGTTTAGGATTTGGTTGATTCAGTTTATTGCTATAGTTATTGTTTGAAGACTCTGATTGGAGTTTAATAAAAGTTTATTTAGATTTTTACTCTTGCCCTTTCCTCTTTTTTTTTGTTTTTTTTAGATTATTATGTGGTAATGATTTATTTTTTTTATGATGATATTAGTGATGACGAGTCATGGGATTTGATTATGAATTATGATGGTTAGCTATTTGTCATTGATGTTTGATTATGGTGGTGGTAATCAAGACTATGATTTTATGTTTGTCCCCCCCCCCCCCCTTCTTTTTTTTTTTTAGATGTGTGTACATGTTAATTGACATATAATGATGTGGAATACATGAGTAAATGCATGGAATTGGATTTTGGAATGATGCATGAATAATTAATGCATGATGCATATATGATGAGCCCATGGTTTATTTTAAAACTGAATCAACTGACCTTTGTACGTTGTTTGTGCTGCTTTTCCTTGTAGGTTGAAATGGACTATCGTCGTGCTGCTGATAACCGTGAATCTTGTCTACTGCCGAGGTTGGCAGTCAAATCGAGTCGAATCTTGCTAAGGCTGGATCACAATTACTATATTGTGTTTCAACTTCATCCCCACTTATGTTTGAATAAATGTCAGGTTTGATCTTTTTTTTATTATTTTTTTTGTTAGATTAGATTTCAGTTCAGTTTTCCTTTTTTTTATTTTTTTATTTTTTTATTTTTTTATTTTTTTATTTTTTTATTTTTTAAGACCACCGGGGCGAGAGCAATAGGCCCACGTTTCGTGATGGTGCTGGGCCACCAGGCGCCCAGCCTTGGGCGCTAGATCAAAACGGCTGGGGTCTTTTTCCCCTATTCATTTTTTAATTCTTCTTTCTTTCGTTTCTTCACTCCTTTCTCTTGGGTGTGGGTTCAGGTGGAGAGTAAGGGGCTGTGAGTGGACAAAGAAGAGGGAAGAAGGAGGTGCAGCGCAGGCTTGCTGGCGCCCAGGTAGGTGGGCCGTCCCTTCCATCTATTCCACTCTTTCTTCCCTCTCTGTTTTTTTTTTTTTTTGAATGCTGTTGCTGCCAGTTCAGGTGAGGGACGAGTGGGCTGAGGAGAAGGGGAAGGAAAGAGAGAAGAAAGGAGAGGGGAGTTCTTCTTGAGTGGCCCAGGTATGTAGATCTGGTCTTCCTCTTTTTCCCTTTTCTTTTTTTTTTATATATACTCTTCTATTGATCATTACTCCTCTCCATTTTTCTTTTTCTTTTTTATTCACAGGTGGAGGCCGTGCAGGGCTGAGGATAAGAAGAAGGAAACGAAGGAGAGAGTGGGTCAGGTATGTGCTGCATTCCCCCCCCCCTTTTTTTCTATTTCCCTTCCCTTTCTCTATTTTTTTTTTTTTTTTTTTGTTATCCATTGCTATTACTTACAGGTGGAGGAAGAGTAAAGAAAACAGAAAGGAGGAAGGAGGAAAGAAAAGGAGGGGCGAGGAGGTCAGGTACGTGTGTCTGCTCCATTCTCTTTCCCTATTTTTTTTCTTTGCTCATCTTTCCCTCCTTTTCCTTTTTTGAAGCTGTTGTTGTTTGTAGGTGGAGGAAGAGTGGAGAGGAGAATAAGCAACGTGGGTCCAGCAGTGTCCAGGTGTGTGGGTCTCGCCCCTTCCATCTATTCATTCTTTCTATTTATTTTTTTTTGGTTGCAGAATGGGGTTTTGGGGCTCGGTTTTGGCCAAGGGCAGCCATGGGCATGGTTGATTTCGGTGATGGAAGAAGTGGGGAGTTGTCTCAGCCGTGAGGTTGGCAATTGCAGCCCCCTGACTCAGATTTGAAGAAAGATTGCAGAACGGGGGGGGGGGGGGGGTGGTGTTCCTATGATAAAATCAGTTTGGGTGGAGAATGTAAATGGCTGTGAGTAGTTGGAATTGATGGAACGATGAGAAGTGGGGTTTGGTGTGATTCATGGGGGTTAATGGCCATAATGGAGGTGGTTCAGTTCATTGGACAATTCCATTAGCCTTGGAAGACAATGTGGCGAATATGATTTTGGATTCTTAGCACAGATCTTAACCACTGAAGGATTGGGCATATTTTTATTTTTTTCATTCTTCATTCAGGGATTTGTCCAAGTTTGTGGAGCATTTGTTTTGTTTTGTTTCTGATAATACCATGATGTCTTTTATGCTCGCTTTTATAGTTGTGAATAAGTTGCAAATCTCCTGCTCTCTCCTTTTTTTTTTGTTGTTCGTGTGCTTTTATTTTATTTTATTATGATATCTTGTGGTTTAGTGTGTTTTACTTCCTGTTGATCCATTCTTGTTTCATTTACGTTCTGTGAGCCATGTTCTGTGTTGCTCTCCTTTGTTTTCATTCTTTTTTTTTTTTTTCAAAGTATGGTTGTGGGATGGAGTGCGATTCGGCCCAATGTGTGTAGTGATGATACGATGATGAAACAATTATGGGGTGAGAAATTAGAATTGAGTGGGAGAGTTGGGTTGGATTGAATGTGATTCGTTTTGTTGTAGGCCTGTAGGATGTGTCTTGACGAGGTTGGCTTGGGTGAATGTGATTCGTTTTGTTTTAATATTCAGGTTGGATCCATGGCCATGACCTTTGGCTTCCCCTCTTTTTACCACTTGACTAATGAAGTTCACCACCTCTAAATCAGAAACATTAGTAACCATCTCAGACTGATCTGTCTTTTGGGTTTACATGGACTGACGTTATGTTTTCATGCTCAATCTCTCATTTTGGCATTAAGTACGGGTTTATAGACGGCTATGACTAGGAGGGCTACTAAGCGTGCTTCTACACCGGTGGATGCTCCGGAAGGGGTCGGGGTAGACCCGGTCACTATTCCCCTGAGAAAGAAACAAAAAGGGGGGAGATAAATTGAAGAAGAAGCCTCATCTTGGAGATGAGATAAGAGTTGGCCAGGTAAAACTCGGTTGCCTTTATAAATCTCATACTTTGTTGGCTTTCGGTATCACTGATATTCTTTTCTCTGATGTTGGCGTTGTAGCCTGTCCCTTTTGCCCGGGCTAGGGTCAGCTGGCTACAGATGAGGGACTAGTGGGCTGAGCTCCCTGATCGCTTAAAAGATCGGGTGCGAGCGATGGGGTTTGGTGACTTTATGTCTATCGTTGCCTTCCGCACCGACCGCGCCCTCATTTGTGCTCTCTTTGAGAGATGGAGAGATGAGACGCGCACTTTTCATTTCCCGCCCGGGGAAATGACAATCACATTGGAGGACATCGCGCGATGTTGGGGGTTGAGGGTGACGGTCCTCCCTGTTTTCTCGAGAGCGAATGATGCCAAGGCCTCCATCACTCGATTACGCCTGCATAGGATGTTTGGGGCACGCCCCCAATCTGGCGTGGGGCAGATTGATGCAGAGTGGCTGAGGGTGGCGTATAGCCCAGAGAGGAAGAGGATCTTAGATAGTAAGTATTCCATTATTGCCTTGGTAGCCTTGTATCCTTCAGCTTCCATTATTTCTACTAATCGTTTCTCCTTGCTTCATCTCAGAGTGGGCTAGGAATCAGGCGGACTTCTTTGCTAAGCTGAGGGCAAGGATACCGGATTTGGAAGGTTTGCCGGTCAGAGGACGCGAGGGAAGCCGAGTCCCCACAGTGGCCGAGGTTCGGGCCGATGCCGGTAACACTTTGTTCCTTTTCCCTTAAATTGATTTTGAATCCAAAATACCCATGAGACTTACACTTTTGACTTTCACCCTTTACCAACAGCATTCAAAATTCATTTGATAGGTGAGGGCCCCTCCTCTGGACGACCCCGATCTGCAGGCGGCCCTGTCGACGATGACGTAGTAGTGGTGGATGCCATTGAGAGTGACGAGGAGGCGGGTGGGAGTGATGACGATGCGGTTGAGTCCTAGGATCCGGACTTCGATGAGTTGGAGGGTGATCTCATCGTGTCCGATGATAGAGATGACGAGATTGATGATGGGGATAGTGAGGACGAGGGGGTGAGGCCCTACCGGGTCGTTTCTGTTCACATTGATGAGGGGGGTGATGGAGATGTGGGTAGAGGTGATGAGGGCGATGACGTTGGACCCTCTGAGGGTAAGCACTCGATCTAGCTTCCTTAACCGATTTCTAGTGCCTTGTATATTTCTCATCCTTGTTTCTCATGTTCTTTTCTCTTTTGTTTCAGGATATGAATGGCGGGAGGTGCCCATTGACGGGTATACTCGCCGGAAGAGGGTAGGGATACCCTGCGAGATTTTCCAAGTCGCGAGTGAGCACCGAAACATTTGGTAACTACTTCGTTCTCCATTCTGATTATCAAATGAATTTCTTAGGTCAATTTGTATTGTGTTGAGAAAGACCAGGGGAGGCAGGCTGAGGTTCGTTTGAGGAGACCTAGGTTGATTTCGGCACGGTTGGGTGATGAGGAGCATCTCAGGGCTTTTCTTCTGTTCTTTTTGGGGAGGTGTCTCTTTGCCAACGCGACTGGCAATAGAGCATTCGACACCCTCATCCGGTTCGTACAGGACTTGGATAAGGTTGGTGACTACGCTTGGGGGGCAGCCACCCTTGCATTTCTTTTCCATAGTCTGGATTCGAGGTGCCGCATTCAGTCTGGATGCAAGAGCATTCGAGGGTTCGTGCCGATCTTACAGGTTAAACCTTTATTCCGAATGTTGTGACCTTCAGTAGTTTCCTTTTCTTATCATGTCTCATGCCTCATCTTTTGTAATAACAAAGCTTTGATTTTTAGCAGGTGCGGGTATGGGAGCATATAGTTCAGTGTCGGCCTGAGCGCTTGCCAGCGAGGTTGAGTTGCACTCCCCGGGCTTCGCAGTGGTATCCTAACGCGAATTTGCGAGGTTTTGCCGACATTCTACCCCCTGAGATGGCCGAGCGTATTAAAGCTCTTGGGATGAGGCCGGGCGAGCAAGGTTATCGGTTCATCTTGAATGAACTGAAAAACCATGAGGTATGCTCCTTTTCTTTCCTTTTGTTTTCTATGTTGAACGTCTGCTTCTCTTTGTTCTCATTAGCTACCTATATCATGGTTTATCAGGTGATTTGGCAGCCCTACCAGGGTGGTCCGGATGATGAGATGACTGTTGTCCAGGAGGGGCGTGCTTTATTTGAGAGGGACATATGGCTCCACGCTCCTCAGGTAGCAGTCAGATTGATCGTCAGCCGAGTCGCGCGCCAACTGGGACGCCATCAAGCTATCCCCGTAGAGAGGTCCGTCATGCATCGATCGTACCCGGGCTGGGGCCTAAAAACGTTCAAGCGCCGCCATCCTTGCCAAAGAGAGACAAAACTGGAGAGAGAAAGGTAGGAAGGCTACCTTTGACGTGGATGCTAGTGCCTGGAGTGATTATGAGGCATATTGGAAGACGACTTCACACCGGTATATACTCCCGGAGTCATACTCTTGTGGGGCCTCATATTCTATTAGTAATTGCGCAGAAGCAGCCGAGGCCTCATCATTGACCCGGGTGAGCATTGAAGTTTTATTTGTTCTAATGTTGTCTCCTTTCATCGTGACTCACATTGTTTCTTCCTTTACTTCTCAGGAGGAGACACCGGCTGTAGCGGGGCATTGGCAAGCACGTCCATTATCCGAGGGACGGGGTGAGGTGAGGTTTTTTTTTTTTTGAAGTCCCTAATTTTGCTTATGAGCTTCATGATCTCGGAGATACATGTTCTTCCCATCCCCTAACTGTAATTCTCATGTGTAACAGGGGACATCCAGGGGTGCAGCGTCCGATGCGGAGTCCATTCTCAGGGGAGAGATACTTCAACTGTCTCACCTAGTGGAGAACAAGGTATGACTTCTTGACTTAGTGTTTGGACCAAATGGTGTTCACCTCCATAGTAATGCTAATCATTTCTGGTGTAATGGCATGGTTCCTGCTTGCATAGGACGCAGAGGTCGCGCGATTGAGGGCCTCATTGTCGGCCGAAAGGGTACGAAAATTGTCAAACTTAATTGGCCGCATGCGACCTTGTTTGTATCTCCCTTACTAACAGTGCTTTAGTAATAGGAGCGCCGTCGGGAAAACGAAGCGATCATTGAAGTATTGGCGGATTCTCGCGAGGTACGGGGTCACGGGGTTAATTGTTCATCTTGAATTCATGTTCATGATCTTTGGTCACTATGCAGGGTGGTAGGGATCAGGACACGTCTGAGGCCATGAGGATAGCATCGGAGGGTGAACTTCGGACACTACGAGCTGAGGTGGATCGATTGCAGGTTGATGAGGTTTATGCTTCACCTGCGTTCTTCTTTCGTATAACAACTGATTCCTAATTGTCTACCTTTGTGATCTTTAGGAGGAGGCTCGTAGTGAGCGTGATAGAGCGCTTGCGGAGAGAGTTGCCTTAACGGCACATGTATGGGTCCTACTCATGTGATACTTCGATCTCAATTTTTCATTCGTTGCTGATGTGGTTTGTAATCTTGTGGTGTGTAGGTTAATGAGCTACGTGCCAAGCTCGCGAGCTATGAGGCCGCTACGCAGGTGAGGGCCTTTTCTCCCTTTTAAGTCCTCTATTTGTTGCTACAAGGTTTGTTGAATGTAATGTTTCCTTAAAATGTTGTCTTGCAGAGTGGTGCTATCGTTGCTTCTGTTCCTCCACGTCTTAGCCCGGGTGAGGAGAGGGCTCATATCCTTGATCAGTACAACGAGCGCATGGATCGCATGGTGCGAGGTCAGGAGGAGGTGGTTACTGATTTGCGAAGGCGCCTCGATCGATATCGCCAGAGGGCGGAAGAGAGAGGTTATGCGTTTTCTGACTCGACACGAGCTCCTTCTCAGCGTGCTCATGGTCTGTCTTCATTTGCTTCATCGGCTCGTCATAATGGACCTGCTCCGTAGGGTTATCGTTCTTTGACTGATCTCCTAGGGATCCATCCCTTGTGTATCCTTGTTCTGTGTTGTATTCATACGTGTTGTCCATGTATTTATGTTGTTTCATATTGTACTTGGCTCATGGCATGGGCTCGTATGTATCTGGTCTGAGATGTATCGCATGTGTGTATGCGCCGTGTATGTGTAATTGAGATAGTATGTTTAATGCCTTAGAAGTGCTATGGTCGATGTGGTTGATTGATGAGGAGCTTTTGTGGGGGTGTCGGGGAATATATGAAGTGTTTTTTTTCATAGGTAACAGGTTTTTTTTTTGTATCCGGAAATTTTCCGGGGCCAAAAAACAAGGGGAGATGTTGTCGGAATTTTTCTAGAATTTCTTGAAATTCGTGCTCTAAGCATGGATCTCGTATGGAAGGCCATTGGTAATCAGAGATAGCCGGTAATGAAACCTATACAATAAATAAAATGACTACAACTTCGTACTGGAGATGTAACATGGACTTAGGGTTCTCAGATAATGGGAGTGCTTGGGTGTGATGCTTGTGGCCTAAGCAGTTCTATGTTTTAAGGCATTCATATTGTTAGCTACAAATGTAAAGATAAAAGTTCAAGATAACTGCATTTTTTTTAAATAGCACAGCATGTGATATCATAGAAAGGTGTGAACAATAGGCATTCGTAATTAAATTCATCATAAAGTATCGTAACAGACATAATTTATATATCTCAAATTTAATTACTACCATTGTCTTCTTTTCAAATCATGAGGAGTTGTGCGCAAAATTATGCATGTAAAATAAAGAAAACTGCCCCAGCTTGTGGGATGTTTTGGATGTGATTGGGGTTGGGTTCCCTGCAAGGTCTCAAAACAAACTCGTTAGTTTAATATTTTAGGCCCCCTGTATAGTCTGGCTAAGGTAATATTTTCTTTCTCGGTAAAAATGTCAGGGGACCATTTCGGCATTCAAGCTTTGAAAATAACAAGATTGAATTCATACCTTAGGAGATATGTCTTCCCTGTATCCAACCAAAAGTGATTAGTAGTCAAAGCATGCATGGGGTGCTTGTGTGTGGGCCGGTGAGTGCTCGTGGCAATTGTGTATGCGATGAGGACCGAGATTGGGAAGCCGTGTGAGATAAAAATATATTTATATCTATATATAAAAAAATGCCCCGGCATGAGACTAGTGTTTATTTTAGCCGTGGGTGAGGGCGTAAAGGCAGATCAGCTTCTCGATCCATGATTTTCACCCTAATGATAACGTGATCCCCCCCTAACTTTCCTTTGGAGGTCGAGCCCTCACGGGCCCCCTTTTGTAGCTGCTTAGTCTTTTTGGCTGAACTTTGGAGAGTATGACCGCCTTCGGAGCGCATTGTGAGTAATGTTCGTATGTGGGGTGGTGAGTCACTGTGCTACCTTAGTGTCGTGGTTTCTGACCACCTTCTGCTTAGTTCGCCCGATCAGTACCCATGTCATTTCAACGAGCCTAATTCTAATAGAATTTTTTTTAATGTGACTGTGCAATGCCCGGGCCCCTTAAGCTTTCTAATCAACCCATGTAACGAGCATTCGGCCAATGACTTCCAAACCAAGTGGTTTTAGGGCACTAGGCATGTAAATACCCATATGGGCTTACTGACTCGAGTTAAAAAGGCTACGAACCCAGACTAGTAAAAAAAATACTTTTATTCTTTTCAAGACTTCTAACTAAATATATATATATATATTTAACATGTGACTGTGCAATGTCTAGGTCTCTTAAGCTTTCTAATTAACCCATGTAACGAGCATTCAGCCAATGACTCCCAAACCAGATGGCTTTAGGGCATTGGGTATGTAAATACTTCTACGGGCTTACTGGCTCGGGTTAAAAAGGCTACAAACCCAAGCTAGTCACGATTTTTTTTAAGGACTCCTAACTAAACAAACTCCTTTTTTTTTGTTTTTTTTTTTTTGGGAATCAAAAAGCTTTCATGATACGGGCGATCTCACCTTCAAACCTTTACATTGGGTGACTTTAACTGTGCAAAATTTGTGTGGGGGTAGACTCACCATTTTGTGTGTTTTTAGGTGCTGGTGTGTGTTTGAGTTCCAAGTTTGATCAGAGTGCATCTCTTCGGTCCTCCTACGGGGTTTCTTCGACTACGCTAAGGGGCAAGGAGGGTCATATTCCGCAAGAAGTAAGGAAGGGTCAAACTGTGTACCTTTTCATGTACATAGCGTTCCATGGATCGGGGAGCTATTCCCCTTCTGCATTTACTAGTTTGTATGCATTGCCAGAATATACTTCTTTAATTACATAAGGGCCTTCCCAATTGGGTCGTAATTTACCTCCAGGATGCGGAAGCTGGGATGGAGTAATGCGCTTTAGCACGAAATCACCAACTTTGAATATTCGTTCTTTGACATGCTTGTTGTAGGCTCTGGCCATCCGCTTCCGATACACTTGTGCATGCTCTGCTGCCTTCATTCTTTTCTCATCGAGTAAGTCTAGCTGAAGTAGTAGTGCTCCTCTCCTCTGGTCTTCTGTTATATCTTCATTTAACTGGACACGCAGTGATGGGTGAAGGACCTCGAGTGGGAGGACTGCTTCCGTTCCATAGGTTAAAGAGTATGGGGTTTCTCCTATAGGAGTTCTTATAGAAGTCCGGTACGCCCACAACGCTTCAACCAAACGGTCTGGCCAATCACTACCTTTGGCGGTTTGCACAGTCTTCTTGATGATCTTCAGTAAGGTCTTGTTGGTTGCTTCGGCTTGACCATTGGCTTGGGGATAATATGGGGTTGAATGATGCAGTTCTATATCATATTTTGTGCACAACTCATTCATTTGTTGAGATATAAATTGGGGGCCATTGTCTTTTATGAATACCTTAGGGATGCCAAACCTGGCTATTATATTCTTTTTGATGAATTTAACTACAGAGGTAGCCTTAATATTAACATATGCCTCTGCTTCTGCCCATTTAGTGTAATATTCTGTAGCTGTTAATATGAATGCCTTATTTTATGTGTTTTCTAGTGTAGGGGCCAGGGGTCCTATGATATCAAAGGGCCATGTCGAAAAAGGACATGGAGCTATGGTAGGGTGAAGGGATGATGCAGGGGCATGTATTAGGTCGGCATGCAGCTGACATTCTTTGCATCTCCTAACATAATAGACTGAATCCATCTCTAGGGATGGCAAAAAATAACCTAAACGGATAATCTTCTTAGCCAACATCTGGCCGTTGACATGTCCTCCACACTCTCCTGAGTGTGCTTCTTCAATTATCTCTTGCCCTTCTTCTGTGGTCACACATCGTAGGAGAATTCCACTAAATGATCTACGGTACAATAGTCCCGCGACTATGACATATCTCTGAACCATTTCTTTCAATGCCCTTTTATCCGATCGGGTGGCAAATTCAGGGATGTAGCCGTCGCGTAAGTAATTCCAGATATCGTAGTACCATGGGTGATCGTCTACCAAGTCATCGTCATGTTGTATGCGAGCTAGGACTCCCCCTTCAGGCTTGGAATCTTTCTCCTGACCAGACTCTTCGCCCTTGGATTTCTTACTCCTATCTTTTGAAACTTTTGGCAGAACTTCGACAGGGTTCCCTTTGGTTAAATCTATCGATTTGACGGATGGAGATGCTAGCCTTTTAATTAGGAAGCCTTCAGAGTCTTTGTCGTCAGGTATCTCTATGATCGAAGCTAGGATTGCAAACGAGTCGGCCAGTCGATTCAAGGCTCGAGGAATGTAGAGGAAGGAAATCCTCTTGAAATCAGACATTAACTCTTTTGCTTTTGCATGGTAATGTGCAAGCTTTGGGGCGCTGACCTTCCATTCGCCGGCTATTTGAGAAATAACAACCTTGGAATCACCGAAGACTCTCAATTTCTCGATACCTAGGGTGTGGGCCTCTCTCAGTCCTGCTAGTAAAGCTTCGTATTCCATTACGTTGTTGGTTGCTGGAAACCCAATTTTGTAGGCTTTCAGTATGGCAACTCCTTCCGGGGATAATAATACTCCCCCGACTCCTTTTCCATTTTGGTTCAAAGCCCCATCAAAATACATGGTCCATAAATCATCATTCTTAACCTCCTCAATGTCTGTAAATAAAATGTCCTCATCAGGGAACTCGGTTTTGACTGGCTCGTATTGAGGCAGAGGGAGGTGTGCTAGATGATCAGCGACCGCCTGTCCTTTTACGGACTTTTGTGTAATATAGGTTATGTCAAATTCTGCCAAGAGCATTTGCCAACGTGCGACTCTTCCTGAAGTAACGGGTTTCTCGAAAATGTACTTCAAAGGGTCCATCCTAGCTAAGAGTTTGACTTGGTGGGCTAGGAAGTAGTGTCTCAATTTCTGAGCAGCCCAAACAACTGCTAAGTAGGTTCTCTCCATCGGGGAGTATTTTCTTTCGTAGGGCAAGAGAGATTTGCTTACGTAATAAATCGCGTTCTCCTTTCGGCCAGTCTCATCGTGTTGACCCAGGACTATGCCTATTGCGGATTCTGTCGCTGATACATATAAAATGAGGGGCTTATCTTTAGTAGGGGGCCTTAGAACGGGAGGACTCAATAGATATTTCTTCAAATCTTCAAATGCCTTCTGGCAGTCGTCATCCCAGTGGTACTCCACACCTTCTTTTAACAATTTGTAGAACGGTTCACATCTTTGTGAATGCTGCGAAATGAAACTTCTAATGAACTGTAGTCGTCCTATGAGGCCCCTCAATTCTTTTAGGTTCTTCGGGGGGCGGCATTTCAAGAATGGCCTTTACCTTATAAGGATCGACTTCAATTCCTCGATTGCTCACCATAAAGCCCAGGAGTTTGCCAGAGGATACTCCAAAAACGCATTTCTTCGGATTCATCTTTAGTTGGGTGTCCCTAGATCGTTGAAGGACTCTCCTGAGGGCCATGACATGGGCGTCACAGGTTTTTGATTTGATTAGAATGTCATCCACGTAGACCTCTACATAATCGTGTATCATATCATGAAATATTGCCATCATGGCCCTTTGATAAATGGCGCCGGCATTCTTCAAGCCGAAGGGCATAACCACATAACAGTAAGTCCCCCAGGGTGTAGTGAACGAGGTTTTCTCCTGATCTTCTGGTGATAGCCTGATTTGGTTGTATCCCGAATAACCATCCATAAACGATAGCATAGCGTGCCCTGCGGTATTGTCAATAAGCACGTCGATGTGAGGTAAAGGGAAATCGTCCTTGGGAGACGCCTTGTTCAAACTCCGAAAATCAATACAGACTCGGACGCATCCGTCTTTCTTCTTCACCGAGACTATATTGGCGACCCATTGAGGAAACAACACAACCCTGATGAACTTAGCCTGGTGGAGTTTGTCAACCTCCTCCTTCACTTTCAGCGCAACATCGGGGAGCATTCTTCTCAACTTTTGCTTGATAGGTCTAGCATTTTCCTCTAATGGGATCCTGTGTTCTACCAGGTCGGGTGCAAGTCCGGGCATGTCGTTATAATCTGATGTGAACATGTCTTGGTATTCTCTTAGAACTTCAAGGATCTTACTCTCTTCGTTAGGTTCCAGGCATGCACTGATTTGGACTTGTTTGGGTCTCTCTTCCTTCCCCAGGTTTATCTCTTTTGTCTTTTCAGCAGCCGCTTGTGTTTCCTCATCAAACTTCTTTATTACTCTCCTAAATTCCTCAGAGACTTCATCATCCCCTGCTTCGGCGTCCACTAGTTCATAAACACCCATTCCATCATTAATGTTTGCATGTTCTGTGGAAGGCTCGAGCTCTGAAACGACAGGTAGAGATTCACAGCCTAACTTATTGATGTTGGTCATAATTTCCTCTAGTCGAGACTGTTCTACCGGTGGTATCTTCCATCGCCTTAGGTTGCCCACATTCTGATGATGACTAAAGTCTTCTACTCCTACGGTTCCTATGTTTTTGGGTTTTCTATTTTCTATTTTTTTTGGGTTTTTGGGGTTTTCTATTTTTTTAGGATTTTTGGAATGATATGGTATAGATGGGATCGAGGATGGGTTATCTACTGAGGAGGGTCCTCCCCGCTGGCGCAACCAGGCGTTGGGGTGGTATACCACTTCGTGATCATTGAGGTCATCGGTTTCCCAGATTTTGCGGTCTTCTTGAGAGGGGTCTTCTCGCCAGTGGCGCCAGGCAACGGGCCAATATATCACTTCTTCGCTAGTAGGGTCTTCGATTTCCCACGTTTCGCGACTTTTCGGGATTTTGGCAATCGGCATTTTTTTTGGGTAAATGAGTTGACTCGCTCACACTCAGCATGTTACATGATAGGGTATGGGACCTCAGGTCAATGGTGTGGTCTATATTGTTCACTTCCTTTAGCGGATGGAGCTCTCTCCAAGTGCCGAAGATTTCCTCGTAAGTCTCGCTTTCGGAGGATGTCAAATCTCCCCAATCCTCTACTAAAACGAACTTACCTTTACCATTTGGGTCTAAATTGTAGCATCCCTCCCTGGTCGGTGGTGTGTTGGGATCTAGGGCCTTGTCGTACTTCACAAAATGTTCGTTTAAGGTCCAGTCCTCCCGTTTATACCTTATCTCATCGTGTGTGTCGTACCCTAACCCTTCTGCTCTCGCTTTGGGGTCTGGTATGTAGGGGTCGATAATACCTTCTTCGTTCCTTCCTAGCCCAAATCCGGGTTGATACCCCATCTTTTTCATTAGAGTCCATCCTCGATCTTGACCTTCGTTGTCCACTATAGGATTCTGCAGGCAGGATAGTTCGGAGAACATATTTTGCATCAGGTCCATATCCATCAAGGAGATGAGAGGGTTGACCCTGTATCCATGAATTTTGACTTCTGGCGTAATAGGAGCGGGTTGTAGGGTTGGGAGTATCTGAAGTTCTTCCGGTTCAATGACAGGTGGGTCTCCCATTAGTTTCATGATCTTACCTAAGTAGGGGAATTTGATGCATTGATGCCTGCTTGACATGACGGCATTCATATGATTCAACCATCGGCGTCCCAAGATTAAGTTAAAAGTGGCGGGGATATCCATAATATAAAATTCTTCCGACATTGAGATCGGGCCCGCTTGCACTAATAACATAATTTTTCCACAAACCGTTTTCTTATTCCCGTCGTAATCGGTCACAACCATAGGGGCTGGAGTTAGGTCTTTTACTGTGAGCCCTAAAGCTTTGTAGGTTTTCAACGGACAAATATTCAGTGATGCGCCAGTGTCAACTAAAGATCCTGACATTTCCTTCCCCGCTATCTTGACTGTCAGATGTAGAGGAGACGTCCTCGCCTCAGGTGGTATCTCCTTTAATTCTTCCTCAGTAAAAGTGACGGCAGGGAATGAAGCTCCCAGGGCCAAGGCCGCGATAGATGTCCTTAATTCCTCTGGAGTTATGCCTACCGGGACTTGTAAACGCGTAATAGCCTCGAGTAGTTGTTGCTCATGCTTGGGGGATGTCTTAATTAAATCAACGACAGACACCTTAGCTGGGATCTTAGTGAGGTGTCCTAAGAGGTCATACTCTATCCCCGTTTCTATCGAAGTATAAGCTCTTTCATCAACTGCCTCCTCAACTTGATCATTGGGATTTTGCGAATCTAAGTTTTGAGTAATTGGGTGAGGAGGTAGCCGGGGAGGACGGATCCGTCCGGATCGTAGGTGAGCCTGAGGTGCATTTGTATCTAAGTGAGGATCTGGCTGTGAATTCGTGATGATGGGTGATCCTTGGTCGTCTGGCTCGTCAAAGTTTACCTTGTAAAGGTCATGGGAGTCAACGATCGCATCCATCCCTGAGTTAAAGATTTTGAATTTGGTCTTCCCATCCCATGGCGTAATGTATTTTCGATAATCCTCCTCTTCAAAGAAATCATCATGACATGGTTGGCTATGGTGTATACTCCCTTGAGCTGGGACATCGATGTGCTCGTGCTCTATTACGGCGATGTTTATTAATTGGGTCTGTGGGCCCTGTCCAGAGGTTGATGCTCCATGCTGAGGTAATGGGTTCGTATAGATTTGCATGTTGGGAATATTCTGCGCTGGATTGGCTGTTGAATTTTGATTAGGAGGGGCGTTTCGTAGGTCATTCCCACCTATTGGCCTAATGTTACCCCAATCAATTCTACCTTCGTCATTGAGGTCGTAGATCAAATCTCTAACCGTGTAGCATTGGGTGAGGTCATGACCCGACATCCTATGGTGGGTGCAAAACTTGGTCCTGTCCAGGTGTTCGGACCATGCCTGCGGTCGTTCCGGTGGGAGTTGGAGGGCGTTCTGGCTTAAGAGAGACCAGAAGACAGCAGTCCATGGTTGAGGAAGGGGTGGGTAGTTTCCCCTTTTAGGTCCGAATCTCCTTCTATTTCCGTTGTTCGGGTTATTTTGGTTGCCGTTGTTGTCTCTATTGTAATTGAAGGGGACAGTACCATAGTTGGGTTAAGGATTCGCGTTTCGATTTTGCGGCGGAGCCGTCGGATTTTGGACCGGTTGTATAGGATTAGGATTCTGACTTTGATTCATTGGAGGTCCTTGGTTCGTTGGCGGTTGGTCATAACTTTGGTTATTCCTCAGAAGGTTCCGGTAGTTCTGATTGTTCCGTTGAAAATTCTAGTTATCCCTTTGGTAATTCGGGTTACCACCTTGGAAACCGGGATTGCCATTCTGCCCTTGGTTTTGATGTTGGTTAAAGCTAACATTGGTACGCTCTTGGTACGGTCGGTAGACCTCTTCCTGATTCAAGCTTACCTCAGGAGTTGTGCGGCTCTCTGGTTGGGTGGTTGTGCCTACCCTATGTGTATTCTTCTTATGGTCAATGATGGTGTTCAATACACCCTCGTCTAAGTTTTGTTTCATCCTAGACAACCTACGGTATAGGCCACTCCAACTAACAACCTCTCCGATTGTCATCAAAGCTCTCATCGGATCCTTCATATTTGATATGGCCATTCTCACTTGTTCTTCTTCTTGCATGTTGTAGTCCGATCGCGCGAATTGGTTTTGCCACCTCACTGCGAATTCCTCATAGTCCTCGTTGTTCTTTTGTTTGAGGTTCGCTAAGTCATGCCACAAGGGTTTGTTTTTAGTTAGGTGCTGGTACCGCGCTAGGAATTTCTCTACCACATCCTCGAAAGTATTAATCTCGTGGGACGGCACGGATGTGTACCAGGTCAATGCATCTCCGGTTAATGACTCCTGAAAATAATTTATGAGCATGGAGTCATTGTCAGCGATGGCCCGACATTTGTTGCAAAATGAGACTAAGTGATGCTGAGGATCAGTCGTCCCATCGTAAGGTATGCATTTTGGAGCTCTAACAGGGAAAGGTGATTTCTCTTTTTCTTCCTTTTTGGTAAAGTCGTAAAATCCTAATTTCTTACCAGTTGAGCTCGAGGACTTCTTTTTAATTACGTTCTTAAGCTCCTCTACGTTTTTCTGCAGTTCTTTGAATGCTAAAGGATCTAGGTATTGAATTGTCTGCGACTGATGCTCTCTTTGTGTTTCTAGCGAAGTAGGGGCATAGGTTGGTTCTTGGAATTGGCCCTGGAAATACGGTTGCGGGATAGGCTGATAGCTTTGGTTCAACTGAGCTCCCCCATGAGTAACCGACTGTCCTCTGTATGGGTCAACAATCGGGCTTAAGGTAGGCGGCGGATAAGCCTGCTGATAGCGCGGTTCTTGATAAGAATTTCTAAGGCCCATGGGGTTAGTAACTTGCGCGTTCTAGATCGGGGGATTTTGCTCCGTATTGGGCACCTGATAGATCGGGACTGTTTGGTTTTGATAAGTGGGAGGCCCCCCTCGTATTGAATCGGCTGGGGGTATAACATACCAGTGTCGATCATTACAGGGTTGTAAGGAGCTTGGTTCATTGGTGGAGGAGTCATTACCTGGAATTGGGGCCATCTCATATTGTAGGTAGGTATCTAGTGTCCCTGCATGGATTAAAGGGTTTTGGTGCAAGGTATTAGATGTTGCCGACCGACCCACGTTCACTGGACCACGACTCACCTGATGATATGGGTTTTCATTTATTGCAAAGGTTTGAGAAGGGGCGATGGTCCTAATTGGGGTTATGATAGGTGCATCAGTAGACATCCCGTACTGTGGGATAGAAGATGTAATTGGCTCGGTCTGGCTGATCAGGGAAGAATAGGGTATATAACCTGCGAGACAATAGGATTACTCCCGCGGAGAGAGTGATCTCTCAACGAAATATTATCGTGGACCCTATATCTTATAACCTGGCCAGTGGGACTGACTAAGTCCATGTAAGTAACCCCGGAATGCGAGGAACGTTGATTCTCCCCTGACGAAGGAGAAGGGGTGGACGTATTGGAGTGATTCTTCCCCATTGTAATGGTATTGGCTGGTAGCGGGCCTCCTTCGAAGAGGGACCGTCTTATCTATTGCGGGTCATAGCTTGAAGTTGCTAAGGATCCATCTAATACCCTAGAGGGTTATGGATTCTGCAGGGTTTGGTGTGACCCGCCAGCGGTGCGGATCACTAGTGGGGGTGAAAGGGGTTGAAAGTCGGACATTCCGAATGTCTGGCCCTCCATTTGTGAAGAAATGCTTAGATGAGGAGAGACAGAGTGAAGGGAAGAGAAGAGCACGCGTTATGTAATTTTGTTGGTGAAGGTTTGTTTCTAATGATGTAATGGGGGAAAGCTTAGTGGACGGTGCATTCGAACCTTAGGTTTAATTTCAGACTAGACTCATAATAACCCTAAACTGAATGGGGCACGGACATCTGATCATTGATTGGATGTTTGTGTCTTAGAATAAAATTCCAGAAAAACCCAAATAAGTGTTAGGAAAATAAAAGAGGTCCCATCACGATCGTCAGGCCGTCGGATGTGAATTTTGATCCCCCAAGGGGAGGGAAATCTCCATTCATCTATATGTGCTATTTAAATTTTACATCGAAAATGAGGATTCCGACTACCCTCAAAATCAACGGATCACGATCGCCAGCTACGGTAACAGCCGTAACACCGTTCTTCGACAAAAACCGAAGAAAAATGGGAGAAAATAAATGGGTGGGTTCTTCTCTCGTCTGATGTGCTGCCGGCAACACACGACGGTTTTCTAGTCACATTAATTTGGGTCTCTTTGGGTCTCTTTAATATTGGGTCAATTCAGGGTTATGAGTCATAATCCAAATAAGGTTAATCCTCACATAGCATAATCATGGTGTGTCCAAGCAAGACAAAATAATTAAAATAAAGAAAATAAAAAGGGGGGAGGTGCCAAATATTTAAGAAGAGGATCGGCCCCGTTCCCGGGTACCCCCTTCTAATCCCTTGGCAAAATAGGGCTTAAAGGCTGACTTTTCAAATCAAGATGATGATGCAAATGAGACTTTGACTTGTGATTTCTGTGTTTTTCGTGTGCGATACACGAGTGATAAAGTAAAACGCCGATGGGCTGCAATTGATTGAAGGTGGCCGATGGGCCGGTGTTTGTTTTAGAGGGCCGATGGGCTGTGATTGATTTAGGGTGGCCGATGGGCCGAAATAAAAATATGCAAAGTGTGTGAAATCACTCATCTCATCTAATTATTCTCATTTATTCAATTTTAGAAGTCATTTCTTTATTCCCGTTTATCATTAAGTTCAATTAAATATTTGGCACCTGAGGTGGAGGAAGAAATAAAGGAAAAAATCTTTTTGGGTTTATTTTGTTGGTTTTATAGGTTTTAAGGATTTTTTTTATATTGGGCTAGAAGGGCCTAACTAGGGGATTTTACTTGGATTTACGTGATTAATGCTTTATTACTGATCATCGGATTAACCCTAACCTAAGGTCCTAGATCGTCCACATCAGCTCTCCCAGTCCCCTAACGGAACAGGAAAAGTGATGGAGCGAAGCCTAATGCTCTAAGTTACCTAACGAGGAAATCCGATCTAATCTTAGGGTGCAAATAGCCTAAGTTTGATGGTTCGTGCGCCTAAACAATTTGTTAATTAAGGTTTTAGCCGATTCGGTTTGTTTTAAGTTATGAGTTGATTAAGAGTGATTTAGGGATGTTTTAAGGTTCTACTTAAGTTGTTTAAGGCTCGGGGATTTCAAGTTTTAATTCGAGAAGTGAAATGATGTCAGAATCGACGAACAGGGTTGGCGGAGGACTTGGGTGCCCAGGGGGTGGCGCCTAGGTCACTCTGGTGAATTGGGTGCCCAGGCAGTGGCGCCCAAGTGGCTGTTTCTTGGTGGTTTGGCTAGTGGCGGTGGTATCGTTGTTATCTTCGGAATCCCGGGGATTCTTACTTGATGAATTTTAATGTTCCAAATTGTTTTAATTCTCTGGTGTTCAAATGTTAAAATTATTCGGATCCGGATTTTGAAACAAAACCAAGAATTTGCGCTTTAGTGCAAATGAAAGGATAGGCACCAAGGGGGTGGCGCCCAAGTAATGGCTTGTGATCTTCAGGTATTCCAGATGGGACTAAGTTTTCGGTTTTTGGGATCTAGGAATTATGTTGGGTTCTGGTTTTAGTTAATTTAAGTTATAAGGTGTTTAGTTATTTGTTTTTGGTCGAGGTAGTAGGTCGGGGTGAAAGTGTAGGATAGGCGCCACAGGGGTGGTGCCTACGTGGTTGTTTGTTGGTTCGTAAGGGTTTTGGGTGCTAAATCCGAATCGATTAAAGTCTTAAGTATTAAGTATTTTAAGTTAAAAGTGTTTTAATATGTGGATTGGGATTGGTTTGAAAGTTAATTAATTAAGCTAAGTTGTTGGTCGGGGTTTTTATGAAAAAAGGTAGGCTGGGCGCCCAGGGGGTGGTGCCCAGGTGGAAATGGAGGATAGGCGCCCAGGGGGTGGCGCCCAAGTGGACTGTTCTGTGGTTCGTGTGGTCTTATGTTTTTAGGTGAATTTAAGTCCGAATTGGTTAAGGTTTCAAGTCTGTTGATATTAAAGTGTTTTAATGTTAATTGGGGTTAGTTTGAATATTAATTAGGCTAAGTTGTTGGTCGGGGTTTTTAAGAAACCAGGTAGGCTGGGCGCCCCGAGTGTGGTGCCCAGGTGGAAATGGAAGATAGGCGCCCTGGGGGTGGCGCCCAAGTGGACTTGTTCTGTGGTTCGGGTCGGTTTCGTATTTTTTAGGTTGATTTGAGGTTGAACTTTTATGGTTTGATGTATTTTAAAATAAAAGTGTTTTGCTGTGTTGTTAGGATTAAATTAGGTTCTAATTAATTAGGTCTCTTTGTGATTCGGGAGGCTAGACGCCCAGAGGGTAGTGCCTAGGCGGATAGTTTTTTAAGTTTGAGTTGGTTCAATGATCTTTAAGTTAATTTGAAGTCGGACTTCTGACTTCAATTGTTTTAAATTCAATGGGATTCTAAAGTGTTGATTATGATTGAATTCGGGTTTAGTTTCAAGTGGGGTTTCTTAGTGATTGGGTAGGATAAGCGCCCAGAGGGTGGTGCCCAAGTGGATGTGGAAGGATGGGCGCACAGGGGGTGGCGCCCAGGTGTCTGTTTTTATGGTTCGAATTGATTTTATGCTTTTGAGTGAATTCAAGATCAAATTGATTGAGGTTTCAAGTCTTTTTAAATTGACAATGTTTTAATGTATTGGTTCGGGTCTAATTAGTTAAGTTTTAATTTCAATTGATGGCCTCCAAGGAAATGGGGTAGGATAGGCGCCACAGGGGTGGTGTCCAGGTGTCTCGGAAGGATGGGCGCCCAGGGGGTGGCGCCCAGGTGGACTATTTTGGGTTTTGTTGGTTTTGTGCTTTTAAGTTGATTCGAGTTCGAATTGATTAGGGTTTCAGGTTTCTTAAGTCTAAAAGTGTTTTATTATGTTAATTAGGATTAAATTTGGGTTGTGATTAATTAGAAGTTTTAATTAAGGGTTCCTTAGTGATGGGGTAGGATGGGTGCCAAGAGGGTGATGCCTAGGTGTCTCGGAAGGATGGGCGCCCAGGGGGTGGCGCCCAGGTGGACTGTTTTGGGTTTTGTTGGTTTTGTGCTTTAGAGTTAATTAGAGGTTGAGTTTATTAGGGTTTTAGTTATTTCAGGTTTAAAATGTTTTACTGTGTTGATTCGGATTAGTTTAAGGTTTTAATTAATTAGTTCAACCGGGGTGTCTTAGAGAATGAAGAGGTTGGGCGCCCAGAGGGTGGCGCCCAAGTGGTTGTGGAAGGATGGGCGCCCAGGTGACTGTGTTTTGGGTTTTAGGTGTTTTATGTTCTTAGTTGCTTTTAATCCGAATTAATTAGGCCCTTAAAGGGATTAAAGGTGTTCTTAATGATTTGATGGTTCTTAAGTTGATTAATTATGATGTTCTAATTAATCTTGGGGTTTATCCTACTTAGGCGCTAAATTCGAAAACCTAGACTATCTAACTATTATTTTTGGGTTTTCTGGATATCTTTTAATTTGTTTGGTTTCCCCTCTAATTTAGTAAGAAGTAAGGAAAGAGAAGAAGTGATTTTATGTTTTATGATACTTTTTTGGGTTTTTTGTATGACTCTACGATTCAAGTGATATGATGCGAAGTGTGACAAAAATGGTAATTCGAAGTTTAGAACACATCAAACAGCCAAACATATCATTATCAAACAGTTTCTAAGTAAACTAAATGCGGAAGATCGGAAGTTATGCACGAAGGTGGAAAAAATCCACTTGGTGTGGCGCCTAACCTGCTCAGTCAGGGTTTTCAATGGATCACAATGAATGCACAAAAATCTTAGTATTTTCAACACAATTTCCGATATTCAACGACTGATGCGAATTCCTAATGCGAACTATTAACGATGCACCTAGCAAATCTACGAGAAAACGATGCAACGGGCGAAGATTTAGAACCGGGACCCAGTCTCAGAAGGGTAGGCGCCCAGGGGGTGGCGCCCAGCCTATCCGGGAGAGGGCAGGCTCCCAACCTATCCGGGAGAGGGCAGGCGCCCAAGGAGTGGCGCCCAGCCTTTCTGCCAAGGGCTTCTCGCGATCTCTTTGATATAAATGATAATAATGATACTGTTAACGCGAGATCTAACCTAGTTATGTAATTAGAATTACGAAATCAATGCAGATCTACTATATTAGAATGAACCTAAACATGTTTCTTGCAAGATGAGATGCTAAATCAGTTTTAACACAAGCTAATGTAGATCTATGATGCCTAAGTGATCCTAAACATATTTCTAAGCATTTATGCCAATGGAATGCAGTAAAAGAAAGGGGAGATCTAGGAATACCGGTATATGACGCGTTTCTCAAGTTCCTAGAATGAAGCTTTCGCGAAATCCTATAGCCCCAGTTGAAGATATAGAAGCCTTCTTCTTTACCTCTTCTTCTTCTTCTCTAGATCTGAAACTCTTTCTCTAATGGTGGCTACCTTTTTTCTTCTTCCTTATTCTCTATTTTCTCTCTTTTTCTTTTTTAGGGTAGCTCCTCTTGCAAATGGGGTTAAGAAGGATTATATATAGGCTTTGGGACGAGTTTAGGAGGGCTAGGGCTTCAGTAATTCGTGCTTCTAGAAGGTCTCACGCATCCCAAGGCGGCTTAAGTGGGCGCCCATGGGGTGGCGCCCACATGGTTTGCGCAGTCTGGGTGCCCACAGGGTGGCGCCCAGGTGGAACTCAGGGCTGGGCGCCACATGGGTGGTGCCTAGGTGGTTCGGTTCGTCTTCGGAGCATGGTCCCTATGTTTGAGTGGTCCCGGGCTACTTTCAAGCCATTCTAGTGGAATTTGGAAGGTGGGCGCCCACCATGGGGTGCCTAGATGACTTGAACAGTGTGGCCGCCACAGGGCTGGTGCCTATGTGGAATTCAGAAGGGTGGGTGCCACATGGGTGGTGCCCAAGTGGAGTCGATTCATTTTTGGAGTTCGGTCCCTACGTTGAATGGCCCAGGCCTGTTTTCAGCCCAACTATTGGAATTCAGAGGGTGGGTGCCCACCATGAGGTGCCTAGGTGGCCCTGGGTAGTATACATGGGGCGTCTAGGTGGATTTTAGTAGCCTGGGCGCTACAAGGGTGGTGCCTAGGTGATTTTGACCTCCTATTGGGACAAACTTTGGAAGCCCATAACTTTCGACCCGCTTATCAGATTTGGACGTTCTATATATCGTCGGAAAGCTCTCGGAGTCAAGAATCCAATGGTCTAAATGTCCTGATGATATTAGGGGTTGAGGAAAAAAAGGGGGAACCTATGGACCAATGGAACCGGCTTCGTAACTTAGGCTAATCGGGTGACGTTAGGGAAAATTAGGGTTTGAGAAGTGTGGGCGCCCAGCCTAGGGCGACTATTGTTAGTGCCACATGTACATGTGCACTGTTTTTATTGTCAATTCCGTGCCAAAGAGTTCCGAAGACATTGTCTCTTAAGTACTTCAAAGAAGATTCAATTCAAGATGACTGTCAAAGCTTTTTGGAAATGCCAGGATTCGTCAAAGATCAACATCAAGCCGTGCCAACCAAGATCAGGTAATTGGGACCGAAACCATGCCCCTAAGTGACCCTAAAAACCATAGGCTAAATTGTTATTTTGAAAGGTTTTATATGATATATTTTTTAGCTTGTTTAAAACTAAAAAATGACCCCAGATTTCAGCCAGCTGACCTCATGCGGTTAGCAGTCCATGCCCCTAAGTCCACCTGTCCGAAGGCATCCAACATGATCATAACACCAGGTCACATTGAGGCTTAGTAAACATGAGTATGTATAGAAACTTAACAATAAACAATGTTTTATTTAAATTAATAAAGAAATGTACAGTTGTCAAAACCGGTGTGCTTTTGATTTCTTTAATAATTTTTCTACAAAAGTTCCCTCATATGCATACTCATGATTCTTATAAGGCCTCACCAAAACATTGCTTATGTCAGGGTCTTTATCAAATTTCAAACGTAGGAATAGTGTTCTTGTCAGGTGCACCCTACCATATCTTAAGTTACCGTTGGAACTATCTGTTGGATTTAATAGTGTTCCTGTCAGATGCACCCTACCATGTCTTAAGTTACTGTTGGAACTATCCGTTGGATTTAATAGTGTTCCTGTCAGGTGCACCCTACCATGCCTTAAGTTACCGTTGGAACTATCCGTTGGATGTTTTCTATAAATACCTGAAGCTCGTTTTCAACATAGAAAAGTCCAATTTTGAAGAGCCTTTATTCCAAATTCTTGTAAACCTTTCTCAAGCTCTCAAAGCTTCTTCCAAACACACTTAGATCCTATCTTGGCAAATCCAAGGGCTTACTTAACTCTAAGGAGTGTGCTTTGAGAAGCCAAATCTAGGGTATTCTAATCCTTAAAGGTATCCCTCATTTCTGCCCTAGAAATCAAACCTCTACAACTTGGTTATGCATCTCAAAGGAGTTTCATCATCAACACCAAGCTAGCTGGAAGAGGTAAAAAGCTTCGATCACGGTCAAAAGCTTCTTCGAACACTTTCGATCTTCATCAAAGGCAAGTGTTCGCCCTCCATTCAAATTTATATCTTCGTGACAGTGGATTGAATCTGTGTGTGTCAACCACTCTAAAAATTGTGTGTGGGGATTAGATCTGTGTGATCGAACCTCAGTAACAAAATTGAATTAGAATCAGTACTTGTGTAGTTTGATTCTTTATAGTGGAACCAAGGGACTGTGTGACCCTTGAGAGTGGATGTAGGTCTGTGTGACTGAACCACTATAAATCTCTTGTGTCATTTTTATCTCTTGTGCTTATTATCTTGTTTCAAATTAGAGTTTCTCTGATTATTTAAACACACACACATTGAACTTATAATTCATACAAGTTATTTTGTTATGTGTGATTATCATTCCAAGTTGAGATTAAAAATTAGGCTAATAAGTTTAAGATTGGCATTAGAATTCCTTTTGTCCTATTCACCCCCCCCCCCCCTCTAGGACTTATTCATTGAACCTAGTAGCACTTTCACCTATGTGGTTCTGGAAACTGTGGGCGCCCAACCTAGGGCACCTATGTGCTTTTCAGTAGGTGGGGCGCCACTTGGGTGGTGCCTAAACGGATTTCGTCATTTCTTATCTTTGGAAGTTCATAACTTTCGACCCGTTGGCCGGATTTGGATATTCTATATATGGTCGGAAAGCTCTTGGAACGTAGAATCTTATGGTCTATAGATCCTAATGGTCAGAGGTTAGGAAAATAAGGGATACTTGGATCAATGATTCTAACCCCTTAACTCATGTTAATCGCATTGTACTTAGGGAAACTATGTGTAATCTCTTTAGGAACAACCTGAGTGTGTTCTATATAGTCTGGAAGGGGCTTGGATAGCGTTGTAGTCCATTCCTTGGATGAGTAGCGAGTCGAACTCGAGATCTCAACGCGATTCGGCCTATTCTCTCACAATTTTTATGAATCGTCGAACTAAGTCTAAAATTATCAACAAGCATCTTCATCGTCATTAACTAATTTGAATTATGCCATTAATCGTTCAATTATGGGTGGAATGGGGGCATCATTATATATGATAAGTATTTAAGGCTATCATAGGGGGCCAAAATGAGGTGTCTACACCGCCGACTTGCACCAGACCACGGCAGGGGACCCACACTCGAACTAGTCGAGAGTCGGCTCTGATACCATTTGTAACGCCCCACCCTTCACACATGCATGATATTGTCCGCTTTGGCCCACGTCCACGCGCGAGGACTTCCCAGAAGGTCACCCATCCTAGTACTGCTCCCGCCCAAGCACGCTTAACTTCGAAGTTTTTACGTTTTCCGGGGCCGCACGGTTTTAAAAGGCCTCATGCAAGGTAAGGGTGTAAACTTTACATATAACCCCATTCACTTTCCTCTCTATAGTCGATGTGGGACTCCGGGGCATCACAATTGTGCAAGGCTTGTCAAATGGGTAAACAAATCAAGAAAAGTTTTAAAGGTATAAAAGATATATCCTCTGCTCGTCCTCTTGAACTCATTCATATGGACCTGCACTTGTACAGAGTATTGGTGGGAGAAAGTATATCCTAGTTATGGTTGATGATTATTCTAGATTTGGATGGGTAGCCTTTCTTCATGCAGAATCTGATGCAGTAGACAATATTATAAGGATTTGCAAGAAAATTCAAGTTGAGAAGGACTGCAAAATTAAGAAGATAAGATGTGATCATGGAGGCGAATTTGAAAATGAAAGATTAAAAGATTTCTGTGAAAGCCATGGGATTAGTCATCAATTTTCTGCTCCAAAAACTCCCCAGCAAAATGGAGTAACTGAAAGAAGAAATAGAGTTATTCAAGAAATGGCAAGAACCCTTCTTACTGAGAAAAATCTTCTTCGAATCTTATGGGCTGAAGCTATCAATACTGCTTGCTATCTTATTAATTGTGTTTATTTGACAAAGAACACTAACAAAACCCTTTATGAGCTGTATTTTGGAAGAAAACCAAATATGGGTTATCTAAAAGTGTTTGGTAGTAAGTGCTATATTTTAAGAGACAGAGGGCAGCTTGAAAAGTTCGATTCCAAATATGATGAAGGGATCTTCTTAGGGTATTCTGATAAAAGCAAGGCATATGGTGTTCAACCTCAGATCGATGGCTATTATGGAATCAACTCATGTTGTCTTTGACGAGACTAATCAAATTAAGAAAGATCTTCATGATGAAGAAGAGACCTTAGTTGAGCAGCCTATTTCATCTGAAATTGAAGAAGAAATCCCCTCTGTCCCTACTATGCCCACAAAGTTATTAAGGAATCACAACTTGGATAATGTCATTGGAGACATCACAAAAGGAGTCATGACAAGAAGACAGGTTCATAATCTGTGTGCTCACTATTTTTTTGTTTCACAAATTGAGCCCAAGAACTTCTCTGAAGCAGAAACCAAATCTGAATGGATGGATGCCATGCAAGAAGAATTAAATCAGTTTAAAAAGAATGATGTGTGGGATCTTGTACCTCTTCCTGAAGGCAAAAGTCAAATTGTCACCAAATGGATTTTCAAGAACAAGCTAGATGAATCATGAAATGTAATAAGGAACAAAGCTAGACTTGTAGCCAAAGGGTATGCTCAAGTTGAAGGAATTGATTTTGAGGAAACCTTTGCTCCTGTAGCTCGTTTGGAGTCTATTCGGATTTTATTGGCTTATGCCAGTAGCATGAAGATTAAACTGTTTCAAATGGATGTGAAGAGTGCCTTTTTAAATGGTGAAATTGAGGAAGATGTGTATGTTACTCAACCTCAAGGCTTCGAGGATCCTCATCACCCTGAATATGTATTTAAGTTGAAGAAGGCTCTCTATGGATTGAAACAAGCCCCAAGAGCCTGGTATGAAAAGCTTACAAGTCACTTACTTGAAAATGAATATGAGTGTGGAAATGTGGACAAGACTCTTTTCATTAAAAAGGTTGATAAAGATATTCTCATTGCTCAGATATATGTTGACGACATTGTTTTTGGATCCACATCTAATCAACTTGCTCAAGGATTTTCTAAATTGATGAGCTCCACTTTTGAAATGAGTCTGGTAGGGCCCCTACAATTCTTTCTAGGATTACAAGTTAGTCAGACTGATCATGGTATGTTTCTTAGTCAATCCAAGTTTGCTCTAGAAATAGTGAAAAAGTTTGGCTTAGGAGAATCTAAGACTAGTTGCAATCCCATGGGCTCCACTACTAAAATATCTAGTGATCTTCAGGGTAAGAAAGCTGACCAGAAACTTTATAGGAGCATGATAGGAATCCTTCTCTATCTCACTGCTAGCCGCCCTGATATCTCTTTTAGCGTTGGAATTGTGCTAGGTATCAATCTGATCCCCGAGAGTCTCACATTAAAGCTGTTAAACGTATGATAAAATATATTAATGAGACTTCTCATTATGGTATCTGGTATCCTCATGACTCAACTCTGCAATTAATTAGATATAGTGATGCAGATTGGGCAGGATCAATAGATGATAGGAAAAGCACTAGTGGCTGCTGCTATTTCTTAGGGAACTGCTTAGTAGCCTAGCATAGCAAAAAGCAAAATTCTGTATCCTTGTCTACTGCAGAAGCTGAATATATTGCTACAGGTAGCTGCTGTGCCCAATTGTTTTAGATGAAACAAACTTTGTTAGATTATAATGTTCCACAACAATGCATGCCTATCTGAAAGTCCTCGGGATCCTAACCCTAGAGGGGGGGTGAATAGGGTGAGCTACAACTATGACTAATTATGACCAATTTTAACTTCTTAGCATAAACTAGTCACATGTGATGATTAACAAACAAAATGCGAAAGCTAATACAAATACAATCACCACATAGCATGCACCACAACACCAATGTTTATAGTGGTTCGGCCTCAATGCCTACATCCACTACCGGCTTGTGAATCCAATCACCCCACCGGATTTCCACTATGTATGCTTTTTCAAAGGCTAAGCAATAACCTATACAATGTTGTTTTTCTAGGCTCAACAACAACCTTACAATGTGCTTTTCTAGGCTAAGCAATAACCTTTACAAAATGCTTTTCTTAGGCTAAGCAATAACCTTACAAGATGCTTTTCTTAGGCTAAGCAATAACCTTTACAAATCAATAATTCTCTAAGGAAGTGTTTACTCAACACTCTAAGAGATTACAATTTAAGCTCAAGTAAATTGCCTCTAAATAGGCGGATATGAAAGTGAATAACAAACTCACACAAACACTCTATGAATGCAAAGATGTATGCTTATGAGGTGTGTGTGTGATGACTTCAATCAAGTTTAAAATGAAGGCTCATTCATATGTATGCTCAAAGCAATTCAAAGTTTAAGACATATAAAAGATTTGAATGAAGTCTAATGCAAATCACATGTATGTTTTAATAACTTGTTTATGATATGAAAATCAAGAATCACAAGTTGTATGTAAAAGACTAACTTAGAACATGTGATGCATGTGCAATGTTGTTTTCAAAAACAAATAGATTTTACTAATGTTTAAATGAATGAAAACAACAAGCAAGTTTCAACCAAGACAAAGAATCATGCATGTAAAGAAAATCAAAGATTTAACCTAGGCATGATTAAGAAGGTTTTAAAAAAACAACTTGGATTGAAACAAAGTAAAGAATCCAATCTTAATTACATCAAAGATTAAGAGAAGAATGGATTCATCACTTCATAGTTATCATGTACAAAAACATTTACCAATTACTTAAACAAGACATGAAAACTATGATTAACAAAAGGTAAAGCTTACTTGGTGGTTTAACTCATTAATCCAAGCTTTAGCTCTCCTAATGACCTCCTAGCCTTTCCAACTTCTTCCCCTTTGTTTGGCTCCAAAATGCTCTCAAAGGCTCATTTGTTCAACATTTGAGAAGTTGGAAATGAATGGACTTTATAGGCAAAAAACAGTCCAACGGCTAGTTGTCTCGGTCGACCTAGAGGTGTCGGTTGACCGGGACAACACAACGGTCATATTTCTGACCGTTGGAAAATTTCTGCACAGAAACTTTCCACTTGCCCGACAGTGTTCCCGGTCGACCGGGACACAGGTCTCGGTCGACCGGCTACACTGCCGAGACACCCCATTTTGCAAAAATTCAATTTTTGCCTATTTGAAGGTATTTCTATGGGGGACCTTTTGGGCCATTAAATCAAGCTTAAATACATGTTTTAGAGATTCTAAAGGTTATTAAAACATGATTATAAGAAGCCTAAACAAATTTGAAAACTTTAAAACCATAGGCTAGCTTGATTTGAGAAAAACTCTTTTCAAATGAAATTGCATACAAAACTGATTCTAAAGGTGCTGAAAGTATGCAAACCTCAAACCTAAATACCTAACATGATTTTCCAAATGTAGTGCACAAGGAAATAGGTTTTCAAAAAGAGTTTGGGTTTCAAAACCAATGCATCCAACTTAAAAACCAAAACATGCATAAAGCAAAGACTTTTCCAAATCTTAAAAGCTATGCATGTATAAAACTAGATTTCAAGGTTTTCTAAAACAATGCTAGTGTGTGAATCCAAATGATGCTAAAGTACAAATGCATCCATCAAATTGCAAAAACAAAAGACCTAACAATCTCCCCCTTTGCAATTTGATGGCAACTTACTCATCATAGAAATTACACACTAAGTCTTCAGCTCCCCCTAAGCTGGACAAGTCTTGAAATCTTCTTGGATGCTCCTTCTCTTAGCTTGGGCTCTTGGGCTCTTTTCTTCAATCTTCTTGATGATTGGAGCTTGATCATTCTTCAAGCTTTCTCTTCTCATCTTCCTCTCTTTAGCCAAGCATCTTCTATAGCTCCAAGCTTTCTTTCTTCTATTTGCTCTCCCCCTTTGACCATGCCTCTTTCTTCCTTTGGCAAGGTATGTATTCTCTCCCCTTGTAGAAGATCATACACAACTCTCCCCTTTGGAAGCTTGGACTTTCTCTTCACCCTTTTGAGAACATGCATAATTTCTCCCCCTTTGCCATTAAATTGCAAAGGTACCTACACACATGAAACAAGGAAAATACCTTTAGTAGCACCTGTTAACAAATGAAATCGAAAATGAAATACATAACAGGCTATCATGTGAGGTAGTAGTCTCTAAGGGCTCAAAGGCATTCCAATGGTCAATTTGATCATAACTAATACTTCCTATGAAGGTTTACACTCCCCCTCAATCCATTCTCTTCTTTTGTCAAACTTTTGACAAAGATTTAACTATTAGGTGCAAGATGAAGATGGTTTAACCAAGTGAGGGTTAACTTCAAGGAAAGGATTAGATTCATTTAACTATTGAGCACAATATGATCAATTTACCAAAAGAGAGCTAGGACAAATGAGAGAAGCAATCATGGATATCAATTGAAACAAACATATCAATTGAGATTAAAGGATATGACTATTAACATAATCACTCTAAAATGGATTCAAGAATGTTACTTATTAGGAAAAATCCAAATTAGAGCTATCCATGATATGGGGTTTACTCAAACATAGCATCAATCAATATTACTTACGAAAAGCATATGCTATGTAAGTTTTGAACTCATTTCATTCAATCAATAAATATGACTATTAAAGTGCATGAAAGAGTGAAATGAAATTCAATCATGAAGCCAACCTCAAATAATAACCAACCAATATTATTAACACATAAACATGGTGGTCATGAGATTTACCTATGAGAGCAAAAAGAGGTGGCAATCATGAGCATTATGATGCTAATGGTGTGTGACGTGGAACAATTATATAACTATGAAGATTAGTCCAAAGCACACAAGGTCTATCACATACACAAGATAAGATATCAATTGGATATGAAATCAATGGAACATTATACCAAATGAAACCAATTGAATATGATAACATGAGTAAAAGCAAGGATGTGATACACTTCCATCAAGCATCATAAATGCATATTCATCACTTCAAATGATATTCCTAAAGAGCATAGTGATGAACAAGGCAAATTGCAATGCAAAAGGATAAAGCTTTGTAATGCATGCAATTTCCAAAGTGTCTAGATCATATGAATTCAACACTAAGAAATCCATCAAACAAGAGATATAACTATGAAATACAAGTAATGGATTTCAAAAAGGTTCATATGATCAAGAACACTAATATGAGGTTGAAACATGTATAAGGATGATATCAAGAGAATACACATGAATCAACATCATAACCATCCACAAAGAAATGACTATTAGGCATAGAGGATGGATTTGGGTTCTAGTATGGTTTTTACAAATACTACCAATATCACAACCATACATGGAACCAATTGTCATTTGCATATGAAAAAGAATGTAAACACATAAGCTAAGGATGCAAACAACATACATTTCCATTTCTAAAGATAATGAAACCAAAAGAAAAGGAAATGAGAACATGGAACATGCTTAGAAGAATATAACTAATGAGGTTAAAGAGCATTTCCATTCAACCAATCTTCAAATCATTTTGATAAACAAAATCCAACAATGAGCATAAAAAGAATGAATTTGAAGATCAATTTTCAACATTGTATTTTAAAAGATATAACTTAAATGAAACACATACAAGTTGATTTTTCAAAACAATGTTCTCCATATAAAAGTATACCTTATAAATCCATGGAAAAACTTGAATTGATTCAAATCATTTGATTTACAAAAAGGATCTAACTAAGACATCCATCAAATGATCTAACAACAATTGATCATGACAAATTAGCTATGAAAGCTTTTAACATCACAATCAATTAATCATGTAGAAATGCAATGCAAAACATATGAGTGCAACAAGCAAATCAAACATGATGAGATTATAATCAAAAGATTTTGAAAACCATGAAGTGTAACTTAGAATGGTGTATGAAAACAAAATCAATTGATCATAAATAAGCAATGCATCTTAAGAAATGTAACTAAGAGAGAACAAAATGCAAATGCAACATGACCAACAAAGAGATTTAACTTACAAAGAATAGGTTGGTCAATGAAGGTCCAAGACCCTAAGGTTTGTCTAAGTAGATGACTTTAGGAATCCACCTAAGGTCTTGGGAGGGTTGAACTTTGAGGTCTATTTTGGAATTCTCACCAACTAAAGGAGATTTAACTTGATAAATTTTCAATTTGAACTTATCACCAAGATATTTAGATTTCACTAAATTTAGCTTAGATTGGTGATTAGTCTTTTGATGTTGGTGAGTTTTCTTCTTAGGGGATTGATTCATTTTTCTTTTCTTCTTATTTTCTCCCTTTCTTTGACTTTTGAAATTTAGATTTAACTTTGTAATTTTCTTCAAAAGTTCTTTCATGTTTTGACTTAAGGGAGGTAGGTTGAGAAGCTTTTTGTTAATAGATTCTTTCAAACTTGGTTTGACTTGTTTAAGCTTTTTAGAATCTATCTTAGGAGACTCCATTTTAAAGGATTTAACTTGTTTAGTCTTTTTGGAGTTTTCCTTGATTTTTAGTGTCTTACCCTTCAAGTTTGATTTTACTTTCTTTGGTTCAAAGATGGGATTAGACACATGGCTTCTTTTTCTTAGTTTGCACTCAAATGTAAAATGTCCTTCAATGCCACAATAATTACATTTAGACTTGGGCAAAGAAGTGTGAGTGCTAGAGAATGAGGACTCACCTTTCACAAAAGTGTTGGTGAATTTAGGGTTATAAGACATATTCCTATTAAATCCAATACCCGTCCTATCTCCATGATGTTTACCCAATTTAAATAATTTTTCAAGTCTATCTTCACTTTGGGTAAACTTGCACTCATACTTTTGTTTATAGGTTTCAAGTTGAGTGACTTTGGTTATAAGGATTGAATTTTCATTTTTAACTTTTGAAAGTTCATTTTCAAGTTCCTTATATTTGATTAGCTCTTCATTGGCAAGTTGTAATTTATGTTTAAGGTCATTAACAACATTAGTTCCAAGCTCTTGAGTTTTTAACTTACTTTTGATCAACTTGGCTTCTAAGTTGTTAAAGTATTTATCTTGTCTTTTAATTGTATCTCTTAGGTTTAAATTTTCATTTTTAAACTCATCACAATTTATCTTAATCTCATTTAATTCATCTTGAGCATTTGATAAATTTTCCTTAGAGATAGTCAATTTAGATTCAAGATTGTTAGAGTCTTTATCTTGCCTTTTTATTTGATCTCTTAGAATTAAATTTTCCTTATTGACATTATCATAATCCATCTTTAATTCTCTTAGTTCATCTTGAATGTTAGATAGATTATTTAAAGAGATCATGAACTTAGATTCTACACAATTTATAAATTCATCTTTTTCTCTAAGTTCATTTTTAGAAGAGTCTAATTCTTGGTTTAGCCTTATAGAATCTTCTTTTAATCTTTTATTTTTCTTGGAAACCTCTAAGGACCATGTGTACAATTCCTCATAGGCTTCAAGTTCATCATATTCTTCTTCTTTTAATTCAAGTTGAGATTCTTTAATTTCAATTTTTGAATCTCCATAAGATGGAAGAATGAGGGGTCTAGAAGAATCTACAAGGTCTAGCATAGTGGAGTCCATTCTAATGATTTTCATATAAGGACAACTCTAGGGTTTTAACTCTAGGTTTTTACACCTAATCAAGAGTTCCAAACACTTGATCCTAAGGGATTAGAGCACTTTGCTCTGATACCAATTGAAAGTCCTCGGGATCCTAACCCTAGAGGGGGGGTGAATAGGGTGAGCTACAACTATGACTAATTATGACCAATTTTAACTTCTTAGCATAAACTAGTCACATGTGATGATTAACAAACAAAATGCGAAAGCTAATACAAATACAATCACCACATAGCATGCACCACAACACCAATGTTTATAGTGGTTCGGCCTCAATGCCTACATCCACTACCGGCTTGTGAATCCAATCACCCCACCGGATTTCCACTATGTATGCTTTTTCAAAGGCTAAGCAATAACCTATACAATGTTGTTTTTCTAGGCTCAACAACAACCTTACAATGTGCTTTTCTAGGCTAAGCAATAACCTTTACAAAATGCTTTTCTTAGGCTAAGCAATAACCTTACAAGATGCTTTTCTTAGGCTAAGCAATAACCTTTACAAATCAATAATTCTCTAAGGAAGTGTTTACTCAACACTCTAAGAGATTACAATTTAAGCTCAAGTAAATTGCCTCTAAATAGGCGGATATGAAAGTGAATAACAAACTCACACAAACACTCTATGAATGCAAAGATGTATGCTTATGAGGTGTGTGTGTGATGACTTCAATCAAGTTTAAAATGAAGGCTCATTCATATGTATGCTCAAAGCAATTCAAAGTTTAAGACATATAAAAGATTTGAATGAAGTCTAATGCAAATCACATGTATGTTTTAATAACTTGTTTATGATATGAAAATCAAGAATCACAAGTTGTATGTAAAAGACTAACTTAGAACATGTGATGCATGTGCAATGTTGTTTTCAAAAACAAATAGATTTTACTAATGTTTAAATGAATGAAAACAACAAGCAAGTTTCAACCAAGACAAAGAATCATGCATGTAAAGAAAATCAAAGATTTAACCTAGGCATGATTAAGAAGGTTTTAAAAAAACAACTTGGATTGAAACAAAGTAAAGAATCCAATCTTAATTACATCAAAGATTAAGAGAAGAATGGATTCATCACTTCATAGTTATCATGTACAAAAACATTTACCAATTACTTAAACAAGACATGAAAACTATGATTAACAAAAGGTAAAGCTTACTTGGTGGTTTAACTCATTAATCCAAGCTTTAGCTCTCCTAATGACCTCCTAGCCTTTCCAACTTCTTCCCCTTTGTTTGGCTCCAAAATGCTCTCAAAGGCTCATTTGTTCAACATTTGAGAAGTTGGAAATGAATGGACTTTATAGGCAAAAAACAGTCCAACGGCTAGTTGTCTCGGTCGACCTAGAGGTGTCGGTTGACCGGGACAACACAACGGTCATATTTCTGACCGTTGGAAAATTTCTGCACAGAAACTTTCCACTTGCCCGACAGTGTTCCCGGTCGACCGGGACACAGGTCTCGGTCGACCGGCTACACTGCCGAGACACCCCATTTTGCAAAAATTCAATTTTTGCCTATTTGAAGGTATTTCTATGGGGGACCTTTTGGGCCATTAAATCAAGCTTAAATACATGTTTTAGAGATTCTAAAGGTTATTAAAACATGATTATAAGAAGCCTAAACAAATTTGAAAACTTTAAAACCATAGGCTAGCTTGATTTGAGAAAAACTCTTTTCAAATGAAATTGCATACAAAACTGATTCTAAAGGTGCTGAAAGTATGCAAACCTCAAACCTAAATACCTAACATGATTTTCCAAATGTAGTGCACAAGGAAATAGGTTTTCAAAAAGAGTTTGGGTTTCAAAACCAATGCATCCAACTTAAAAACCAAAACATGCATAAAGCAAAGACTTTTCCAAATCTTAAAAGCTATGCATGTATAAAACTAGATTTCAAGGTTTTCTAAAACAATGCTAGTGTGTGAATCCAAATGATGCTAAAGTACAAATGCATCCATCAAATTGCAAAAACAAAAGACCTAACACTATCATGTGTGACAATTCTAGTGCCATTAGTATTTCTAAAAATCATGTTCAACACTCGCGCACTAAGCACATTGACATTCGCTATCATTTCTTGCGTGATCATGCTGACCAAGGCACTATTGAGTTAATGTTTGTTCCTACAGATACCCAATTGGCTGACTTGTTAACTAAACCCCTTGGAAATGATCGGTTCATAAAATTGAGACATCAATTGGGCATTGGCCCTTGCCCTGAATTCTAACTTCTTGTTGGCTAATCACATGTTCCACATTTTACTTTTATCATATCTCTTATAAACAGGTGCTACTAACAAGGTTGTGTGTTTTATCTTTGATGGGCAGGCTCCTTTGCAATTAGATGTCAAAGGGGGAGAGAAATATCAAGTGTTCCTCAAGGTGTTCACCAATTGAGGGGGAGAAGATTCAAGGGTTGCTAATGTTGAGGGGGAGTAGCTTTGCCTAGAGTGTTATTTTGTGTAGCTTCTAGGTTTGGTCGTCTTAAGTCGTCGCTCTCGCAAGGAAAATCCAAAGCTCCAAAATATCCAAATGCTCCCGAATATCCAAAGCTCCTTAATTATCCAAAGCTCCTTAAATATCCAAAGTAGTTGCTGTTCAAGATTCAAAGGAGATTGAGAGAGAGTTCAAGCTTCAAGAGTTGCCATCAAATTGCAAAGGGGGAGATTGTTAGAGTTTTTGTTTTGTTGCAATTTAATAGGATGCATTCATTTTCATAAGCTTGTCCTCTCATTCATTCATGTCCTTATTCTTAGGATCTTCATGCATATTTCTCTTTCTTAATCTTTGTTTTTATCATATGATATGCATGATTTTCAATTCAGGTTTGTCTCTTAAGATATTGGAGTATTTGATTTCAAAAATCAATCAAGTTTTCCAAAGGTTCTTTCTTTAAAATCATTATTTTGATTTGGAGTTTTCATGGCTTTAGAAATTCTGTTTTCATCATTTTTCTGTCATGAATTCATTCTTGAGATAAGTGCCTCAAAGTCCCCAGGAATGATGCCCTCAATATTGCAAGTTTCTACAAAAATTCAGATTTCTGGGCATCACCAGGTCAACCTGCCTGTGTGGCCGGTCGACCAGGCCAAGGGACCCGGTCAACCGGGCACACTGCGGGTCGACAGGGTTTCTGAGCACCAACGGTCACTTTTCTAGCCATTGTGTGTACCCGGTCGACCCGGCCCTGTTCCAGGTCGACCGGGCACTAGCCGTTGGGAACTTTTTCTTTATAAAAAGTGGCTTTTTGTTTGAAAAAAGTTGTTCAACTTCAAGAGACTTTTGAGGCCAAGGACTTGCAACTTTTCCAGAGCATCTTTGAAGGGATTATGAAGCCATTCCATTGATTCAAACTTTGTTCTTCTAAATGGGTGTGCTTCTCTTATCCTAAGTCCTTTAAAAATCATGTTTTGGTTCTTTACCTTTGATTTTCTTCAATACATGATTAATTAGACGTTTTTCTATTGTAGTGTTGTTTTTCATAACATGCTTAGAACTGTAAACATCTCATAGCATTATGAATCCAACATATGGTCTTTGTTTCACATGAATGTGTTTTCTTGTTTCAATACCAACTTGTTAAGCCTTAGTTTATCTTCTTTGAAAACAAGTTAGTTCACTTTGTTAAATTCATGTGTTAGGCAAACAACTCTTTCTCAAACACATAATTATCATCTTTGCATTAATCAAGGTTTCATCTTTTCAAAAAGAGAAAGAGTAGTCTCTAGAAAATGCATTATTCATAGACTTTGTCATTCATATGCATGTTTCTAGAAGTTGAGATTTCATTTTCTACTTAGCCTATTTAGAGGCACTCTTCTGCATTTATATAGTTCTCTTAATCCATGCATTGATAGGCATATTTCTTAAGAGAGAAAATTTCTAGTTGTAAGGTTTATGCTTAGCCTTGAAAAGCATATGTTGTAAAGGTTTATGCTTAGCCTTGAAAAGCATAGTGATGAATTGTAAGGTTTGAGGTGATCTTAAACCTTAGTTGAGTTAGTGGAAATCCGGTTGGGACACCGGGAGTGGATGTAGGCATGTTGGCCGAACCACTATAAATGCTTGTGTTATGGTGATTGTTTTTATACTTACTTTTCATGGATGATGTTCTTTTGATTGATTTTATTATTCTTCTTCAAAGCATAAGAGATTTAAAAGCAAAGAGAATTAAAAATGGTCTAGGTATTTGAGCTCACCCTATTCACCCCCCCACTCTAGGATTTGATCTTGGACTTTCACCTTGGTCCGCTCGAACGCACCCCCTCTTGGGTATGGACCATTTTTGGAGCTCGGGAAAGGTTTTTAAGGGAACCCCTTGATATCGGGGAGAATTATTAGGCAATGTATGAATCCTATTCGAGAAAGAAACCACATCACAAAGATTCATCGAAGTCTTAGTAATCACCAAGGTGTGTAAGGAGCTTGGAATGTCCGTAAACTCAAAGAGTACCAAGTTATATCAAAATCGACATACGAGACCCCTATTCACTTTGGGCTAGATTTGAATCCCGATACTTGTTCCAAAATTTCAAAAGATCAACTATGTTTTCGATTATTTCAAATTGTCACATGTACTCCCGAAAATTCATGAATTATGGTTTATCATTCCCGAAAGCATTGAAATTGTACTTGTATTAATTGCGAGCCTCGAGATGCATTGCTCGACGTGAAATGACAGTGTGCCCTTGAGCACCCCCGTCCTGCCCGTTTATTTACTTGCATTTGGTTTACTTGTACATGTCTCGACTGGTATTTGACCTATGAGTCGGCACCACTAAGCTTGGATAATCATGTTGGTCTGATCCACCGACTTGGAGATCCCCCTCTTGTCCCGCCAGCTGTAATTTGGATCCCGCTACCCGGTTATTACCGTGGTCTTGTCCCGATGCCGCAGATTGCTACTGTGGTTCCCGATGCCCAGCTCGCTACCGTGGTCATGTATAGTATATATATATGTATTTATAAGATTCACTATTTCTCCTCACCTCGAGTGACTGAGATCAGTGTCTAGTTATTGCTCTGTCACTTTAGTGATAGAGGACTTAGCTTCATGTGGTTGTCATCTTGCTTTTTTTCCGTTTCCTTGGTTGCCTTACATGTTTTACAATGCCTACTTGTATTTGAATAAATGTTTTATCTCGTTTATAGAAATTGTTATTTAAACAGTTTTAAATGCTTTTGAAGGTAAATTCATTTATTATCATATTGTCATTGTACTTTATCCATTTGCCAAACCGTCGTGTTTGACCCACTCTTTGGTACTCAGGTCCCGTTGTTGGTTATCACGAGGAGGAGCATAAGGAGGCGGTCGGAGAACCGCAGCAGTTAGTTGAGTGGCATGCTGATGATGTCATTTAGACATTGGATTGCTAGAGAGATAACATTTTGGGAAAACTCTTAACCATTCTTTTGGGGATTGGTATTTTGTTCATATTGGCCTTGTTGGCCTTTATTTTTGGGAAGTGTAAATAAATGATCTTTGTATAAACTTTAACTTACTTTTGGGTAACATGCTAATGATCATTGCTCATTCTGATATAGTACTATACTTGTGTTATTATCTTTATGATTTGAGATGGATTGAATATTTAATTTGCTACACGCTTCTGCACTTAATAGAAATGTTCTTATATGGTTGTGATATCCTCACCGCGGACACCTGTGGGAAATTAAATAAAGGTATGGCATTAAACCGATGTGGTATTATCTCATCATTAGCGTCCCGATTCCGGATTAGTCCTTCGGGCCCGGTCCGGTGTCGCGACAGACTGGTATCAGAGCGAGACGTGTTTCAAGCAATTAAAAGAAACTAGAGATCCTAAGGACGTGGCGAGGATTCGTTAGACTCTTCATTAGCTAGTATCGTGTGAGCAATGTGACCCTTTATTTGGTTATTATGCGCTAACAATTTATTTTGTAGCATCATGCCACCTCGTAAGTGACCGGTAAATGGAAACCCTTCTGCAAGCAATAGTGATCATACAGAGCCACTTGAAGAGGATAGGGTTGATAACAACATGCCAAACCAATTCCAACAAATGATGCAGGCAATGCTTGACCAACAACGTCAGGCTAATGAGAATCAGGGAGATTGCAAGAGCAAATGCTCAAGAGAGACGAAGATCATACAAGAGAATTGGCAGAAATGCAAAGGCAGTTGTTAGAGGTATTACAAAGAAGGCCCGAACCGGTTCAACCCCAACCTGCTATCATCATCAATCAGAGACAACATGACCCAAATGCATTATTTGAGCAGTTTCGGAAGAGGGCTCCGAAAGAGTTTCTGGGAATAGAGGATCCATTGGCTGCAGATGATTGGCTAGAGCATACGGAGAACATATTTGAGATCTTCCAGTGTACCGGAGGAGAAAGAGTGAAACTAGCATCATCTCTCTTTAGCGGTACAACGGACAAATGGTGGAAGACGGTTAGGGAGGAATACAGGACTATGGCTGATGCAGAGGTTTGGGCAAACTTCAAGAGGCATTTCCATGATAAGTATGTACCCGCTCACATCAAGAGACAAAAGGCCATAGAATTTCAGCAGCTTGTGCAAGGGAGTATGACAGTCCTAGAGTACCTCACCAAGTTCGAGAGATTGTCCAGATATGCTCCGGAGTTAGTGGATACAGTTGAGAAGAAGATTACCAAGTTCTTTGATGGACTTAACCCTTTCATTGAGAGAGATACTACCGGAGTAGTACCACCTGCAACTTTCGATGAAGCGGTCAAGAGTGCCTATAAGTTTGAGAACTTTCACAACAAGATCCTTAGAGTCCAAGGCAAGGGACAAGCTCATCAGCAGAACTACCAGCAGAAGAATCATCAGAACAAGAGACAGAGGTCAGAACAGAATGCTCAGGGTCCCTTGGTTTGTACCCACTGTGGGAAGAACCATGAGAGTGCACAGTGTCGTACAGTGACAGGAGCGTGCTTCAGATGTGGTTCCATGACCCATCAGATGAGAGACTGTCCAAGGCAGAATAGACAGAATCAGCAGCAGCAGCAAGGGGCACAACGTCAAGCACCACCATAGAATGCAATCATTGTCCAGAATCAGGTAAGGCCACTACAGCAACAAGCACCACAACAGCAGCAGCATAGACCACAGCAACAACAACAGGCTCGTCAGCAGGGACAGAACCAAAATCAGCGTGCACCGCAACAACATAGGAATGCACAACAAGGCAGGCCACAACAAGCTCCAAATAGGCCACAACATCGAGGACAAATCTACGCGGTCAATAGAGCTGATGCAGAGGTAGCGGGAAATGTAGTGGAATGTACACTTATTGTTTGTGGGATAAGAGCTAGGATTTTATTTGACCCTAGCTCTACACATTCATTCTTATCCCATGAATTTTCTAAGTTGATTGATATGCATTGTAGAGAACTTGAGTTCATTTTGAGTATGGCAACCCCAGTAGGCAAACAAGTTAGTTGTAGAACATATTACCCTAGTTGCACAGTTCAGATAGGAGAAGTGGTTCTAACCGTAGATCTCATTCTATTAGAGATGTTCGATTTTGATGTCATCCTAGGGATGGATTGGCTGGCAGGATACCATGCCACAATGGATTGTTTCCATAAGACCTTGACTTTCAAGTTAGATGAGACACTAGCAGGGGTGTTATTTCAAGGAGAGAGGAGGAGTCCTCGTGCAGGGTTGGTCTCAGCATTGAAGGCTGATAGACTATTGAGAAGTGGTTGTGAAGCATATTTGGCGTTTATCACGGAGGATAAACGGTCCCAAGGGGTGGAGGAGATCCCAATTGTTTGGGAATTCCCGGATGTTTTTCCGGAGGAGATTCCAGGGTTACCACCCACCGGAGAGATTGATTTCACTATCGAGTTGTTACCAGGGACCGCTCCAATATCTATTTCACCATATAGAATGGCTCCAGCAGAGTTGGGAGCATTGGAGACTCAGTTGCAAGAATTGTTAGACAAAGGTTTTGTGAGACCGAGTATTTCACCATGGGGAGCTCTAGTCTTGTTTGTCAAGAAGTGTAAGAACCCGACCCCTAATCTCTTGGATTAGTGTTGTTTTATTTGTGGATTAGTTTCTCCTAGTGGGATTAGTATTTGTTGGGTTGAGTTTGTGAGCTAGATTGAGTTTTCTTCTAGTTTTGGGCTTTTGAGTGCTTTGGCAGCTTGTGGGGCCCTTTGGGGGTTCCCTTTTCGGCTTTGCATTTTCTTGTGAGATTTTCCCGATTTGCTTCGTATTGTGTTTTTGGACCATTGCATTCATCTTGAGGAATCCTACAACTTTCATGTTTGATCCCATATCCATTTGAGAACCCGAAAACCGATTTCTTGGCCTTGAGGGCAAAACAGTCTTTTCTCACCAAATCTGTACCCAAAACTCGATATTCTCGAAATCCGTGAAACATATACTTTTTGGAAACTAGATATTTCGACGATCATTTCTTCCTTCTTCGTCGAATTCATCCGAGGTACCGAAAGAGATGATTTCAGCCCATTTAGCTCCTTTAGTTGTGGGACCCAACCCAACCCAACTCACTTGTTAATAAAGGGGAAGCCATTAGCCATTCATTTCATCCTTCTTGTTCCAGCACAACCCTTTTGAGTCTAGGGTTTTCTTGCCTTTTCTTCTTCTTGCTTCTCCTCCTCTAATCCACACCAAGATTGGCATCAACCAAGAAATGGAACTCATCATCTTCTTCCTCATCTTGCAAGCTTCCCATTGATACCATTTGTGAATAGAACCCTCCATCACAAGACTTTCCTTGAACTTACTCTTGCCATTAGAGGACCTTCCAAGTAAGTGATTCTTCCCATCTTCTAGATTTGTAATCTTCTAGCCTTAGAGAAGCTCCACCTTGATTATTGGAAAGTTTCATTGTCATTTCATTGTTTAACCCATTTTTGGGTTGTTTTGGGGGTTTTTGTAGAGATTGTGGATCTTGAGCCTAAGAGGTGATTAGGAGCTTGATTTGCTTGATTAGAGTCAAAGGCAAGTGGATGAATGGATTGTTTTGATTGTTAACATGTTTGTGAGAAAAATCTTGTTTCATTAATGGTTTTGGTGATTTTTAATAGTTGTCTTTAACATGATTAATATTGATTTCAAGATGTGCTTATTGATGAGTTATTTCTCCCTTGTTAATCTCTTGGAAACGTATGCATCATATTGTCAAGGTTTCAAATGATTTCACATGAATGAGTTTTCTCCACCTTGTGATTAATTGTGAATGGAAAGAATGGAAAGAATGGAAAGAGAGGAACTTGAAATGAGGAGCTCTTTAGCTCATGTTATTGTCTTGGAAACATGTATTTAAACCATCTTGTTTATGGTTCTTTGTGATTGATTATATGTTGGAAGGAAAGGAAACAAAAAGGAGGAAAAATCAGCTTTCCCGGACCTGCTGTACCCAAGTCCGATCGATCGGACCTACAGGCCGATCGATCGGACTGTCAGTAACTGTAAGCCTTTTTGGGCCGATCGATCGGACCCTGTACATTTCAGTTTGAGTCCAGTGAAATTTGGTATTGTGTTTTTTTGGAAACCTTTGGGCCTTCTATGAGTCCTAGGGGTGTATACCTTAGTGTTAAGACCAATTGTACCCTAATCTAAGGTCTCTAAGACTAGGGAACTAAAAGAAAGAATGGTGTTGATTTAGACACTAATTCTTGGTTCTAGGTGGGACCTTGGCTACCCCTTTTGGACTGTTTGGACCAAGTGTGAGAATGTCTTGAGCCGACACGCCTCACGGTTGGTTCGGTGGCATCGAAGTTCAATCCATTTCAATCTTGAACGGGATGGAACGACGCGATATCTTCTTTATATCTAAACACAAGTCTATTTCCTTGGTTATCGCTAATTCTATTCCTTTCGATGAATGAATCGGTTGCTCGATGTTTCCGGAGTAATGTCATGCCTAGGATGGACCGTTTATAATCTTGATTCTTGCTATTGTAATATCTAGTACTACCCATAAGCTCATTTTAAGTTTGGAAAATAGTAAAAGTGCATAAGGAGCCCGGAATGTCTTCAAACTCAAGGAGTACCAAGTAATGATTGTAATCGACATACGGGACCCCTATTCACTTAAATAGATCTTGAAATTAATACTTTTCCCAAAATGGTTATAGTTCATTGTTTCACCTCTTTTCCCGAGATTTGCATTATATGACTTGTTTTCCCGAAAGCATTGGAGTTACTATAGTAACAGTCATTTGTCCCGAAGTGCATTGCATCAAATGATATGACAGTGTGCCCTTGAGCACCCCCGTTTTACCCGTTTATTTATTGTACTTGATTTACTTATTTCCCCGAAAACATTAAAGTTACACTAGTAACAGTTATTTGTCCCGAATGTATTGCCCGATATGAAGTGACAGTGTGCCCTTGAGCACCCCCGTTTTACCCGTTTACTTACTGTACTTGATTTACTTGCATATGTCTCGATTGGTTTTGACCTATGAGTCGGCATCACTAAGCTTGGATACCTTGTCGGTTTGATCCACCGACTTGGAAATCCCTCTCCCGTCCCGCCAGCTGCAGTTTGGATCCCGATACCCGGTTATTGCCGTGGTCCCGTCCCGATACCCGGTTCGCTACCGTGGTCCCGTTCCCGTTCCCGTATATTTATTATTGTATATATGATTTACGTTGAGTCTCCTCACCTTGTGTGACTGAGACCAACGTCCCGCTCTTGTCACTTCGGTGATAGAGGACTTAGCTTCTTGTGATTGCCATCTTGCCAGTTCCCGATTCCTTGGACACCCGATATGGTTTATATTGCTTACTTGTTTTCAGATAAATGATTCATTGCTTTTATGAAAGTTGTTATTTAAACAAGTGCTAATATTCTCCAATGTAAATTCAGTTATTATTATATTGTTTTCTGTTCTTGGTACCCCGCACATGTTTTAAATGAATGCCCGATCTGTTGGAGAACCATGCTTTTACATATATTCCATACGATCAATGATTTTGCTAGATTTATATGATTACACGTGTTTTAAAGGAATACTCGAATTGTTAAATATCCGTGCCTTGTTTTAAAGGACATTTGGTTTGTCAGATATCTATGTTTATACCTGTTTTTAAATGAATACCCGAATTGTTAAAATATCCATACTTTGGAATAGGTTTAAATGAACATTAGTCTTGTTGGATTTCTTTGGTTACACCTGTTTTAAACGATACCCGATTTATTAAATATCCATACTTCTACATAGGTTTCAAATGGACATTGGTTTTGCTAGACTGCTATGAATACCTGGTTTGTTGTATACTTGTGTTTTTACTTAAGTTTCAAATGAACGTTGTTTTGCCGTACCGCTATACTTATACATGTTTTAGACGAACACCCCATTGTCAAATATCTATGATTATAGATGATGTAAATGAATACATGTTTTATTAGATGTTCATGTTTTACCCGTGCTTGAAATGAATACAAGTTTTCCCCGAGATTCCCGACTTTGCACCCGTATAATTATATGCAGCATTTCGAGCAAATAGCATGATTTGTCATTTGTATTATTATTCGCTATATTGTGTTCTTTTCATCCACCTGCCAGACCGTCGTGTCTGACCCACTACTTTTGGTACTCAGGTTCAGATTTCTTCGCCCCGAGTTGAGTGTTTTTGTTGGCTGTGGAGCCATGCCTTGCAGGTTGTGTTGGGATTGGTGTATGCCCTAAAGCCCACTGACTGCACTCTCATCTTTGTAACTGGATATTTATTGGTTATTTAATGGAATGACTTCTTTCTCTTTATACTTGTGTATATGTATGGTTGTGTAAGGCCCATTGTTTTCTAGTAATGACTTAGGTGTGTAGTGGCTACACACAGTTAGGTCTGAGTCATGGACACTTGAAACAATAAACTTGTTCATAACTGAGAGATGGAGTTGGGCACTTCATCTTGGTATAAGTTATAATGAGATACTCTCCTGTGTTCAGGGTGACTTACCTTAGTCAAGGAGGTCTTTCCGGATTTATCTCATTAGTGCATGTGTCATGCATTGAACAAGACCACTTGTAGGTGTGATCTCTAAAATAGTACTATCACAGAGAGAGATCAAATCACCTCTTGCTACTGAGTGACCAGTGCTCTTAATCTTGAGCATTTGTGGATGAACTGACGAAGTCAAGTTCTTGTGCTTTAATTCACTATGGGTGAGATCCTGTTCATGGGTCAACAGCTCTGTGTTTTGGGTGCTTGGGCTTGATTAGTTGGGACGTGCAAATGCAATATGGAATCTATGCCATCACATGATGGAATGATCGTCCCCTTAGAATTATCCGATTAATCATCAGAATCTAAGATCTTAGTATATGGATGTTCCATATGGATATTGAACTTGTGGGTCGCTCCCTGGATCAAGAGAATGATATCCGGATGATGATTAAGTCAAGGGTATGAAGTTCTAAGGTTTAGATGTAATCAAGAAGGTAGATAGTACATCGGTTAACCTACTTGATTATGGATGTTACATAGAGGGGCATTATGGTCATTGTACTTGGTAGGTCAAAGACAATCGTCAGTCTATGATGAGCTTTAATTGCAATTTAATATTTGTCCCTGGAGTGCAACCATAACTCTTTAGTGGAATGAGTTAAGGTTAAAATGATCCTAGTGTTGTTATGGGGTTAGCATGGACATTTTGGTCATTTTGGGAGCCAAGGGCAAATATGTCTTTTGGTCCCTTCTCTAGCCACTTTCCTAGATTGGCAAGGTTTCCTAAATTGTTGAAATGTGTGGAGAAATAATTTTGAGTGTAAATTCAAATAGGCCCATGATGGCATACATGAATTATAACTCTAGATAAATTATTTAGTGCATGGGCCATAGTATATGTGGGCTAACCAATGTGGTCCCTAGTATGTGGGTCCCAAGTTTGTGTAGGTCCCATTAATTGGAAGGAGTTCTCTTTGTCCAAGCTTTCCTAAAGTTTAGTAGCTTTCTAATTCAATTTAGAAACTAAATGGAAAAAGGAAAGAGGGCTGGACGTCCATGAAGGAGTGTGGTTTCAATTTTGGAAAGTTCCTATTTTCTCTCCTTGGTTTCCTAGTTCTTTCAAGATACTTTCTCTCCAAGACATTCAGCATTATATATTGCTGGTTCCCTCTTTGGGCGTGGATTAACATTAAGAAAGAGAGGAGAGAAAACCCTCTTGGGGCGTGGGAGATCTTTTAGAGAGAGGAGACCAGCTACACCTTTCCTGGTTGGACGTCCATTGCACATAAAAAGTCTTCTTGCTGGTGCACGTTTTTGCTCCTGGAGAAAGACCATATCAGGTCTGGTTTTCTCACATAAAATCAAGGGAAAACAGTTAGGAGGAAGCCTAGTTTGTTCCCACCAGCAATAGCCAATCAGATTGTAGAAAGGGGAATAGAGGAGAAGACTAGAAGGAGCATTGTTGCAGAAAATTCCTGCAACCAGCACTGTCTTCTGCTGGCTGATATCAGACCTTTGCAGCATCCTTCTCAGAGGTTTTAAGTCTTCAAAACATCAGGTATAAGTTCTTCTATGTTTCTTATATGATTTAAACACATGTTGATCATGGTTTCATGGATTTATATGCATGTATTCATGGCTGGAATCAGATCTGTTTTTCTAGTTTTTTAAAACTTGAACAACCTCAAAGCAGCCATGTTAGTCTCTTTTAAGATCTGATATGCATATTCTATCAGGTTGTTTTGTCGGCTATGTCATGTAGACATTGAGCCTGATATCGGAGCTACGTCACACTTGGGTAGTAGTTTATAGCTTATTGTTGTATGGCTTTTATTAGCCTTTTCTTGGGATTCTTAATTAATGTACATTGATAATTGTAACTTGAACACATTTGGGAATGTAATATCCTGTTACTGTCAGCTCTGTAATTTATTGTGATGTTTACTCCAGTCTGAGATGATTCTTGATATAATAGCTATGGGCTAAAGGTTGAGTGCGACGCGGAATCCGATGGCCACGGACTTCGGGTCGCAACGCCACAAATGCTTCCGCAAAATATTCAGAATGTGTTGTCTTCACACACGCGGATCTTGGGAGAAGTAAAATATAATTATACCTTAATCCCATCTCCCGCCCCCGAGGTTTCGGTTCGGGGGCGTGACAAGAAGAAGGATGGTTTGATGAGAATGTGTATAGATTACAGAAGATTGAACCAAGTGACCATCAACAACAAATACCCATTGCCAAGGATAGATGAATTGTTTGATCAATTGCAAGGTGCATCATACTTTTCAAAGATTGATTTGAGATCCGGTTACCATCAGCTGAGAGTCAGAGAATCAGATGTGTTGAAAATAACTTTCCAGACAAGATATGACCACTATGAGTTCCTAGTGATGCCATTTGGGTTGACTAATGCACCGGCAGTGTTCATGGCGTTGATGAACAAGATATTTGCAGAGTATCTAGATCAGTTTGTTGTAGTATTCATAGATGACATTTTGGTGTACTCCAAGAGCAGAGGAGAGCATGAAGAGCATTTGAGGATAGCACTGCAACTCTTGAGAGAGAATCATCTGTATTCGAAGCTCAACAAGTGTGATTTATGGTTGGATCAAGTAGCATTTTTGGGGCACATCATCTCCAAAGAAGGTTTATCAGTGGATCCGTCCAAGATTGAAGTAGTTATGAGTTGGGAAAGACCGAAGACTGCATCAGAAATTAGAAGTTTTCTGGGTTTAGCAGGCTATTACAGGAGGTTTGTGCAGGGATTCTCGTCGATTGCGTCACCTTTGACGAAGTTGACAAGGAAGAATGTGCCATATGTGTGGACAGATTAGTGTGAAGAAAGTTTTCAAGAGCTAAAGAAGAGATTGACTACAGCACCAGTCCTTACTTTACCATCGGGAAGCTGCGGTTTTACCATTTTTACCGATGCTTTGAATGTTGGACTTGGTTGTGTGTTGATGCAAGAAGGAAAAGTGATTGCATATGGATCCCGACAGTTGAAAGATCACGAGAAGAACTATGCCACCCATGATCTTGAGTTAGCAGCGGTCGTCTTTGCGTTGAAAATGTGGAGACATTACCTCTATGGAGAGAAGTTTGAAGTCCACTCCGACCACCGCAGCTTACAATATTTATTTTCTCAGAAGGAATTGAACATGAGGCAGAGAAGATGGATCGAATATATCAAGGACTATGATTTTCCAATCAAGTACCACCCTGGGAAAGCTAATGTAGTTGCCGATGCCTTGAGCAGGAAATCAGTAGGCTTGGCAAATCTAAGTGGCACTTGTATCTTTGAACAATTTGAAGAGTTGAGTATAGACATGCAGCCACTAAGGAAGGGTGTTTTGTTAGCTAACATGACAGTGTCAGAGCCTTCTTTTATTCAAAAGATCAAGGACAGTCAGTTGCAAGATCCTGAGTTGGCCAAGATTTCAGAGCATCTAGCAGAACGTCCTGATTTCCGTATTGTTGATGGAGTTTTGTATTACCATGACCGTCTATGTGTACCAAATATTGAAGATTTGAGGAATGATATCTTGACCGAAGCTCACAGTACGAAGTTCTCTATGCATCCAGGCAGCACAAAGATGTATCAGAATTTGAAGGGCAGATTTTGGTGGAACAATATGAAGAGACAGATTGTAGCGTTTGTCTCACGTTGCATGACTTGTCAGTTGATAAAGGCAGAACATCAGAGGCCTCCAGGATCGTTACAACCGTTAGAGATCCCGAAATGGAAATGGGAGCACATTACCATGGACTTTATTTCGGGTCTACCGAGGACTAGTAGAGGCAACAATGCGATATGGGTCATTGTGGACCGACTCCCCAAGTCAGCTCATTTTATTTCGATGAGGACAGGGAAGAAGATGCACATGCTACCTTTGGCAGAGTTGTTTGTCAACAAGATTGTCAGTCGACAAGGACAGCCAGTTTCTATCACTTCTGACAGAGACAGCAGATTCGTCTCGAGGTTCTGGAAGACGCTACATGAGTCTATGGGTACGAGACTACAGTTTAGCATGGCTTATCACCCGTAGACAGATGGTCAATCAGAGAGGACAATTCAGACTCTTGAGGATATGCTTCGTGCTTGTGTGTTAGACTTCAAGACTCAATGGGATGAGACTCTACCATTGTGTGAGTTTGCTTACAACAATAGTTACCACTCGAGCATTGGGATGGCGCCTTTTGAGGCTTTGTATGGCAAAAGGTGTAGGACACCTGTATGTTGGGAAGATGTCAGAATTCAAAATTTCCATGGACCGACTATAGTAAGTGAAACCAGCGACAAAGTTAAGTTGATCCAATAACGTCTAAAAGTAGCTCGGAGTAGACAGAAAAGCTATGCAGATTCTCATAGAAGGGATTTACAGTTCAAAGAAGGAGACAAGATTTTCCTGAAGGTGTCACCTACGAGAGGAACTTTGAGATTTGGATAGAAGGGCAAGCTATCACGGAGATACATTGGACCATATGACATTGTGAGCAAGATCGGTGACGTGGCTTATAGATTAGCCTTACCACCCGAGCTATCCGGCATACACAACGTTTTCCATGTGTCTATGTTGAAGAAGTACGTCCCTGATCCTTCACATGTACTCCGACACGAGCCATTGGAGATCAGAGAGGAAGCTACTTATGTTGAGAAGCCCGTTCAGATCATCGATACGAAGGAACAAGAGTTGAGGATACGGACTATTCAGTGGGTAAAAGTACTATGGGAGAATCATGGACCGGAAGAGGCAACATGGGAATTACGAGACCAAGTACAAAAGAAGTATCCACATCTTCTACCTGAGGTAAGTTTTATATTTCATTTGGAGGACCAAATGCCCTAAGGGGTGGAGGATGTAAGACCCCGACCCGAGTGAACTCGATTAGTATTGATTAAGTGTGTTTTAGTTCTAAGCGTGTTTAGTAGTCTTTGTCTAAGTTGGGTTTGGAATAGCTTTTGAAATAGTTTTGGGGAATTTTAATTGCTTGTGCATAGTGGGGCCCTTTGGGGGTTCCTTTTTATGACTTTGCATGTGCTTGAGGATTTATCGGAGATTCTTGCATTCTTATTTTTAATCTCGTTTTATTTGTATTATTAATCTCTACAGCTTTTATGTTGATCCTGTCCCCGTTTGAGATCCTGAAACCCGATTTCATTGCCATGAGGGTAAAACAATCATTGTACACTAAATCTGTACCCAAAACTTGATATTCCCGAAATCCGTGAAACATATACTTTTTGGAAACTAGATATTTTGGCGATCATTTCTTCCTTCTTCGTCGAATTCGTCTGAGATCCCGAAAGCCAAGATTTCAGCCCTTGAATGTCTTAAGTAGTGGGACCCATCTCCATTTGCTTATAAAAGGAGACCCATCTTCCTCATTTTTCCTTTCCAGCACAAAAAGAGAGTCTAGGGTTTGTTTGGCAACTTTTCTTCTTCTTCTTGCTCTCTCCATCTCAATATCCTACTAATCTTGCACCAACATCAAAATGGAGATCATCATCTTCTTCTTCATCACCATAGCTCTCTATTGATACCATTTGTGAAGGAAACCCTCCATTCGAAGACCTTCATTGAACTTACTCTTGCCATTAGAGGACTTTACAAGTAAGTAATCCTTCCTTTCTTCTAGATTTGTATTCTTCTAGCGCTAGAGAAGCTTCATCTTCATTATTGTAAGGTTCCCCTTCTATTTCATTGTTTGACCATTTTAGGGTTTGTTTGTTTTTGGGGTTTTTGTTCATAGCTTGGATCTTTGGCTTGGAAGAATATTAGAGCTTGATTTCCTTTATTAGAAGACTCAAGGCAAGTGGATGAAATGATAGTTTGAACATTTAATGGTTTTATGAAGAAGGTGGTTGGTTTTGCTATTCATATCCATATTTATTAGCTTGCATTCATTGTGAAATAAATGCTCATGAAAGGCTTTTGTTAGCTCATTTTTTGTCATGGAAATGTGATTTATTGCCTTTATTTTATCTCTTGTTTATGGCTCAAATGAACCTTTGTGAATGTTGGGGTTTCTTCTCTTTCTTTGGTGTTGAATGTGAAGAAGAAGGTGTTTAGATTTAATGGTTATTGGAGTTTTGATGGAGGTTTTTATATGATTGTTTGAAGAGATTTAATGGTTGTTATAGGGAGGCAAGAAGGCCTTTTGTTGGAAGAAAACAAGTTTTGGAGATGAACGAGAAAAAGACCAGAATGACCATTCCTGGGTAGCAAAAATGACTGCCCGCTCGAGCGCGTATCAGGCCACTCGAGCGCACAGTCATTCTGACTACAGCTCGGGCAGCAGATTGGCTGCCCGCTCGAGCGCGCAGACGTTCTGTCTGCCCGTTCGTCTGTGCAGCCCAGGTCCGCTCAAGCGTATCTTGGTCCGCTCGAGCGCACACCCTCTCGGGTATGGACCATTTTTGGAGCTCGGGAAAGGTTTTTAAGGGAATCCCTTGATATCGGGGAGAATTATTAGGCAATGTATGAAGCCTATTCGAGAAAGAAACCACATCACAAAGATTCATCGAAGTCTTAGTAATCACCAAGGTGTGTAAGGAGCTTGGAATGTCCGTAAACTCAAAGAGTACCAAGTTATATCGAAATCGACATACGAGACCCCTATTCACTTTGGGCTAGATTTGAATCCCGATACTTGTTCCGAAATTTCAAAAGATCAACTATGTTTTCGATTATTTCAAATTGTCACATGTACTCCCGAAAATTCATGAATTATGGTTTATCATTCCCGAAAGCATTGAAAGTTGTACTTGTATTAATTGCGAGCGTCGAGATGCATTGCCCGACGTGAAATGACAGTGTGCCCTTGAGCACCCCCGTCCTGCCCGTTTATTTACCTGCATTTGGTTTACTTGTACATGTCTCGACTGGTATTTGACCTATGAGTCGGCACCACTAAGCTTGGATAATCATGTTGGTCTGATCCGCCGACTTGGAGATCCCCCTCTTGTCCCGCCAGCTGTAATTTGGATCCCGCTACCCGATTATTACCGTGGTCTTGTCCCGATGCCGCAGATTGCTACTGTGGTTCCCGATGCCCAGCTCGCTACCGTGGTCATGTATAGTATATGTATATGTATTTATAAGATTCACTATTTCTCCTCACCTCGAGTGACTGAGATCAGTGGCTAATTATTGCTCTGTCACTTTAGTGATAGAGGACTTAGCTTCATGTGGTTGTCATCTTGCTTTTTTCCCATTTCCTTGGTTACCTTACATGTTTTACAATGCCTACTTGTATTTGAATAAATGTTTTATCTCGTTTATAGAAATTGTTATTTAAACAGTTTTAAATGCTTTTGAAGGTAAATTCATTTATTACCATATTGTCATTGTACTTTATCCATTTGCCAAACTGTCGTGTTTGACCCACTCTTTGGTACTCATGTTCCGTTGTTGGTTATCACGCGGGGGAGCATGAGGAGGCGGTCGGAGAACCGCAGCAGTTAGTTGAGTGGCGTGCTGATGATGTCATTTAGACATTGGATTGCTAGAGAGATAACATTTTGGGAAAACTCTTAACCATTCTTTTGGGGATTGGTATTTTGTTCATATTGGCCTTGTTGGCCTCTATTTTTGGGAAGTGTAATTAAATTAATCTTTGTATAAACTTTAACTTACTTTTGGGTAACATCCTAATGATCATTGCTCATTCTGATACAGTACTATACTTGTGTTATTATCTTTATGATTTGAGATGGATTGAATATTTGATTTGCTACACGCTTCTGCACTTAATAGAAATGTTCTTATATGGTTGTGATATCCTCACCGCGGACACCTGTGGGAAATTAAATAAATGTATGACATTAAACCGATGTGGTATTATCTCATCATTAGTGTCCCGATTCCAGATTAGTCCTTCGGGCCCGGTCCGGGGCCGCGACAGACACGAACTGTAGAAACCCAAGTTGCAGGTTTCCGTCTGTTTGGTCGACCGAGACTTGTGCTCAGTCTACCGAGCATATGCAGGTCAGTCGACCGAGCTGAAAGTCCGAGATCCTAACCCTAGCGGGGGGGGTGAATAGGGTGAGCTACAAGTTAGAGACCAATAATGCCAAATTTTAACTTCTTTAAAATTAACTAGCCCTAGTGATGATTATCAAACAAGATGCGGAAGCTAACAAAAACAATTACCACAGGCATACACCATCACACAAAGATTTATAGTGGTTCGGCCTCAATGCCTACATCCACTATCGGCTTGTGAACCAACACCCCACCGGATTTTCACTATCTTTGCTTTTCAAAAGGTTAAGCAATAACCTTTACAACGATGTTTTTCTATGCTAAACAGCAACCTATCAATGTGCTTTTCTAGGCTAAGCAATAACCTTTACAAGATGTTTTTCCAAGGCTAAGCAATAACCTCTACACTAAGAAAGATTTCTCTCAAATAAGTGTCAACACAAACACTCACTAAGATACAATTTAAGCTCAATACATTTGCCTCTTAAATAGGCTGATATGAAAGTTTAAAACAAGATACAAACATACACAAAGAAATAGCTAAGGTTTGTGCTCAAAGTGTATGGATGTTTACTTCAATCAATTCCTAAAATGAAGTTCTTAAATGAATGCTTGGTGCATTTGAAAATCTAAGTACAGACATAGATGATTGAAGTGATAAGCTAATCACATGAAATATTCAAAACAACTTGCAAAGACATATTACACAAGTTGTATGAAGTTTAAAGACTAAAATACATGTGATTGAGACAAGAGTGTTTGCAAAACAATCTAATATGAATAAGTGATTTGGTGTCTGCAAAACAACTCATTTAAAGCTAGAAATCATGCAAATATGAAGTTACAAATAGTTAACCATGCATGGATTTTAAATGGAATGAAAATCAATCTAAACTTGAAAGATATATCTTTAAATCTCAAACATTTTGATTTCCAATAGCCCTCTAACTTTCTCAGCTTACTCCTCTTCCTTAGGTTTCAAAATGGTTCCAAAGAATCACTCAACAAGCCTCTAGAAAGAAAGGAATGAAATGGACTTTTATAGAAAAAAACAGTCCAATAGCTAGTTGGCTCGGTCGACCCCATGACCCTCAGGTCGACCAGGCCCAATGGTCATATTAGCCAACGGCTAGTTTCCCCGGTCGACCTAGACAGGGCTCGGTAGACCGGGTATACTGGCCAAAAATCCCAACGGCTAGTTGGCTCGGTCGATCGGGTGCAGGGGTCGGTCGACCGGGTAAATTGTTATGGGTTGAGTTCCTGCAGAAATTGCAATTTTCCAAAGATGAAACTTGGAACTCATGGCCAGTGAGATTTAAGCAAAATAACAAGATTCTAAAAGTGAGGAATGTATACAAATCACAAACCTAGATGTCTAACTCGATTTTCCAAAATTATGCATGAAGAACTAGGTTTTCAAAAGTGCATTTTAAGTTCTAAAACATGCATGATTAAATCATTTGAAAATCAAATGCAAATGCAAGCTAGAAACTTAGATTTCAAAGTCCAAACTAAGATGCATGAGTGTGTGATCAAATGATGGTGAAAGTGATAGCGTATCCATTAAATTAGCAACAAACAAAAACCTAACAATCTCCCCCTTTGCAATTTGATGGCAACTAAGATGATCACAACACTTCTAGGACTTTGGCTTTTCTAAACGGCTCTGTTCTTAAAATCTCTTGAATGTTGCTTAAATTGAATGACCGATTCGTCGTGAGCTTTAACTTTTTCTTTTCAAGATTTCTCCCCCTTCGTTAGAGTTCTCTCTCCTTGCTCTTCGCATTTAAGTGTTCTTCCTCTTTAGTCTATGAACAGATCTCCCCCTTGGTTAGATCTAAATTTCTCTCCCCCTTTGTTTGATTTTCTCTTTGTCGGATCTTCTGATCTTCTCTCCCCATTTGTCATCAAATTGCAAAGGAACCTGTATACATGAGAAAGCAAATACCTTTCAGTATCACCTATTACCAAATGAGATCTAAAATGTAGTGCGAAACAGGTTATCATGTATATTGGTTTGTCTATGCATTGTTTGAATGAAGCTAAGACAAAAAATATTAATTGAGAGAATATACAGTTCAAAGCATCATGACATTCATCAAGAGGAATATAACAAGAAGATAAGAGATGCCCCCCCACAAAAAGAAATGCCCTCCTAGGATCTAAGAAGAACTTGTAGGAGATGGGGGCATCACATCATCATGGCGTCTGCAATTGCTGGAGATGTTCGAGAGATATTTCAGGGTTTTCTTCATCATCCCTTAAACCTCTTACCTAAACTCCTGAAACTCTGTGCGCATGGAAACAACTACTTGCTCCACAGACGTCATGCGATCCTCCAAGGTACGCTGCTGAGGAGGCTGGGGCTCTGGCTGACGAGGCTGGGGCTGCTGTTGATCTGGAATCTCTGTCTCTGCAGCCTCAATCTCAGCATCTCCTTCTGCAACGGAATTTACTCTCTATGGTGGTGGAAGCTTCATCAAGAGAATATTCATTTTGTTGAAGACCGTTGTAGACTCAGGTCTCTCAAAAGCAGGAGGAATCACACCAAAAGATCTGGTGATCTGGGTAATGAGAAACCCGAAAGGAGTAGCACAAGGCTGAGAGCCTGTGATAACCTGGATGATATGGTGCATGATAACTGAAGGAAGGCACATAGGAACACCGGTAATCACATTGTATAGGAGATTTGTCATGTAGGGAGTTACTTCAGTCCTGTTCCCTTCCCTAGGATAGATGGAATGTGTAAAGATGATATGAATAATACAAAGGGAAGGGATCATAGATGAGGCGTGAAGGCAATTTTTGGCAGACCAATCCTCAAGTTTACCACAAAGAGCTCGAGCCACTGACTCTCTCTCATCAAGAGGCAGAACTTCTGAAATAAACCTTGGGCCATCAGACCTAGGGATGCCTAAGATGGAGGAGATCATATCAATGGTGACCACTTCTTCACCATGAAGGAATCTAGTAGTAAACAAATTAGTTGTGGAGGCACAAATAGACTCATAAAGGCCTTGGACTGATGAAGCATAGGTGTTTCCACTCCAAGTTAGGATGCTACCCCATCCAATGGCTTCAAGAATAGCTGGGACATTATAGTCCACTAAATCTTTGACTATGCACATTTTCTCAACAATAATCCCTCTGCTCCGGAAAGATTTGACAACAGAGGATGGAGAGGGAATGTGATTGAATCTAATCTCTGGAGGAGGAGCAGCTTCAGGAGAGGATGAGGGAGATCTATGGGAAGAAGAAGCTTGGCCTATTTTGGACATTTTGCTTGGCCTCCTAAAGGTTTGCTTTGTGCGTGCCATTTGTAGATTTCAATGAGAAAGATTCTCAAGGCAATAAGCAAGAGATGAAAACAAGCATAGCAACAAAAAAGCTGAAAAACAGTGGTTTAGGCAATTTGTCAAACACTTGGAGTGTAGATATTGGAGCTAAGAAGTTCACATAAGAATGATGCCAAAAGGGCGTGGACAGATGACTACTGGTACTCCTTAAAGAAGGTAGAAGACACAAACTCCACGTAATTGAACAGCCACAGTCAATCAGAGATTAAAAACCGAGGTAGGGAATGGACAGAGAGAGAGAGAGAGGTTTGGATGCATAGTGATGAGGACGCCCAACTGAGATGACGAGGATGATCAAGAAGGATGGAAGATCAAATCCTTTGAAGAATAGATTGATTTCAGGAAGAAAGACAGAGGAGAAAAGAAATCTGGAAGAGGAAACCAGTGCTCACGCTGTCGACTTACAAGAAAGAAAAGTTTTTGTTTGAAACAAAAACAGCCCAGCACAACTGATTTTGTTGCTGGGTGCGCATACTCGGTCGACCGGGCACTTCACGCGGTCGACCGGGCAAATTAGGAAAACCTGATATCTAATCAGGTTCAGAGTAAAAAGGGGCCGAATCATAATGGGTCAAACTACAACCAAACTACCCTTAAACCCAGCTATCAAACAAGCTTAAAAAATATTTAGAAAAGAAATCTTATGAAATCAGTTCTAAATAATTCCTTTTGAAATAATGAAGACTTGTAAGACTAAAATCATTTTTCAAAAACATTTAATTTTGACAAATATTGTTTGACTATGAATCCATTCAAATTTAAACAAATTTGAAAAATAAATCAATTGACTAAGAAAGTATAATTTTTAAAAAATTTTTCAAATCAAATTGATCATAAACATGCATTTTATCATAAAATACATTTTTAAATTCAAAATGCATTTTCAACAAGCAAGACTCAACCAAATGAATATGAAACCTAAAGTAGATACTAAGAAGGTAGAAAGAACTAGATTCAAGACCAACTAGACATATAACTATGAGAAAAGGTTGGTCCTATCTATCTAAAAAGCCTTAGTGTTTTTCTAAAGGTCTAACCTTAGGTATCCATCTAAGGTCTTGAACTTTGGAGTCTATTTTTGAAATTCCACCAACTAGAGGAGATAAAGATTGAGTTCTTTTAGACTTGACATCATATCTTTGAGGTTTGACTATTTTATATTTAGATTGATGATTAGTCTTTGGAAGTTGGTGTTTCATTTTCTTTTTATTCTTCTCATTTCTTTTAGCTTTTCCTCCCTCTTTTTGTCTTTTGAACTTTAAGTTTAACTTTTCTTCCTTTTTCAAGAATTCTTTCATTTCCAAGGTTAAAGGAGGTAAAGTAAGAAGTTTCTTTTTGACAGATTTATTTTGACTATTAGTCTTTTTAAAGTCTATCTTGGATGACTCTTATTGAAATGTTTTAACTTGTTTGAACTTCCTAGCGTCTTCCTTGGAATTCAATGTCTCACCCTTCATAGAATTAGATTTAACTTTCTTTGGTTCAAACATGGGTTTAGACATATGACTTTTTCTTAATTTGCACTCAAATTTGAAATGCCCTTCCTTACCACAATAATGACATTTTTTTGTGGTCAAAAGAGAAAGAGTGCTAGAGAAAGAGTGTTAGGGATTTTGTATTTACAATTTGATGGATGCATTAACATTTGAGCATCATTTGATTCACACACTTGCATTAAATTAGAAAATCTTGAAATCTTGATTTTCACATGCATTGGCTTTTATACTTGTAGAAATCTTGATTTATGCATGTTTTGTTTTTAAACATTGGATGCATTTAAATTTGAAAAGAGTTTTATCAAATCAAGCAAGGTATTGGTTTTAAAGTTTCGAATCATTTTAGGCTTTTTGTGTTTCATATTTTTAAACATCTTAGTTTGATTTAAAACATGTTATTCAAGCTTGGTTTAGTGGCCCAAAAATCCCCACAAAGAAATACTTTGAAAATATGCAATTATGGGAATTTTGGTCCCAGGGGGTCGACCTACAGTGTGGCCGGTCGACCGGCCCAGGGGACCCGGTCGACCGGCCACTCTGCAGGCCGACAGGGTTCCTGAAGCACCAACGGTCAGAAATATAGCCGTTGTGTGTACCCGATCGACCGAGCCCTGTTTCCAGGTCGACCGGGGGCTAGCCGTTGGACTGTATTTTGGTTTAAAGTCCATTCTTTTCCCATCTTTCAACAAGCTGGTTGGATGAACTTTTGAGACCATTTTGGAGCCAAAGAAAGGGGATGAAGTTGTAAAGGCTAGAGGGCTTTTTGGAAATCAAATGCTTGAGTTTTAAAAAGGTATATCATACTTATCATTTTGATTTCCATTCAAAGTAGAATCAATGCATACTTAAATCTTTGTATTTTCACTTATGCATGATTTCTAGCTTTTAAAGAGATGTTTAGCAAACTCATTATCATCTTTGGAACATTAGAATGATTTGTAAACTCTCTTGACTAAATCACATGTATTCTTAGTCTTTATTATTCATACAACTTGTTTTAGTACATTTCTTTAAGTTGTTTGAATCTTTCATGTGATTAGCATTTCTCTTCAATCAACTTTTTCTAAGCTTTGATTTTAAAATGCATCAAGCATTCATTTAAGAGCTTCATTATAGAAATTGATTGAAGTAAAGCATTCATACACTTGTGCACACACTTTAGCTTATTCTAGTGTATGTTTGTAATTTGAATTTCACTTTCATATTAGCCTATTTAAGAGGCAATTTCATTGAGTTTAAATTGTATCTCTTAGAGTGTTCTTTTGTGAAGACACCTTCTTAGAGAAATCCTTATTTGTAAAGGTTATTGCTTAGCCTAAGAAAAGCATTGTGTAAAGGTTATTGCTTAGCCTAGAAAAGCATCTTGTAAAGGTTGTTGTTGAGCCTAGAAAAACAACATTGTAAAGGTTATTGCTTAGCCTAGTAAAAAGCATAATTAGTGGAAATCCGGTGGGGTGTTGGATCACAAGCCGGTAGTGGATGTAGGCATTGAGGCCGAACCACTATAAATCCTTGTGTGATGGTGCTTGCTTTGTGGTGATTGTTTTTATTAAGCTTCCGCATTTAGTTTGATAATCATCACTTGTGACTAGTTTAATTTAAAGAAGTTAAAATTGATTAAAATTGGTCATAATTGAAGATCACCCTATTCACCCCCCCCCCCCCCCCTCTAGGGTTAGGATCCCAGGACTTTCAAAGAGGACTCACCTTTCACAAATGTGTTGGTGAAATTAGGGCCATGTGAAGTATACCTATCAAATCCAGGACCCATCCTATCTCTTTGAGATTTACCCAATCTAAATAATTATTCAAATTTCTCTTCACATTGGGTAAATTTGCACACATACTTTTGTTTGTAACTTTCAAGTTCAGTGACTTTGTTTATAAGGATTGAATTTTCATTTTTAACTTTTAATAATTCATTTTCAATTTCCTTATTGTTGTTTAGTTCTTCATGGGCAAGTTTTAAATCAAATTTAAGTTCATCAATAACATTAGATCCAAGTTCTAGAGTTTTTATCTTATTTTGAGCATTAGATAAATTTTCCTTAGAAATGGTCAACTTGGATTCTAGGTGTTAGTTTTATGGTCTCAATACCAAGTATATGATGTAATAAATTGATTAATTTCTTTATTTATCAATACAATCATGCTTTCCTTCCATGAGATGAATGATGTTTAATTATATACTTGCACATAACCAATACGAATGACATAATGGTTCATGAGATGAACCGAAGTCCACAGGTATACTAGATGTAATACATGTGTATGGATGAGATCCACATACAGGAGACATGTATTGCAAATCTTCTACTTAAATATCTTCACAACCAGTGATAAGAGTGGGCATCTCATCTGACATGGTTGCAGCACTCTGATCACTATGAGATAGTGTGATTTGTCTTGATCATCAGAATGTAAGATTCTGGATCATGGTGCTGGTACATTGCATGTATTAAAGGACCATGAGAAGCACCTTATGAATATTTTCTTTACTTTAAGGTATGCTCTCATAATTCCCTAGCAATAGGCTCTCAATCCGGAGACATTAATGAACTCAGGTCTCTGTCTATTCACTTACTTTGAGTTACCAATGAGTGAGGCTAACTATAGGTCAACACCTCGGTGTCTTGGGTACGTGGTAGTAGGATTGTGGGAACATTCAATGGTCAAGATGGAATCTATCTTTAATATCCCCTTGTGCCAATTAATGGATTTATCATTGGTAAGTGCGCACCCATTCCAAATAAGAGTTAATTGGATCGATACCAAATGATCATTATAATTAATTGGGACTCAAGGATAATACGATATGGATCTAATTTGGAGGACATGTTCAATTGATCCATGGATATAGATGGAGGGGCCTACTTGTGGGATCTGGAAGTTTAGGGTCTTCATTGTAATATATTCCTAAGACTGGAGTGCAATTGCATTTATATAGTGGAGTTATTTGCAATTGACTGTGGACCCGAATTGCACATGAGATGTGGAGTCGCGTGTCCCAGTTGGAGCCAGCTTTCTATGGAATCCCTAGTGGTCCCCACGCCAGCCCAAGTAATTAGAAATATACTAATTCAACTTGAACTCTAATAGGAAGGAATTGGAAATTTACTATTTCTATTTGAAGTAAAACTTCTAATAGTGGTAATAGTGAGTTACTAATTATTAATGGAAGTAGTAGGACTTCTATTTTAATTAGAAAGGAGAAAGTTACTAATTGTTGTGGAAGTGAGACTTCTATGGCAACTAGCAAGGGAGAAAGTTACTATTTTGTAATGGGAGTTAAGCTTCTATTTCAAATAGGTAAAGAGGTGGCTTGAAGGACTATAAATAAGGGTTATATCCCCTCTTGGATGTCCATCATTGTATTCCACATTCAGCCCTCCTCATAGTGCAAGTGTTGCACAATTTTCTCTCCTCTCTTCCTCCTCTAGTTCCTTGGAGTTTCTAGTTGGATTTTCTCTTGAAGTTTCCACCAATCTTTTTGAGAAAAGAGGTCTAATACAGGTCATACCGTGGAAGATCAAAAGGTCTTGGAGATTCTGATTTGATTAGTGAAAGAGTTTCATCATCAAAGAAAGACACAACTTCTCCATTAGAGCACTACTAAGCTCCAAAGGTATAATCTACTTCCTTGTATGTTGTAGATTTCGTGGTTGCATATTTAGGTACTGTTTCTCTCTTCTAGATAGGTTATATTGTTGTACATGATTTATGAGTTTGAGGGATTGCATCCTGGATTGGGTTTTATAGCCTTCTGGATAGTTGATCCCTGCATCAAGTGGGTCAAAAGTTTTTGAAACCTATCCTAGAGGTCCACCTATTTCCAACAATTGGTATCGGAGCGATACCTCATCTCTAATCATGTTAGATCTGTAAGCTTGTTCTAATCTTTGCATGAGATGCGAAGAGGATAAAGCAAGGGCTATGTAAGGATCAATTTTTGATGAATTTACTTGGTTTAATAGTAGATTCATGTTTGGATAGTCACAGAAGGGTTTAATAATGATGGAAGGATGGTAGAAAGCCATTGGAACACTTTAGAAGTGATTTGGTGAAGAATGGATATGAAACAGAAAACCCAAGTTGCAGGTTTACGTTAGTCTGGTCGACCTGGCCCCGTGCTCGGTCAACCGAGTGACTACAGCTTGGTCGACCGAGCCCTCTAGCCGGTCGACCGCGGACACTGCCCAACAGAGTATAGAAACTGGTTTTTTCTATTTCGGGTCTTCTTTTACATCCTGTTTTTCCAGCATTATTTGGCAACCTATTTTTGTGATTTGTATGGTTGTATGAGATACTAACTTGCAGATGATCATGTCCTCTCCATATGGCCCACGAGTCTTTTGCTTTCTATTTATGGTTATTGGTTTATTTAAGGCTAAGTGTAAAGGGCATCATGGTTTCCTTCGTTTCCCGTGAAAGGGCAAGGCATGGTGAATTTCCCTATAGCCCTTTTATTTATAAGTTTAGATTACCATGTAAGTCTCATCATAGAGACATAGGAATTTATGTAATTTTCTAAATTTGTAAATTCTGACGATGTCCGAGATGAAGAAGGAAAGCGATGTTGGACTCCTAATCAAAGAGTTTGAAGATTACCAAAAGTGTTTTGAAGTTGCCCAAAGAGTTTGAGGAACTCCAAAGTTTTGGAAAGTCTAGAAGTCCAAGAAGTCTATTCCGCTAGGGCCATGTGAAGGAGATGACTACTTTCTAATTTTAGCACTTTCTATTTATGGATGAACGCTTGATTTAGAATGTTTTTAAATCTGATCCAAACATAGCAAGTTACTAAAATTGGTCAAATCAATTTAATTTTGGAAAGAGTTCTAATTAGTGTTGATGACCCATGAGATGGACACATTGGTAACACTAATTTAAGAAACTGGACTTTTCTTAAAATAAGTTGACTTGGAACCAATCTTTGATCATATCATGAGATGATTTGATGTTCATATATATGTGGGCCCTAATACCTTATAAAGAAATCCTCAATTCTAAAATATTAAGTGGGAGCGGGGCATTTAAATTTAGAAACCCCCATGGTTTTCCACCATAGGTCCATTGTAAGGAAAGTATTAGCCTCGCACCATCTTGAGAATGGCCGTTCCCCATGGAGGGCTTTTATTTCTCCGGTTACTAGATATGGATCTCCTATGGATAGTATTAGTGAGACGGGGCGGGGGCCCACTCCCCAAGGAGGAGTTGCCCGCAACGGTTGTTATGCAATGCTAGTTGGTGGGTCACGCTTAACTAAAATAATGATGTAGTATCCCCAAGGATTTGCCTCATATATTTTAGAAACCAAAGCTAATCGGGAGTCATACATTATTTGGTATGAGATACCTAGATAATAATGAATGATGGGGATCATGGATAGCTAGTCTTAATCCCAATTTTGACCAACTTTGATCCGCACAAATCTAGTTGGTATTTGCACTCCCCAAGGAAGCATACCCCGGGGATTGGGATTCCGATGTATTCTAAATTTAGTGGTTATGAGGATTCGAAATAAATCTGGTAGAATACTAAACCCTAATGTCATTTAAATTCATTAATTGAATGTATGGTCATGTCCTACAGTATTTCAAGCATGAATTCAAATACTTTCAATCCACTTGCGACCATCCTCAACCAGAAAAAGTTGGTCGGATTCAACTATGTAGATTGGAAACGGAACCTAGATATAGTCCTGACAGCTTCAGGATATAAATATGTCCTTACCAAACCCCCCCCCCCCCCCCTGATGTGCCAGTGCCAGAAGCATCACAGGAAGAAAAGGAACTTTACACCAAGTGGGCCATGTTGGGTTTTGTGTATGCCCTAAAGCCCACTGACTGCATTCACATCTCTGTTACTGGATATTTACTGGTTATTTATTAGAATTATTCTTTTCTCTTACTGCATGTATATATGTATGTTTGTGTAAGGTCCATTGTTTCTAGTAAATGACTTGGGTGTGTAGTGGCTACACACAGATAGGTCTGAGTCATAGACACTTGAAATAACAAACTGGTTCATAACTGGGAGATGGAGTTGGGCACTTCATCCTGGTATAAGTTATAGTGAGATGCTCTCCTATATTCAGGGTGACTTACCTTAGTCACGGGAGGCTTTTCCAGATTTATCTCATTAGTGCATGTGTCATGCATTGAACAGGACCATTTGTAGGTATGATCTCTAAAATAGTACTATCACTGAGAGAGATCAAGTCACCTTATGCTACTGAGTGACCAGTACTCTTAATCTTGAGCATATGTGGATGAACTGACGAAGTCGAGTTCTTGTACTTTAATTCACTATGGGTGAGATCCTGTTCATGGGTCGACAGCTCTGTGTTTTGGGTACTCGAGCTTGATTAGTTGGGACGTGCAGAGGCAATATAGAATCTATGCCATCTTGTGATGGAGTATTCGTCCCCTTAGAATTATCCGATTAATCATCAAAATCTAAGATCTTAGTATATGGATGTTCCATATGGATATTGAACTTGTGGGTCGCTCCCTGGACCGAGAGAATGATATTCGCATGATGATTAAGTCAAGGATATGAAGTTCTAAGGTTGAGATATAATCAAGAAGGTTGATAGTACATCGGATAACCTGACTTGATTATGGATTTACATAGAGGGGCATTTTGGTCATTTCACTTAGTAGGTCGAAGACGAATGTCATTACCTGACGAGCTTATTTCATATTTAATATTTGTCCCTGGAGTGCAACCATAACTCTTTAGTGGAATTAGTTAGGGTTAAAATGATCTTAAATGATGCTATGGGGTTAGCATGGACATTTTGGGCATTTTGGGAGCCAAGGGGAAATATGTCTTTTGGTCCCTCTTCTAGCCATTTTCCTATATTGGCATGGTTTCCTAATTTAATTAGATGAAATGAGGTTGAATTAATTTTTGTGGAAAAATAATTTTTAGTTTAAATTCAAATAGGCCTTGATGGCATAAATGAATTTAACTCTAGCTTAATTATTTACTTGTGGGCCATGGTGTGTTTATCTATCTTGTGGGCCAGCCATAATGGGAGCCCCTTATGTGAGGTTTCCAACTTTGACTAGGTATCTTTACTTGGAAGGTGGAATTCCTCATTGGGTAAGAAATCCTATGATTAAAGTTTACTAAATTTTAGTATCTATAATTAGGAAGTGTTGCACCCCTAAGGTAGTTGATTGCTAATTTATGGGATGGTCATTCCTATTAGAGAGAACTAAAAAGGAATATAAAAATTTTACATAGATCTCTCTACCCTAGGTGTATAACAAGAGGGAGTGAATAACAACCCTACGCGTGCAACAATAAGAAGCCCCATTGGCTGCCCAAAAGAAAAAAGAAGAGACACGTCCATGGTTCTCTTCTTCTTCATTCATTGAAGAGAGGAGATTAGGTCCTGGTTTTTTTCCACAAATTATATTTCAGAAAACCCATCTAGGAATCCATAGTTTGATCCCACAATCAAAGCCAATCAGATTGGGTTGTGGAAAAGAAGAGAAGATCAAAGCAAAAGCTACTGCAGAAAATTCCTGCAACTTGCATTGCTGACTACAGGCTGAGATCAGACCTTTGGAGCTTTAGTTTCAGAGATTTGAGGCCTTCATATCATCAAGGTATTAGTCCTCTTTCATCTCCTTTCATTATACACATGTTGATCATGATTTCATGGAGTTTATATGCGTTTTTATGGCTGTTTTTCGCTGCCCAGTTCAGATCCTTTTAGACGTTCCATAAATCAGCCATGGATGTCCCTACATTCAGATCTGAAATGCATAATCTTTCAATGGTATCAGAGCCTCTCCATGTGAAATCATGACCCCATGATGTGTTTATATTAATCCTAACTTAATTAAGGGCATGGTGGCACCCTTTAAGATACTGTTTAGTGCATGATAGGTGTGCAGGAATTTTTCCAGGTTGCTGGAATTTTTCCAAGATACTGTGTAGTGCTGTACACTGCACTTTGAATGCACTAACCTCTTTGGATGCAGCCATATATGCATCCTTGATGGTTCGTATGATTGTTGTATGGATTTGGATGTGTTTTTATTAATTGGAAATTGTAATTTTAATATATTTTTCCAACTAGATTTGATGTAGCTTTCTTGAAAAGCATAGGGACTTCCAATGTAATATTTTATTTTGTTTTTCACGGTTTGCTTGTATGTAAATTTATTTTTATATCATCAAGCAAGAGAAGAAAGCTTCAAAGATTGCATGGTTGCAAGTTAAAGGGATCCTTGGTGATAGAGGAGACAAGGCTTCTTGGTGCAAGAGGAGATCTAATTTTGATGTGCTAGTTCGATAAGGATTTGAAGTCCTAAGAGCAGGGAGCCATCAAGGATTGCATTATTTTTATTGCTTTATATAATTGCTATAATTGCTATGTTTATCACCTAGTAACATGGCCACCACTAGGTTTTTAAAATTGGGTTCTTTCTATTTTAGATCAGATTTGTTTGGCTGATTGTTTTTAAATGGAACTTAGACCAGCACCCTTCTTTGTCTAAGATTTAAAATTGGTTAGGGTTTAGTTTTTCTTAGTACCCTTGTTTTCCAACAGAGGCCAAACTAAAATCTAATACGTTGCTACCTTAGTGGGCCCATAACCCACAGGTCCCAGGATCTTTACTCAATATGTTTTAAAGCAAAGGTTATTTATTTTTAAGATGACTTAAGCAATTGAGTCATGAAAATTGTTAACTAAGTTTGCTAGATTCAAACAGGATTTGAGTAACAATGTTAAGGTCAAAAGTGTTTTAAAACCCTAGTGATAAATAATCAAGTGGGAGAGGGGTTTGGAAAAACCCCACGGCCTTCCATTTTCGGTTCATGCTATCTCAATGAAATGTTAGTGGGAGTGGCCACCCTTTCGGTGGAGTTCTTTACTAAAGATTGCTTCAAGGGGTTAGTAGGTGAACTTATGTGAATATTCATAATGAGGTGTTAGTGGGAGCGGCCACCCCTTCGGTGGAGTTCTTTACTAAAGATCACTTCTATAGAATGTCGATGAAGTGTTGGTAGGAGCGGCCATCCCTTCGGTGGAGCTTTTTACTAAAGTTCACTTCAAGATTTGATTAAAGTCACTTCCATCGAAGGACTCAAGTCATAGACATTCTGGGAAATTTCATAAGAGATGGTAACACACTTGACACAAGACGGTAATAACCTCTCCCTAGGAGTTAGTGTTATTTGTCATATGAGGCTAAACCAATCAGTGATTGGACTATCACTGGATATGCTAAATCCAGATAATGTTAATCCAAATAAGCGAGGTTTTACTCAACGTGACTATAGACTCGGCCATCCCTTCGATGGAGGGTCTATGAGGAGGTTGAGACACTGATACATTATGATAAGGATTAATAATGTAAAAAGTTAGTAGTGCATGTTTTTCCTTCTATTACAAGCACCATATACATGTTACATATATACTGCCCGTCTAATAATAAACCTTTTTATATCCAGAGAGATGACAGGGGGTTCTTTTAGCCCGTTGATGAGTATTTTACGTGAGAACAAACTTACTGGTCCGAACTACGTGGACTGGAAAAAGGAATCTTGACATAGTACTTACTGCAGAGGAGTACAAGTATGTCTTGACGGAACCCTGTCCTGCAATTAATGATAATTCTACAGATGACCAGCAAGAGGCTGAAAAGAAATGGAAGAAAGCGAATAACATGGCTAAATGCTACATGCTTGCTTCCATGTCCAACGTGTTGCAAACACAGCACGAGCATATGGACACAGCTTCTGACATCATGTTGTCCTTGTCTGAGATGTTCGCAGACAAAAGCAGGCCAGCTAGGCAAGCTGCTATAAGGACAATCATGAATACTAGGATGGCCGAAGGAACACCCGTCAGAGAGCATATGCTCAAGATGATGGATTGCTTCAATGTGGCTGAGATCCTAGGGGCTGAGATTGATGCAGAGAGTCAGACTGATATAATTCTCGAAACTCTGCCGGACTCTTTCAACCAGTTCAAGCTCAATTTCAGTATGAGCAAGATGGACATGACTTTACCAGAGTTAATGAAAGAACTCCAGGCGGCAGAGGCTATCATGAAGCCCAAAGCCCAAGCTCACTTTTTCCAGTCTTCCTCTAAATTGAACCCGAAAGGGAAGAAATTCAAGAAGAAGCAGGATAAGGGAAAGTGACAGAAAAAGGGCAATGCTGGTAAGAAGAAGGACAAGGGTACAGGTGAAAAGCCCAAAGGGAAATGCTTCAAGTGCGGCCTTAAAGGTCACTGGAAGAAAGATTGTCCCAAGTTCCTGGCCTCTGCTAAGAAAGGTATATCTCTTTCCTACTACATTGAAACCTGTTTTGTGGTTGATTCTACTGATTCATGGATAGTAGACTCTGGAGCCACTAATCATATCTGCAACTCATTGCAGGGGTTTCAGATAATGTAGAAGCTTAAGAAAGGAGAGTTAGCCCTCAGAGTTGGAACTGGAACCAAAGTTTGGGCAGATGCAGTGGGAGATGTTACTTTACATTTCTTAAACAATAGGATATTGGTTTTAAATAATGTTCTCTATGTTCCGGACATGAGGAAGAATTTAATTTCAGTTTCCAGTCTTATTGAATTTAATTATTCAGTTTCTTTCCATTTTGGTGTTGATATCAGTAGAGATGGAAACGTTATATGTTCCGGTAGAATACATAACAACTTATTTTATATATATCCTATTGCTCCCACACTGCATACTATACAACTAGAAAGCTCAACTTCCCTTAAGAGGAAGGTATCTTCAACCAATGACACTTATCTTTGGTGTAAGTCCATGGGGATCCGAACCCTAGAGGGGGGGTGAATAGGGTGAGCTCCAATTATGACCAATTTTAACAATTTTAACTTCTTAAAAACAAACTCGTCACAAGTGATGATTATCAAACAATATGCGGAAGCTAATATAAACAATCACCACAAAGCAAGCACCATCACACAAGGATTTATAGTGGTTCGGCCTCAATGCCTACATCCACTACCGGCTTGTGTACCAACACCCCTACCGGATTTCCACTATTTATGCTTTTCAATAGGCTAAGCAATAACCTTTACAATATGCTTTTCAAGGCTAAGCAATAACCTTTACATTGATGTTTTTCAAGGCTTAACATTAACCTATACATTATGCTTTTATAGGCTAAGCAATAACCTCTTCAACCTCAAGGTTGGTTATCTCACTAAGTTAGTGTCTATAATACACTTGATGGAGATTCAATTAAGCTCATTACAATGCCTCTTAATTAGGCGGATATGGAAGTGAAAAACTAATACACACTCACACTATGAATGCAAAGATGAAAGTACATGAAGTGTGTGTGTGTGGTCCTCAATCATTTTGAAAGTGAAAGCTCATAAATGTATGCCTAAGGCTTTTGAAAGTTTTAGCTCAAAAACATTTATGATTGAGGATGTAATGCAATCACATGTTAAAAGTAACAACTTGTTAATGATATCAAAGTTACACAAGTTGTATGAAATTAATTAGCTCTAAACATGTGATGCATAGGGATGTCAATCAAATCAACATGAAGCTCAAAACATAAAAATAGATTTGATTGAAAAGAGGGGACAAATCATATGTAATTATAAATACAACTTGAAAAAGATATACCTATCAAAATAAGGCAAGTTGTGAAACTTTAAAACAATAATACACATATGATTTGTAAAGATGTTGAATCCAAAACATAAGATACATTTGAAAGAGATTTTCTTATGATGGAAAAACAACACCCAAAGATTCATCAAAGTATATGAATCATGTTACATATTTCATTAACATGATCTACTTAGATTTACCAAAGATAAAGTACTACTTTGATTGAATCAAATGGTGATGCATCCAAAACAATAGATCTATTCAAAATATAAGACATGCTAAGGATACAACACATCATAGGTTAACATGTTACTAAAGATTTACCAATGATAAAACAAAACATGAAAACATATGATTTGTAAAGAAGTTGAGTCCAAAACATAAGATAGTTTTGAGAGTGATTTTCTTATGATGGAAAACAACAACCAAAGATTCAACCAAGTATAGGAATCATGTTACATATAATTTCAAAGGTTCTTTCATTAACATGATCTACTTAGATTTACCAATTCAAGTACTACTTGGATTGAATCATATGGTGTTGTATCCAAAACAATAAATAAACTCAAAACATAAAACATGTTAAGGACACAACACAAACATAGTTTAACATGCTAGAAATGATTTACCAAAAATAAAACAAAGCATGAAAACATATGATTAAGGAAAGTAAAGCCTACTTGGTGATTTAACTTCATTAATCCAAGCTTTAGCTTTCCTAATGCTCCCCTTCATCCCTTGGTTCTTTTCCCTTGAATATGCCTCAAAACCTCTCAAGGAGGGGCTTAAAATTCCCAACTTTTGGCAAAGGAAAGAACTCATTTTTATAGAGAAAAATGCCCAACGGCTAGTAGCAGGTCGACCTACCTACAGGGGCAGGTCGACCTACCACACACAACGGTCAAAAAACTGCCCGTTGGAGCATTCTGGGCCCAGTCGACCTCCAGTGAGGTAGGTCGACCTGCCCCTGGGTAGGTCGACCTACCTCACTGCAGGTTGACCACCTGGGACCTAAAAAATCCAATTTTTTGCATATTGAAGGTTTTTCTTGGGGGATCTTTTTGGCCACTAAATCAAGCTTTAAAAACATGTTTTAAATCATTCTAAGAGTTTTAAAACATGAACCATAAAAAAGCCTAAAACATTTTGAAAGATTTAAAACTCATAGGCTAGCTTGATTTTCTAAAACTCTTTTCTAAAAAAAAATGCATCCAAGATTGAAAACAAATCATGCATAAATCAAAACTTTTACAACTCTTAAAAACCATGCATGAATAAAACAAGATTTCAAGTTTATTAAATCAATGCATATGTGTGTAAATCAAATGATGCTAGAATGAAATGCATCCATCAAATTGCAATCTAGAAAATTCCTAACAATCTCCCCCTTTGTAATTTGATGGCAAACACACTCACCACTGAGATTACACACTTAGTCTTCAGCTCCCCCTCAGCTGGACAATGCTTGAAATCTTCTTGGATGCTTCTCTTAGCTTGGGCTCTTGGGCTCTTTTCTTCGTTCTTCATGATGCTTGGTGCTTGATCATTCTTCAATCTTTCTTTCTTTATGGCCAAGCATCTTCTTTAGCTCCCAGCTTTCTTTCTTCTATTTGCTCTCCCCCTTTGACCATGCCTCTCTCTCCCTTTGGCAAGATATGCATTCTCTCCCCTTGTAGAAGATCATACACAATCTCCCCTTAGGAAGCTTGGACATTCTCTTCACCCTTTGAGAACTTGAATATTTTCTCCCCCTTTGCCATTAAATTGCAAAGGTACCTACACACATGAAACAAGGAAAATACCTTTAGTAGCACCTGTTAACAAAAGAAATCAAAAGTGAATTACATAACAGGCTATCATGTATGGAAGAAGACTCTAAGGGTTCAAAGGCAATCCAAGGGTCAATTTGATCAAAACTAATACTTCCTATGAAGGTTTACACTCCCCCTCAATCCATTCTCTCCTTTTGTCAAACATTTGACAAAGATTTAACTATTAGATGCAAGAAGAAGATGGTTTAACCAAATGAGGGTCAACTTCAAGGAAAGGATTAGATTCATTTAACTATAAAGCTCAATATGATCAAATTACCAAAAGAGAGCTAGGTCTAAAGAGAAAAGCAATCATGGATATCAATTGGAAAAACAAAGAATACCAATTGAGATTTAAGGATATGACTATTAAATCAATCACTCTAAAATGGATTTAAAAGTATAACTATTAGGAAAAATCCAAATTAGAGCTATCCATGATAAAATGGGGTTTATTAATCATAGCATCAAATAATCTAACTATGGAAAGCATATGCTATGAAGGTTTTGAAAATCATTTCATTCAATCAATATATATGACTATTAATGTGCAAGAATGAGTGAAATGAAATTCAAACATGAAGCCTACCTCAACAATTAACCAACCAATATTATGAACACATAAACATGGTGGTCATGAGATATACCTATAAGAGCAAAAGAGGTGGCAACATGAAAATTATGATGCTAATGGTGTGTGACATGGAACAATCATATTACTTATCAAGTTCAATCCAATGCACACAAGATTAATCACATTCACAAGAAATCAAATCAATCAAACATTATACCAATTGAAACCAATTGAATTTGATAACATGAATAAGAGCAAGAATGTGACAAAATTCCATCAAGCATCACAAATGCATATTCATCACTAATAAAGATATAACTATTGAGCATAGTGATGAACAAGATAAATTGCAATGCAAAAGGATATTACTATGTAATGCATGCAATTTCCAAAGTGTCAAAATCATATGAATTCAACATCTAAGATATCCATCAAACATATAGAAATATGAGGAATGGATTTCAAAGAGTTTCATATGATCAAGAATACTACTATGAAGTTGAAACATGTATAAAGATGACTCCAAGAGAATCTACATGAATCAACATCATTACCATCCAAAAAGATATGACTAGAAGGCAAAGAGGATGGATTTGGGTTCTAGTATGGTTTCTACAAATATAATAGATAACACAACCATACATAGAACAATTTGACATTTGCATAGAGAGGATTAATCAACACTCAAGATCTAACTCATACCAATCATCAAAAAGAATATAAATATTTAAGCACAAGAAGGTATGAAGTTAAACATATCAATCTATCATGTAACATCTCCACTCTTAGCAAATGTACTAAACTTACAATGCAATGGAAAATGGATATGTGGTTTAAACCAAATGAACTTAGCACATAAAATCACATATGTACTTAAAAAGCTCAAATACAAGATTTTACTATAAAGCACATAAACAATCATCAATTTGCATTAATGAAACTATATACCAAGTTAGGCACAAACATGCAAATCAATGACACCATATCCAACCAAGCAATGTAAGACATCAAAATCAATTTGCATAAAGAATGTAACTCAATGAGCAAATATGCAAATTGTTTGTAAAAATTATTTCCTTTCAAATGATATAATCATAATTAGGCACAAGGAAATAAATTCAAGGAAAATGCTTCTAAAAATGCAACCAATAAAGCTTAGAACATTTTCCAAAGTTTCTCAAATCACTTCAATATATGAAATTCCAATAAAGAATCATTTATAGAATTAAGAGCAAGTGATATTGAAAAACAAGAAGTGTACTATTGTAAAGTTTCCAATTTGTAAAACAATAGACACTCACAAATTTTCCATACCAAGAGATATAACTTGAAAATCAATGGAAAACTTAAATAGCTTCAAATCATTTGATTTACAAAAAGGATCTAACTATAACAAACATCAAATGATTTTCCAACATCAATTGATCATGAAAAAACTAGCTATGAAAGCATTTGTAATCACAATCAATTGATCATGAATAGATATGCACTACAAGAGATATAACTATATGAACAAAATGCAAATCCATCATGTAAATATTGCAATCAAGGGATTTTGAAAACCATGAAATATAACTTTAAAGTTCATGAAGACAAAATCAAATGATCACAAAGAAACATTGCATTTTAAAAGATGTGACTACAAAGAGACAAAATGCAAATGTAACATGACCAACAATTAGATATAACTAAAAAGAATAGGTTGGTCTAGGGGGATCAAGGCCTTAAGATTAGTTTAAATGTGTACCAATGAAGATTCACTTAAGGTCTTGAAAAGGATGTCCTTGAGAGATCACTTTGAGGACTCACTAACTCTTGAAGATATAACTTGGAAAAGTCTTAGAGTGGTGCAATGAGGCTAGGGAAAATTCATTTTCAAACATAGTGGAAATCTTTAAAAAGATATGCAATAAATCACAACACTAGGGTTCAAATCTAGCAAGGATCAACTCCGGGTTGTTAAGCCCTAAAAAGGAGTAACCTGCTCTGATACCACTTGTAAGTCCATGGGGATCCGAACCCTAGAGGGGGGGTGAATAGGGTGAGCTCCAATTATGACCAATTTTAACAATTTTAACTTCTTAAAAACAAACTCGTCACAAGTGATGATTATCAAACAATATGCGGAAGCTAATATAAACAATCACCACAAAGCAAGCACCATCACACAAGGATTTATAGTGGTTCGGCCTCAATGCCTACATCCACTACCAGCTTGTGTACCAACACCCCCACCGGATTTCCACTATTTATGCTTTTCAATAGGCTAAGCAATAACCTTTACAATATGCTTTTCAAGGCTAAGCAATAACCTTTACATTGATGTTTTTCAAGGCTTAACATTAACCTATACATTATGCTTTTATAGGCTAAGCAATAACCTCTTCAACCTCAAGGTTGGTTCTCTCACTAAGTTAGTGTCTATAATACACTTGATGGAGATTCAATTAAGCTCATTACAATGCCTCTTAATTAGGCGGATATGGAAGTGAAAAACTAATACACACTCACACTATGAATGCAAAGATGAAAGTACATGAAGTGTGTGTGTGTGGTCCTCAATCATTTTGAAAATGAAAGCTCATAAATGTATGCCTAAGGCTTTTGAAAGTTTTAGCTCAAAAACATTTATGATTGAGGATGTAATGCAATCACATGTTAAAAGTAACAACTTGTTAATGATATCAAAGTTACACAAGTTGTATGAAATTAATTAGCTCTAAACATGTGATGCATAGGGATGTCAATCAAATCAACATGAAGCTCAAAACATAAAAATAGATTTGATTGAAAAGAGGGGACAAATCATATGTAATTATAAATACAACTTGAAAAAGATATACCTATCAAAATAAGGCAAGTTGTGAAACTTTAAAACAATAATACACATATGATTTGTAAAGATGTTGAATCCAAAACATAAGATACATTTGAAAGAGATTTTCTTATGATGGAAAAACAACACCCAAAGATTCATCAAAGTATATGAATCATGTTACATATTTCATTAACATGATCTACTTAGATTTACCAAAGATAAAGTACTACTTTGATTGAATCAAATGGTGATGCATCCAAAACAATAGATCTATTCAAAATATAAGACATGCTAAGGATACAACACATCATAGGTTAACATGTTACTAAAGATTTACCAATGATAAAACAAAACATGAAAACATATGATTTGTAAAGAAGTTGAGTCCAAAACATAAGATAGTTTTGAGAGTGATTTTCTTATGATGGAAAACAACAACCAAAGATTCAACCAAGTATAGGAATCATGTTACATATAATTTCAAAGGTTCTTTCATTAACATGATCTACTTAGATTTACCAATTCAAGTACTACTTGGATTGAATCATATGGTGTTGTATCCAAAACAATAAATAAACTCAAAACATAAAACATGTTAAGGACACAACACAAACATAGTTTAACATGCTAGAAATGATTTACCAAAAATAAAACAAAGCATGAAAACATATGATTAAGGAAAGTAAAGCCTACTTGGTGATTTAACTTCATTAATCCAAGCTTTAGCTTTCCTAATGCTCCCCTTCATCCCTTGGTTCTTTTCCCTTGAATATGCCTCAAAACCTCTCAAGGAGGGGCTTAAAATTCCCAACTTTTGGCAAAGGAAAGAACTCATTTTTATAGAGAAAAATGCCCAACGGCTAGTAGCAGGTCGACCTACCTACAGGGGCAGGTCGACCTACCACACACAACGGTCAAAAAACTGCCCGTTGGAGCATTCTGGGCCCAGTCGACCTCCAGTGAGGTAGGTGGACCTGGCCCTGGGTAGGTCGACCTACCTCACTGCAGGTTGACCACCTGGGACCTAAAAAATCCAATTTTTTGCATATTGAAGGTTTTTCTTGGGGGATCTTTTTGGCCACTAAATCAAGCTTTAAAAACATGTTTTAAATCATTCTAAGAGTTTTAAAACATGAACCATAAAAAAGCCTAAAACATTTTGAAACATTTAAAACTCATAGGCTAGCTTGATTTTCTAAAACTCTTTTCTAAAAACAAATGCATCCAAGATTGAAAACAAATCATGCATAAATCAAAACTTTTACAACTCTTAAAAACCATGTATGAATAAAACAAGATTTCAAGTTTATTAAATCAATGCATATGTGTGTAAATCAAATGATGTTAGAATGAAATGCATCCATCAAATTGCAATCTAGAAAATTCCTAACATTTGGCACTTGCGTTTGGGTCATATTAACCTAAAACGGATTCAGAGGTTGGTAGAGGATGGGTGTCGCGACCCCGGACCGGGAATCCCAATCCGGGATCGGGACCATTAGTGTGTGATGATTATTCAAGAGGATTACCTACATCCTCAAAATAATCTTATTTAATTTCCCACAGGTGTCCGCGGTGAGGATATCAAAACCTTGCATGGATATTTCTTTTTAATGCGGAAGCGTGTAGCAAATCAAATAGTTAGACTATCTCTAGTCATGCAAGCATTTACATCAATATCAAACTGTATCAGAAAGAGCAATGATATATAGCAATGTTTCCCAAAAGTTGTTAAAGTTAGACAAGTTATCATTTAGTTACATCCCCAAAATTAGAGGCCAACAAAGGCCAATATAAACAAAATAATAACCCAAAAGAATGGTTAAAGTATAGCTCCCAAAATGTGCGTCTCTCGTAGCAACCCGATGTCTACATGACATCGTCAGCACGCCACTCAACTAGAGGTTGCGGCTCTCCTACCGCCTCCTCTGGCTCCTCCTCAAGGAAGCCGGCAACGGGACCTGAGTACCAAAGCAAAGGATCAGACACGACGGTCTGGCAAGAGAAAGCAAGGATACAACAACATATAATAGAGGAAATACCTTGAAAAGCATATAAATCTGTTTAAGCAAGAACTCTCATAAAACAGATAAATCATTTGCTATAAAACAAGTAAACAAGATAAAACATATGAGGTAACCAAGGAATCGGGAATAACAAGGTGGCAATCACATAAAGCTAAGTCCTCTGTCACTAAAGTGACAACAGTATCACGGGACGTTGATCTCAGTCACACAAGGTGAGGAGAAACAACGTATACATATATACAATATAACTATACGGGAACGGGACCACGGTAGCGAACCGGGTATCGGGACGGGGCCACGGTGGTAAACCGGGCATCGGGATCCAAACTGCAGCTGGCGGGACGGGAGAGGGATTTCCAAGTCAGTGGATCAGACTGACATGGTATCCAAGCGTAGTGATGCCGACTCATAGGATAAAACCAATCGAGACATATGCAAGTAAATCAAGTACAGTAGATAAACGGGTAAAACGGGGTGCTCAAGGGCACACTATCATTTCATGTCGGGCAATGCATTTCGGGACAATTAACTGTTACTAATGTAACTCCAATGCTTTCGGGAAAACAAGTCATGTAATACAAGTCTTGGAAACGAGGTGAAATAACGAGTTATAACACATTTCGGGTAAAATACTAATTTCAAAATCTATTTAAGTGAATAGGGGTCCCGTATGTCTATTGTAGTCCTTACTTGGTACTCCGTGAGTTTGAAGACATTCCGGGCTCCTTATTCACTTTTATGATTTTTCAAAGTTTCGGATGACATCTTTGTGATATGGTTTCTTTCTCGGATGGCATCAACAATGCCTAGTGAATCCCTTTCGATTGACAAAGCTCAACGCTCGAACGAACCGGAGAGTTCGTTCGAGCGGGGAGCTTTTCGAAATCTGGGAAATTTCGGTTACCTGGCGGTTAGCCGCCGATGCATTCGGCGGTTAGCCGCTGGGTAACCGTGGAGCTGACCGAATTTCAGGTGAGAATTCTGATGCTCTCGGGAAAAGGAACCGTGATTGTGCGGTTGGCTGGCGGTTAGCCGCCGATGGGTTCGGCGGTTAGCCGCTGGCTAACCGTGAGGCTGACCGCGTTTTCAGGTGGAAAATGATGCTCTCTGGAAAAGTCACCGCGGTGCGCGGTTAGCCGCCGATGCATTCGGCGGTTAGCCGCTGGCTAACCGTGAGCTGACCGCCAGTTACGAAAATGCTCACTGAGTTCAGTTTTGAGTCATTTTCCTCCTCAAAACCATCTTCCTCACATCCACAAGGTCCTTACAATAACATTGGGCTAATAGTTCCTCCAATGCATCTCTTTATACTTCTCCAAATCCTCATTAAGAGTTCTCTCTATCACTTCTTCCATGTCAAATCCAATGCAAATAAAAGAGAAGTAAACCATTTCACCAACATTCATCTAAGCTATCACAAGAACAATAAATGCTCTACCAACATGTTTATAAAACATTGAATGAAACTATCAAGATACATTATGAGCATTTATTTCAAACAAACCTCATTAAATGAAAGTATGGAAAATCCATAAATACTAAGCCAAACCATTTCAACTTAAAAACATTCAAGCATTCACTTGCCTCAAGTCTTCAATTAATGATATTAAGCTCTATCAAGTCCTCCAAGAAAATGGTCCAAGCTACAATGCAAAATCCCCAAATAAAGCCCTAACATGGGTCAAACAATATAATGACTAGGAAACCTTTCAAAAATGGAAATGTAGCTTAACAAGAACTAGAGGAACACTAATCTAGGAGATGGGGAGAATCACTTACTTGGATGGTCTTCAAATGAAGAGGGCTAGTTCAAAGAAGATCTCTAGATTGATGGGTTCCTCCAAAAACGGTATCAATGGAATGCTTGCAAGATGAGGAAGGAGAAGATGACCTTCATTGCTTGGTTGGTGGACTATTGGTGAGGCTTGGAGATGAAGAAGCAAGGAGAAGAAGAAAACCACAAGAACCCTAGGTTCAGTTGTGCTGGAGCAATGGAGAGTGAATGAGAAAGAAGAGGTGGGTTCTCTTTTGTTAACAATGAGGAGCTTGGGTCCCACAACTTAAGAAGCTAAATGGACTGAAATCATCTAATTCGGGACCTCGGATGAATTCGACGAAGAAGGAAGAAATGTTCGTCGAAATATCTACTTTCCAAAAAGTCTATGTTTCGCGGGTTTCGGGAATAATGAGTTTTGGTACAGATTTGGTGTGTAAAGACTGTTTTGCCCTCAAGGCCAAGAATTCGGGTTTCGTGATCTCAAACGAGAACGGGATCAACATGAAAGTTGTTGGAATCCACAAGATGAATGCAACGGGCCAAAAACACAATTCACAACAAATCGGGAAATTTCTCGAGAAAATACCAAGCCGAAAAGGGAACCCCCAAAGGGCCCCACAAGAAATCCAAAACACACAAAGTAGCCCAAAACTAAAAATCAAGGTTAAATATAAACCCAACTTAACCAAGAATCACTAATCAAGCTTAGCACTAACACGCAACTTAATTAGCACTAATCGGGATCACTCGGGTCGGGGTCTTACAATGGGCCCTTGAGTTCATTAGATCTCGAACCATTGCCTCAGTGCGAATCTTGTCTCAAAGGAAAGATGACCAAAAGGTCGTTCTCTTCAAAGGGACTGAGGTCGAAGGAATTGTTAGAATTGGTTCACACTGACGTGTGTGGTCCTATGAGCAAACCAGCTCGAGGAGGTTATGAGTATTTCATCACCTTTACTGATGATTACTCTAGGTATGGATATGTGTACTTAATGCGACGCAAGTCTGAGTCCTTTGATAAATTCAAGCAATTTAAGGCTGAGGCAGAGCTACAATTAGGTAAACATATCAAAGCCCTTCGATCTGATCGAGGTGGCGAGTACTGTCACGCCCCCGAACAGGAACCTCGGGGGCGGGAATTGGGATTTAAGCATAAATGTATTTTACTTCTCCCAAGATCCGCGTGTGTGAAGACAACACATTCTGAATATTTTACGGAAGCATTTGTGGCGTTGCGACCCGAAGTCCGTGGCCATCGGATTCCGCGTCGCACTCAACCTTTAGCCCATAGCTATTATATCAAGAATCATATCAGACTGGAGTAACCATCACAATAATTTACAGAGCTGACAGTAACAGGATATTACATTCCCAAATATATTCAAGTTACAATTATCAATGTACATTAATTAAGAATCCCAAGAAAAAGGCTAACAAAAGCCATACAACAAGAAGCTATAAACCACTACCCAAATGTGACGTAGCTCCGATGTCAAGCTCAATGTCTACATGACATAGCCGACAAACTAACCTGCAAAGCATGGCTCTACAGCCAACAAAAGCACTCAACTCGGGGCGAAGAAATCTGAACCTGAGTACCAAAAGTAGTGGGTCAGACACGACGGTCTGGCAGGTGGATGAAAAGATCACAATTATACTAAAGAATAAAACATATAATAAATCATGCTAATCGATCAAGTACTGCATATAATTAAACGGGTGCAAAGTCGGGAATCTCGGGGAAAACTTGTATTCATTTCAAGCACGGGTAAAACATGAACATCTAATAAAACATGTATTCATTTACATCATCTATAATCATAGATATTTGACAATCGGGTATTCGTCTAAAACATGTATAAATATAGTGGTTTGACAAAACAAACGTTCATTTGAAACTTAAGTAAAACACAAGTATACAACAAATCAGGTATCCATAACAGTCTAGCAAAACCAATGTCCATTTGAAACCTATGTAGAAATATGGATATTTAATAAATCGGGTATCGTTTAAAACAGGTGTAACCAAAGAGATCCAACACGACTAATGTTCATTTAAACCTATTCCAAAGTATGGATATTTAAACAAATCGGGTATCATGTAAAATAGGTATAAACGTAGGAATCTGGCAAAACAAGTGTCATTTGAAACCTATTTCAAAGCATGGGTATTTAACAATTCGGGTATTCATTTAAAAACAGGTATAAACATAGATATCTGACAAACCAAATGTCCTTTAAAACAAGGCACGGGTATTTAACAATTCGGGTATTCATTTAAAAACAGGTATAAATATAGATATCTGACAAACCAAATGTCCTTTAGAACAAGGCACGGGTATTTAACAATTTGGGTATTCCCTTAAAACACGTGTAATCATATAAATCTAGCAAAATCATTTATCGTTTGAAACATATGTAAAAGCACGGATATTTACCCAACCGGCATTCCTGTAAAACATGTACGTGTGCAAAGGACATAAAAACAATATAATAGTGACTGAATTTACAATAGAGAGCAGTAACACTTATCTAAATAACAACTTTCATAAAAGCAATGAATCATTTAACTGAAAACAAGTAAGCAATATAAACCATGTCGGGTGTCCAAGGAATCGGGAACTGGCAAGATGACAATCACAAGAAGCTAAGTCCTCTATCACCGAAGTGACAAGAGCGGGACGTTGGTCTCAGTCACACAAGGTGAGGAGACTCAACGTAAATCATATACAATAATAAATATACGGGAACGGGACCACGGTAGCGAACCGGGTATCGGGACGGGACCACGGCAATAACCGGGTATCGGGATCCAAACTGCAGCTGGCGGGACGGGAGAGGGATCTCCAAGTCAGTGGATCAGACTGACAAGGTATCCAAGCTTAGTGATGCCGACTCATAGGTTAAAACCAATCGAGACATATGCAAGTAATCAAGTACAGTAATAAACGGGTAAAACGGGGGTGCTCAAGGGCACGCTGTCATATCATATCGGGCAATACATTTCGGGACAATAACTGTTACTAGAGTAACTTCAATGCTTTCGGGAAAACGGGTCATGTAATGCAAATCTTGGAAATGAGGTGAAACAATGAACTATAACAAATTTCGGGTAAAGTATTAATTTCAAGATCCATTTAAGTGAATAGGGGTCCCGTATGTCGATTATGATCATTACTTGGTACTCCTTGAGTTTGAAGACATTCCGGGCTCCTTATGCACTTGACGGTTTTCAAAACTTAATATGAGCTTATGGTTATAACTAGGTGTTATACTAGGAAAATCAAGACTAGAAACAGTCCATACTAGGCATGACATTAATTCGGAAACATCGACCAACCTATTCAGTCATCGAAAGGAATAGAATTCGCGATAACCAAGGCAAAAGACTTATATTTGGATATAAAGAAGTTATCGCGTCATTCCGTCCCGTTCAAGATTGAAATGGATTGAACTTCGATGTCGCCAAACCAACCTTGAGGAGTGTCGGCTCAAGACATCTCACCCATAGTCCAATTAGTCCAAAAAGGGTAGCCAAGGTCCCACCTAGCACTAAGGAAAAAAAAAATAAAAAATAAAAATCTCAAAATCCACCTTCGGTCCGATCGATCGGCCAAAATTTTCTGAACAGGGACCGATCGATCGGTCGAAATTTCTACACAGGGCTCGATCGATCGGTCCAAAAACCCTTACAGTTACTGACAGACCGATCGATCGGTCTGCACGTCCGATCGATCGGTCCTGGGCGCAGTGCAGGTCCGGGACTTGGATTTTCTTCATTTTTCTTTCCTTTCCTTCCAACATATAATCAATCACATAAAACTATAAACAAGGGGATTCAATCACATGTTTCCAAGACATTAAAATGAGCTAAAGAGCTCCTCATTCCAAGTTCCTCCATTTCCATCCTTTCCATCTATTCCATCCACAATAAAACTCAAAGTGGAGAAAACTCATTCATGTGAAACCATTTGAAATTCTTGACAATAGGATGCATGCACTTTCAAGAGCTTAACAAGAAAGAATAACTCATCAATAAGCACATCTCATAATCAATATTTATCATATCAAAAACAACTATTAAAATTACCAAAACCATCAATGAAATCAAGATTTTCACCAAAACATGTTAATAATCAAAACGATCCAATCAACCACTTGCCTTTGACTCAAATCAAGCAAATCCAAGCTCCTAATCACCTCATAGGCTTAAGATCCACAATTTCTACAAAAACCCCCAAAACAACCCAAAAATGGGTTAAACGATGAAACGACAATGAAACTTTCCAATAATCAAGGTGGAGCTTCTCTAAGGCTAGAAGATTACAAATCTAGAAGATGGGAAGAATCACTTACTTGGATGACCTTCAAATGAGAAGAACAAGCTCAAGGGAGGTCTCTAGGTTGGGAGATTTCTCCAAAAATGGTATCAATGGGGAGCCATGGTGAAGAGGAAGAAGAAGATGGTCTCCATTTCGAGTTTGGTGAACTATTGGTGTGGCTTGGAGATGAAGAAGCAAGAAGAAGAAGAGAGCACAAGGAACCCTAGGCTCAATAGTTGCTGATTTGTGCTGGAAATGAAGATGGGGAAGAAGGGAGGTGGGTTCTCTTATAGCAAGTGAGAAGGGGTCCCACAACTTAATAACTTGGGTGGCTGAAATCATCTAATTCGGGACCTCGGATGGATTCGACGAAGAAGGAAGGAATGAACGTCGAAATATCTAGTTTCCAAAAAGTATATGTTTCACGGATTTCGAGAATATCGAGTTTTGGGTACAGATTTGGTGTGAAAAGACTGTTTTGCCCTCAAGGCCAAGAAATCGGTTTTTGGGTTCTCAAATGGATACGAGATCAACATGAAAGTTGTTGGATTCCTCAAGATGAATGCAATGGGCCAAAAACACGATACGAAACCAATCGGGAAAATCTCACAAGAAAATGCAAAGCCGAAAAGGGAACCCCCAAAGGGCCCCACAAGCTGCCAAAGCACTCAAAAGCCCAAAACTAGAAGAAAAACCATTCTAGCCCACAACCTCAACCCAACAACTACTAATCCCACTAAAAGAACTAATCCACAAATAAAACAACACTAATCCAAGAGATTAGGGGTCGGGTTCTCACAAGTACCTCCTGGGTGAGTTCAAAGAGTACCTCACACAACATGGGATTGTGTCTCAGTTGACTGCACCGGGTACACCCAAGCAAAATGGTGTAGCAGAGAGAAGAAATCGTACCCTTCTAGATATGGTAAGGTCCATGATGAGTCATGCAACCCTACCCATATTTTTTTGGGGATATGCCCTAGAAGCAGCAGCATACATTTTGAATCTAGTCCCTTCTAAATCAGTACCTAGGACACCGCAAGAAATATGGACAGGTCGAAAACCCAGTTTAAGACATATCCACATTTGGGGTTGTCCAGCCTATGTACTGAATGATAAAGCTACTAAGCTAGAACCAAGTTCAGAAATGTGCTATTTCATTGGGTATCCTAAGGGAACAAGAGGTGGCATCTTTTATCATCCAAAGGAGCATAAAGTACTTATCAACACTCATGCTAGATACTTGGAGGATGATTGCATGATGCACCAAGAGCTAAGTTGTAAAGAAACACTTGAGGAGATTCTTTCGGGATTTCCTGCAACACCTGTACCAGATCCTAAGTCGGTAGATGAACAGGATATTCCTTTTAACACTCCGGAGCCTCGTCGTAGTGGGAGAATTCCTAGACAGCCAGACAGATATCTAGGGGTGTCTTTTAAGACAGACTCCGAGGATCTCGTTGAGGATCCTGCTAGTTACGATGGAGCAGTAACGGATATGGATGCGGACATGTGGCAGCAAGCAATGAAGTCTGAATTGGATTCTTTGTATTCCAATCAGGTCTGCGATATTGTAGATGCACCTGAAGGAATTAAACCCATAGGGTGCAAGTGGATCTACAAGAGGAAGAGATGAGTGGATGGGAAGGTTGAGACCTTCAAAGCGAGACTGGTGGCGAAAGGATATACTCAGAAAGAGGGTATCGATTATGAGGAAACCTTCTCGCCAGTGGCCATGTGCAAGTCCATAAGGATTCTCTTAGCCATCGCATGTCATTATGACTACGAGATATGGCAGATGGACGTCAAGACAGCTTTTCTTAAAGGAAGTCTTAACGAATGCATCTATATGATGCAACCAGAGGGTTTCATTGCCAGTGGCCAAGATAACATGGTTTGTAAGCTTAAAAAGTCCATTTATGGACTTAAGCAAGCATCTAGAGCATGGAATATCAAGTTTAATCAGGCAGTCAAATCTTTTGGCTTTGATCAAAACGTTGATGAACCATGTGTGTATAAGAAAGGAAATGGAAACGCAATTGCATTTTTGGTTCTGTATGTGGATGACATATTGCTCATTGGAAATGATGTAGGTATGTTGTCATCCACTAAGATTTGGTTATCATCTCAATTTCAGATGAAGGATTTGGGTGAGGCGAGCTATGTTTTAGGGATCAAGCTTTTGCGAGATCGCAAAAATAAGATACTAGCCTTATCTCAATCTTCATATATTGAGAAGATTTTGGTCAAGTTTAACATGCATGACTCCAAGAAGGGTTTATTACCCTCTAGACATGGAGTACCACTATCTCGAGATCAATGTCCTAAGACAGTTGAGGAGATAGAAAACATGAGGAGAGTTCCATATGCACCCGCTGTTGGAAGCCTCATGTATGCAATGTTATGTACGAGACCCGATATTTGCTTTGTTGTTGGCATGGTTAGCAGATATCTGTCAAACCCTGGACCTGTGCACTGGACAGCTGTTAAGCATATATTCAAGTACCTTCGGAGAACGAAAGATTATATGCTAACCTATCGAGCAGATGAGCTGACGCCTCTGGCGTATACAGACTCTGATTTCCAGTCTGATAGAGATGCCAGCAAGTCTACCTCAGGATATGTTTTTACTCTGTCAGGAGGAGCTATATCATGGAGAAGTGTCAAGCAAGATTGTACTGCTGATTCTACCATGGAGGCAGAGTATGTGGCGGCAGCGGAAGCAGGAAAGGAAGTTATATGGCTCAGAAAATTCCTATTGGAATTGGGAGTTGTTCCTACCGTACAGAAACCGATTGTCATGTACTGTGACAATACCGGTGCCGTAGCACAGAGCAAAGAGCCAAGGAATCACAGGAAAGGCAAACACATTAAGAGAAAGTACCACTTGATCCGGGAGTTCATCCAAGAAGGAGAAATAGTGGTGGAGCAGATTGCCTCTGCCAATAACTTAGCTGACCCTTTTACTAAGACTCTTACTGACAAAGTGTTCAGTTCTCATGTTGAGTCTATGGGAGTTAGGTTAGGAAGTAGTGATCTTTAGTGCTAGTGGGAGTTTGTTGGGTTTTGTGTATGCCCTAAAGCCCACTGACTGCATTCACATCTCTGTTACTGGATATTTACTGGTTATTTATTAGAATTATTCTTTTCTCTTACTGCATGTATATATGTATGTTTGTGTAAGGTCCATTGTTTCTAGTAAATGACTTGGGTGTGTAGGTCTGAGTCATAGACACTTGAAATAATAAACTGGTTCATAACTGAGAGATGGAGTTGGGCACTTCATCTTGGTATAAGTTATAGTGAGATGCTCTCCTATATTCAGGGTGACTTACCTTAGTCACGGGAGGCTTTTCCAGATTTATCTCATTAGTGCATGTGTCATGCATTGAACAGGACCATTTGTAGGTATGATCTCTAAAATAGTACTATCACTGAGAGAGATCAAGTCACCTTATGCTACTGAGTGACCAGTACTCTTAATCTTGAGCATATGTGGATGAACTGACGAAGTCGAGTTCTTGTACTTTAATTCACTATGGGTGAGATCTTGTTCATGGGTCGACATCTCTGTGTTTTGGGTACTCGAGCTTGATTAGTTGGGACGTGCAGAGGCAATATAGAATCTATGCCATCTTGTGCTGGAGTATTCGTCCCCTTAGAATTATCCGATTAATCATCAAAATCTAAGATCTTAGTAAATGGATGTTCCATATGGATATTGAACTTGTGGGTCGCTCCCTGGACCGAGAGAATGATATCTGCATGATGATTAAGTCAAGGATATGAAGTTCTAAGGTTGAGATATAATCAAGAAGGTTAATAGTACATCGGATAACCTGACTTGATTATGGATGTTACATAGAGGGGCATTTTGGTCATTTCACTTAGTAGGTCGAAGACGAATGTCATTACCTGACGAGCTTATTTCATATTTAATATTTGTCCCTGGAGTGCAACCATAACTCTTTAGTGGAATTAGTTAGGGTTAAAATGATCTTAAATGTTGCTATGGGGTTAGCATGGACATTTTGGTCATTTTGGGAGCCAAGGGCAAATATGTCTTTTGGTCCCTCTTCTAGCCATTTTCCTATATTGGCATGGTTTCCTAATTTAATTAGATGAAATGAGGTTGAATTAATTTTTGTGGAAAAATAATTTTTAGTTTAAATTCAAATAGGCCTTTGATGGCATACATGAATTTAACTCTAGCTTAATTATTTACTTATGGGCCATGGTGTGTTTATCTATCTTGTGGGCCAGCCATAATGGGAGCCCCTTATGTGAGGTTTCCAACTTTGACTAGGTATCTTTACTTGGAAGGTGGAATTCCTCATTGGGTAAGAAATCCTATGATTAAAGTTTACTAAATTTTAGTATCTATAATTAGGAAGTGTTGCACCCCTAAGGTAGTTGATTGCTAATTTATGGGATGGTCATTCCTATTAGAGAGAACTAAAAAGGAATATAAGAATTTTACATAGATCTCTCTACCCTAGGTGTATAACAAGAGGGAGTGAATAACAACCCTAGGCGTGCAACAATAAGAAGCCCCATTGGCTGCCCAAAAGAAAAAAGAAGAGACACACGTCCATGGTTCTCTTCTTCTCCATTCATTGAAGAGAGGAGATTAGGTCCTGGTTTTTTTTTCACAAATTATATTTCATAAAACCCATCTAGGAATCCATAGTTTGATCCCACAATCAAAGCCAATCAGATTGGGTTGTGGAATAGAAGAGAAGATCAAAGCAAAAGCTACTGCAGAAAATTCCTGCAACTTGCATTGCTAACTGCAGGCTGAGATCAGACCTTTGGAGCTTTAGTTTCAGAGATTTGAGGCCTTCATATCATCAAGGTATTAGTCCTCTTTCATCTCCTTTCATTATACACATGTTGATCATGATTTCATGGAGTTTATATGCGTTTTTATGGCTGTTTTTCGCTGCCCAGTTCAGATCCTTTTGGACGTTCCATAAATCAGCCATGGATGTCCCTACATTCAAATCTGAAATGCATAATCTTTCAGGCCAAAGACGATGATATGGCTAGATGTTACATACAAGCATCCATGTCTAGTGTTTTGCAACACCAACATCAATCCTATAAGACTGCATATGATATTATATCAAACTTAAAGGAAATGTTTGCGGAAAAGGGCAGACCTGCTAGACAGGCTACTATGAGGGTGCTTATAAGCACCAAGATGGCTGAAGGCACACCAGTACAGGACCACATGTTGAAAATGATGGACTCATTGAATGAGTTAGATGTACTGGGGCTACGATTGATGCAGAATCGCAGATTGGCATAATCCTTGAGTCACTACCAGATTCATTCAACAATTTCAAGGTCAAATATAATATGAATAAGATGAATCTGACTCTGGCTGAGCTGTCTAGCCAGCTGGTGGTGACTGAAGGGATTATGAAGAAGAAGCCAACTGCCCTGATGATAGAAAAGTCATTTGCCATGTCCAAGCCGAAAGGTAAAGGGCGGAAAGGCAAGACGAAATCAGTTCCGAAGGGTCCTAAGGTGGAGAATGGTCCTAGTGGTGGTGTTGGCAAGGCTAAGGGGTTGGGGATGAAAGGAAAGTGTTTCCATTGTGGTATGACAGGACATTGGAAAAAGGAATTGTCCAGATTTTTTGTCTAAGAAGAAGACCTCAGGTATGATTGAGTCACTTGTTTCTGAAGTTAGTTTTGCAACTAGTACTTCAGAATCCTGGTGTGTTGACTCCGGTGCAACTAATCACATATGTAATTCGTTGCAGGGGTTCTGGGAAACCAGGAGGCTTAGTGACGGTGAAATCATTGTCAACATAGGATTTGATGCTAAGGCGGAGGCTGTTTCAATGAGATTCATTACTTTATGTTTCTCAAATAATAAATTGGTTTTGTCAGACACATTATATGTACCGTCTTTACGGTGGAATTTAATTTCATTTTCTAGTTTGGTGAATAAAAGTTATTCTGTTACTTTTGGTACTGAAGTTGTTGTAAAGAGGAATGGTACTTTTGTATGTTCTGACAAGGTAACCAATGGGCTTTATTTGTTAACTCCCACAATGTATGAGATACATGATACTGAAACAATTAATAGATCATCATTAAAGAGGAAATCACCTTCATCTAATCCAACAAAGCTTTGCCACTTGAGGCTAGGTCATATAAATCTAAAGAGAATTAACAGGCTAGTGAAAGATGGTATCTTGCCTTCATTGGTGGTAGAACCAATGCCTGTCTGTGAGTCCTGTCTAGAAGGTAAAATGACCAAAAGACCCTTTTCATCAAAGGGCAATAGGGCCAAAGATTTATTGGAATTAGTGCATACTAATGTGTGTGGACCCATTAATGTCAAGGCCAGAGGAGGATATGAGTACTTCATCACTTTCACAGATGATTATTCAAGATATGGATACATATACCTTATGCACTGCGAGTCCGAGGCTTTTGAAAAGTTCAAAGAGTTTCGAGCGGAAACAGAAAAGCAATTAGGTAAAAGTATCAAGACTCTTTGTGAGAACCCGACCCCTAATCTCTTGGATTAGTGTTGTTTTATTTGTGGATTAGTTCTTTTAGTGGGATTAGTATTTTTTGGGTTGAGTTTGTGAGCTAGAATGGTTTTCTTCTAGTTTTGGGCTTTTGAGTGCTTTGGTAGCTTGTGGGGCCCTTTGGGGGTTCCCTTTTCGGCTTTGCTTTTCTTGTGAGATTTTCCCGATTTGTTTCGTATCGTGTTTTTGGCCCGTTGCATTCATCTTGAGGAATCCTACAACTTTCATGTTGATCTCGTATCCATTTGAGAACCCGAAAACCGATTTCTTGGCCTTGAGGGCAAAATAGTCTTTTCACACCAAATCTGTCCATTAATTTCGAAAATTTCAGAATTTGGCAAAATTAGACTTTTTGGAAAGTAGATTTTTCGCTGATGAATTTTGTCTTCTTCGTCGTTTTCATCCGGGGCCCATAAACTTGTGTTTTTCCCTTGAGAAGTTTAAGTGAGGTGGGGCCCACACCCACCCCTTTATAAAATGGGTTCCTTCTCCTTCCTCTTCATCCATTTCCCTGCAACGGTTCCAGCAAGAGCTGGAACCACTCCTCTCTCAGCCACTCTCTCTCTCCTCTCTCCCTTGGCTTCTCTTGATTGTAAATGGAGATTTGATCTCCTCATCATCTTCCATACCTTCCAAGCTTTCCAAAGATGTTATTTTCATGGATTTTGAGCAAAGGCAACTCCTCTTTTCAAGCTCTTCTTCTTGGTTCAAGGCTTTAAAGGTTAGCATTTGGTTTCTTTCTTTTAATTTTTGTTTTCCCAAACCATTTGGAGTATTTTTATCTTCCATTCATGGATTTTCATTGAGGTTTGCAATGGATTGGATTTTCTAGGGTTTTCATGGGAAAATTTGGGGGTTTTGGTGGGTTTGGAGCTAGAGACTTCTTTGAGGCTTTTGTGGAGTGATTTGTGCATCTTCTTAACCCAAGGCAAGTGGATGAATGGATTGTTTTGATTATTAACATGTTTTGTGAGAAAATCTTGATTCATTAATGGTTTTGGTGATTTTAATAGTTGTCTTTAATATGATTAATATTGATTTCAAGATGTGCTTATTGATGAGTTATTTCTCCCCTGTTAATCTCTTGGAAATGTATGTATCATAGTGTCAAGATTTCAAATGATTTCACATGAATGAGTTTTCTCCACCTTGTGATTAATTGTGAAAGGAAAGAATGGAAAGAATGGAAAGAGAGGAATTGGAAATGAGGAGCTCTTTAGCTCATGTTATTGTCTTGGAAACATGCATTTAAACCATCTTGTCTATAGTTTTATGTGATTGATTATATGTTGGAAGGAAAGGAAAGAAAAAGAGAAAAATCAGAGTTCCCGGACCTGCACTGCGCCCAGGTCCGATCGATCGGACGTTCAGGCCGATCGATCGGACTGACTTTTAACAGTAAGCATTTTTCAGCCGATCGATCGACCGATCGATCGGACCCTGTGCAGAAATTTTGGCAGATCGATCGGACCTTCGGTCCGATCGATCGGAGGACTCAGTTTGAGTCCGGTGAATTTTGAGATTTTTAATTTTTCTTGGTTTTAGGTGGGACCTTGGCTACCCTTTTTGGACTGATTGGACTATGTGTGAGATGTCTTGAGCCGACACTCCTCAAGGTTGATTCGGTTGCATCGAAGTCCAATCAATTTCAATCTTGAACGGGATGGAACGACGCGATATCTTCCTAATATCTAAACACAAGTCTTTTTCCTTGGTTATCGCAAATTCTATTCCTTTCGATGACTGAATAGGTCGGTCGATGTTTCCAAATTAACGTCATGCCTAGGATGGACCGTCTATAGTCTTGATTTTTCTATTATAACATCTAGTACTACCCATGAGCTCATTTTAAGTGTTGAAAATCGTAAAAGTGCATAAGGAGCCCGGAATGTCCTCAAACTCAAGGAGTACCAAGTAATGATTAAAATCGACATACGGGACCCCTATTCACTTAAATAGATCTTGAAACTAATATTCTACCCGGAATTTGTTATAGTTCATTTTTCACCTCATTTCCCAGATTGCATCATATGACTCGTTTTCCCGAAAGCATTGAAGTTACTCTAGTGACAGTTAATTGTCCCGAAAGGTATTGCCCGATATGAAATGATAGTGTGCCCTTGAGCACCCCCGTTTTACCCGTTTATGCCCGATATGAATGTTAGTGTGCCCTTGAGCACCCCCGTTTTACCCGTTTATTTACTGTACTTGATTACTTGCATATGTCTCGATTGGTTTTAACCTATGAGTCGGCATCACTAAGCTTGGATACCTTGTCAGTCTGATCCACTGACTTGGAGATCCCTCTCCCGTCCCGCCAGCTGCAGTTTGGATCCCGATACCCGGTTATTGCCGTGGTCCCGTCCCGATACCCGGTTCGCTACCGTGGTCCCGTTCCCGTATATTTATTATTGTATATGATTTACGTTGAGTCTCCTCACCTTGTGTGACTGAGACCAACGTCCCGCTCTTGTCACTTCGGTGATAGAGGACTTAGCTTCTTGTGATTGCCATCTTGCCAGTTCTCGATTCCTTGGACACCCGACATGGTTTATATTGCTTACTTGTTTTCAGTTCAATGATTCATTGCTTTTGTGAAAGTTGTTATTTAGATAAGTGTTAATGCTCTCTATTGTAAATTCAGTCACTATTATATTGTTTTATGTCCTTTGCACACGTACATGTTTTACAGGAATGCCGGTTGGGTAAATACCCTTGCTTTTACATATGTTTCAAACGATAAATGATTTTGCTAGATTTATATGATTTCACATGTTTTAAAGGAATACCCGAATTGTTAAATATCCGTGCTTTGTTTTAAATGACATTTGACTTGTGAGATTCCCATGTTTATACATGTTTCAAATGATTACCAGACTTCTAAATACCCATGCTTTGAAATATGTTTCAAATGACACTTGTTTTGCCAGATCACTATGTTTATACCGGTTTCAAATGAATATCCGATTTGTTAAATATCCGTATTTTCACATATGTTTCAAAAGGACATTGGTTTTGCTAGACTGTTATGAATACCTAGTTTGTTGTATACTTATGTTTGTACTTAAGTTTCAAATGAACGTTGTTTTGCCATACCGCCATATTTATACATGTTTTAGACGAATACCCGATTGTCAAATATCTATGATTATAGATGATGCAAATGAATACATGTTTTATTAGATGTTCATGTTTTACCCGTGCTTGAAATGAATACAAGTTTTCCCCGAGATTCCCGACTTTGCACCCGTTTAATTATATGCAGTACTTGATCGATTAGCATGATTTATTATATGTTTTATTCTTTAGTATAATTGTGATCTTTCATCCACCTGCCAGACCGTCGTGTCTGACCCACTACTTTTGGTACTCAGGTTCAGATTTCTTCGCCCCGAGTTGAGTGTTTTTGGTTGGCTGTGGAGCCATGCTTTGCAGGTTGTTTTGTCAGCTATGTCATGTAGACATTGAGCTTGACATCGGAGCTACGTCACATTTGGGTAGTGGTTTATAGCTTCTTGTTGTATGGCTTTTGTTAGCCTTTTTCCTTGGGATTCTTAATTAATGTACATTGATAATTGTAACTTGAATATATTGGGAATGTAATATCCTGTTACTGTCAGCTCTGTAAATTATTGTGATGGTTACTCCAGTCTGGTATGATTCTTGATATAATAGCTGTGGGCTAAAGGTTGAGTGCGACACGGAATCCGATGGCCACGGACTTCGGGTCGCAACGCCACAAATGCTTCCGCAAAATATTCAGAATGTGTTGTCTTCACACACGCGGATCCTGGGAGAAGTAAAATACATTTATGCTTAATCCTATCTCCCGCCCCCGAGGTTTCGGTTCGGGGGCGTGACACTCTTCAATTAGATCGAGGAGTGGAATATCTCACTGGTGATTTTATGGGACACATATCAAAAAGTGGGATTCTATCCAAGTTGTCTGCTCCCGGTATGCCTCAACAGAATGGAGTAGCGGAAATAAGGAACCAGACTTTTTTAGATATGATTAGGTCTATGTTGAGTTTCTCGGGATTTCCTATATCCTTTTGGGGATACGCCTTGGATACTGCGATGTACATACTAAACCTCGTACCATCTAAGTCTGTACCTACGACTACCCGAGACTTGTGGTCTGGGCGAAAGCCTAGTCTACAACACTTACACATTTGGGGTTATCCGGCACACGTGATAAAGGTTAAGATGGATAAGTTGGAAACAAAGTCGGAAGTATGCACGTTTGTAGGATATCCTGAAGGAACTAAAGGTTGGTTATTCTATAATCCCAGAGAGCAGAAAGTGCTGGTGAGCACCAATGCAGTTTTTCTGGTGGAAGATTATATGATGGACCGAAAATCTTTAGAAAAGGTGATCTTGGAAGAGATTTAAGAGCAATCAATTCCAAATCCAAGTATGATCGGAAGAACCGCCCCTACCAGACCTAGTTGTTACACCAGTGCCTCGTCGTAGTGGGAGAATAGTCAGGCCCCCTGACAGGTTCTCATTCTTGGGAGAGTCTTACGAGGCAATCCCGGAAGAACTGGAACAAGATCCTTATAACTATGATGAAGTAATTAATGCTATGAAAGCTGAGATGGAGTCTATGTATTCTAATCAGGTCTGGACACTTGTGAACTTGCCTGCCAATGTCAAACCTATTGGGTGCAAGTGGGTCTACAAGAGAAAAAGAGGACCAGATAGAAGAGTTGAGACCTTTAAGGCCAGGCTTATTGCGAAAGGGTATACTCAGAAAGAGAGTATCGATTATGAGGAAACCTTCTCACAGGTAGTCATGCTCAAGTCCATCCGGATACTCTTATCTATAGCGGCTCATCTCGATTACGAGATTTGGCAAATGGATGTCAAGACGGCGTTTATAAATGGCCATCTTGAGGAAGACATCTATATGATGCAGCCAGATGGTTTTATAGCTAGTAACGAAAAACAAAAAGTTTGCAAGCTACAGAATTCTATTTATGGACTGAAGCAGGCATCCCGAAGCCGGAACATCCGTTTTGACCGGGCAATCAAATCATTTGGTTTTAGTCAAAATCCGGATGAGTCATGTGTGTACATGAAAAATGAAGGTGACAGGGTAGTTTTTTTGGTTTTATATGTCGACGACATCCTTCTCCTTGGGAAAGATATAGGAATGTTGTCAACAGTAAAAGTTTGGTTAGCAAAGACTTTTGATATGAAGGACTTGGGAGAAGCTAGTTACATCCTAGGGATCAAACTCCATCGAGACCGGAAAAATAAGATGATTGGCTTATCTCAAGCTGCTTACATAGATAAGGTGCTGGTACGGTTTGCTATGCACAACTCCAAGAAGGGTATCACACCTTTTAGGCATGGAGTGTACCTTTCCAAGGATTAGGGTCCCAAGACCTCGGAGGAAAAGGAGCAGATGAGAGCAATTCCATACGCTTCGGCTGTTGGTAGCCTCATGTATGCTGTGCTATGTACTAGACCGGATATCTGTCATGCAATTGGCTTAGTCAGCAGATATCAGTTTAACCCAGGTCCTGACTATGAGGCCCCACCCCTTGTGGGCCCTCTAATTGAATTTTTGAATACTATTTAATACTAATTATTAGCTAATTATGTTAATTAGGGGTTAATCAGGGTAGTTATGTTTTATTTTCCTAAGTTTTGTTAGATTAGCCTAGTTGTATTAGTAATAGGGTTTTAGGGGTCTTTTGCAATTTTTAGAGTTAGTAGTGAGTGGAGGCCTTGCTAGGAATTAGAGTGTTCCATAGGGGGTTTTTCCTAAAAAGCACTATTCTAGAACCTTCCCACCTAATGACCTAAATGCCCCTAGCCCTAACCCTAATCCCATACTGTCACGACCCCAGACCGGGCCCGAAGGACTAATCCAGGATCGGGACTAAATGATGATCCACATCGGTTTAATAGTAACATACATTTACTTAATTTCCCATAGGTGTCCGCGGTGAGGATATCACAACCATATCTGAACATTTCTATTAATTGCGGAAGCATGTAGCAAATCAATATCCAATCCATCTCAAATCATAAAGACAATAATACAAGTATGGTACCGTATCAGAATGAGCAATGATCAATAGCATGTTACCCAAAAATAAGTTAAAGTTTATACAATTAACATTTAATTACATTTCCCCAAAAATAGAGGCCAACAAAGGCCAATATAGACAAAATACCAATCCAAAGAATGGTTAAACAGTTTCCCAAAATATCAAGTCTCTCATAGCAACCAAACGTCTAAATGACGTCATCAGCACGCCACTCAACTAACTGCTGCAGTTTTCCGACCGCCTCCTCATGCTCCTCCTCGGGATAACCAACAACGGGACCTGAGTACCAAAGAGTAGGTCAAACACGACGGTTTGGCAAATGGGTAAAATACAATGACAATATGATAATAAATGAATTTACCTTCAAAACATGTAAACATGTTTAAATAACAATTTCTATGAACGAGATAAAACATTTATTCAAATGCAAGTAGACATTGTAAAACATGTAAGGTAACCAAAGAAACGGGGAAACAAACAAGATGGCAACCACACGAAGCTAAGTCCTCTATCACTAAGGTGATAGAGCAATAACTAGGCACTGATCTCAGTCACTCGAGGTGAGGAGAAACAGTGGATCTTATAAATACATATACATATACTATACATGACCACGGTAGCGAGCCGAGCATCGGGGACCACAGTAGCAATCTGCGGCATCGGGACAAGACCACGGTAATAACTGGGTAGCGGGATCCAAACTGCAGCTGGCGGGACAAGAGAGGGATCTCCAAGTCGGTGGATCAGACCAACAGGGTTATCTAAGCTTAGTGGTACCGACTCATAGGTCAAATACAAATCGAGACATGTACAAGTAAACCAAATGCAATTAAATAAACGGGCAGGATGGGGGTGCTCAAGGGCACACTGTCATTTCACGTGGTGCAATGCACTTCAAGACAAGTAACTATTTCAAGTGAAATTCAAGGCTTTCGGGAGAACAAGGCATGTAGTATAAATCTCGGGATCGGTAAAGTATTATAACAATTGAGATTTCGGGTAAAGTATCGGTTTCAAGATTTATTTAAAGTGAATAGCGACCCCGTATGTCAATCTAATAACCATTTGGTACTCTTTGAGTTTGGGGACATTCCGGGCTCCTTATACACTTTGAAGTTTCAAAGACTTCGAATGAAATCTTCGTGATATGGTTTCTTCCTCAAATGGCCTCATACAATGCTTAATAAATCCTCTTGACATAGAGGGGTTTTCAATGGATAGTCCCAAAACATTTAAACAACTCATCTTTATCCCAAACATAGCCTATGACAGACAAACCTCATCGCTCGAGTGAACCAGAGAGTTCGCTCGAACGAGGAGCTCTCTGGAATGGCTGTCTGGGTGGGTTCGCTCGAGCGAATTTGAGGTCGCTCAAGCGAACTCATTGGGTCGAGCGAAGTTTTTAGTGCGTTCGAACGAACAACTCTCTGGAATGGGTTCTGGGATGTCCGCTCGAGCGACCAAGGGTACGCTCGAGCGACTAAGCTACTGGAATGCTCTGAACCCTTCTCTGGACAGGTCGCTCGAGCGAAGTGTCATGTTCGCTCAAGCGAACTGTCCAGAAACTGATTCCGGACCAGTTCAGCTCCTCTCTATCTCTTCCTTCTACAACTCCTTTTTAGCCACTTTTATACATCAAATGAGGAGTCTAAAACTCCATTCAAATAACATCAAATCTTTCACCACATCCATCCCATTCTCCTCCATCCATATCACATTCAATACAAGGAAGGAAAGAAGGAAACCATTTCACATAAGATATATATTTGAGACAAAACAAGAGGAATCAAATGCTATGAATCAACACATCTCTTGGACCATAAATGTACCATTAATACCCTATCATGAGCATTCATTTCAAAAAAAAGCAATAACTATGCATTAATGGAAAATATCCAAAGTCAATGAAAGCTTAGGAAAAATCAGTCATCCACTTGCCTTGGTCTCTAGTAAGCAAATCAAGCTCTAACAAGTCCTTTAAATCGAAGGTCCAAGCTACAAGGAAAAAATCCCAAAATAAAACCCTGAAGTGTCAAAACATAGAATAGGAAGAAAAAAGCTTCAATAACAAGGATGGAGATTCCCTTAAGCTAGGAGAACACAAATCTAGAAGAAGGGAAGGGTTACTTACTAGTAAGGTCCTCTAATGGACAAGGTGAGCTCAAAGGAAGTCTTGGAATGGAGTTTTTCCCCACAGAAGCTATTGAAAGAAAACTCTCAAGGAGGTGAAGAAGATGATGGCCTCCAATCTCCTATTGGTGCAAGCTTGGGAGTGGATTGAGGGTGGAAGAGTAACAAGAAGAAGAAGAAAGGAAAAACCCAAGCTTAGGCTTGTGCTGGAAAAAGGAAATGGAAGGGAAAGGGTCTCCTTATAAACAAGTGGGGAGTGGGCTCCACCACCAACAATCTAATTGGGCTGAAATCATGGCTTTCGGGGCTTCTAATGAATTCGACGAAGAAGAGAAAAGTGATCGTCGAAATATCTAGTTTCCAAAATGTATATGTTTCGCGGGTTTCGGGAATATCAAGTTTTGGGTACAGATTTTGTGTGCAAAGACTGTTTTGCCCTCGAGGCTATGAAATCGGGTTTCGTGATCTCGAACGGGGACGAGATCAACATGAAAGTTGTAGGGATTATCAATACGAATAAAACGGGATTAAAACCATGAATGCAAAATCTCCGATAAATCCCCAAACACATGCAATGTCATAAAAAGGAACCCCCAAAGGGCCCCACTAATCACAAAGCAATCAAAATTCCCCAAAACTATTTCAAAAGCTATTTCAAACCCAACTTAGCCAAAATCACTAATCAAGCTTAGAACTAACACGCAACTTAATTAACACTAATCGAGTTCTCTCGGGTCGGGGTCTTACACATACTAACCTAAAGGATATTTCAGTCATTAGCCAATCCTATAAATCTAGCTCATTTCCCAAGAAAACCCTACTACAATCCACTCTCTTCCATTTCCCTCTTCTTCCTCTCTCTCATTTCTCCCTTAGAGCCGTGAGGAGCTGGTTCTTGTGCTGGGAAATACATTAAGGGTTGGGATCTTCATCTCCTTGCTTTAGCTTTGGTTTTCTCTCCTCTTCTCTATCTCTCTCTACAACTTCTCATACCTCAAAGGCAAGTGCAATATACTTTTAACTTAGAATGTATGCTTCTGTTTCATTGATTTTGCAATTCTTAGTTCAGTTATTATTCATTGTGTTAGAACTACCTGGAGCTTAGTTTTGTTGGATGATGTGGCGTTGATGGATGGGTTTCACCCCATTTGGAAGATCAATGGGCCTATTTAGGGTTGGATGGAGGCGCATTGGAGTATTTCTATGTTTTATGTTGGTTTAGTGATGTTTGGGAGTGATTGGAAGTGATTTGGTGGAAAAACGGGTTGAAATGGAGAAAACCCTGAAAACTGGGTTTTCCCCAGTTCTGCGTGTGCCCGGTCGACCGGCCTGCAAGCAGGTCGACCGAGCACACTAAGTTTTGGAAAATGCAAGTCCCAGTTAAATTTCCTACAGGACTGAGTTTTTCAGTGTACCCGGTCGACCGGGCCCTGCCCAAGTCGACCGAGCACACTGGTTTCTGCAGAAATCAACTAAGAGTTGGATTTTTCCTGGAAACCCAAACATCCTGTGTGCCAGGTCGACCGAGCCCTGCTCCAGGTCGACTGAGCACACAGGAAATGCAGTGAAAAATGTCTGAAAGCTGGGACATCACTCTTTCCAGGGTTTTTGGTGTATGCGGTCGACCACCCAGGGCAGGAGGTCGACCGGACACACTGAGAACCATTGAAAACAAATTAAGTCTTCTAGGAGGCCTGACCCAGTTTTTCCAGTGCACTTGGTCGACCCACCAGGCCAGGAGGTCGATCGAGCACACTACACCAGGTCGACCTGGGAGTCAACCCCCAGTGTACCCGGTCGACCGGGCCCTGGGCCAGGTCGACCGAGCACACTGAGTTTCAGTGATTTTCCAGTTTTCACATTTTTGAAGTTTTGATCATTTGTGGGGCTCGTTGACCATCCAAATGGACATTTATTGATGTGCCAAGCCCGAGTCAACAGTGTGGCTCAACCTTGACTCGTGGGGACCACAAAGTAGGGTTTCGGTCGTTTAATCTAAGATGATTAGAGCCTTAAACATTGTCAATGATGCCCGTAACATCAGGAGCACCAAACACAGTATCCCTAGGCATCTGAGACTCCATTTAGGGATCAAATTACCTGAGATGGGCCTGGACCTAAATATGGTCCATTACCTAGGATTGGACTATTGTATCTCCCTATTGATTCTCATATTGAAGTTCATACTTCACTTTTCTCATTTACTGTACTCTTATATCCTTAGTGTAGCTTTTAACTGTTAATTAAATGGAAATTGAGGACCTGAACCTAGGATATCTTAGAGGTGACCCGATAGTATGATTTGGAGAACACTGACCCGTGTCTGTGGCTAGGCGGGCCCTTTTAGGGCCTAAGTGTGGATATGTGTACCCTTAGATTGGAGAGGTGGTTTATGTTGGAATCATAACTCCTTATGGATTAAAAGGAGTTGTTTATCAGTAGAAATGGATATGTTGCCTCGTTTGGACTGTTTTAGACCAGGCCATGAGATTGATAGGCCTTGGTATGGATCCAACGAGTGGGCTTGGACTTGAATTGTAATCCATGAATTAAATGATATATGAACCTCTTAGAGACTTGGTTAGGACCTTTTTCACGCAAGGCAAAGCCTAGACAAACACAGACCCTTAGAGTTATTCTTGAGTCAGCATAGACATTCACTCGGTTGACTTAAGCTCAGCCTATGGACTGATCATCCCCGGTAGGAGCTATTATGAGTGTAGAGGAGCTATCATGATGAGCTATGTTCTTAAGACAAACGGTGTGATGCCGGGTCCAGTCTTTGAGTGATGAGTGTATGAGATGGTTGAGTGATTTGCGGGGTTAGTAATCCCCAGCACTGGTGAGATTCCCCGCCGCAACTGTGTTCAGTATGGGAGGGCCGCGGCATAATATCCCACAGTATTCCAGCTCGTGTGAATGTGTCATTTTGTAGTAGATTAGATGTTGTGAATTTATCCTAATTCTTTATGCTTATCTTGCTCAACTGCCTAGATCATTTACCTTGTTACTCTTTAATTTATACACCTGTCTCTATTCATTTGATATATATGTCCTATGTTACTTGTATACTGTGACTTGCCAGATCTTTAGATCTGACCCATCTTTGGTGCTTAGGCCTTGACCTAGAGCTTGCGGAGGACGCGCTTGCGCTTATAGAGGCGCCTGTCGTCGGAGATTACGGATGGGGCCCGGCTGACCTCGATGTCGAGCCGGAGGGTGGAGAGCCGTTACCAGGGCTTTGAGCGTTATTCTGTTTGGGCTTTTGACCGAAATTTTGTAGTGACCCGGGTACTTATCAAAAATGTAATTTAACTTTTGTTGTCTTAACAATTAATACCTTTCAAACTAGACTACTGTTCTGCTCTCATTTAATATATATGATACCTATTGCTTCTGCTTTACTGGTTATGCTTCCGCAATTTAACTGTTGATACTATATGGTTCAAAAAGTTTTAAATTGGACCTCATTGCGGACCTACGATCTTGGAAGTTCTCGAATTTTCCGGGAAGTAGCTCGCGAATTTCGGGTATTCCGACGACTTTCTCTGTATCCGGAATTGGGGCGTTACACTAACCATTGGACTGCTGTAAAATGTATTCTCAAGTACTTGAGAAGGACTAGAGATTGCATATTGATTTACGGTAGTGATGAGTTGATTCCAGTCGGATACACAGATTCTGACTTCATGTCAGATAAGGATTCCGGGAAATCCACCTCTGGTTATGTGTTTATGCTCGGCGGAGGAGCTATCAACTGGAGGAGTAATAAACAAGAATGTACCGCTGATTCCACTTCTAAGGCTGAATATGTAGCGGCTTGTGAAGCAGTTAAGGAAGAAGTATGGCTCAAAAGACTCCTTTTGGAACTTGGAGTGGTACTTTTGGCGCGACAGTCGCTCACAGTTTACTGTGACAGCAGTGGGATAGTCGCTTAGTCGAAGGAACCCAGGAGCCATAAAAGCCAAAAGCACGTACAGAGGAAGTATCACTTGGTCAGAGAGATTGTGCAGAGAGGTGATATTGCAATCACCAAGATAGCTTCTACGGACAATCTGGTAGATCCCTTTACTAAGCCTTTGACCACCAAAGTCTTTGAGCAGCATGTAGACGGGATGGGCATGAGATGCAATCCTAACTGGCATTGTGCCCAAGTAGGAGATTGTTAGTTTTATGGTCTCAATACCAAGTATATGATGTAATAAATTGATAAATTTCTTTATTTATCAATATAATCATGCTTTCTTTTCATGAGATGAATGGTGTTTAATTATATACTTGCACATAACCAATACGAATGACATAATGGTTCATGAGATGAACCAGAGTCCACAAGTATACTAGAAGTAATACGTGTGTATGGATGAGATCCACATACATGAGACATGTATTGCAAATCTTATACTTAAATATCTTCACAACCAGTGATGAGATTGAGCATCTCATCTAACAAGGTTGCAGCACTTTGATCACTATGAGATAGTGTGATTTGTCTCGATCATCAGAATGTAAGATTCTGGATCATCGTGTTGGTACATTGCATGTATTGAAGGACCATGAGAAGCACCTTATGAATACTGTCTTTACTTTAAGGTATGCTCTCATAATTCCCTAGCAATAGGCTCTCAATCCTGAGACATTAATGAACTCAAGTCTCTGTCTATTCACTTACTTTGAGTTACCAATGAGTGAGGCCAACTGTAGGTCAACACCTCGGTGTCTTGGGTACGTGGTAGTAGGACTGTGGGAACATTCAATGGTCAAGATGGAATCTATCTTTAATATCCCCTTGTGCCAATTAATGGATTTATCATTGGTAAGTGCGCACCCATTCCAATTAAGAATTAATTGGATCGGTACCAAATGATCATTATAATTAATTGGGGCTCAAGGATAATAAGATATGGATCTAATTTGGAAGACAGGTCCAATTGATCCATGGATATAGATGGAGGGGCCTACTTGTGGTGATCTGGAAGTTTAAGGTCTTCATTGTAATATATTCCTAAGACTGGAGTGCAATTGCATTTATATAGTGGACTTATTTGCAATTGACTGTGGGCCCGGATTGCACATGAGATGTAGATTCGCGTGTCCCAGTTGGAGTCAGCTTTCTATGGAATCCCTAGTGGTCCCCACGCTAGCCCAAGTTATTAGAAATATACTAATTCAACTTGAACTCTAATAGGAAGGAATTGGAAATTTACTATTTCTATTTGAAGTAAGACTTCTAATAGTGGTAATAGTAAGTTACTAATTATTAATGGAAGTAGGACTTCTATTTTAATTAGAAAGGAGAAAGTTACTAATTGTTGCGGAAGTGAGACTTCTATGGCAACTAGCAAGGGAGAAAGTTACTATTTTGTAATGGGAGTTAAACTTCTATTTCAAATAGGTAAAGAGGTGGCTTGAAGGACTATAAATAGGGGTTATATCCCCTCTTGGACGTCCATCATTGTATTCCACATTCAGCCCTCCTCATAGTGCAAGTGTTGCACAATTTCCTCTCCTCTCTTCGTCCTCTAGTTCCTTGGAGTTTCTAGTTGGGTTTTCTCTTAAAGTTTCCACCAATCTTTTTGAGAAAAGAGATCTAATACAGGTCATACCGTGGAAGATCAAAAGGTCTTGGAGATTCTGATTTGATTAGTGAAAGAGTTTCATCATCAAAGAAAGACACAACTTCTCCATTAGAGCACTACTAAGCTCCAAAGGTATAATCTACTTCCTTGTATGTTGTAGATTTCGTGGTTGCATATTTAGGTATTGTTTCTATCTTCTAGATAGGTTATATTGCTATACATGATTTATGAATTTGAAGGATTGCATCTTGGATTAGGTTTTATAGCCTTCTGGATTGTTGATCCCTGCATCAAGTGGGTCAAAAGTTTTTGAAACATATCCTAGAGGCCCACCTATTTCCAACAATAATTTGCAAAGCTTTAACCAAACAATGACTGAGGCAACACAATTTTCAGGAATTTGACATGTCTGTAAATTGTGTGAGGGGATAATCTAAAATGGAAAAATACGAAGAAGTCGTTTATCGGCCAAAAATTAACCTTCATCAGGTACAGAGTGAAATTCACACCTTTCGAAAACATTCGACCTAATCAGCAACGATACATGAAGCTCCCCCTTAAATTCACAGCCCTTTTTTTCCTTTTCCTTTTACTTTTTTTTTTAATAAACCGCCATTGACCCAATTCAAAACTTTCTTACTTACCTTTTCAAGTGTAAGAATTTTCAAAGTTAAAATCAAGGGAGCGAGCTCAGTTATTAACTTTATCGCTGACTGAGTTCTTCAAAGCTGAGTTCTTCAAAGCAGAAATCTCTAAGTTCATATGATATAAGCAAAGTTAAGACCTAGGGAGTGGAAGTCCGGGGATCAGAATCCTAGAAGGGGGTGAATATGGTGAGCTTAATTTTATGCCAATTATGCCAAATTTAACTCTTTAAAATAGTTAGGCACAAGTGGTGATTAATAAATTAATGTGCGGAAGCTATCAAGATAAATCACAATAAAACAATCACCACAGCACAATGATATATACTGGTTCGGCCTCAATGCCTACATCCACTACCGGCTTGTGTTCCTACACCCCACCGGATTCTTCACAATCTTAATTTATGCTTTTCAATAGGCTTAGCAATAACCTTTATAATATGCTTTTCTAGGATCAGCATTAACCTTTACAAGCCTAAAGCTTTACTCTCTCAAATGTGCCTAAGATACACTCAAGGAGATACAATTTCAGCTCAATAAGATGCCTCTACAATAGGGGGGTATGAAAGTGAAAGAAAACCTAAAACATCTCTATGAATGCAAAGATGTATGATCAATGTGTATAAATGAAGATTTCAATCAAGTTTTAAAAATGTAGCTAAAAAAAAAGTAAGCCTAAAGCTTTTGAAAGTTTAAATCATAAAAGGATATTTGATTGAAGTAAAATGAAAATCACATGTAGTTTCAAATGAAAAACTTGATTATAATATGACTAATCAAATGCTCACAAGTTGTATGAAATTTCAAAACCAAATCATGTGATGCATGAGCATGTTGTTTCCAAAATAAATTAGTTTAACTATATGTTTCAAGGTATGGAAAACAACAAGCGTGACCTGTCAGTTAGTTGTCGATTAACCGACAATGTTCTTCAGTTAATCGAGAGCTAACCGAAGTGCAAAGAAATTTCTATTTGACTAGAGGTCAAACTTGTCGTTTTATGACCGTTGTGAGTTCGGTTAACTAAACTGTGCAGAGGGTTAATCGACACCTAACCTTTGGATAACTTTTTCTATATAAATGAGCACATTCCAAGGCCATATGCAATCAAAATTAAGGGACTTTTTGAAGGGTCTTGAGGCCAAAGAAAGGGGAATGAGTTAAGGCTAAAGGTCATTTGGAAAGCTAAAGACAGAGGACTTGGGCGCACCAGTAGTGGCGCACAAGTGGTGGCTTGATGCTCTTTGGTCGTCCGACTTTGGTTCGAGATCCCGGATGGGTTTAAGTTAATTAAAATCTTAATTTCAAGGTTGTTGTTGGTTCTATGATGGTTCTAGGGTAATGATTTGGATCGAGATTGGAAGTGAATTGGGATTCGGTGGTCCCAGGGAATGGGATGGGACTTGGGCACACCCATGTGGGCGCCTAGGTCTCCAAAGTGACTTGGGCGCAACTGTGGTGGTGCCCAAGTGGTTGGTTCCCGGGTCTTGATTATTCCTGGGATTTTGTTCACTTAGACTTAGAGTTTCAGGTGATCTATATCAATAATTATGTATCTCGGGTTGGTTTTGTGTCTATAAACCTGAAGTGTGACTATGGTTTGACTTTGGAAGTTGAAACGTAACCAAAGTGCGTCTCGGGATTGGAATAGGTAGTTGGGCGCACCTGTGTTGGCGCCCAGGTGTCTGGGATGACTTGGGTGCACCTGTAGTGGCACCCAAGTGTCTGCCTGTTGGGTGGCTTCGAGTTCGTTCGATTCCAGGGTATTTCTAAGTTGGTTTCGGATATTCTAACTCGTATCTTAGTTGGGCAATGTTTTTATTTTCTGGATGTAGCTTGGTCTTATTGTCTTAATTAGGTTTTGATTGGGGTCTTAATTAGGGATTGGTGACTAGGGCTTTGTTTGTTTCGGTTTGATTTAAAGGTTTGTTGATCAAGCTTGTTAATTAGGGTTTGGATAAATTATGGGTTTTGACTTATTTAGGTTTATTAATTAGAATTTTAATCATGATTTTGTTAATTAGGGTTTTGAATTAAAGGTTTGTTGACTAGGGTTTTATTTGTTAGGGATTGCTTAAAGGTTGTTGATTAAGGATTTTAGTTAAGGTGTTTTATTAGGGTTGATTAATTAGGGTTTAATTAATTGGAGTTTCGAAATTAGGATTCAGGTCAATGGTTTTAATTAAGATTGATTTAGGTGTTTTAATGAGATGTTTTTAATTAAGCTTAAATTAGGTGTTTTGATTAAGTATTATTTTTAAGTGTACTAATTTGCTTAGGCACAAATACAATAACCTAGGTTTATCTACTTACTATCTACTCTTATTTTTTTTTGGATGTTTCTATTTCTTTTAATCTTTTTATTTTGTTCTCTTCTCTAATTACTAAAGATAAAGATGAGAAGGGAGGAGTTTTATGGTTTTATGATTTTTTGGTACTTTATATAAAGGCAATGCAACCTAACCTAAAGTGTGACGATCTAATAATTCGAAGTCTAGGAGTTAAATAATCAGCCATAATCATCACAGAGATGCAGTAACAAGTTAAACGAAATGCAAAATATGGAAAATGCGGGCCGGAAGAAGAACTGGGGAATTAGGTACACATGGAGGGGCACCCAAGTGTCTCTGCACTACTGCGTATGCGCCCAAATGTCTCCCCTGCGGGTTGTAATGCACTTGCAATTTTCTACGATATTCCAACTCAATTTTCGACACTTTGTGACTAAATATAGGGTCCTAGTATGAATTACTGATATAAGAACCTTCAGATTTGAAAGTAATGATACGAGGATCGAAGTTCAAGAGATGGAATTCTTTGTCAGGGACTTGGGCGCACCCACAGTGGCTGGTGCGCCCAGGTACATTGTCTTTTCTCTTTTCATTTTTTTTTCTTTTACCTTTTGGTAATATATTTGGTATTCTTTCGATTCTTTCAATGCTTTTTATAGATCCGAAGCCTTTGACATCAATTTATATGAGGATGGATTTGGATCTAAGAAGCGAAATGTACGCGAAATGGAAAATTGGGGTCGAAACCCTAACTCTGGACTTGGGCACACCTACAGGGGCGCCCAAGTTCTTTCCTGCACTTTTTCCCTCTTTTACTTCTTTTCTCAATGCTTTTCGCGTGATTTGGAACACGAAGTTATAGATCCGAAAGTCCTAATATCAATGTGTATGGGAATGAATTCGGATTGAAGAAGTGAAATACAACGATATGAAAATCGGGGTCCAAACCCCATGTAGGGACTTGGGCACACCCACAGTGGCGCCCAAGTGCTCTTCTTCTTCTTCTTCTTCTTCTTTTCTTCATGAAAATAATATGGATGCAAGATCTATTCTAATCACGAGTTTGGGATTATGAAAATGATGCGAATCTACAAAACATAGATGATCCTAAGCATGTTGCTAATGATGGATGACAATTAGATGCCAGATCTAATAAGAAGTACTATTATTGGTGCATATCTACAATGTATGCATGACCCTAAGCATGCTTCTAACCATTAATAATGCTGAATATTAATTAAAGAGAACTAAATCTAGAAATACCAGTTTGGGTTGTATCCTTCAAGTCCTAGATCGGAGCTTTCGCGCAAATCCATGGCTTTTGGAAGCTTTCTCCATTGATAATCTTGAAAACCAGAAAGCTCCTTTTTCTCCTTTCTTCTAGATCCAAGGCTCTCTCTATGGTGGCCACTCTCTCATTCTCTCCCTTTACTTCTCCTTTTTTTTCTCTATTTCTTTTTGGTAGCCTCCCTTTGCACAGTAGTATAAGAGGTCTTTTTATAGGGATTTTTGGCATGGAAGAGGGGTTAGGGTTGCTGTGTGTACGAGTTTCTAGAGGTTTCACACACTCCAAGGCAAATTTAGGGTTTTCAGGGACTTGGGCGCACACACAGGTGCGCCCATGAGGGTCTTGTGTGTGCGCCCATGTGGGTCTTGGGAGTTGGGTGCACACACAGGTGCGCCCATGTGGATCTCGGGACTTGGGCACATACACGAGTGCGCCCATGTGGGTCTTGGGACTTGGGCACACACACAAGTGTGCCCATGTAGGTCCTGTGACTAGGGCGCACACACAGGTGCTGTAAGACCCCGACCCAAGTGAATCCGATTAGTGTTAATTAAGTTGTGTTAGTTTTAAGCGTGTTTAGTGGATTTTGACTAAGTTGGGTTTGGAATAGCTTTTGATATAGTTGTAAGACCCCGACCCGAGTGAACCTTATTAGTGTTAATTAAGCCGTGTGTTAGTTCTAAGCTTGATTAGTGATTGTGGCTAAGTTGGGTTTGGAATAGCTTTTGAAATAGTTTTGGGGAATTTTGATTGCCTTGTGTTTAGTGGGGCCTTTTGGGGGTTCCCTCTTTATGATCTTGCATGTGTTTGAAGATTTATCGGAGATTTTGCATTCATGGTTTTAATCCCGTTTTATTCGTATTGATAATCCCTACAACTTTCATGTTGATCCGGTCCCCATTCGAGATCCCGAAACCCGATTTCATAACCTCAAGGGCAAAACAATCATTGTGCACTAAATCTGTACCCAAAACTTGATATTCCCGAAACCCGCGAAACATATACTTTGTGGAAACTAGATATTTCGACGATCACTTTTCTCTTCTTCGTCGAATTCATTAGAAGCCCCGAAAGCCATGATTTCAGCCCATTTAGATTTCTAGTGGTGGAGCCCACTCCCCACTTGTTTATAAGGAAACCCTTTCCCTTCCATTTCCTTTTTCCAGCACAAGAGAGTGAACCTAGGGTTTCCATTGCTTTCTTCTTGCTCTAGCCTCCTATCACCAAATCCATCACCAAACTTGCAACAATAGGAGATTTGAGGCCATTATCTTCTTCACCTCCTTGAGAGCTTTCTCTTGATAGTTTTGTGGAGAAAACCTCTCATTCCAAGATCTTCATTGAGCTTACCATTGCCATTAGAGGACTTTGCAAGTAAGTAATCCTTCTCTTCTTCTAGATTTGTGTTCTCCTAGCTTAAGAGAATCTCCATCCTTGTTATTAAAGCTTCTTTCTTCCTATTCTATGTTTTGACTCTTTGGGGTTTTATTTTGGGGTTTTCCTTGTAGCTTGGGTCTTTGATTTGAAAGACTTGTTAGAGCTTGATCTACTTGATTTGAAGACCCAAGGCAAGTGGATGATATGATCTTTTAAGAGCTTTCAATGTTTTTATGAGAAATATGGTTAGTTTTATTAAATTTCACTCATGCCTATTTATTGTCTTGCTTTGAAATAAATGCTCATGAAGAGCCTTGTTAGTGCATTTATGGTCATAGAGAAGTGTTGGTTCATAGCATTTAATCCCCCTTGTTTTATCTCAAATATACCTTATGTGAAATGGTTTCCTTCTTCCTTTCCTTGTATTGAATGTGTTGTTGATGGAGGAGAATGGGATGGATGTTGTTGGAGATTTGAGGTTGTTTGAATGGAGTTTTATATTCCTCATTTGGTGTAGAAAGGTGGCTAAAAAGGGGTTGTAGAAGGAAGAGTTATAGAGGAGCTGAACTGGTTCGGATTCAGTTTCTGGACAGTTCGCTCGAGCGAACATGACACTTCGCTCGAGCGACCTGTCCAGAAAAGGGTTCGGAGCATTCCAGTAGCTTGGCTGCTCGAGCGGACACCTTGGTCGCTCGAGCGGACATTCCAGAACCTATTCCAGAGAGTTGTTTGTCCGAACGCATTTAAAACTTCGCTCGACCCAATGAGTTCGCCCAAGCGACCTCAACTTCGCTCGAGCGAACCCACCCAGACAACCATTCCAAAGAGTCACTCGCTCGAGCGAACTCTCCAGTCCGCTCAAGCGATGGGCCCTGTTGGGCAGGGCTATGTTGGGACAATGATGAACTATTTTAACGGTTTGGGACTATTCATTGGGAACCTCTCTATGTCAAGGAGATTTACTAAGTAATGTATGAGGCCATTTGAGAAAGAAACCATATCACGAAGATTTCATTCGAAGTTCTTGAAACTTCAAAGTGTATAAGGAGCCCGGAATGTACCCAAACTCAAAGAGTACCAAATTGTTACTAGATCGACATACGGGGTCCCTATTCACTTCAAATAAACCTTGAACCCAATACTTTACTCGAGATGCCAATTGTTTATTGTACTTTATCAATCCCGAGATTTATACTACATGCCCTGTTTTCCCGAAAGCATGGAATTACACTTGATATAGCTACTTGTCTTGAAGTGCATTGCACCACATGAAACGACAGTGTGCCCTTGAGCACCCCCGTCCTGCCCGGTTAATTATTTGTACTTGATTTACTTGCATATGTTTCGATTGTGATTTGACCTATGAGTCGGCACCACTAAGCTTGGATAACCCTGTTGGTTTGATCCACCGACTTGGAGATCCCCCTCTTGTCCCACCAGCTGCAATTTGGATCCCGCTACCCGGTTATTACCGTGGTCTTCTCCCGATGCTGCAGACTACTACTGTGGTCCCCGATGCCCGGCTCGTTTCCGTGGTCATGTATAGTATAGTATATGTATATGTATCTATGAGATCCACTGTTTCTCCTCACCTCGAGTGACTGAGATCAGTGCCTAGTTATTGCTCTATCAATTTAGTGATAGAGGACTTAGCTTCGTGTGGTTGCCATCTTGATTGTTTCCCGCCCCCTTGGTTACCTTTACATGTTTTATGATGCATACTCGTATTTCGAATAAATGTTTTATCGTGTTGAGAGAAATTGTCATTTAAACGGGTTCAAATGTTTTGGAGGTAAATTCATGTATTTTCATATTGTCATTGTGTTTTACCATTTGCCAAATCGTCGTGTTTGATCTACTCTTTGGTACTCAAGTCCCGTTGTTGGTTATCCCGAGGAGGAGCACGAGGAGGCGGTCGTAGAACCGCAACAGTTAGTTGAGTGGCGTGCTGATGACGTCATGTAGACGTTTGGTTGCTATGAGAGACCTTATATGTTTTGGGAACTATTTAACCATTCTTTGGATTGGTATTTTGGTGATATTGGCCTTGTGGGCCTCTAATTTTGGGAAATGTAATTAAATGATATTTGTATAAACTTTAGCTTACTTTGGGTAACATGCGAATGATCATTGCTCATTCTGATACGGTTTACACTTATGCTATCATCTTGATCAATTGAGGTGGATTGAATATTTGATTTGCTACATGCTTCCGCACTTAAATAGAAATGTTTATGTATGAATGTGATATCCTCACCGCGGACACCTGTGGGAAATTAAATAAATGTATGTTATTATTAAACCGATGTGAATTATTATTTAGTCCCGATCCCGGATTAGTCCTTCGGACCCGGTCCGAGGTCGCGACAATAGTTTTGGGGAATTTTGATTGCTTTGTAATAGTGGGGCCCTTTGGGGGTTCCTTTTTATGACCTTGCATGTACTTGAGGATTTATCTGAGATTTTTGTATTCATTGTTTTAATCTCATTTTATTTGTATTGTTAATCCCTACAACTTTTATGTTCATCCCGTGCCCGTTCGAGATCTCGAAACCCGATTTCATAGCCTTGAGGGCAAAACAGTCTTTGTACACTAAATCTGTACCCAAAACTTGATAGTCCCGAAAGCCGCGAAACATATACTTTTTGGAAATTAGATATTTCGGCGATCACTTCTTCCTTCTTCGTCGAATTCATCCGAGATCCCGAAAGACATGATTTCAACCCAAAGAGTGTCTTAAGTAGTGGGATCCATTCTCATTTGCTTATATAAGGAGAACCCATCTTCCTCATTTCCCTTTTCTAGCACCAAAGAGAACCTAGGGTTTCTTGCAACTTTTTCCTTCTTCTTCTTGCTCTCTCCATCTCAATCTCCCACCAAACTTGCACCAACATCAAAATGGACTTCACCATTCTCTTCCTCATCTTGAAGGCTACCTTTTGATACCATTTGTGAAGAAAACCCTCCATTCCAAGACTCCCTTTGAGCTCACCTTACCCATTTGGAGAACCTATAAGTAAGCAATCTTCTCCATCTTCTAGATTTGTATTCTTTTAGTCCTAAAGAAGCTTCATCTCCATTATTGTGAGTTCTATCTTCTTCATTCATTGTTTGACCCATTTTAGGGTTTGTTTTGGGGGTTTTGTTTGTGCTTGTAGGATTATTGAGAGAGCTTTGTTTAGTAGCTTGATTTCCTTGATTAGAAGACCCAAAGCAAGTGGATGAATTAATATTATGAGCTTTTAATGGTTTTTATGAGGAATGTGGTTGATTTGTCATTTCCGTTCATATTTATTGACTTGCATTGATTTTTGAAATAAATGCTTTGAATGAACCTTGTTAAGCCATTTAATGTTTTGGAAACATATTGGTTTGGCACTTGTTTTCTTTTGGATATATCTTAAATGAATGTTTGTGATTTGGTTTCTCTTTCCTCTTGTGGTTATTGTGGTTAAGAAGGAGGTGATGGAATGAACACATATTGGAGTTGTGGAGAAGTGTAGATAGAGGTATTGGAGGAGCTCTTAGCTCAGTTTTATTGCAGGGATTAAATGGAAGTGAGGCGAGTGGTTTTGAGGAGGAAAAAGGGCTCAAATCTGAACACAGTGGGTGTTTCCCGCACCTGGCGGTCAGCCGTCTGGTGACTGGCGGCTAACCGCCAAGTAGCCGAACAGTTGCGGTTACTTTTCCAGAGAGCAACATTTTCCTCCTGAAGACATGGTCAGCCTCACGGTTAGCAAGCGGCTAACCGCCAGCCAACCGAACCATTTCGGTTACATTTCCAGTAACCTGTCTTTCTGTCAGGCCAACCACGGTTAGCAGCGCGGTCAGCCAGCGGCTAACCGCCTAACCCAACGGCGGCTAACCGCTAGGTAGCCAAAATCACCAAGACAACCATTCTAGAGAGCTCTTCGCTCGAGCTAACTCTCCGGTTCACTCGAGCGATGAGCCTTGTCGGTCGAAGGCTATGTTTGGGACAATGACGAATTGTTTAAACATTTTGGGGTTATTCATTGAGAACCCCTTTATATCAGGGAGACTTACTAGGCAACGTATGAGGCCATTCGAGAAAGAAACCACATCACGAAGATTTCATTTGAAGTTTTAAAAATTCAAAGTGTATAAGGAGCCCGAGATGTCCCCAAACTCAAAGAGTACCAAATTATTATTAGATCGACATACGGGATCCCTATTCACTTCAAATAAATCTTGAACCCGATACTTTACCCGAAATTTCAATTGTTTATTGTACTTTATCGATCCCGAGATTTATACTACATGCCTTGTTTTCCCGAAAGCATTGAAGTACACTTACAATGGTTACTTGTCTTGAAGTGCATTGCACCACATGAAACGACAGTGTGCCATTGAGCACCCCCATCCTGCCCGTTTATTTATTTGTACTTAATCTACTTGCACATGTCTCGATTTGTTATTTGACATATTAGTTGGCACCACTAAGCTTGGATAACCCTGTTGGTCTGATCCACCGACTTGGAGATCCCCTTTTTTATCCCGCCAGCTGTAGTTTGGATCCCGCTACCTGGTTATTACCGTGGTCTTGTCCCGATGCCGCAGATTGCTACTATGGTTCCCGATGCTCGGCTCGCTACCGTGGTCATGTATAGTATACGTATATGTATTTATAAGATCCACTGTTTCTCCTCACCTCGAGTGACTGAGATCAGTGCCTAGTTATTGCTCTGTCACTTTAGTGATAGAGGACTTAGCTTCGTGTGGTTGCCATCTTGCTTGTTTCCCGTTTCCTTGGTTACATGTACATGTTTTACAATGCCTACTTGTATTTGAATAAATGTTTTATCTCGTTTATAGAAATTGTTATTTAAACAGGTTTAAATGCTTTTGAAGGTAAATTCATTTATTATCATATTGTCATTGTATTTTACCCATTTGCCAAACCGTCGTGTTTGACCCACTCTTTGGTACTCAGGTCTCATTGTTGGTTATCCCGAGGAGGAGCACTAGGAGGCGGTCGGAGAACCGCAACACTTAGTTGAGTGGCACGCCGATGATGTCATTTAGACATTCGGTTGTCTCGAGATGCGATTCATTTTGGGAGTTTGTGGATAACTCATTCTTTTGGGATTATACTTTGAGATGTATTAGCCTTTGTTGTCCTCTATTTTTAGGGAATGTAATTAAATGATCTTTTGTTTAAACTCTAACCTTACTTTTGGGAAATGCTAATGATCATTGCTCATTCTGATACAGTACTATACTTGTGTTATTATCTTTATGATTAGAGATGGATTGAATATTTGATTTGCTACACGCTTCTGCAATTAATAGAAATGTTCTTATATGGTTGTGATATCCTCACCGCAGACACCTGTGGGAAATTAAATAAATGTATGGCATTAAACCGATTGGTACATTATTAGTCCCAATCCCGGATTAGTCCTTCGGGCCCGGTTCGGGGTCGCGACAAGTGCGCCCATGTCTTCTTTCAAGGTTAAGTGGGTTAAAGACTTGGTTTCGGATTGTTTTAGGGCTAAGGACAGGCCGAAACCGCGAATGGTAGAGCGGAACCCACCTAAGTATGCACTCAACTGCTTTTGTAGGGGAACCCAGGACCTGGGCGCACACGCAGTACGATTTAGGACTTGGGCGCACCTATGTTGGTGCCCAAGTGCATTTTTGGCGGGGCCGCTAGGGCAGTCTTCCAAGGGCCATATCTTTTGATCCGTTTGTAGGATTTGGACGTTCCACATATCGTCGGCAAGCTCTCAGAACGTAGAATCTTTTGGTTAATACATCATAATGATTAGAGGTCAGGAATAGTAAGGTTTATTTGGATCAATGATCCTAGCCTCCTAATTCATGCCAATCGTATTGTGCTTAGGCAAACTAAGTGTAATTCCTTTATGATCAAACTAAGTGTGTTCCAATTAGTCTAGAAGAGGTTCGAATGGTGTCGTGGTCCATTCCATGTATGAGTAGTGGGTTGAACTCGAGATCTCGACGCGATTCGGCTTTTTCTCTCACAAATTTCTATAGATTGTCAAACTAAGTCTAAAATTATCAACAAGCATCTTCATCGTCATTAATTAATTTGAATTATGCCATTAACCATTCAATTATGGGTGGAATGGAGGCATTATTATATATGGCAGGTGTTTAATGCTATCGTAGGGGCTAAATGAGGTGTCTATAGTATGCCCCTCTTTGGAGAACAACACGTGGAGAGTTGTGCTCCAAAGAAAGTAGACACGCCACTCATGACTCACGGGAGCTTTTGAGCTCGCGGGAGTGGCCACCTACGGATGTATGTAATTGCAAACTTGTTTTAAAGGTGAGGTTCACTTTTCTAGGATCGATCCTGATTCAGAGGAAAAAAATAAAAAAGAAGAAGTTACGTGCCTACTGATTTGATTGAAAACCCGAGATCTGTGCCTCGGTGCCCATGGTATTGCCACCTGGCGGGTTGGGAACTATACCCCGATTGCTTAATTTAAGATGATGGTGGGAATAGTGCCCCGGTGGTCTGAATCAGAAGTCGATATTTCGTTTTGCTAAGTCACTATTAGAGTTTCATTCGCTCTCACAATAGAGTTCAATTCAATTTAACATATATAATGTCTTTTAACTTTCATCCACAGTTGAATGCTCAGTGCATAGTTAAAACTAACTAGCAATTATGGAGATCTTGAAGGCAATCACCAACATAGTTCAAGCAATGGTGTGAGGTGCATGTGAGAATGAGATGCATTTTTTTTTTTGAAAAGAGATTTTATTTTGAAACTCAGGTATTAAAGTGCAGGCTAGGGCCAATGACTAAGTCCTAGAAGGGGGGCGGGGTGAATAGGACTAATGGTATTCATTTGCCAATTTTAATCTTCTTAGATCGATTTTAATCCAACCAGAACATTGAACAAAACAAACACAAAAAAGAGTATAACTTATGTGGAATATGTGTTCAACAAGTGAGTGCTTAGACAATAAATATGTCCTTACCAAACCCCCCCTTGATGAGCCATTGCCAGAAGCATCGCAGGAAGAAAAGGAACTTTACACCAAGTGCGCCAAAGACGATGAGATGGCCAGATGTTACATACAGGCATCTATGTCTAGTGTTTTACAACACCAACATCAATCCTTTAAGACTGCATATGATATTATATCAAACTTAAAGGAGATGTTTGCGGAATAGGGTAGGCCTGCTAGACAGGCTGCTATGAGGGTGCTTATAAGCACCAAGATGGCTGAAGGCACACCAGTACAGGACCATATGTTGAAAATGATGGACTCATTGAATGAGTTAGATGTATTGGGGGCTGCGATTGATGCAGAATCACAGATTGACATAATCCTTAAGTCACTACCAGAGTCATTCAATAATTTCAAGGTCAATTACAACATGAATAAAATGAATCTGACTCTGGCTGAGTTGTCTAGCCAGCTAGTGGTGACTGAAGGCATTATGAAGAAAAAGCCAACTGCCCTGATGACAGAAAAGTCATTTGCCAAGTCCAAACCGAAAGGCAAAGGGTGGAAAGGCAAGAAGAAATCAGTTCCGAAGGGTCCTAAGGTGGAGAATGGTCTTAATGGTGGTGTTGGCAACGCTAAGGGAGCAGGGACAAAAGGAAAGTGTTTCCATTGTGGTAAGACAGGACATTGGAAGAGGAATTGTCCAGAATATCTGTCTAAGAAGAAGACCTCAGGTATGATTGAGTCACTTGTTACTGAAGTTAGTTTTGCAACTGATACTTCAGAATCTTAGTGTGTGGACTCCGGGGCAACTAATCACATATGTAACTCGTTGCAGGGGTTCAGGGAAACCAGAAGACTCAGTGACGGCGAAATCATTATCAACCTAGGATCTGATGCTAAGGCGGATGCGGTCTCAGTAGGAGTTATTACTTTATATTTTCAAGATAATAAGTTGGTTTTGTTAGATACTCTATATGTACCGTCTTTAAGACGGAATTTAATTTCAGTTTCTAGTTTGGTGAATAAAAGTTATTGTTAGGGATTTTGTAATTGCAATTTGATGGATGCATTTTCACTTTAGCATCATTTGATTTACACACACTTGCATTGATTTAAAATATCTTGAAATCTTGATTTTTACATGCATTGGTTTTAGGCTTGAAGAAATCTTGTTTTATGCATGTTTTGTTTCTAAACTTGGATGCATTGGTTTTAGAATCCAAAACTCTTTTGAAAACCTAATTCTTTGTGCATTATATTTGGAAAATCAATTTGAGAAGTTAGGTTTGTGCATTGCATACATTCATCATTTTCAGAATCAGTTTTGTATGCATTCTCATTTGAAAAGAGTTTTAACAAAGCAAGCTAGCCTTTGGTTTTAAACTTTTGAATCATTTTAGGCTTTGTGTGTTTCATGTTTTTAAACATCTTAGAATGACTTAAAACATGTTTTTCCAGCTTGATTTAGTGGCCAAAAGGTCCCCCCAAAGAAATACCTTCAAATAGGCAAAAGTTGAATTTTTGCAAAAAGGGGGTGTCCCGGCAGTGTCGCCGGTCGACCGAGACCTGTGTCCCGGTCGACCGGGAACACTGTCGGGCGAGTCAGCTGTTTCTGAGTTGAAACCTGCCAACAGTCAAAAATATGACCGTTGTGCCTTCCCGGTCGACCGAGGCCTGTGTCTAGGTCGACCAAGGACTAGCCATTGGCAACTTTTTGGCTATAAAGTCCATTCATTTCCAACCTTTTTCAAGGCTTGACACATGAACTTTTGAGAGCATTTTGGAGCCAAAGAAAGGGGAAGAAGTTGGAAAGGCTAGAGGGCTATTTGGAAATCAAATGCTTGAGTTTTTAAAAGGTACATCATTATAGTTATTTTGATTTCCATTCATATGAAATCCATGCATGTTCAAATCCTTTGTATTTTCATTTATGCATGATTTCAAGCCTTTAAAGAGTTGTGTTGCAAACTCATTATCTTCATTGGTATATTAGAATGGTTTGCAATCACTCTCATCTAAATCACATGTGTTCTTAGACTTTTATATTCATACAACATGTTTTAGATCATTTGTTTAAGTTGTGTGAATCTTTCATGTGATTAGTTTTATCTGCAATCATCATTTTATAAACCTTGATTTTAAAATGCATCATGCATTCATTTAAGAGCTTTATTGTTAAAATTGATTGAAGAAAAGCATTCATACACTTGTGCACACACTTTAACTTATTCAAGTGTATGTTTGTAATTTGAATTAAACTTTCATATTAGCCTATGTAGAGGCAATTCAATTGAGCTTAAATTGTATCTCTTGGAGTGTTCTTTTGTGAAGACACCTTCTTTGAGAAATCTCTCATTTGTAAAGGTTATTGCTTAGCCTAAGAAAAGCATAGTGTAAAGGTTATTGCTAAGCCTAAGAAAAGCATCTTGTAAAGGTTATTGCTTAGCCTATAAAAGCACATTGAGAGGTTGTTGTTTAGCCTAGAAAAACAACATTGTAAGGGTTATTGCTTAGCCTAGTAAAAAGCATAAATAGTGGAAATCCGGTGGGGTGATTGGATCACAAGCCGGTAGTGGACGTAGGCATTGAGGCCGAACCACTATAAACCTTGGTGTTGTGGTGCTTGCCTTTGTGATGATTGTTTTATTAGCTTCCGCATTTTGATTGATTTATCATCACATGTGACTAGTGTTTGTTAAGAATTAAAATTGGTCTTAATTAGTCATAATTGTAGCTCACCCTATTCACCCCCCCCCCCCTCTAGGGTTCGGATCCCAAGGACGTTCAATTGGTATCAGAGCTGGTTACTCCTTTTTAGGGCTTAACAACCCGAAGTTGATCCTTGCTAGATTTGAACCCTAGTGTTGTGATTTATTGCATATTTTTTTAAGGATTTCCACTATGTTTGAAAATGAATTTTCCCCTAGCTTCATTGCACCACTCTAAGACTTTTTCAAGTTATATCTTCAAGAGTTGGTGTGTCCTCATAGTGATCTCTCAAGGACATCCTTTTCAAGACCTTAGGTGAATCTTCATTGGTACACATTTAGACTAACCTTTAGGCCTTGTTCCCCCTAGACCAACCTAATCTTTTTAGTTATATCTATTTGTTGGTCATAGTACATTTGCATTTTGTTGCTTTATAGTCACATCTTTTAAAATGCAATGTTTCTTTGTGATCATTTGATTTTGTATTCATGAACTTCTTAGTTATATCTCATGGTTTTCAAAATCCTTTGATTGCTATACTTTCATGATGGATTTGCATTTTGTTCATATAGTTATATCTCTTGTAGTGCTTATCTATTCATGATCAATTGATTGTGATTACTTATGCTTTCATAGCTAAATTTTTCATGATCAATTGATGTTGGAAAATCATTTGATGGTTGTCATAGTTAGATCCTTTTTGTAAATCAAATGATTTGGAGCTATTTAAGTTTTCCATTGTTTTTCAAGTTATATCTCTTGGTATGGAAAATTTGTGAGTGTCTATTGTTTTACAAATTGAAAATTTACAATAGTACACTTCTTGTTTTTCAAATTCACTTGCTCTTAATTCTAAAATGATTCCTTGTTGGAATTTCAAATGTTGAAGTGATTTGAGAAACTTTGGAAAATGTTCTATGCTTTATTGGTTGTATTTCTAGAAGCATTTTCCTTGAATTTATTTCCTTGTGCTTAATTATGATTTTATCATTTGAAAGGAAATAATTTTTACAAACAATTTGCAACTTTGCTCATTTAGTGATATTCTTTTTATGCAAACGACTATTGGTTCCATGTATGGTTGTGATCTTAGTAATATTTGTAGAAACCATACTAGAACCCGAATCCATCCTCTATGCCTTATAGTCATATCTTTATGGATGGTTATGATGTTGACTCATGTAGATTCTCTTGGTATCATCCTTATACATGCTTCAACTTCATAAGTAGTGTTCTTAATCATATGAAACTCTTTGAAACCCATTTCTCATATTTCTATATGTTTGATGGATATCTTAGTAGTTGAATTCATATGATTTAGTCACTTTGGAAATTGCATGCATTTCTTAGCCATATCCTTTTGCATTGCAATTTGCCTTGTTCATCACTAAGCTCAATAGTTATATTTTTAAAAGTGATGAATATGCATTTATGATGCTTAATGGAATTTTGAGTTTGTCACATCCTTGCTCTTTATCATGTTGTCAAATTCAATTGATTTTAATTGGTATAATTTTCTATTGGTTTGATTTCTTGTGAATGTGATAAACCTTGTGTGCATAGGATTGAACTTGATAAGTAATATGATTGTTCCATGTCACACACCATTAGCATCATAATGTTCATGTTGCCACCTCTTTTGCTCATATAGATATATCTCATGACCACCATGTTTATGTGTTCATAATATTGGTTGGTTATAAGTTGAGGTTGGCTTCATGTTTGAATTTCATTTCACTCATTCTTGCACATTAATAGTCATATTTATTGATTGAATGAAATGATTTTCAAAACCTTCATAGCATATGCTTTCCATAGTTAAATTGATTGATGCTATGTTTAGTAAACCCCATATCTTGGATAGCTCTAATTTGGATGTTTCCTAATAGTTATATTTTTAAATCCATTTTAGAGTGATTGTGTTTAATAGTCACATCCTTAAATCCCAATTGGTATTCTTTGTTTTTCCAATTGGTATCCATGATTGCTTTTCCCATTAGACCTAGCTCTCTTTTGGTAATTTGATCATATTGAGCTTTATAGTTAAATGAATCTAATCCTTCTCTTGAAGTTGACCCTCAATTGGATAAACCATCTACTTCTTGAATCTAATAGTTAAATCTTGTCAAAAGTTTGACAAAAGAAGAGAATGGATTGAGGGGGAGTGTAAACCTTCATAGGAAGAATTAGTTTTGTTCAAATTGACCCTTGGATTGCCTTTGAGCCCTTAGAGTTAACTTCCATACATGATAGCCTGTTATGTATTTCATTTTCGATTTCATTTGTTAACAGGTGCTACTAAAGGTATTTTCCTTATTTCATGTGTGTAGGTACCTTTGCAATTTAATGTCAAAGGGGGAGAGAGTTCGAGTACTCAAAGATCTCCTATTCTTCAAAGGGGGAGAGTACCAAAGGGAGAAAGAGGCATGGTCAAAGGGGGAGAGCAAATAGAAGAAAGAAAGCTTGGAGCTAAAGAAAATGCTTGGTCATAAAGAGGAAGATGAAAAGAAAGCTTGAAGAATGATCAAGCTCCAAGCATCAAGAAGACTGAAGAAAAGAGCCCAAGAGCCCAAGCTAAGAGGAGGAGCATCCAAGAAGATTTCAAGACTGGTCCAGCTTAGGGGGAGCTGAAGACTTTGTGTGTAAATTCAATGATAAGTAAGTTGCCATCAAATTGCAAAGGGGGAGATTGTTAGGGATTTTGTAATTGCAATTTGATGGATGCATTTTCACTTTAGCATCATTTGATTTACACACACTTGCATTGATTTAAAATATCTTGAAATCTTGATTTTTACATGCATTGGTTTTAGGCTTGAAGAAATCTTGTTTTATGCATGTTTTGTTTCTAAACTTGGATGCATTGGTTTTAGAATCCAAAACTCTTTTGAAAACCTAATTCTTTGTGCATTATATTTGGAAAATCAATTTGAGAAGTTAGGTTTGTGCATTGCATACATTCATCATTTTCAGAATCAGTTTTGTATGCATTCTCATTTGAAAAGAGTTTTAACAAATCAAGCTAGCCTTTGGTTTTAAACTTTTGAATCATTTTAGGCTTTGTGTGTTTCATGTTTTTAAACATCTTAGAATGACTTAAAACATGTTTTTCCAGCTTGATTTAGTGGCCAAAAGGTCCCCCAAAGAAATACCTTCAAATAGACAAAAGTTGAATTTTTGCAAAAAGGGGGCGTCCCGGCAGTGTCGCCGGTCGACCGAGACCTGTGTCGCCGGTCGACCGAGACCTGTGTCCCGGTCGACCGGGAACACTGTCGGGCGAGTCAGCTATTTCTGAGCTGAAACCTGCCAACGGTCAAAAATATGACCGTTGTGCCTTCCCGGTCGGCCGAGGCCTGTGTGTAGGTCGACCGAGGACTAGCCGTTGGCAACTTTTTGGCTATAAAGTCCATTCATTTCCAACCTTTTTCAAGGCTTGACACATGAACTTTTGAGAGCATTTTGGAGCCAAAGAAAGGGGAAGAAGTTGCAAAGGCTAGAGGGCTATTTGGAAATCAAATGCTTGAGTTTTTAAAAGGTACATCATTATAGTTATTTTGATTTCCATTCATATGAAATCCATGCATGTTCAAATCCTTTGTATTTTCATTTATGCATGATTTCAAGCCTTTAAAGAGTTGAGTTGCAAACTCATTATCTTCATTGGTATATTAGAATGGTTTGCAATCACTCTCATCTAAATCACATGTGTTCTTAGACTTTTATATTCATACAACATGTTTTAGATCATTTGTTTAAGTTGTGTGAATCTTTCATGTGATTAGTTTTATCTTCAATCATCATTTTATAAACCTTGATTTTAAAATGCATCATGCATTCATTTAAGAGCTTTATTGTTAAAATTGATTGAAGAAAAGCATTCATACACTTGTGCACACACTTTAACTTATTCAAGTGTATGTTTGTAATTTGAGTTAAACTTTCATATTAGCCTATGTAGAGGCAATTCAATTGAGCTTAAATTGTATCTCTTGGAGTGTTCTTTTGTGAAGACACCTTCTTTGAGAAATCTCTCATTTGTAAAGGTTATTGCTTAGCCTAAGAAAAGCATAGTGTAAAGGTTATTGCTAAGCCTAAGAAAAGCATCTTGTAAAGGTTATTGCTTAGCCTATAAAAGCACATTGAGAGGTTGTTGTTTAGCCTAGAAAAACAACATTGTAAGGGTTATTGCTTAGCCTAGTAAAAAGCATAAATAGTGGAAATCCGGTGGGGTGATTGGATCACAAGCCGGTAGTGGACGTAGGCATTGAGGACGAACCACTATAAACCTTGGTGTTGTGGTGCTTGCCTTTGTGATGATTGTTTTATTAGCTTCCGCATTTTGATTGATTTATCATCACATGTGACTAGTGTTTGTTAAGAATTAAAATTGGTCTTAATTAGTCATAATTGTAGCTCACCCTATTCACCCCCCTCCCTCTAGGGTTCGGATCCCAAGGACTTTCAGTTATTCTATTACTTTTGGTACTGAAGTTGTCAAAAAGTGAAACGGTACTTTTATATGTTCTGGCAAGGTAACCAATGGGCTTTATCTATTAACTCCTACAATGTATGAGCTACATGATACCGAAATAATTAATAGACCATTATTAAAGAGAAAGTCACCTTCATCTAATCCAACAAAAAGTTTGGCACTTGAGGCTAGGTCATATAAACCTAAATAGGATTGACAGGCTAGTGAAAGATGGTATCTTGCCTTCATTGGTTGTAGAACCAATGCCTGTCTGTGAGTCCTGTCTGGAAGGCAAAATGACCAAAAGACCCTTTTCATCCAAGGGCAACAGGGCCAAAGATTTATTGGAATTAGTACATACTGATGTGTGTGGGCCCATTAATGTAAGAGCCAGAGGAGGATATGAGTACTTCATCACTTTCACAGATGATTACTCAAGATATGGATACATATACCTTATGCACCGCAAGTTCGAGGCTTTTGAAAAGTTCAAAGAGTTTTGAGCAGAAGCGGAAAAGCAATTAGGTAAAATATCAAGACTCTTCGATCAGATCGAGGAGGGGAATATCTCTCTGGTGACTTTATGACACACTTATCAGAAAATGGGGTTCTATCCCAGTTGTCTGCTCCTGGTATGCCTCAACAGAATGGAGTAGCGGAAAGAAGGAACCGAACTCTTTTAGATATGATTAGATCTATGTTGAGTTTCTCAGGATTACCTATATCCTTTTGGGGACATGCCTTGGAAACTGCGATGTACATACTAAACCTCGTACCATCTAAGTCTGTACCTAAGACTCCCCGAGAGTTATGGTCTGGGCGAAAGCCTAGTCTACAACATTTACACATTTGGGGTTGTCCGGCACATGTGCTGAAGGTAAAGACGGATAAGTTGGAAACGAAGTCGGAAGTATGCACATTTATAAGATATCCCAAAGGAACTAAAGGTTGATCATTCTATAATCCCAGAGAGCAGAAAGTGCTGGTAAGCACCAATGCGGTTTTTCTGGAGGAAGATTATATGATGGACCGAAAATCTTTAGAAAAGGTGATCTTGGAAGAGATTCAAGAACAATCAATTCCAAATCCAAATATGACCGAACTTGAGGAAGAACCGCCCCTACCAGACCCAGTAGTTACACCAGTGCCTCGTCGTAGTGGGAGAATTATCAGGCCCCCTGATAGGTTCTCGTTCTTCCATCTGGCAAGATGCTATGAAAGCTGAGATGGAGTCTATGTACTCTAATCAGGTCTGGACACTTGTGGACTTGCCTGCCAATATCAAACCTATTGGGTGCAAGTGGGTCTACAAGAGAAAGAGAGGACCAAATGGAAGAGTTGAGACCTTTAAGGCCAGGCTTGTTGCGAAAAGGTATACTCAAAAAGAGGGTATCGATTATGAGGAAACCTTCTCGCCGGTAGCCATGCTCAAGTCCATCCGGATACTCTTATCCATTGCAACTCATCTCGATTACAAGATTTGGCAAATGGATGTCAAGACGGTGTTTCTCAACGGTCATCTTGAGGAAGACATCTATATGATGCAGCCAGACGGTTTTATAGCAAGTAACCAAAAGCAAAGAGTTTGCAAGCTGCAGAAATCCATTTATGGACTAAAGCAGGCATCCCGAAGCTGGAACATCCGTTTTGACCGGGCAATCAAATCATTTGGTTTTAGTCAAAATCCGGATGAGTCATGTGTGTACATGAAAAATGAAGGTGACAGGGTAGTTTTTCTTATTTTATATGTCGATGACATCATACTCCTAGGGAAAGATATAGGAATGTTGTCAACGGTGAAAGTTTGGTTGGCAAAGACTTTTTATATGAAGGACTTGGGAGAAGCTAGTTACATCCTAGGGATCAAACTCCATCGAGATCGAAAAAATAGGATGATTGGCTTATCTCAAGCTGCATACATAGATAAGGTACTGGTACGGTTTGCTATGCAGGACTCCAAGAAGGGTATCACACCTTTCAGGCATGGAGTGCACCTTTCCAAGGATCAGGGTCCCAAGACCCCAGAGGAAAAGGAGCAAATGAGAGCAATTCCATACGCTTCGGTTGTTGGTAGCCTCATGTATGCTATGCTATGTACTAGACTGGATATCTGTCATGCAGTGGGCTTAGTCAGCAGATATCAGTCTAACCCAGGTCCTGACCATTGGACTGCTGTAAAATGTATCCTTAAGTACTTGAGAAGGACTAGAGATTACATGTTGATTTACGGCAGAGATGAGCTGATTCCAGTCGGATATACAGATTCTGGCTTCATGTCAGATAAGGATTCCAGGAAATCTACCTCTGGTTATGTGTTTATGCTTGGCAGAGGAGCTATCAGCTGGAGGAGTATCAAACAGGAATGTACCGCTGATTCCACTTCTGAGGCTGAATATGTAGTGGCTTGTGAAGCAGCTAAGGAAGCAGTATGGCTCAAAAGATTCCTTTTGGAACTTGGAGTGGTACCTTTGGCACGACAGCCGCTCACAGTTTACTGTGACAGCAGCGGGGCAGTCGCTCAGTCCAAGGAACCAAGGAGCCATAAAAGCCAAAAGCACGTACAGAGGAAGTATCATTTGGTCAGAGAGATTGTACAGAGAGGTGATATTGCAATTACCAAGATAGCCTCTGCGGACAATCTGGCAGATCCATTTACTAAGCCTTTGACCACCAAGGTTTTTGAGCAACATGTAGACGGGATGGGCATGAGATGCAATCCTGATTGGCATTGAGCCCAAGTGGGAGATTGTTAGTTTATGGTCTCAATACCAAGGGTATATGATGTAATAAATTGATTAATTTCTTTATTTATCAATACAATTCATGCTTTTCCTTTCATGAGATGAAAGGTGTTTTATATACTTGCACATAACTAATACAAATGACATAATGGTTCATGAGATGAACCGGAGTCCACAAGTATACTAGATGTAATACATATGTATGGATGAGATCCACATACAGGAGATATGTATTGCATATCTTATACTTAAATTATCTTCACAACCAGTGATGAGATTGGACATCTCATCTGACAAGGTTGCAGCATTTTGATCACTATGAGATAGTGTGATTTATCTCGATCATCAGAATGTAAGATTCTGGATCATGATGCTGGTACATTGGATGTATTGAAGGACCATGAGAAGCACCTTATATACACTATTTTTATTTTAAGGTCTGCTCTCATAATTCCCTAGCAATAGGCTCATAATCCTGAGACATTAATGAACTCAAGTTTCTAACTATTCATTTGCTTTGAGTCACCAATGAGTGAGGCCAATTGTAGGTCAACACCTCGATGATTTGGGTACTTGATAGTAGAGTTGTGGGAACATTCAATGGTCAAGATGGAATCTATCTTTAATATCCCCTTGTGCCAATTAATGGATTTATCATTGGTAAGTGCGCACCCATTCCGATTAAGAGTTAATTGGATCAGTACCAAATGATCATTATAATTAATTGGGGCTCAAGGATAATAAGATATGGATCTAATTTGGTGGACAGGTCCATTTGATCCATGGATATAGATGGAGGGGCCTACTTGTGGTACTGTGGAAGTTTAGGGTCTTCATTGTAATTTATTCCTAAGACTGGAGTGCAATTGCATTTATATAGTGGAGTTATTTGCAATTAACTGTGGACCCGGATTGCACATGAGATGTGGGGTCGCGTGTCCCAGTTGGAGCCAGCTTTCTAAGGAATCCCTAGTGGTCCCTACGCTAGCCCAATTTATTAGAAAGATACTAATTCTACTTGAACTCTAAAAGGAAGGTTACTATTTCTATTTAAAGTGAGACTTCTAATAGTGGTAATGGTAAGCTACTAATTATTAATGGAAGTAGGACTTCTATTTTAATTAGAAAGGAGAAAGCTACTAATTGTTGTAGAAGTAAGACTTCTATGGCAACAATTAAGGGAGATGTTTACTAATTTGTAATGGGAGTTAAACTTCTATTTCAAATAGGAAAAGAGGAGTTATGGAGGGCTATAAATAGAGGAATAATCCTCTCAAATTCGTTCATAACACATAGAGCACTTTCAGCCCCTTTGTGCAAGAGTTGCACAAGTCCTCTTCCTCTCAAAGTTCCCTTCTCTTTCACCTTTAGTTCCCTAGAGTTAATAGTAGGGTTTTCTCTTGAGGATTCCACCATCTTCTTGAGAAAAAGAGATCTAATACAGGACATAGCGTGGAAGATCAAAAGGAGTTGAAGATTCTGAATTGGATTGTGAAGTTGTCCATCATCAAAGTAAAGAACACAAATCCTCCATTAGAGCACAACAAAGCTCCAAAGGTATATCTACATCCTTGCATGTTGTGGATTTCGTGTTAGCATGTTTATGTGTTGTTTTCTATTTTATAGATAGTAGATGTTTCTGTACATGGCTATGAGATTGAGGGAATTGCATCCTGGATTGGGTTTGTTGCATTCTAGACAATTGATCCCTGCATCAAGTGGGTCAAAAGTTTTGAAACCTGTCTGGAAGGCCCACCTATATTCCAACACAAAGCTCTTCTAAAAAAGTGACGTTTTGTAAAGTAAAACGAGCTTCAGTTTTATAGACAAAAATCCAACGGCTAGATTTGGCGGCTAGCCTCTTAGCACGTCGGCTAGCCCCTTTTCAATTTCCCTGAGACAATGGTCGTATTTTCTAGTTCGGTCAGCTCACGGTTAGCCGTCGGTGGCCTTGGTGGCTAGCCGTGAGGTGACCGAGTGAAGGTCCAGAAACAAGGAGCTCTCTGGAAAACTAACCGTGAGTTTCGGTTGCTTGCGGTTAGCCGCTATGGCTCTCGGCGGTTAGCTGTGAGGTGACCGCTGAGGTACAGAATGAGATCGGCTCTCCCCCTGAGTCAGTACTATTAGTACAACAATTCTCTCCCCCCTTTTGTTAGAAATTGACAAGGAGATATCAGAGCAGCTAGGAGAGAAAACATATAGCAAGACTAATCAGTTAGTCCAAGTAAAGCTTAGAAACCAAACCAGAGAGGGAAAAGAACTTAGTCCATCCATTCAACCAGAAGAACATTCATCATTAGAAAACATCCATCCAAAAGTATGAGTTAGTAAAGAACAGGTATAAGAGGAGTTAGCCACAAGCCCAAAACACCACCAAAATGAGAATAACCAATAAAACACATGTGGCTAAAAATCCCCAAAAGAACTAATCAGATGGAGGTTGCCATGATCCCAAACCAGAACCTCGGGGGCGTGAATGGGATTGAGGATAATTATATTTTTCTCCCAAGATCCGCATGTGTGAAGACGACACATTCCAATACACTCTGAATATTTTTGTGGAAGCTTTCGTGGCGTTGCAACCCGGAGTCCTTGGCCATCGGATTCCGCGTCGTACTCAACCTCTAACATATAGCTATTATATCAATAACCATATCAGACTGGAGTAAACCATCACAACAAAGTATAGAGCTGACAGTAATAGGATATTACATTCCCATATATGTTCAAGTTACAAATTATCAATGTACATTAATTAAAAACCTCAAAAAAGGCTAATAAAAGCCATACAATAACAAGCTAATAACCACTACCTATATGTGACGCAACTCCGATGTCAAGCTTAATGTCTACATGACATAGCTGACAAAACAACCTGCAAATCATGGCTCCACAGCCAACAAAAGCACTCATCTCGGGACGAAGAAGTTTGGACCTGAGTACCAAAATAGTGGGTCAGACACGACGATCTAGCAGGTGGGTGAAAAGATAATAAATGTGCTAAAAAATAAAACATGTGATAATTCATATTATTTGATCAAAGGCTACATATAATTAAAATGGGTGGAAAATCATGGATCTCTGACAAAATAAGTATTCATTTAAAGCATGAGTAAAACATGGAGCTCTAGCAAAACATATGTTCATTTACATCATCTATAAGAGCATGGATATTTGACAATTGAGTGTTCCTTTAAAACATGTGTAAACATAGAAATCTGGCAAAACAAGTGTTCATTTAAAACATATGTAAAAGCATGGATATTTGACAAGCTGAGTATTCATTTAAAGCATATAAGTGTACTGAGGAACGGGAAACAATATAACAATAACTGAATTTACCTTGGAAAACATTAAAACCTGTTTAAACAATAACTTTCATAAAGAAATGAATCATTTACGGGAAAACAAATAAACAATATAAAACATGTAAGGTATCCAAGGAATCAGAAACTAGCAAGATGGCAACCACATGAAACTAAGTCCTCTATCACCAAAGTGATAGAGCAATATCAAGGTGTTGATCTCAGCCACACGAGGTGAGGAGAAACAACGGAATATATACATATACATATAATATATGGGACATGACCACGGTAGCGAGCCGGGCATCGGGAACCACGGTAGCAATCCGGGGTATCGGGACAAGACCACGGTAATAACTGAGTAGTGGGATCCAAACTGCAGCTGGCGGGACAAGAGGGGGATCTCCAACTCAGTGGATCAAACCGACAAGGTTATCCAAGCTTAGTGGTGCCGACTCATAGGTCAAATAACAAAAATCAAGACATGTGTAAAAATACATCAAGTGCAAGTAAATAAACGGGCGGGACAGGGGGTGCTCAAAGGCACAACTGTCATTTCATGTTGGGCAATGCACTTCAGGACTAGCAATTATTACAAGTACAATTTCAATGCTTTCGAGAATAACAATTCATGTAGTATAAATCTTGGGAACAAGGAAATACAATGAATAATTGAAATTTCGGGTAAAGTATTGGGTTCAAGATTTGTTTAAGGTGAATAGGGGTCCCGAATGTCGATCTAATAACAACTTGGTACTCCTTGAGTTTGGAGACATTCTAGGGTCCTTACACACCTCGGTAATTTCAAGACTTCGATGAATCTTCGTGATGTGGTTTCTTTCTCAAATGGCCTCATACATGCCCAGTAAATCTTCCTGACATAGAGGGGTTCTCAATGAATAGTCCCCAAAATGTTTAAACAATTCATCACTGTCCCAAACATAGCCCTTGACCGACAGAGCACATCGCTCGAGCGAACCGGAGAGTTCGCTCAGCGAGGTGGTCTCTAGAATGGTCTTCTGGGAGGGTTCGCTTGAGCGAACTCATCCAGTTCGGATTGGCTCGAGCGAACAATCCATGCGCTCGAGCTAACCACTTTCTGGAATGAGTTTTGTGAGGGTTCGTTCGAGCGAAGTAAGGTCCGCTCGAGCGAATTGTCCTTTGGAATGGTTCGAACCCTTTTCTGGACACTTCGCTCGAGCGATATGTCAAGTTCGCTCGAGCGATATTCAAGTTCACTCGAGCGAACTGTCCAAAAACTGGTTCTAGGACGGTTCTGCTCTTCCCATTTTCCTCTTCTTACAATACCCTTTTGAGCCTCATTTCTACATCAGAATGGGAGGCTCAAAACTCCCTTCAAACATCATCTAAAACACCATAGAAACATCCATAAACATTCATCAAATCTCCATCTTCTTCACCTCATTCCACCATAAGAGAAAGAGAAAAGGAAACCACCATACATAAGGATTCATTTGCAAAAATCAAGACATAAAGGAAAGACTATCCATCATATTTTCATGACAATAAATGAGTTAGCAAAGCTCTTTAATGAGCATTTATTTCAAATCAATGTAAGCTAATAAACATGAATAAGAATGATAAAACCAACCACATTTCTCATAAAACCATTAAATGTTCAAACTATCATTTCATCCACTTGCCTTGGGTCCAAGCTAGCAAATCAAGCTTCCAATCACACTCTCAAGCCAAGGATCTCCAAGCTATACAAAAACCCCCAAAATAAACCATTACAATCCCTAAAATGGCAAATCAAGAAACACAAGGAATGGGTTCAAATAAAACTCGGAAATAGAACTTAAAAGGATGCTATTACATAAAATGGAAGAGAGAAAGTGATTGCATAACTATAGGTGGTCCAACCAACAAGGAATAACCGAATGAGGGGCTACCATTAATGATTTCCCACGAAAATGGTGTCTAGAGCGAGAAGAGATGGACAAGAATACAATGGCAAGCTTCGTTTGGTGATTGGTAGCATAGATCTTGAGTTTGGAAGCAACAAAGTGAGAAAAAGAACGGAAGGGAGCTGCTGTTGCAGGGCTGGGGGTGCTCCATCTCGTGGAGGGCAAGAGTGAAGAAGAAAACATGGGTTTTGGCCATTATTTAAAGGTTCAAGTGGGGCCCACAACTAATAATACTACATGGGCTAAGAACTGGGCTTTCTGGGCCTCGGATGGACTCGACGAAGAAGAGAAAAATGTTTTTCATAAAATCTAGTTTTCAAAAAGTATAATTTTGGCATGGTTCTGAGATCTTGAAATTTGGGTCCAGATTTGGTGTAAAAGACTGTTTTGCCCTCAAAGTCGAAAAAGTCAGGTTTCGAGGTCTCGAACGGGGACAGGATGGTAATTTTTAACGAAAGTTGTAGAGATTAACGAGATAAGTCAAACGGAGCCAAAATGGTAATTTTTAGGAATCACGAAGAACCTCTCCAAGCTGTTCACGCAAAACAAGTAGGACCCTATATACGGTGGTTGTCTTGGTTCGCTGGCTCTCAAAACTCCCCAAAACTAGGGAAAAACCATTCTAGCTCACAAATTCAACCAAACAAACACTAATCCCACTTAGAGAAAATAATTTACAAATAAAACAGCGCTAATCCAGGAAATTAGGGGTCGGGGTCTTACAGAGGTGAAGGAGATGGAGGCATGGTAGAAAAATCATTGTTAAGGCAAGCCTTGGACAGTCCACTTAGATATTTGAGATTCTTCTTTAGAAGCTTTTCAGTCTTGGATTGACAGTGCTCGAATGCATCCAGCCGTTCTGCAACACTCTCGTGAACAACTGAAGAAGGAGCCTGACTATGTGAAAAGGAAGGAGCAAACTCTGGAGGATCCTGCTGTTGTGGAGCTAAAGGGACTCTGTACTGTGGTGTTGGAATCTTTGCATGAGGGGGTACATGCCCTGCTTCTTCATTAGGATAAAGGTTCATTTGAATAAGATTTGGATTGCTAAAGGGTGCATGGGAAATAGGGGTCTCATTAGGGTGAAGAACACCAAGAGAATGAGCTATTTGAGACATGAGGAAGCCAAAGCGGGCTGCTGTCTTAGTGGCATTGGACAGATGAAAGCAAACAATTGTCCTACAGATTAGAGAAGGGAGACACATCGGTACACCGGTGACCACTTTGGAGAGGACATTTACCATATAGGTAGTTACTTCGGTACTATTCCCTTTACGAGGATAAACATTAAAGGTGAAGATGTGGTGCAACAACCTGTATTTTGGAATCAAGGGTCCTAAGGGAAGGAAGTTCTTTTCGCGATCCCATGAAGCAGGATGACCGCAGAGAACTAGAGTAGCTTGAGCCTTTTCAGCTTCAGTAAGGGTGTCAGCAACTATGGATAGGCCATTTGGGTTCAAGGGAATGTTTATGATAGACAAAATGAGATCTGGGTCAATTGTAGCTTCTCTATTTCGAAGGGCAACAGTGAAGGAGCAGGAGTCAACTGAGGCCACTACATTAGTGATTAATGCATATATGCCATAAACAAGAGAATGATAGGCTTTGTCCCCCTAATCCAAGATGTTGTCCCATCCAATCTGAGCAAGGATGACTCTCGTCTCATAGGGATTCACAACACTGTGCAAAGTTCGTCGTTCAACCATAATTGATCTGGATTTTCAAAGCAACCAGCATTTGGCATTGGTTTTAAGAACAACAAGGCCAGACTGAGGTGGAGGAGGAGTTGGAGAAGTCGGAGGAGAAAGAGTAGGTTAGGTGGACTGAGAGGGTGGAAGAGATGACTTTTCTCTATGAGAAGAAGAGGCGGGAGTAGATCGTCCTCGTTTAGAAGGGCGGTTCACAATTGACTTCATTCTAGGAGGCATTTCCACAAGCAGTTAGTGTTGGAAATAGGTGGCCCTTGTGGATAGGTTTTCAAAACTTTTTGACCCACTTGACTCAAGGATCAACTATCTAGAAGATTATAACCCAATCCAGGATGCAGTCCCTCCTTCTCATCAATCATGTACAACAATATAACTCATCTTGAAGATAGAAATCAGCAACTACTTGCAACAAAATAATCTACAATAAGTAGTGAAGTAGATTATATCTTTGGAGCTCGGTAGTGCTCTAATAGAGGAGAAGACAATTAACTTGATCAAGAACTCTTCTTGAATCAATCAGAGGTCTCCAAGACCTTGTTGTCTTCCACGCTATGACCCTCATCAGATCTCTTTTCTCAAGAAGACGAGTGAGATCTCCAAGAGAAAACTGTTGCGACCCCGGAATGGATCCTGGGCCCTCGATGTTGTTTTCCCACAGGTTCCTGTGGTGAGGATTCCCGAAACACGCGGAATCTAGCTCGCGCGATCAAGTTTGCGAAAGTGTGTAGCAAATCACATCAAGATAAGCACCAATAAGATTTCAAGTGCCGTAACAAATTAATATCAAGACATAGTATCAAAAGTAAGGAGTTAACTAAATTCAAGTTTTCGAAGGTTAACACAAAAGTAAGTTAAGTTTTGTTACAACCCATAAGAGGCCAACAAAGGTCAATACAATTCTCAAAACAACCAAAAGGGTTCCATGGCAAAATGAAGCGCAACTAAAAAACCCGCCCGACGTCTAGTTGACATCGTCGGGTTGCCACTCTCTGACTGGGGGTTGTTAGGGATTTTGTGTATTGCAATTTGATGGATGCATTACCATATTAGCATCATTTGAATTTTCACACATGCATTGTTTTAGAAAAACTTGAAATCTTGATTTACACATGCATTGTTAGAAATATTGATTTATGCATGTTTTGATTTTAAACTTGGATGCATTTTAATTTGAAAAGAAGTTTTATGAATCAAGCTAGCCTATGTTTTAAATCTTTCAAATCATTTTAGGCTTTTTGTGTTTCATGGTTTTAACCCTCTTAGTTTGATTTAAATCATGATTCCAAGCTTTATTTAATGGCCCAAAAAGTCCCCACATGAAAATACTTTGAAAAATGGTATTTTAGGGAATTTTGGTCCCAGGCTCGGGTCGACCCGCAGTGTGGCAGGTCAACTGGCCCAGGGGACCCGGTCGACCGGCCACACTGCGCGGTCGACTGGGAGAGAGTCGTTGGCTACTTTTTCAAACGGTCAGATTTTTTACCGTTGAAGGCCAAGTCGACCCGGGGGTCATGGGGTCGACCGAGGACTAGCCGTTGGGCAGTTTTTGGCTATAAATAGTGGGTCATTCCTATAGAAATTTTGAGGAACAAAGAGGCCCTCATTGAGGTGTTTTGAGGCCAATCAAAGGGAAATGAGCTAAAGGATGAAAGGGGTCATTTGGAAAACTAAAGCTTGGTTTCATTGAGTTAAATCACTAAGTAAGCTTTACTTTTCTTAATCATATGTTTTCATGCTTTGCTTAATTATTGGTCAATCTTTTCTAGCATGATAAACTATGATTTGTTGTGTCCTGAACATGTATATGTTTTTTGAATTGATTTGTTGTTTTGGATGCATCATCTTGATTCAATTCAAGTAGTACTTAAATTGGTATATCTAAGTAAATCATGTTCATGAAAACATCTTTGAAATTCTATGTAACATGATTCCTATACTTGGTTGAATCTTTGGTTGTTGTTTTTCATCATAAGAAAATCACTTTCAAATCTATCTTATGTTTTGGATTCAACAACTTCACAAATCATATGTACTTTTTTTTTAAAGTTTCACAACTTGTTTAGCATTGATAGGTATATAATTTTCAAGTTGAATTTACATATGATTTGTCCCCTAACTTCAATCAAATCTATTTTTATGTTTTATGCTTATAGCATACACATATTGAGCTACATTGTTAATTTGATTGACATCCCTATGCATCACATGTTTTGTTCTTAGAATTTCACAACTTGTTTAGAATACATATGTATATCTTTTACAAGTTATTTTTAACATGTGATTAGCATTCTTTCCTCAATCATAAGTGTTTTTATGAGCTAAAACTTTCAAAAGCCTTTCGCATACATTTATATGCTTTCATTTTTAAATTGATTGAGAACATCACACATACACATTGTGCATTCATCTTTGCATTCATAGTGTGTGTGTGTGTGTGTGTGTGTGTGTGTGTGTGTGTGTGAATTAGATTTTCACTTTCATATCCGCCTAATTAAGAGGCATTGTAATGAGCTATTAATTGTATCTCCATCAAGTGTATTATAGACACTACTTAGAGAGATAACCAACTTTTTGGTTGAAGAGGTTATTGCTTATCCTAAGAAAAGCATAGTGTAAAAGTTATTGCTTAGCCTTGAAAAGCATATTGTAAAAGTTATTGCTTAGCCTATTGAAAAGCATAAATAGTGGAAATCCGGTGGGGTGTTGGATCACAAGCCGGTAGTGGATGTAGGCATTGAGGCCGAACCACTATAAATCCTTGTGTGATAGTGCATGCTTTGTGGTGATTATTTTTGTAAGCTTCCGCATTTATTTACTTAATCACCACTTGTGACTAGTTAATTTTAAAGAAGTTAAAATTGGTCACTACTTGAAGCTCACCCTATTCACCCCCCCCCCTCCCTCTAGGGTTCGGATCCAGGACTTTCAGGGGTGGCTCAAGAGCCTCCTCCGGACGCTCCTCCTCAAAGGCAACGTCACCTGCACCTGGGCACCAACATACAAGGGTCAAACACGACGGTTTGGCAGGTAATCAATTTAGGCATGAGCATGTAATAAGTAAATGTTTAAAGAAACATATTAAGACATTTTGCTGAATTGGAAACAGTTACATGACTGAATTGGAAACAGTTACATGACTAAGGTACATTTCAAAATACGAGCAAAGCTAGCATGAATAGTTACAATCCACAATAAGCCCATCCTTTCTCCATCATACATGATGACAAGAGTAAGCACGCACGACAAGCATGGTTTACATAATATAACTAGACATGATTCCCACATATATGGGGATTTCGGCCACGGAACTGGACATGCACGATGTGTAATAAAATACACGACCAATCTGCAGATAGTCCACATGTTTAAGGACCCCCAGACAGTGGATCAAACTGAAAGGGCAGTCTAAGCTCAGTGGTGTTCACTTAAATTCATGAATGCACAAAACACGGCGAAACACGTCTTAAACCAAATCAGGCTTGAAGGGGGAAATCACTTATCAGAACTAAATAAGACACGACTAGCAGGAGGCATAAGTATATATATGCATAAGACGCTTAAGAAGGGATCCCCTTTTTTATCCTTGAAACAATTTTCAAACGAGCTTATACTTAACTTCAAAACGAGTACACGATAAAACTTGTTGCATCAAAACTAACATTTGAAAGCAAAGTCTATCAAGCATATGTAAGGACCTTTGGTTGACCCTTGTGAGATTGAAACCCAAATGTTGGAATTGCAAAGAGAACTGGTGCCCCCGAAGTTAAAAGACATTTCAGGTTTTCAATTGCACAATGTCGGGCTAAAAGCCCCATAACATATTCTAGTTTTCATTCCTGCAGAAATCCTTCTAAAACAGCTCATATTGAAATTTCGGTTACCTCTTGGTCACCTGTCGGTCGATCGAGGAGGGATATGTCGGCTAGCCGACAGCTGACCGACTAGTTGACCGACAGATTTATCCAGGAAATCTCAGCTCTCGGGAAATGGAACCGAACTGATTTTGGTTGACTATCGGTCGACCAAAGTGGAAATGTCAGTTAGCCGACAGCTGACCGAAATCTTTCCTGACGAAATACAGGTCTCGGGAAATGGAGCCAAACTGAGTTTCGGTTGGCTGTCGGTCGACCAAAGTGGGAATTTCGATTAGCCGACAGCTGACAGACGGCTGGCTGACGTTGCACGGACAGTGCGTTTCAAGTCAGATTTTTACATTCCTTCTTCCCTTATTCTTATTTCTCCTTCAACCTGCACGTCCCTGAGCCTACAAGCTCTCCAAGGGATTAAACATACATTTTCAAGAACAATTTAAAACATCTCATTCTCATTCTCCAATCTAAAACAAAATCCCCAAAATTCCAATCAAGACATAGATTTCCAATGAGATGAAGAGAATGAAAGGAAAACAAACCAAACACACATATGTTAACATCCATCCTAGATTGTTTACTTGCCTTAGTCCAAGATGCCACAAACCTTTCTTCAAGCACTTCCACTCAAGCTAAGCCAAAGACTACAAAACCCATGGAAAATCCATTCAAAACTCACTCAAACTTGAAAACAAGAAACCCATTTTCACAAAAAGGGTTTGCAAACATGAAAAACAAGATCTTTAGGAACCAAAAAGGCTCCATTAAAAAAATGGGTTGGGGCTCTTACCTAGAGATGCACAAACGAGAGGGAAGGAAGAAAATGGAGAGCTTGCCCAACTAGGAACTTCAAGAAACTTGTATCAATGGAAAGCTTGGGACGAGAGGAAGAAGATGATGGTCTTGGAATTTCATTTGGAGTCTTCTAGCTTGTGCATTCAAGATAAATTGTCACGCCCCAAATCCGGGATCCTGCAGCGATCCGATCTCGGGGAGCGTGATTTGGGGTTAATTAGAATTTTTGATTTCCCTAGGATCCTCGTGTGTGAGGATTACAAAATTCCAAACGACCTGAAATTTTCGTGGAGCTGATGTGGCGTTGCGACTCGGAGCCCGTGGCCATTGGGTTCCGTGCCACACTCAACCGCTAACATAAAGCCATCAAATCAAGGCTCATAATCAGACTGGAACAAATCAAGAACCATAAAATACTGAGCTGGCAGTAACAGGACAATTCATTTCCCACATATGTTCAAGTTACAAATTATACAATATATTCATGAAAATTCCCAAAAGAAAACGACTAATAGAAGCCATCCAAAAATAACCAACTAAACAAAATGCTACCCCAAATTACGTTACGAACTCCGGCGCCAAAAGCGACGTCTAGATGACATCATTGGGCAACCACTTACGTCCAACCGACGGCTCAACCGCCTCCTCTGCTCAAATCATCTAAAAGGCAATGAGGTCGAAATCTAGCACCAAACAAGAGAGTATCAGACACGACGATCTGGCAAGTGAATAAAGCAGATAAAAAGTAACAAGTATTTATAACACATTATGAGTAAAACAATTAAAAGTCTAAACATGAATATTGATGAAATAATTAAACAATTTCTAAACCATTAACAATTTTAAAAAGACATAATAAACTGAGTAAAAACATTGGCAATCCACATATAGCTATATTTTCCTATTACCGAAGTAACAAGAGCAAACAGAAACCGTGGCCACTACCCGTGGGACCGGAATAGAACCGTTGCCACTACCCGTGGGACCGGAATAGAACCGTTGCCACTACTCGTGGGACCGGAAACAGACAGAATCCAAACTGCAGTTGGCAGATAATTTAAAGATCCCAAGCCAGGTGATCAGCCCGACAAGGTGACCTAAGCTTAGTGGTGCATTTCAAACCAAAATTTGAATTAATACAAAGCAAATCATAATAATACATTTCAAAATCGATAAGAAGAACTACTCTGAACAAATACAAATGGACAGAGTCGAACGAACCAAATGAGTAGTCTTACCGATAATTTCAAAACAATGTAATCAAGCTATCAAAGTACATTTCCATCGATGAAAATGACTACTCTTAACCAAATACAAACGAACAAATACGGACAAATCAGACGAGTAGCCTTATCAATGTTTTTCAAACGTAGCAAATTAATCGACTTCATTTCGAATCAATTCATGAGAAAACATAGAATTATTCTAACTTGGAATGAGATGATTAAGATGATTGATAGTGTTTAATGGGCTTACCACGGGCCGTCTCGACACACACTTAGTGTCTCCATGTCGATTTATAAGTGAAGGAGTTGGTGTCTCTGAAGGTTTCGACATTTGAGACATAATGTGTATATTAAGACTAAAAGAAAATCCCCGGGTAATTTAATTACTAAGCTTTCTCCATGAGTTTTATTCAAACAAGGTGATTCGGGCTCAATTTCCTAATTCCCGATGATTAATAAGTCATTAGGAACTTTTTATACTCAAATCGGGCCTCAAATTACTCAACAGGCCCAAAAATTGCATTAAAAGACACCTGGGCCAGAACCTGGGCTGGCTATAACGAGACTGAGCTCGCTATAGCGAGCCTTCCCATAACCTGGGCTGGCTATAGCGAACCCAAGCTCACTATAGTGAGGATGGGTTCTGGAAAGGGACTGCAGAAATGCAGTTCGAGCCTTGTCTCTCTTGCATTTACACTTCCCAACTGTTCAACAACATTCTGAATACTCCCACCATCCAACAACATCATCTCAATCACAAAGAAACCAATCTCATTCCCATATCATTTACAACAAAATTTAAAGTTCAACATGAATGAACTTGCAGGAATTTTAACAAGACAGATTGCATTTTTATGAATTATCAAAACCCCTAGTTATCCCAGCTATAAAAGACATAACATTTTGCAGAAACATCAAACTATCCTGCATATAAAACTTGATGGGATGAGCAACATATAAACCAAGAAACAAATCAAATGAAATAGAACTTTCTTCTATATCAACTCAGAGGGAAAAGCATCCATTTCAAACACATGCACTCCTAGCTGAGTTATTCACTTGCCTCAAGTCAAGATGGGTCTCAAATATACTCCGAATAACTCCTACACAATCAATTGTAGACCTACACCAAAACCCATGGAAGAACCCATTTCAAAAATCCACAAAAATCTGAAAAACAATGGAGTTCTCCATGAAAACCCTTGCATGCATCAAAGAGGGCTTCATTGATTAAATAAAACCAAGATTTGAGAAGGAAATTGCCATTGCTAACCTTGAGAAGCTCTAAAGAAAAAGAAGAGCTTGGAGAAGATGATGAACCCAGCTGAAAATCCTCAAAAATAGTATCAATAGGAAGCTAAGAGGAAGGGGAAGAGATTGGTGAAATTTTCTCTCCAAATGGCTTTCAAGAAGGGTACATGCAAGAGGAGAGAAGGTGACTGGAAATGGAGGAAGAAGACTCTTCTTCAGCTGAGTTACAGGAAAATGAAAAGAAGAAGAACCCAACATGGGTTTAAGTTGAGGAAGTGGGCCCCAATGGCCCTCAAATCTTCACATAGCTGGATCTATCCTTTGTGGGTCCTAAATGAGATCGACAAAGAAGAGAAAGTTGATCGTCGAAATATCTAGTTTCCAAAAAGTATATTTTTCTCATGATTTGAAAATTTTGAAATTCATGCACAGATTTGGTGTGAAAAGTCATTTTTTGCCCTTTTTCTCGAAAAACGTAATTTCTGAGTTTCAAATTCAAATGGACAAAACATGAAAGTTATTGAGATCAATAAAACAAATTGAGTTGAGTAAAAATCGAAATTTTTGAAATAAAAGAATAAATTCCCACGTGAACACAAATCACACGGGCCACCACTGGCCGGATCAAAACAAACCCGCGCTCTCAAAATTCTCTAAAACTATGAACAATCTAGCCAAACTCACAAACGAAGCCAAACCACCTATAATCTCACTCAAAAAGCTAATCCACAACTGAGACAACACTAAACACGAGAGTTAGGGGTCGGGGTCTTACAGAAATAAAGTGGAAGGAAAAAGGGTTTTCTCTTTTTGGTTCTCTAGGGTTAGGGTTTAAGAGTGAAAAGAGGGAAGGAGAAAGAGTTGACTTTAAACACTTGCAAATGGGGCCCAATTAGCCTAAACCTTGCATTGACAAAAACATGATCTTGTGGGCCTCGAATGAACTCGACGAAGAAGGATAAAATGATCCTCGAAATATCTAGTTTCCAAAAAGTATATTTTTGACATGGTTTTGAGATTTCGAAATTTGTGTCTAAATTTGTGTCTAGATTTGTTTATAAAAGACAATTTTACCTCTTTTTGGGAGAAAACTTGGGTTTTGGGCTTCAAACACGAACGGGCTGAAAACAAAAGTTATAACAAATAATAAAACCATTCAAATGAAATCAAAATCACGATTAAAAATGAAAAACCAATACGATCCTCCCAAGCTTACACGTACACTCAGGCCTTCCTGAGCATGTCTGACTAACACTAACGTTCTCAAAATTCTCAAAGCTATGTCTAAGACTATAAAACTAATTATTTCTAACCCAATGGTAATTGTCGCGACCCCAGACCGGGCCCGCGGGACTAATCCTGGAGGGACTAATGATGGTGATGTGAGTGAATGGTTAACATGTGGAGTGTGTCATCACGGGGTACAAACTTATTTAATTTCCCACAGGTGTCTGCGATGAGGATATCACAACCATATATGAGCATTTCTATTAAGTACGGAAGCGTGTAGCAAATCAAATATTCAATCCATCTCTAGTCATAAAGATAATAGCACAAGTATAGTATTGTATCAGAATGAGCAATGATCATTAGCATGTTATCCAAAAGTAAGTTAAAGTTTATACCAAGATCATTTAATTACATTTCCCAAACATTGAGGCCAACAAAGGCCAATATAAACAAAATACCAATCCCCAAAAGAATGGTTAGAAGTTTTCCCAAAATGTTATCTCTCTTTAGCAACCCAATGTCTAAATGACATCATCAGCATGCCACTCGACTAGGCGTTGCGGTTCGCCGACCGCAACCTAAAGCTCCGTCTCAAGATAGACAATGTCCAGACCTGAATACCAAAGAGTAGGTCAAACACGACGGTTTGGCAAATGGGTAAAATACAATGACAATATAATAATAAATGAATTTTACCTTCAAAAGCATTTAAACCTATTTAAATAACAATTTCTATAAACAAGATAAAACATTTATTCGAATACAAGTAGGCATTGTAAAACATGTAAAGGTAACCAAGGAATCGGGAAACAAGCAAGATGGCAACCACATGAAGCTAAGTCCTCTATCACTATAGTGACAGAGGAATAACTAGGCACTGATCTCAGTCACTCGAGGTGAGGAGAAACAGTTAATCTTATAAATACATATACATATACTATACATGACCACGGTAGCGAGCCGGGCATCAGGAACCATAGTAGCAATCTGCGACATCGGGACAAGACCACGGTAATAACCAGGTAGCGGGATCCAAACTGCAGCTAGCGGGACAAGAGGGGGATCTCCAAGACGGTGGATCAGACCAACAGGGTTATCCAAGCTTAGTGGTGCCGACTCATAGGTCAAATGACAAGATTAAAACATATATGAAATACATCAATTGCAAGTACATAAATAAACGGGACGGGATTGCTCAAAGGCACAACTGTCACTGAAAGTCCACGAGGATCCTAACCCTAGAGGGGGGGGGTGAATAGGGTGAGCTACAATTGTGACCAATTTAAATCAATATTAATTTTTTAAACTAAACTAGTCACATGTGATGATTAAACAATCAATATGCGGAAGCTAATAAACAATCACCACACAAGCAAGCACCACAACACCAATGTTTATAGTGGTTCGGCCTCAATGCCTACATCCACTACCGGCTTGTGATCCAATCACCCCACCGGATTTCCACTATGTATGCTTTTTCAAAGGCTAAGCAATAACCCTTACAATGTTGTTTTTCTAGGCTAAACAACAACCTCTCAATGTGCTTTTCTAGGCTTAGCAATAACCTTACAATATGCTTTTCTTAGGCTAAGCAATAACCTTACAATATGCTTTTCTTAGGCTAAGCAATAACCTTACAAGATGCTTTTCTTAGGCTAAGCAATAACCTTTACAAATATAGATTTCTCTAAGAAGGTGTCTTTCCAAAAGATCACTCTAAGAGATTACAATTTAAGCTCAAATGAAATTGCCTCTTGATTAGGCTAATATGAAAGTTTAAAACAAATAACAAACATACACTCAAATAAGTTAAAGTGTGTGCACAAGTGTATGAATGTGTTTCTTCAATCAATCTCAACAAAGAAGCTCTTAAATGAATGCATGATGCATTTTAAAATCAAAGCTTATAAAATGATGATTGAAGAGAAAACTAATCACATGAGAAATTCAAACAACTTTAAGAAATGAACTAAACAAGTTGTATGAATGTAAAAGTCTAAGAAAGCATGTGATTTAGTTAAGAGAGTTTGCAAACTAATCTAATTTACCAAGGATGATTTAGAGTTTACAACACAACTCTTTAAAAGCTAGAAATCATGCAAATATGAAAATACAAAGATTTAACCATGCATTGATTCTACTTTTAATGGAAATCAAAATGATAAGTAAGGTCTACCTTTTTAAATCTCAAGCATTTGATTTCCAAATGGCCCTCTAGCCTTTCCAACTTCTTCCCCTTTCTTTGGCTCCAAAATGCTCTCAAAAGTTCATGTGTCAAGCCTTGAAAAAGGTTGGAAATGAATGGACTTTATAGCCAAAAAGTTGCCAACGGCTAGTCCTCGGTCGACCGGCAAAGAGGTCTCGGTCGACCGAGAAAGCACAACGGTCATAAAAGTTACCGTTGGGGCTTCAGGGCTCAGTCACCCTGCAGTGTCGCCGGTCGACCGAGACCTGGGCGAGTCCCTGGGGCCAAAAATCCAACTTTTTTCCATTTCAAAGTATTTCTTTGAGGGATCTTTGGGCCACTCAATCAAGCTTAAATAACATGTTTTAAGACAATCTAAGATGTTTAAAAACATGAAAAACACAAAGCCTAAAAAGATTTGAAAACTTTAAAACCATAGACTAGCTTGATTTGTAAAAACTCTTTTCAAGTGAAATTGCATACACAAATGATTCTTTTTGTGATGAATGTATGCAAAGCTCAAACCTAAATTCACAAGATGATTTTCCAAATATAATGCACAATGAATTCGGTTTTCAAAAGAGTTTGGGTTCTAAAACCAATGCATCCAAGTTTAAAACCAAAACATGCATAAAACAAATACTTTTCCAAATCTTAAAAGCTATGCATGTATAAAACTAGATTTCAATGTTTCTAAAAACAATGCATGAGTGTAAATTCAAATGATGTGAAAGTGCAAATGCATCCATCAAATTGCAATTACAAAATCCCTAACAGTCACTTCATGTCGGGCAATGCATTTAGAGACTAGCAATTAATACAAGTACAATTTCAATGCTTTCGGGAATAATAAATCATGTAGTTTAAATCTCGGGAATAATGAAATACAATAAACAATTGAAATTTCGGGTAAAGTATCGGGTTCAAGATTTATTTGAAGTGAATAGGAATCATGTATGTCGATCTAATAACAATTTGGTACTCTTTGAGTTTGGGGACATTCCAGGCTCCTTATACACTTTGAATTTTCAAAACTTAAAATGAAATCTTCGTGATGTGGTTTTTTTCTCAAATGGCCTCATACATTGCTTAGTAAATCCCCCTAACATAGAGGGGTTCTCAATGAATAGTCTCAAAACATTTAAACAACTCATCACTGTCCCAAACGTGGCCTTTGACCGACAAAGCTCATCGCTCGAGCGAACCGGAGAGTTTGCTCGAGCGAGGAGCTCTCTAGAATGGTTATCTGAGTGGGTTCCCTCGGGCAAAGTTGAGGTCTCTCAAGTGAACTCATTCGAGCGAGGAGCTCTCTGGAATGGTTATTTGGGTGGGTTCGTTCGAGCGAAGTTGAGGTCGCTCAAGCAAACTCATCCAGTAGGTGGTTGGCTCGAGCGAAGTATTGGTTCGCTCGAACTAACCACTCTCTGGAACGAGTTCTAGGATGTTCCCTCGAGCGACCGAGCGGTCCGCTCGAGCGAACTGCCTACTGGAATGCTCCGAACCCTTTTCTGGACACTTTGCTCGAGCGAAGTGTCATGTTCACTCGAGCGAACTGTCCAGAAACTGATTCCGGAACGGTTTAGCTCCTCTCTATCACTTCCTTCTACAACCTCTTTCTAGCCTCTTTTATACATCCAATGAGGAGTCGAAAACTTCATTCAAACAACATCAAATCTCTTACAATATCCATTCCATTCTTCTCCATTAGCATCACATCCAATACAAAGAAAGAAGGAAGGAAACCATTTCACATAAAAGTACATTTCGAACAAAACAAGAAGAGATTAAATGCCATGCACCAATACCTTTCAATGACATAAATGCACTATCAATGCTATATCATGAACATTTATTTTAAATCAATGCAATAAATAGGCATGAGTGGAAAATGCCAAAACCATTAAAAGTACATAAAAAATCAAATCATCCACTTGCCTTGGGTCTTCAAATCAAGAAATCAAACTCTTATACTCTACCAAGCCAAAGATCCAAGCTATAGCAAAAATCCCCAATGGCAAACCCTAAAATGGGTCAAAACAAGAAATAGAAAGAGACACCTTACAATAATGAGAATGGAACCTCTTCAAGATCAAGGAAACACAAATCTAAGAGATGGGGAAGGTTGCTTACTTGTAGGTTCTCCAAATGGGCAAGGTGAGCTCAGAGAGAGTCTTGGAATGAGGAGTTTTCTCTAAAAAGGATATCAATGGAGAGCTTTAGTGATGAGGAAGAAGATGATGACAAGCATTATCCCTAAAGCAAAGGTTTGGTAGTGGATTGGGAGATTGAAAACAAGAAAAGAGAGAAAAGGGGAAAACCCTAGTTTGAGAGATTGTAGTTGTGAGAACCCGATCCCTAATCTCTTGGATTAGTGCTGTTTTATTTGTGGATTAGTTCTTTTAGTGGGATTAGTAGTTGTTGGGTTGAGTTTGTGAGCTAGAATGAGTTTTCTTCTAGTTTTGGGCTTTTTAGTGCTTTGGTAGCTTGTGGGGCCCTTTGGGGGTTCCCTTTTCGGCTTTGCTTTTACTTGTGAGATTTTCCCGATTGGTTTCGTATCGTGTTTTTGGCCCATTGCATTCATCTTGAGGAATCCAACAACTTTCATGTTGATCTCGTATCCATTTGAGAACCCAAAAACCGATTTCTTGGCCTTGAGGGCAAAACAGTCTTTTCACACCAAATCTGTACCCAAAACTCGATGTTCTCGAAATCCGTGAAACATACACTTTTTGGAAACTAGATATTTCGACGATCATTTCTTCCTTCTTCGTCGAATCCATCCGAGGTCCCGAATTAGATGATTTCAGCCACCCAAGTTCTTTAAGTTGTGGGACCCATTCTCACTTGTTTATAAAAGGAGACCCTTCTCCTTCATTCACCCCATTCACCATTGTTCCAGCTGAACCTAGGGTTTTCCCTTGTGTTCTTCTTCTTCTTCTTGCTTCTCCATCTCCAAGCTACACCAATCTTGCACCAACATCAAAATGGAGACCACCATTCTCTTCTCCACCTTGCAAGCTTTTCATGGATGCCATTAGAAGAGAAATCCACCAACATTGAGACCTTCCTTGAGCTTGTTCTTCTCATTTGAAAGGCATCCAAGTAAGTTCCCTCCTCAAATCTTCTAGATATGTGTTCTTCTTGCCCTTGAGAAGCTCCATTTTCATTATTGGGAGTTCTTTCTTCTTCTTCATTGTTTAACCCATTTTTGGGTTGTTTTTGGGGTTTTTGTAGAGATTGTGGATCTTGAGCTTGAGAGGTGATTAGGAGCTTGATTTTCTTGATTAGAGTCAAAGGCAAGTGGATGAATGGATTGTTTTGCTTATTAACATGTTTTGTGATAAAAATCTTGATTTCATTGATGGTTTTGGTAATTTTAATAGTTGTTTTTGATATGATAAATATTGATTATGAGATGTGCTTATTGATGAGTTATTCTTTCTTGTTAAGCTCTTGAAAGTGCATGCATCCTATTGTCAAAATTTCAAATGGTTTCACATGAATGAGTTTTCCCCACTTTGAGTTTTATTGTGGATGGAATAGATGGAAAGGATGGAAATGGAGGAACTTGGAATGAGGAGCTCTTTAGCTCATTTTAATGTCTTGGAAACATGTGATTAAGTCCCCTTGTTTATAGTTTTGTGTGATTGATTATATGTTGGAAGGAAAGGAAAGAAAAATGAAGAAAATCCAAGTCCCGGACCTGCACTGCGCCCAGGACCGATCGATCGGACGTGCATACCGATCGATCGGTCTGTCAGTAACTGTAAGGGTTTTTGGACCGATCGATCGGGCCCTGTGTAGAAATTTCGACCGATCGATCGGTGGACTCAGTTTGAGTCCGGTGGATTTTGAGATTTTTATTTTTTTCCGTAGTGCTAGGTGGGACCTTGGCTACCCTTTTTGGACTAATTGGACTATGGGTGAGATGTCTTGTGCCGACGCTTCTCACGGTTAGTTTAGTGGCATCGAAGTTCAATCCGTTTCAATCTTGAACGGGATGGAATGACGCGATAACTCCTTTATATCCAAATATAAGTCTTTTGCCCTGGTTATCGCGAATTCCATTCCTTTCGATGACTGAATAGGTTGGTCGATGTTTCCGAATTAACGTCATGCCTAGGATGGACCGTCTATAACCTTGATTTTTCCTAGTATGGAATCTAGTACTACCCGTAAGCTCATTTTAAGTTGTGAAAATAGTAAAAGTGCATAAGGAGCCCGGAATGTCTTCAAACTCAAGGAGTACCAAGTAATTATCATAATCGACATACGGGACCCCTATTCACTTAAGTAGATCTTGCAATCAATATTCTTCCCGAAATGGTATAGTGCATTATATTTCCTCATTTCCCGAGATTTGCATCACATGATATGAAATGAAAGTGTGCCCTTGAGCACTCCGTTTTACCCGTTTATTTATTGTACTTGATTTACTTGTTTCCCTGAAAGCATTGGAGTTACTTTAGTAACAGTTATTGTCCCGAAATGCATTGCCCGAGATGAAATGACAGTGTGCCCTTGAGCACCCCCGTTTACCCGTTTATTTACGTGCCCTTGAGCACCCCCGTTACCCGTTTATTTACTGTACTTGATTACTTACATATGTCTCGATTGGTTTTAACCTATGAGTCGGCATCACTAAGCTTGGATACCTTGTCAGTCTGATCCACTGACTTGGAAATCCCTCTCCCGTCCCGCCAGCTGCAGTTTGGATCCCGATACCCGGTCATTACCGTGGTCCCGATTCCCGATACCCGGTTCGCTACCGTGGTCCCGATTCCCGATTCCCGATTCCCGTATATTTATTATTGTATATATGATATACGTTGAGTCTCCTCACCTTGTGTGACTGAGACCAACGTCCCGCTCTTGTCACTTCGGTGATAGAGGACTTAGCTTCTTGTGATTGCCATCTTGCCAGTTCCCGATTCCTTGGACACCCGACATGGTTTATATTGCTTACTTGTCTTCAGTTAAATGATTCATTGCTTTTATGAAAGTTGTTATTTAGATAAGTGTTAATGCTCTCTATTGTAAATCCAGTCACTATTATATTGTTTTATGTCCTTTGCACACGTACACGTTTTACATGAATGCCGGTTGGGTGGATACCCGTGCTTTTATATATGTTTCTAACGATCGATGGCTTTTGCTAGATTTATATGATTTCCCATGTCTTAAACGAAAACCCGAATTGTTAAATATTCGTGCTTTGTTTTAAATGACCTTTGACTTGTGAGATTCCCATGTTTATACACGTTTTAAATGATTACCCGATTTGTCAAATATCCATGGTTTGAAATATATTTTAGATGACACTTGTTTTGCCAGATTCCTATGTTTATACCTATTCTACATGATACCCGATTTGTTTAAATACCCATATCTTGGAATAGGTTTAAACGAACATTAGTCTTGTCAGATTTCTTGGGTTACACTTGTTTTAAATGAACACCCGGTTTGTTAAATATCCGTATTTTCACATATGTTTCAAATGGACATTGGTTTTGCTAGACTGTTATGGATACTTGATTTGTTGTATACTTGTGTTTTACTTAAGTTTCAAATGAACGTTTGTTTTGTCAAACCATTATATTTATACATGTTTTAGACGAATACCCGATTGTCAAATATCTATGATTATAGATGATGTAAATGAATACATGTTTTATTAGATGTTCATGTTTTACCCGTGCTTGAAATGAATACAAGTTTTACCCGAGATTCCCGACTTTACACCCGTTTAATTATATGCAGCACTTGATCGATTAGCATGATTTATTATATGTTTTATCCTTTAGTATATTTGTGATCTTTTCATCCACCTGCCAGACCGTCGTGTCTGACCCACTACTTTTGGTACTCAGGTTCAGATTTCTTCGCCCCGAGTTGAGTGCTTTTGTTGGCTGTAGAGCCATGCTTTGCAGGTTAGTTTGTCGGCTATGTCATGTAGACATTGAGCTTGACATCGGAGCTACGTCACATTTGGGTAGTGGTTTATAGCTTCTTGTTGTATGGCTTTTGTTAGCCTTTTTCTTGGGATTCTTAATTATTGTACATTGATAATTGTAACTTGAATATATTTGGGAATGTAATATCCTGTTACTGTCAGCTCTGTAAATTATTGTGATGTTTACTCCAGTCTGAGATGATACTTGATATACTAGCTATGGGCTAAAGGTTGAGTGCGACGCGGAATCCGATGGCCACGGACTCCGGGTCGCAATGCCACAAAAGCTTCCGCAAAATATTCAGAATGTGTTGTCTTCACACACGCGGATCTTGGGAGAAGTAAAAATACATTTATCCTTAATCCCATTTCGCGCCCCCGAGGTTTCTGGTTCGGGGGCGTGACAGACTGGTATCAGAGCGGGCAGGTTTCTAGGAAATAAAACACTCTAGGAACCTTAAGACGTGTGGTGAGGACTCGTTTTCTTTTCTTTAGTTGTTGTTTTTGTGAGTTTGTGCCTGTTTTTCTTCTAGTGGGGGAGACTATTTTTGTCTCCTTTTCTTGTCCTTGTTTTTAGTGAATTTGGGGGACCAAATTCCTTTCTAGTGGGGGAGAATTTAGTGTCTCCGTACCCACATTTAGTTCCTTTTCTTTGTTTTCCCGCCAGAGAGTCAGAGTTTTGTGGACCTAGCGTGTGTTTCTCGAAGGACTTGACAGAATTTTCAGCTTTTGGATGTTACAGACGGAGCTTTAGAAGGAATTTGTGACCAATTGTTCGTCAGCAAGGAATGTGAGCAGCATATGGAGACCCAATTACAGTTGATCGTGTACCGTCAGAGGATTCGTCAAGCAAGTAAGTGTGGATTTTTGGATAAACTTGGATTATTTTCCTAAGTTAGAAGACTCCATAAGCCGAAGAAGTGATGGACTTTATGAGGTTTGAGGTGACTTTCAGTGGTGCAGCTTCAAAAGATGTGAAAAGTTAGAAATTCTTGAGTATTGATGAGCTTATGATGTAGAATTGTTGGACGAGGTTTAACAAGTTGAAGTTATGATGGTGAGTCTACTCAGCAGGATGTGTCAGTGGATGGTTAAAAGCATAGGAAACTAGTTTTCAGCAGCAGTGTAGAGAGTTATGTGTGGAATTGATTGTTACTTGATCACTTGATAGAGAAGATTTAGTGGACTTTACCGACTTGTAGAACATCAGTTTGAGGCAGAGTACAGATACGAGCAGAAGAATCACCACCTATGGACAATGACAGTTGAAGGATTCAGAGGAGAATGAATTGTCAGAAGCACACCTCACGAAGTTTGGACATGTGGAGTAGCATGACAGTTAAAGTGTTGACGGGTCTAGTTAGAGTCGGAAACTTACAGAGCGGTGAACATTGTGTTTTCAATGAGCAGATAGAGATGAGTGAAGTGTTCAGAGGACCGTTCAAATATTTGATTGAATCAGCTTGGTATATGAAGGAGTGACAGATTCCCAAGTCATTCACCTCGAAGATTGTGCATTGGCAGGAGACATAATTTCGACAACTTTGGCAGAAATGACAGAAGAGTACAGAGGATTGGACAGCATTGCCTAAAGTAAGAGATATCTGATAATGCTCAGCGTCACCAATTTTCCGAAGTCAGGACAGATAGAAGAACAAGACAATATTTCAAGGTAGAGGCATATCCAAGACCGGCAGAGACCGACTATTGTGCAGTGGATCAAGAGCAACGGACAGAAACAGTTAGAGCTTCAAATGTTGAAGAATGGTGAAAGGACAAGCATGATAGTGTCAGAGACTGATTGTTGTGCAAGGGATCAAAAGCACCGAGCAGGAATAGTTAGGGCCAGCAAGAGTTCTCCTTGAAGATTGTGCAATTGACACGAGACCCGAGTTTCGACAGTTGTGATGAAGTCGACAGAATTGTTCCAAGAATTTTCTATATCAAGGTGGCTAGGACCGAGAGGCTTGGTGGAACTTTGAAGGAGTCAGAGATGACAAATTCCTTGAGTAGTCAGATTGGTAGAGCAGTAACAGATTAGAGCTAGTGGTGGAATGTCTGACAACTGTGGATAGTTGACCGAAGAGTTCTACAGCGAGGATGATCCAGCGAGTCCAGTGCTTCCGAGAGGGCCATTTTGGAGCAGTCGTTTGAGGTTTTGTTTTCGCAGTGTGGGATTGATGTCCCCACTTGTTTTGAGTTTGTTTAGTTCATTTGGAGGACCAAATGTTCTAAGGGGGGGAGGATGTGAGAACCCGATCCCTAATCTCTTGGATTAGTGCTGTTTTATTTGTGGATTAGTTCTTTTAGTGGGATTAGTAGTTGTTGGGTTGAGTTTGTGAGCTAGAATGAGTTTTCTTCTAGTTTTGGGCTTTTTAGTGCTTTGGTAGCTTGTGGGGCCCTTTGGGGGTTCCCTTTTCGGCTTTGCTTTTACTTGTGAGATTTTCCCGATTGGTTTCGTATCGTGTTTTTGGCCCATTGCATTCATCTTGAGGAATCCAACAACTTTCATGTTGATCTCGTATCCATTTGAGAACCCAAAAACCGATTTCTTGGCCTTGAGGGCAAAACAGTCTTTTCACACCAAATCTGTACCCAAAACTCGATGTTCTCGAAATCCGTGAAACATACACTTTTTGGAAACTAGATATTTCGACGATCATTTCTTCCTTCTTCGTCGAATCCATCCGAGGTCCCGAATTAGATGATTTCAGCCACCCAAGTTCTTTAAGTTGTGGGACCCATTCTCACTTGTTTATAAAAGGAGACCCTTCTCCTTCATTCACCCCATTCACCATTGTTCCAGCTGAACCTAGGGTTTTCCCTTGTGTTCTTCTTCTTCTTCTTGCTTCTCCATCTCCAAGCTACACCAATCTTGCACCAACATCAAAATGGAGACCACCATTCTCTTCTCCACCTTGCAAGCTTTTCATGGATGCCATTAGAAGAGAAATCCACCAACATTGAGACCTTCCTTGAGCTTGTTCTTCTCATTTGAAAGGCATCCAAGTAAGTTCCCTCCTCAAATCTTCTAGATATGTGTTCTTCTTGCCCTTGAGAAGCTCCATTTTCATTATTGGGAGTTCTTTCTTCTTCTTCATTGTTTAACCCATTTTTGGGTTGTTTTTGGGGTTTTTGTAGAGATTGTGGATCTTGAGCTTGAGAGGTGATTAGGAGCTTGATTTTCTTGATTAGAGTCAAAGGCAAGTGGATGAATGGATTGTTTTGCTTATTAACATGTTTTGTGATAAAAATCTTGATTTCATTGATGGTTTTGGTAATTTTAATAGTTGTTTTTGATATGATAAATATTGATTATGAGATGTGCTTATTGATGAGTTATTCTTTCTTGTTAAGCTCTTGAAAGTGCATGCATCCTATTGTCAAAATTTCAAATGGTTTCACATGAATGAGTTTTCCCCACTTTGAGTTTTATTGTGGATGGAATAGATGGAAAGGATGGAAATGGAGGAACTTGGAATGAGGAGCTCTTTAGCTCATTTTAATGTCTTGGAAACATGTGATTAAGTCCCCTTGTTTATAGTTTTGTGTGATTGATTATATGTTGGAAGGAAAGGAAAGAAAAATGAAGAAAATCCAAGTCCCGGACCTGCACTGCGCCCAGGACCGATCGATCGGACGTGCATACCGATCGATCGGTCTGTCAGTAACTGTAAGGGTTTTTGGACCGATCGATCGGGCCCTGTGTAGAAATTTCGACCGATCGATCGGTGGACTCAGTTTGAGTCCGGTGGATTTTGAGATTTTTATTTTTTTCCTTAGTGCTAGGTGGGACCTTGGCTACCCTTTTTGGACTAATTGGACTATGGGTGAGATGTCTTGTGCCGACGCTTCTCACGGTTAGTTTAGTGGCATCGAAGTTCAATCCGTTTCAATCTTGAACGGGATGGAATGACGCGATAACTCCTTTATATCCAAATATAAGTCTTTTGCCCTGGTTATCGCGAATTCCATTCCTTTCGATGACTGAATAGGTTGGTCGATGTTTCCGAATTAACGTCATGCCTAGGATGGACCGTCTATAACCTTGATTTTTCCTAGTATGGAATCTAGTACTACCCGTAAGCTCATTTTAAGTTGTGAAAATAGTAAAAGTGCATAAGGAGCCCGGAATGTCTTCAAACTCAAGGAGTACCAAGTAATTATCATAATCGACATACGGGACCCCTATTCACTTAAGTAGATCTTGCAATCAATATTCTTCCCGAAATGGTATAGTGCATTATATTTCCTCATTTCCCGAGATTTGCATCACATGATATGAAATGAAAGTGTGCCCTTGAGCACTCCGTTTTACCCGTTTATTTATTGTACTTGATTTACTTGTTTCCCTGAAAGCATTGGAGTTACTTTAGTAACAGTTATTGTCCCGAAATGCATTGCCCGAGATGAAATGACAGTGTGCCCTTGAGCACCCCCGTTTACCCGTTTATTTACGTGCCCTTGAGCACCCCCGTTACCCGTTTATTTACTGTACTTGATTACTTACATATGTCTCGATTGGTTTTAACCTATGAGTCGGCATCACTAAGCTTGGATACCTTGTCAGTCTGATCCACTGACTTGGAAATCCCTCTCCCGTCCCGCCAGCTGCAGTTTGGATCCCGATACCCGGTCATTACCGTGGTCCCGATTCCCGATACCCGGTTCGCTACCGTGGTCCCGATTCCCGATTCCCGATTCCCGTATATTTATTATTGTATATATGATATACGTTGAGTCTCCTCACCTTGTGTGACTGAGACCAACGTCCCGCTCTTGTCACTTCGGTGATAGAGGACTTAGCTTCTTGTGATTGCCATCTTGCCAGTTCCCGATTCCTTGGACACCCGACATGGTTTATATTGCTTACTTGTCTTCAGTTAAATGATTCATTGCTTTTATGAAAGTTGTTATTTAGATAAGTGTTAATGCTCTCTATTGTAAATCCAGTCACTATTATATTGTTTTATGTCCTTTGCACACGTACACGTTTTACATGAATGCCGGTTGGGTGGATGCCCGTGCTTTTATATATGTTTCTAACGATCGATGGCTTTTGCTAGATTTATATGATTTCCCATGTCTTAAACGAAAACCCGAATTGTTAAATATCCGTGCTTTGTTTTAAATGACCTTTGACTTGTGAGATTCCCATGTTTATACACGTTTTAAATGATTACCCGATTTGTCAAATATCCATGGTTTGAAATATATTTTAGATGACACTTGTTTTGCCAGATTCCTATGTTTATACCTATTCTACATGATACCCGATTTGTTTAAATACCCATATCTTGGAATAGGTTTAAACGAACATTAGTCTTGTCAGATTTCTTGGGTTACACTTGTTTTAAATGAACACCCGGTTTGTTAAATATCCGTATTTTCACATATGTTTCAAATGGACATTGGTTTTGCTAGACTGTTATGGATACTTGATTTGTTGTATACTTGTGTTTTACTTAAGTTTCAAATGAACGTTTGTTTTGTCAAACCATTATATTTATACATGTTTTAGACGAATACCCGATTGTCAAATATCTATGATTATAGATGACGTAAATGAATACATGTTTTATTAGATGTTCATGTTTTACCCGTGCTTGAAATGAATACAAGTTTTACCCGAGATTCCCGACTTCACACCCGTTTAATTATATGCAGCACTTGATCGATTAGCATGATTTATTATATGTTTTATCCTTTAGTATATTTGTGATCTTTTCATCCACCTGCCAGACCGTCGTGTCTGACCCACTACTTTTGGTACTCAGGTTCAGATTTCTTCGCCCCGAGTTGAGTGCTTTTGTTGGCTGTAGAGCCATGCTTTGCAGGTTAGTTTGTCGGCTATGTCATGTAGACATTGAGCTTGACATCGGAGCTACGTCACATTTGGGTAGTGGTTTATAGCTTCTTGTTGTATGGCTTTTGTTAGCCTTTTTCTTGGGATTCTTAATTAATGTACATTGATAATTGTAACTTGAATATATTTGGGAATGTAATATCCTGTTACTGTCAGCTCTGTAAATTATTGTGATGTTTACTCCAGTCTGAGATGATACTTGATATACTGGCTATGGGCTAAAGGTTGAGTGCGACGCGGAATCCGATGGCCACGGACTCCGGGTCGCAATGCCACAAAAGCTTCCGCAAAATATTCAGAATGTGTTGTCTTCACACACGCGGATCTTGGGAGAAGTAAAAATACATTTATCCTTAATCCCATTTCGCGCCCCCGAGGTTTCTGGTTCGGGGGCGTGACAGTAGTTTGCTAGAAAAAGGGGGAAATAAGGAAGAAGAGTTCTCTTATAAGCAAATGGGGAGTGGGTTCCACTACTAATAATTTAATTGGGCTGAAATCATGGCTTTCGGGGCTTCTAATGAATTCGACGAAGAAGGGAAAAGTGATTGTTGAAAAATCTAGTTTCCAAAAAGTAGATGTTTCGCAGGTTTTGGGGATATCAAGTTTTGGGTACATATTTAGTGTGAAAAGACTGTTTTACCCTCAATGCTAGGAAAGTCGGTTTTCGGGATTTCGAACGGGTACAAGACCAACATAAAAGTTATAGGGATTAACAATACAAATAAAATGGGATTAAAATAATGAATGCAAGAATCTCCGATAAATCCCCAAGCACATGCAAAGTCATAAAAAGGAACCCGCAAAGGGCCCCACTAATCACAAAGCGATCAAAATTCCCCAAAACTATATCAAAAGCTATTCCAAACTCAACTTAGTCAAAGACTACTAATCACGCTTAAGACTAACACACGACTTAATTAACACTAATCGGGTTCACTCGGGTCGGGTCTTACAGTAATTAAACCCACTTAAGACTAAACACACACTAATCACACATTAATCGAATTAGTCTGGGTCGGGGTCTAACATCCTCCACCCCTAAGGATATTTGGTCCACCAAATAAAATAAAAATTTACCTCTAGTAACAACTGTGGATACTTCCTCTGCACTTGATCTCTCAATTCCCATGTGGCTTCCTCTGGCTCGTGATTTTCCCAAAGTACCTTGACCCAATGAATTGTCCGATTTCTCAATTCTTGCTCCTTGTTGTCGATGATCTTGATCGGTTTTTCCACATATGAGGCATCTTCCTGAATTTCCCAAGGCTCCTGTTGTAGTATATGCGAAGGACTATAAACATATTTCTTGAGCATGGAAACATGAAATACATTGTGCACCCCAGAGAGTTCCAGCGGTAACGCAAGTCTATATGCGACATCTCCAATCTTGCTCAAAATCTCATATGGACCAATAAATCTCCTTGATAATTTGCCCTTCTGTCCAAACCTTAGAGTTCCTCTAACTGGTGAGATTTTCAAGAACACTTTGTCACCCACTTGAAACTGCAATTCTCTTCGACGAGTGTCTGCATAACTCTTCTGCCTACTTCAGGTGATCTTCAAACGTTCCTGAATCAGTTTAACCTTGTCACTTGTCTCTCCAACTATCGCCGGTCCATGAAACTACGCTCGCCGACTTTTTCCCAGCAAACCGGAGTTTTGCATCTTCTACCATAGAGTGCTTCAAAAGGTGCCATACCGATGCTAGAGTGGTAGCTATTGTTATAAGCAAACTCACAAAGCGGTAAACACTCATCCCACTGAACCCTGAAACCCAATACACAAGCACGTAACATGTCTTCAAGAGTTTGTATCGTCCTTTCTGACTGACCATCGGTCTGAGGATGATAAGCTGTGCTGAACTGAAGTTTGGTGCCCATAGATTCATGAAGAGTTTTCCAAAGCTTTGAAACAAACATGCCATCTCTGTCTGAAGTGATGGAGACGGGCTAACCATGTTTACTAACAATCTCATCCACAAATGGTTTTGCAAGTGGTGCCATATGCATTATATTCCATGTCTTCATCGGAATGAAATGAACAGACTTTGTCAGACGATCTATAATAATCCAAGTTGCATTATTTCCCTTCTTGGTATTCGGCAAACCGGAGACGAAATCCATGGTGATGTGCTCCCATTTCCACTCTAGGATCTCCAACGGTTGTAACAAACCTGGGGGCTTCTAATGTTCTGCTTTAATCAACTGACAAGTTAGACAACGAGACACAAAAGTTGTTATCTCTCTCTTCATCTTGTTCCACCAAGATCTATTCTTCAAATTGTGGTACATCTTCGTGCTTCCCGAATGTATGGAATATTTTGTGTTATGAGCTTCATTCATTATTTCATTCTTCAAGCCAACCACATTTGGCACACACAACCGGTCACGGAAGTACAGTATCCCATTCACCATCTTGAAATCTAGACGTTCTGCGATATGCTCTACTATTTTTGCTAAATCTGGGTCTTGCAACTGACTGTCCTTGATCTTCTGGATGAGGGTAGGTTCTGATACTGTCATATTAGCCAACATTGCACCCAGTTTCAGGGTTTGCACTTCCACACCCAATTCTTCAAACTGCTGTAAAACACCAATTCCTCTCAAACTGGCCATGATCACTGATTTTCTACTCAAAGCATCAGCCACAACGTTCACTTTGCCTGGATGATACTTGATTGGGAAGTCATAATCCTTGATATACTCCATCCACCGCCTCTGTCTCATGTTTAAATTGTAGGACCCCGTCCCGAGTGACCTCGATTAGCATTAATTAAGTTGCGTTTTAGTTTTAAGCATGTTTAGTGGATCTTAATTAAGTTGGGAATATAATAGATTTTGATATAGCTTTGGGAATTTTGATTGGCATTATGATTAGTGAGGCCCTTTGGGGGTTCCTTCTTTATGACCTTGCATGCGCTTGAAGACTTATCGAAGATTCTTGCATTCATTGTTTTAATCTTGTTTTATTTGTATTGTTAACCCCTACGACTTTCATGTTGATCCCGTCCCTGTTCGAGATCCCGAAACCCGATTCCCTAGCGTTGAGGGCAAAACAATCATTGCACACTAAATCTGTACCCAAAACTTGATATCTCCGAAACCCGCGAAACAAATACTTTTTGGAAACTAGATATTTCGGCGATCATTTCTTCCTTCTTCGTCAAATTCATCCGAGATCCCGAAAGACATGATTTCAGCCCAAAGAGTGTCTTAAGTAGTGGGACCCATTCCCATTTGCTTATATAAGGAGAACCCATCTTCCTCATTTCCCTTTTCCAGCACAAAAGAGAACCTAGGGTTTGAAAGTCCTTGGGATCCTAACCCTAGAGGGGGGGTGAATTGTAAGTCCATGGGGATCCGAACCCTAGAGGGGGGATGAATAGGGTGAGCTTCAATTATAACCAATTTTAATCAATTTTAACTTCTTTAAAACAAACTAGTCACATGTGATGATTTATCATACAAGATGCGGAAGCTAATAAAGGAATCACCACAAAGCAATCACCATCACACAAGGATTTATAGTGGTTCGGCCTCAATGCCTACATCCACTACCGGCTTGTGATCCAACACCCCACCGGATTTCCACTATTTATGCTTTTCAATAGGCTAAGCAATAACCTTTACAATATGCTTTCCAAGGCTTAGCAATAACCTTACATTGATGTTTTTCAAGGCTTAACATCAACCTATACATTATGCTTTTATAGGCTAAGCAATAACCTCTTCAACCTCAAGGTTGGTTATCTCTCTAATTTAGTGTCTATCATACACTTGATGGAGATTCAATTAAGCTCATTACAATGCCTCTTAATTAGGCGGATATGGAAGTGAAAAACTAATACACACTCACACTATGAATGCAAAGATGAAAGTACATGAAGTGTGTGTGTGTGTGGTCCTCAATCATTTTGAAAATGAAAGCTCATAAATGTATGCCTAAGGCTTTTGAAAGTTTTAGCTCATAAAACATTTATGATTGAGGATGGAATGCATGTCACATGTTAAAAGTAACAACTTGTTAATGATGTCAAAGATACACAAGTTGTATGAAATGGATTAGCTCTAAACATGTGATGCATAGGGATGTCAATCAAATCAACATGAAGCTCAAAACATAAAAATAGATTTGATTGAAAAGAGGGGACAAATCATATGTAATTATAAATACAACTTGAAAGTGATATACCTATCAAAGTAAGGCAAGTTGTGAAACTTTAAAACAATAATACACATATGATTTGTAAAGATGTTGAATCCAAAACATAAGATACATTTGAAAGAGATTTTCTTATGATGGAAAAACAACAACAAAAGATTCAACCAAGTATATGAATCATGTTACATATTTCATTAACATGATCTACTTAGATTTACCAAAGATAAAGTACTACTTGGATTGAATCAAATGGTGATGTATCCAAAACAATAGATCTATTCAAAATATAAGACATGCTAAGGATACAACACATCATAGGTTAACATGTTACTAAAGATTTACCAATGATAAAACAAAACATGAAAACATATGATTTGTAAAGAAGTTGTGTCCAAAACATAAGATAGTTTTGAAAGTGATTTTCTTATGATGGAAAACAACAACCAAAGATTCAACCAAGTATAGGAATCATGTTACATATAATTTCAAAGGTTCTTTCATTAACATGATCTACTTAGATTTACCAAAGATTAAGTACTACTTGGATTGAATCATATGGTGTTGTATCCAAAACAATAAATCAACTCAAAACATAAAACATGTTAAGGACACAACACAAACATAGTTTAACATGCTAGAAATGATTTACCAAAAATAAAACAAAGCATGAAAACATATGATTAAGGAAAGTAAAGCCTACTTGGTGATTTAACTTCATTAATCCAAGCTTTAGCTTTCCTAATGCTCCCCTTCATCCCTTGGTTCTTTTCCCTTCTATTTGCCTCAAAACCCTTCAGGAGGGCCTTAAAATTCCCAACTTTTGGCAAAGGAAAGAACTCATATTTATAGCAAAAAGTGCCCAACGGCTAGTCCTCGGTCGACCTGCACACAGGCCTCGGTCGACCGGGAAGGCACAACGGTCATATTTTTTACCGTTGGCAGGTTTCAGTTCAGAACCTGCACACTCGACCGACAGTGTTCCCGGTCGACCGGCGACACTGCCAGGGCCCCAAATTCCAGTTTTGCAATTTTCAAAGATTTTCTTTGTGGAACTTTTTGGGCCAATAAATCAAGCTTAAAAACATGTTTTAAATCATTCTAAGGGTTTTAAAACATGGAACATAAAAAGCCTAAAACATTTTGAAAGATTTAATAACTCATAGGCTAGCTTGATTTTCTAAAACTCTTTTCAAAACAAATGCATCCAAGATTGAAAACAAATCATGCATAAATTGAAACTTTTACAAATCTTAAAAACAATGCATGTTTAAAACAAGATTTCAAGTTTATAAAACCAATGCATAAGTGTGTGAATCAAATGATGCTAGAATGATTAAGCATCCATCAAATTGCAATCTACAAAATTCCTAACAAATATTTTTTGGAAACTAGATATTTCGGCGATCATTTCTTCCTTCTTCGTCAAATTCATCTGAGATCCCGAAAGACATGATTTCAGCCCAAAGAGTGTCTTAAGTAGTGGGACCCATTCCCATTTGCTTATATAAGGAGAACCCATCTTCCTCATTTCCCTTTTCCAGCACAAAAGAGAACCTAGGGTTCGAAAGTCCTTGGGATCCTAACCCTAGAGGGGGGGGTGAATAGGGTGAGCTACAATTATGACCAATTTAAACAAATTTTAACTTCTTAACAAAAACTAGTCACATGTGATGATTAATCAAACAATATGCGGAAGCTAATATAAACAATCACCACAAAAGCATGCACCACAACACAAAGGTTTATAGCGGTTCGGCCTCAATGCCTACGTCCACTACCGGCTTGTGATCCAATCACCCCACCGGATTTCCACTATTTATGCTTTTTACTAGGCTAAGCAATAACCCTTACAATGTTGTTTTTCTAGGCTAAACAACAACCTCTCAATGTGCTTTTATAGGCTAAGCAATAACCTTTACAATATGCTTTTCTTAGGCTAAGCAATAACCTTTACACAATGCTTTTCTTAGGCTAAGCAATAACCTTTACAAATAAAGATTTCTCTAAGAAGGTGTCTTTACAAAAGATCACTCTAAGAGATACAATTTAAGCACAATTGAATTGCCTCTACATAGGCTAATATGAAAGTGTAATTCAAATTACAAACATACACTAAATGAGCTAAAGTGTGTGCACAAGTGTATGAATGCTTTTCTTCAATCAATTTCAACAATGAAGCTCTTAAATGAATGCATGATGCATTTTAAAATCAAAGCTTATAAAATGATGATTGAAGAGAAAACTAATCACATAAAAGATTCAAACAACTTTGAAGAAATGAAACAAACAAGTTGTATGAATAATAAGATCTAAGAAAGTATGTGATTTAGTTAAGAGAGTTTGCAAACCAATCTAATTTACCAAAGATGATTTTGAGTTTGCTAAACATCTCTTTACAAACTAGAAATCATGCATAAAAGAAAATACAAACATTTAAACATGCATGGATTTCATTTTAATGGAAATCAAAATACAAGTAAAGATCTACCTTTTTAAAACTCAAGCATTTGATTTCCAAATAGCCCTCTAGCCTTTCCAACTTCTTCCCCTTTCTTTGGCTCCAAAATGGTCTCAAAAGTTCATGTATCAAGCCTTGAAAAAGGTTGGAAATGAATGGACTTTATAATGAAAAATAGTCCAACGGCCAGTCCTCGATCGACCTGGAAACAGGTCTCGGTCGACCGGGATCACACAACGGTCGGAAATATGACCGTTGGGGCTCCAGGGGCCTAGTTGGCCTACAGTGTTCCCGGTCGACCGGGACCTCTGGGCCGGTCGACCGGCGACACTGCCGGACCACCCCCTGGGACAAAAAAAAAATCCATATTTGCATAATTTGAAGGTGTTTCTTTGTGGGGATTTTTGGGCCACTAAATCAAGCTTGGTAACATGTTTTAGATCAATCTAAGATGTTTAAAAACATGAAACACAAAGAGCCTAAAATGATTCGAAACTTTAAAACCAAAGGCTAGCTTGATTTCTAAAAACTCTTTTCTCAAATAAATGCATACAAAAGTGATTCTGAAAATGATGAATGTATGCAAGGCACAAACCTAAATTCTCAATATGATTTCTCAAAAGTAATGCACAAAGAATTAGGATTTCAAAAGAGTTTGGATTCTAAAACCAATGCATCCAAGTTTAGAAACAAAACATGCATAAAACAATACTTTTACAAATCTTAAAAGCAATGCAAGTATAAAACCAGATTTCAAGGTTTTCTAAAACAATGCAAGTGTGAAAATTCAAATGATGCTAAAGTGAAAATGGATCCATCAAATTGCAAATACAAAATACGTAACAGGGTTTGCTTTGGCAACTTTCTCTTCTTCTTCTTGCTCTCTCCATCTCAATCTCCCACCAAACTTGCACCAACATCAAAATGGACTTCACCATTCTCTTCCTCATCTTGAAGGCTACCTTTTGATACCATTTGTGAAGAAAACCTCCCATTCCAAGATCTTCTTTGAGCTAGCTCTTGCCATTTAAAGGTCATCCAAGTAAGCAATCTTCTCCATCTTCTAGATTTGTATTCTTCTAGTCCTAGAGAAGCTTCATCTCCATTATTGTGAGTTCTATCTTCTTCATTCATTGTTTGACCCATTTTAGGGTTTGTTTTGGGAGTTTTGTTTGTGCTTGTAGGATTCTTGAGAGAGCTTTTTTTAATAGCTTGATTTCCTTGATTAGAAGACCCAAGGCAAGTGGATGAGTTAATATTATGAGCTTTCAATGGTTTTCATGAGGAATGTGGTTGATTTGTCATTTCCATTCATAATTATTGGCTTGCATTGATTTTTGAAATAAATGCTTTGAATGAACCTTGCTAAATCATTTAATGTTTTGGAAACATATTGGTTATGGTACTTGTTGTCTTTTGGATATATCTTAAATGAATGTTTATGAGTTGGTTTCTCTTTCCTCTTGTGGTTGTTGTGGTTAAAAAGGAGATGATGGAATGAACACATATTGAGGTTTTGGAGAAGTGTAGATAGATGTATTGGAGGAGCTCTTAGCTCAGTTTTATTGCAGGGATTAAATGGAAGCGAGGAGAGTGGTTTTGAGGAGGAAAAATGGCTCAAATCTGAACACAGTGGGTGTTTCCCGCACTTGGCGGTCAGCCAGCGGTCACCTGTCGGCCAGCCGTTTGGTGACTGGCGCCTAACCGCCAACTAGCCGAACAGTCGCGGTTACTTTTCCAGAGAGCAACATTTTCCTCCTAAATGCACGGTCAGCCTCACGGTTAGCAAGTGGCTAACCGCCAGCCAACAGAACCATTTCGGTTACATTTCCGGTAACCTGTCTTTCTGTCAGGCCAACCGCGGTCAACAAGCGGCTAACCGCCATCTGACCGTTAGGTAACCGAAATCACCCAGACAACCATTCCAAAGAGCTCCTCGCTCGAGCGGACCCCTTTGTCGCTCGAGCGAACCCTCCCAGAACTCGTTCCAAAGAATGATTAGTTCGAGTAAACTGAACTTTCGCTTGAGCCAACCTGATGCTGGATGAGTTCGCTTGAGCGACCTCAATTTCGCTCGAGCGAATCCTCCCAGAAGACCATTCCAGAGACCACCTCGCTCGAGCGATGTGCTTTGTCGGTCAAGGGCTATGTTTGGGACAGTGATGAATTGTTTAAACGTTTTGGGAATATTCATTGAGAACCCCTCTATGTCAAGGAGATTTACTAGGCAATGTATGAGGCCATTTGAGAAAGAAACCACATCACGAAGATTTTATTTGAAGTTTTGAGAATCCTAAGGTTTATAAGGAGCCCGGAATGTCCCCAAACTCAAAGAGTACCAAGTTGTTATTAAATCGACATACGGGACCTCTATTCACCTTAAACAAATCTTGAACCTTGATACTTGTCATGAGATTTCGAAAGTTCATTTGTATTCCATTATTCCCGAATTTCTTATGCATTCCCGAAAATATTGAAATTAAAATTGTAGCATTTTGCTAATACCGACAAGCATGCCCCGATTGATATGACAGTTGTACCTTTGAGTACCCCTGTCCCATTTATTTATGTACTTGCACTTGATGTATTTTGTACATGTTTTGATCCTGTCATTTGACCTATGAGTCGGCACCACAAAACTTGGATAACCGGCCTGTTAGTCTGATCCACCGACTTGGAGACCCCCCACTTGTCCCGCCAACTGTAGTTCGGATCCCGTTACCCGGTTATTACAGTGGTCTTGGCCCGATACCCCGGATTGCTACCGTGGTTCCCGATGCCTGGCTCCCTACCGTGGTCATGTCCCGTATATTATATGTATATGTATATATGTTTCGTTGTTTCTCCTCACCTCGTGTGACTGAGATCAATGCCTTGATATTGCTCTGTCACTTCGGTGATAGAGGACTTAGCTTCGTGTGGTTGTCATCTTGCTTGTTTCCCGTTTCCTTGGTTACCTTTATATGTTTTACAACGAATACTTGTATTTGAATAAATGATTCATCTCTTTTATGGAAATTATTATTTAAACAAGTTTAAATGCTTTTGAAGGTAAATTCATTTATTATTATATTGTTATGTCTCTTCACCCATTTGTCAAACCGTCGTGTTTGACCCACTCTTTGGTACTCAGGTTTGGATTATCTACCCCGAGGCGGAGCTTGAGGACGCGGTCGGTGAACCGCAATGCCTAGTTGAGTGGCATGCTGATGATATCGTTTAGACATTTGACTGCTTTGAGAGACGTAATATTTTGGGAACTTTTAACCATTCTTTTGGGGATTGGTGTTTTATTTATATTGGCCTTTGTTGGCCTCTATTTTTAGGAATGTAACTAAATGATCTTTTGTATAAGCTTTAACTTTTCTTTTGGGAAAGCACTAATGATCATTGCTCATTCTGATACTTGTTTTTTATATATGATTTTATCTTGTGACTAGAATTGAAATTATCAATTTGATTAGCTACACGCTTCCGCACTTAACAAAAATGTACTATGTTGTTGTGATATCCTCACCGCGGACACCTGTGGGAAATTAAATAAATATACACACACATCTTCAGTCCCGATCCCGGATTAGGACCTCGGTAACCCGGTCCGGGGTCGCGACAAGGTGATAGCAGTATCACCTCTCTGCATAATCTCTCTGACCATGTATTACTAGCTTTGTACATGCTTTTGGCTCCTGGGTTCTTTGGACTTATCGACTGCCCTACTGTTATCATAGTAAACTGTGAGCGACTGTCCTGCCAAAAGTACACTCCAAGTTCCATAAGGAACTTTTGAGCCAATCTACTTCTTTAGCTGCTTCTTAAGCAGTTACAACATAAACACATACCCAGAAGTTGATTTCCTGGAATCCTTATCGGACATGAAGTCAGAATCTGTGTATCCAACTGGAATCAGCTCATCACTGCCATAAATCAACCTGTAATCTCTAGTCCTTCTGAAGTATTTGAGAATATATTTTACAGCAGTCCAATGTTCAGATCATGGGTTAGACTAATATCTGCTGACTAGGCCCACTGCATGACAGATATCCGGTCTAGTACATTGCATTGCATTCAAGAGGTTACCAACAGCTAAAGCGTATGGTATCGACCTCATCTCCTCCTTTTCCTCAGGTGTACTCTATGCCTAGTAGGTGTAATACCCTTCTTGGAGTCTTGCATAGCAAACCATACCAGTACCTTATCTATGTATGCAGCTTCGGATAAGCCAATCATCTTATTTATTCGGTATCAATGGAGTTTAATCCCTAGGATATAGCTAGCTTCTCCCAAGTCCTTCATATCAAAAGTCTTGGCCAACCAAACTTTTATTGTTGACAACATTCCCACGTCTTTCTCAAGGAGTAGGATGTCATCGACATATAAAACCAGAAAGACTATCATGTCACCTTCACTTTTCATGTACACACATGACTCATCTAGATTTTGACAAAAACCAAATGACTTGATTGCCTAGTCAAAATGGATGTTCCAGCTTCAGGATGCCTGCTTCAGTCCATAAATAAACTTCTGCAGCTTGCAAACTCTTTGTTCTTGGTTTGTATAGCTACGAAACCGTCTGGCTGCGCCATATAGATGTCTTCCTCAAGATGGTCGTTACGAAACGCCGTCTTGACATCCATTTGCCAAATCTCGTAATCGAGATGGGCCGCAATGGATAAGAGTATCCGGATGGACTTGAGCATGGCTACCGGCGAGAAGGTTTCCTCATAATCGATACCCTCTTTCTGAGTATACCCCTTCGCAACAAGCCTGGCCTTAAAGGCCTCAACTCTACCATCTGATCCTCTTTTTCTCTTGTAGACCCACTTGCACCCAATAGGTTTAATATTGGCAGGCAAGTCCACAAGTGTCCAGACCTAATTGGAGTACATAGACACCATCTCAGCTTTCATAGCATCTTGCCAACGTCCCGAATCTATGTCATTAATTGCTTCATCATACATATAGGGATCTTGTTCCGGTTCTTCCGGGACTGCCTCATAAGACTCTCGCAAGAATGAGAACCTGTCAGGGGGTTTGACAATCCTCCCACTACGACGAGGCACTGGTGTAACTACTGGGTCCGATAAGGGCGGTTCTTCCTTAAGTTCAGTCATACTTGGATTTGGAATTGTTTGCTCTTAAATTTCTTCCAAGATCACCTTTTCTAAAGATTTCTGGTCCATCATATAATCTTCCTCCAGAAAAATTGTATTAGTGCTCACCAGCACTTTCTGCTCTCTGAGATTATAGAATAACCATCATTTAGTTCCTTTAGGATATCCTACAAACGTGCACACTTCCGACTTCGTTTCCAACTTATCCGTCTTAACGTTTAGCACGTGTGCCGGACAGCCCTAGATGTGTAAATGTTGTAGACTAGGCTTTCGCCCATACCACAACTCTCAGGGAGTCTTAGGTACAAACTTAGATGGTACAATGTTTAGTATGTATATTACAGTATCCAAGGCGCATCCCCAAAAGGATATAGGTAATTCTGATAAACTTAGCGTAGACCTAATCATATCTAAAAGAGTCTGGTTCCTTCTTTCTGCTACTCCATTCTATTGAGGCATACCAGGAGCAGACAACTGGGATAGAATCCCATTTTCTGATTAGTATCCAATAAAATCAGCAAAGAGATATTCCCCTCCTCAATCTGATCGAAGAGTCTTGATACTTTTACCTAATTGCTTTCCACTTCCGCTCGAAACTCTTTGAACTTTTCAAAAGCCCCGGACTTGCAGTACATAAGGTATATGTTTCCATATCTTGAGTAATCATCTGTGAAAGTGATGAAATACTCATATCCTCTTCTAGCCCTGACATTATTGGGTCCACACACATCAATATACACTAATTCCAATAAATCTTTGGCCCTATTGTCCTTAGAGGAAAAGGGTCTTTTGGTAATTTTGCCTTATAGACTGGACTCGCAGACAGACATTGGTTAGAACCACCAATGAAGGCAAGATACCATCTTTCACTAGCCTGTCAATCTTGTTAGGTTTATATGACCTAGCCAAGTGCCAAAGTTTTGTTGGAGTAGACGAAGGTGACTTCCTCTTTAATGATGGTCTATTAATTATTTCAGTATCATGTATCTCATACATTGTAGGAGTTAACAAATAAAGCCCATTGGTTACCTTGCCAGAACATATAAAAGTACAATTCCTCTTTATGACAACTTCAGTACCAAAAGTAATGAAATAACTTTTATTCAACAAACTAGAAACTGAAATTAAATTCCGCTGTAAAGACGGTACATATAATGTGTCTGACAAAACCAATTTATTATTTGAAAAACATAAAGTAATAACTCTCACTGAAACAACCTCTGCCTTAGAATCAGATCCTAGGTTGACAATGTAAGACCCCGACCCGAGTGAACCCGATTAGTGTTAATTAAGTTGTGTGTTAGCCTTAAGCGTGATTAGTAGTCTTTGACTAAGTTGGGTTTGGAATAGCTTTTGGAAATAGTTTTGGGGGATTTTGATTGCTTTGTGATAGTGGGGCCCTTTGGGGGTTCCTTTTTATGACTTTGCATGTGCTTGAGGATTTATCGGAGATTTTCACATTCATTGTTTTAATCCCGTTTTATTTATATTGTTAATCCCTACAACTCTCATGTTGATCCTGTGCCCATTCGAGACCCCGAAACTCGATTTCATAGCCTTGAGGTCAAAACAGTCATTGTGCACAAAATCTGTACCCAAAACTTGATGTCCCCGAAACCCGCGAAACATATACTTTTTGGAAACTAGATATTTCGGCGATCATTTCTTTCTTCTTCGTTGAATTCATCCGAGATCCCCGAAAGCCAAGATTTTAGCCCTTGAATGTCTTAAGTAGTGGGACCCATTTCCATTGCTTATATAAGGGGACCCATCTTCCTCATTCCCTTTTTCCAGCACAAAAGGCAGCCTATGGTTTGTTTGGCAACCTTTCTTCTTCTTCTTGCTCTCTCCATCTCCAATCCACACCAAACTTGCATCAATCAAGAAATGGAGGTTTATTCTCTTCCCCACCTTGCAAGCTTCATTTTGATACCATTTGTTGAGAAATCCAACAACTTTGAGATCTTCATTGAGCTTACTCTTGCAATTAGAGGACCTTACAACTTGGACCATTGATTTGGAGGGCTTGTTAGAGCTTGATTTGCTTATTAGAGACCCAAGGCAAGTGGATGATTTGATTTTTATAAGCTTTCAATGATTTTGGTATTTTTCCACTCATGCCTATTTATTGCATTGGTTTGAAATCAATGTTCATGATAGAGTTTGATAGTGCATTTATGGCTTATAAGTGTATTGGTGAATGGCATTTATTTTCTTCTTGCTTGTACCAAATGTACTCTATTGTGAAATGGTTTCTTTCTTTCTTTATTGGTATTAAATGGGTTATTGATGGAAGAAGTGATAGTATGAATACACATTGGGGTTTTGGAGAAGTGTAGAGAGATGTATTGGAGGAGCTTTTAGCTCATTTTTATTACAGGAAACGAATGGGAAGTGTGAAGAGTGGTTTTGAGGAGCAAAGGGCTCAAATCTGAACATAGTGGGTGTTTCCCGCACCTAGCGGTCACCTGTCGGCTAGCCGTCTGGTGACTGGTGGCTAACCGCCAGCTAGCCGAACAGTCATGGTTACTTTTCCAGAGAGCAACATTTTCCTCCTGAAAGCACGGTCAGCCTCACGGTTAGCCAGCGGCTAACCGCCGAACCCATCGGCGGCTAACCGCCAGCCAACTGACCCATTCGGTGGCTTTTCCAGAGAGCAACATTTTCTCCTGAGAACACGGTTAGCCAGCCTCTAACCGCCGAACCCATCGGCGGCTAACCGCCAGCCAACCGAACCATTTCGGTTACAATTCCAGTAACCTGTCTTTCTGTCAGGCCAACCGCGGTCAGCCAGCGGCTAACCGCCGAATCCAACGGCGGTTAACCGCCATCTGACCGCAAGGTAACCGAAATTACCCAGACAACCATTCCGGAGAGCTCCTCGCTCGAGCGAACTCTCTGGTTCGCTCGAGCGCAGAGCTTTGTCGATCAAAGGAGATTCACTAGGCATTGTATGAGGCCATCGGAGAAAGAAACCATATCACGAAGATGTTATTCGAAGTTTTGAAAATTCAAAGTGTATAAGGAGCCCGGAATGTCCCCAAACTCGAAGAGTACCAAATTATTATCAGATCAACATACGGGATCCCTATTCACTTCAAATAAATCTTGAACCTGATACTTTACCCGAGATTTCAATTGTTTATTATACTTTATCGATCCCGAGATTTATACTACATGTCTTGTTTTCCCGAAAGCATTGAATTACACTTATAATAGTTACTTGTCTTGAAGTGCATTGCACGACATGAAATGACAGTGTGCCCTTGAGCACCCCCGTCTTGCCCGTTTATTTATTGTTCTTAATTTACTTGCATATGTCTCGATTTGTTATTTGACCTATTAGTCGGCACCACTAAGCTTGGATAACCCTGTTGGTCTGATCCACCGACTTGGAGATCCCCCTCTTGTCCCGCCAGCTGCAGTTTGGGTCCCGCTACCCTGTTAATACCGTGGTCTTGTCCCGATGCCGCAGATTGCTACTATGGTTCCCGATGCCCGGCTCACTACCGTGGTCATGTATAGTATATGTATATGTATTTATAAGATTCATTGTTTCTCCTCACCTCGAGTGACTGAGATCAGTGCCTAGTTATTGCTCTGTCACTTTAGTGATAGAGGACTTAGCTTCGTGTGGTTGTCATCTTGCTTGTTTTCCCGTTTCCTTGGTTACCTTACCTGTTTTATAATGCATACTTGTATTTGAATAAATGTTTTATCTCTTTATATAAATTGTTATTTAAACAGGTTCATTTACTATCGTATTGTCATTGTATTTTACCCATTTGCCAAACCGTCGTGTTTGATCCACTCTTTGGTACTCAGGTCCCGTTGTCGGTTATCCCGAGGAGGCGATCGGAGAACCGCAGCAGTTAGTTGAGTGGCGTACTGATGACGTCATTTAGACGTTTGGTTGCTATGGGAGACTTAAAATTTTGGGAACTGTTTAACCATTCTTTGGATTGGTATTTTGTTATATTGGCCTTGCTGGCCTTTATTTTTAGGAAATGTAATTAAATGATCTTTGTATAAACGTTAACTTACTTTTGGATAACATGCTTATGATCATTGCTCATTCTGATACCGTTATCATCTTTGTGATTTGAGATGGATTGAATATTTGATTTGCTACACGCTTCCGCAATTAATAGAAATGTTCATATATGGTTGTGATATCGTCACTGCGAACACCTGTGGGAAATTAAATAAGTGTGTGCACCATGTTGACACACTCTATATATTAACCATTCACTCACCACACCATCATCATTAGCGTCGAGATCCCGGATTAGGACCTCGGTAACCCGGTCCGGGGTCGCGACAAACAATGATTTCTCCGTCACTGAGCCTCTTGGTTTCCTTGAACCCCTGCAACGAATTACATATGTGATTAGTTGCCCCGGAGTCCACACATCAAGATTCTGAAGTACCAGTTACAAAACTAATTTCAGAAATAAGTGCCTCAATCATACATAAGGTCTCCTTCTTAGACAGATATTCTAAACAATTCCTTTTCCATTGTCCTGTCTTACCATAATGGCCACTACTAGAAAAACCACTTTTAGCGGCCGCCAAAAGCCGTCGCTAAAAGTCGTCTGGCGGTCGCTAATACTCTTTAGCGACCGCCCAGCGACCGCCAAGAGGGGGCCGCGAATACTTCGTCGCTAAAAGTATACTGGCGGTCGCTAATACTTTTACCAACGGCAAGGTGGCGATCGCTAAAAAATTTTCAAAAAAAATTTCGGAAGTATTAGCGGCCGCCATGGCGGTCGCTAATACTCCAAACGGCGGTCGCTAATACTCAAATTTTTTGATTTTTTTTATTTTTTTTAAAAAAATTTCACGTATTAGAGGCGGTCGCTAATGGTGAAATTTTCCTTTTAGCGACCGCCATTGGCGGCCGCTAAAGCCATTGATTTTTAAAAAAAAAAAATTTCCTTTTTTTCTTAATTTTTTTCCTGCTTTTTATTTATACCTGTACCTGAATATATTAGTAATATACAACTACTACCATCAATTAAAATTACAACTAACAAAAAAAAAGTCTTATATTAATTATATTCAAAATATTACAAAAGTTTCAACAAATTATATCATCCATTACAATTACAGAAAAAAAAAATTCCGTGCAAGGTGTCGTTGTAGATCCGATGCTCTCAAACCTGAACAGAAAAAGGAAAATAAATATTAATAGTTAAAAATAAAAATTGGTAATTTATACGAAATATAAAAAAATTAAGAATTAAGAATTAAAATTTAAACCTAAATTGCTAGAAAAGAGAAAAGAAGGCTAGCTATGCAGAAGAGGCAAAAGAACGAAAAGAGGAAAGCTTGTTCATGGCCCATTATGGAGACACAAGTGCTGTTCTAACCACATGACTGGATCAAAGTCATTGTTTCGTGAGCTTGATGAAACACACAAGTTGACAGTGAAGCTTAGTGATGGCAAACCAATTCTGGTTGAAGGCAAAGGAACAGTAGCCTTGGAGAGTGACTATGGTAAAGTAAAACTTCTCTATGATGTTTTCTTTATTCCTGGCTTGTCACATAACTAGTTGAGTGTTGGGCAATTAATGGCTAGTGGTTACTCAATCTTTTTTGATGAATGTGCTATTAGAGATAAAAAAAAATCAGGCCAGGTTCTTGTAAATGTGTTTATGGCAGAAAATAAGATGTTTCCTCTTGAAATCTCTAGTATTAATCATCATGCTCTTGTTGCTAGTAAGAAAAGTGAGTCTATAAAGTGGCACTTGAGGTATGGGCACTTAAATGTCAAGGGTTTGCAATTATTCACACCCCTTGCGAACTTGGTCCAAACTTACAGCAATATAAAATGAAGGGGAAATATATAGAACGGCTTTGTAAAAACAGAAAGGAATGAAATTCAGTCTGTTATCACTCTGGTACATTATAAGAGAGTTTGTGCCCAAGTTTGCCTTCAAATGTTAAAAGGGAAAGCAAAGAAAAGCGGAATGGATGCCCATCGATAATCAAACCTCTCAGGTTGCTGCCACCTCAGCCATTTCTTGTTCAACAAAGCTTGGAACAACTGGGTAGTATTTGTAGTGAAGTTCTCCAACATCATCCCCAGAAAGCTTCTTCCAACCATCCGGTCCAACGTAACAAACTGAAACATAAAATCATAACAAGTTATGCCAACATGCAAACTCACAAAGTTCTTTTTCAAGATTATGTAGATGGACAAACCACAACAACAATATCAGGCACAATGGCCGATCATAATGAGTTGGCCGTTTCTCTGAGAAATGGCTCAACAAAAAGTTCACTGGGGTTTGAACCCTAGTGAAATTTGTTAAACCCTGATTAACCAAAGGTTCTATTCAAGTACGGACATCTATCAAGCATTGAGGGAGGGGGGGCCCATAGCGTTGCCAAACTGCAACATATGGACCCTGGTTGTGGAATCTGAAATTCATTGGGTTGCCTGATCCATCAACAAGACAGTTGCCATTGATGGATGGACAGAATTTTGTGGACATGTCCCAGCTAAACATTTACTTTATAACAACTGCCAAGTTGTAGATATGCAAACACATGCTTCCCTAAAAGCACATATAACAGCCCAAATCAACACATAATAAGTAGTGATGAAAACTTGCAATATAAATAAACAAAGTTAAAATAAATAAGTAGCCACTTTTGCTAGTAAACACGAGGGCATCTGCAAAACTACGACGTTCAGCTAATGATCAGTCGACAACTTCAGTAAATAAGATGAAGTGGTTGCAAACCATTTATAAATTAGTTGGCATTTGACTACTACTACTACTACTACTGATCTCTCTCTCTCTCTCTCTCTCTCTCTCTCTCTCTCTCCCTCCATATAATGCATTATGCACTTCACTTAGCCATCAAAAAGATCCTCCATTAAGTGCCCCCACATGGTACGAGGTGAGAAAAGAATAAAAGGCACTATTCATGTGATGTGCAAAGTGGAACCTGGGGTTGGACATCCTTTTGTTTAAGGAGGCTAGTTAGAAAGCAACCAAATAAATAACAAAGAGCCCATATCTACTGCCGGAATGGATGAAAAATCCAAGTACTAGGTTATGAGGTATGCGGACGTGTTCCTATTGGTGAGACACTCATGGAAGTTTTCTCAGTAGATTAGATATAGAAAGCATCTTTGAAGGTTAGAACAGTTAAATGTAATTAAATTGAAAATGAAAGTAGCAAAGATAAATATAATTCGGGTAAAATATATAGAAGAGAGACAAGACACTTAGGACAGGAGATCGACTTGGGTTTTGCATTGGCTGTTGATTTGTTTAAGGGAGGTTGAAAGAGAACATTATCTCCATAAAATAGTTGTAAATGTAATTATCAAGTAAAAATTTAGTACTAAGTAGAAACTTCTTGTGTGCTCTGCTGCTTTGCTGCTTTTGATGAATAGCTTACAGACGCCTCATTAGATTATAAGATTGCCATAGATTGGAATAGGAGAATTTGCCTGCATGATTGAGATTCCCTTGTAATGTAATTAACATATGTAGGATGTGATATGATATGATATGCCTCTAATTTATTACATTTTATATGTAATAAACATATGTAGGATGTGATATGATATGATACGTTGATGGCTTTCAGTTTCTTCATCATAGATGGCAGCTTAAATTAGATGCAACTTCAGATTATAAACTTAACAAAGTTATTATTATCACTTCATCAAAATTTGATGCAACTTCAGATTTAATTTACCAGTTAACTGATAACCTTTGTTTTTCATAGATTCATAATTTCACAATCCTTAGGAAAAAAAAAATCAACATAAGTACATCACTCCTACTTATGGGAGTGTTAAGAGTAGTGGAAGGAACAATTTAACTCTAGAGGAACATCTCAACTTCAAAAAAGCCCCAAATTATTGATAAAATATTCACATTGGCAGTTTCATCGGCCTGATACTATCATACAACAGTAAGAGAAAAATCCAACTGGAGGGAAAATAGAATCATACAAAACCCCACCTGAATGAAATGAAGAAAACAAGATAAACGGTGGGCATTCACACTAATAACTATAATAAAACTCAGAAATATGATGGTTTAAACCTGTTAACAGAATCTGCTCATGCGACTGTAACTCCGGCAAGGCAAGGGCGCCTTTCAGACTCATTACTCTCTGGCATTATATCGAGAGGCACTTTCCTCTTCGTTCCCGTTTTGGATGTTGGTGTAAAGGGTCTAGTGTAACTTCTCATCCTCTGTATGTCCCCTGGATGAAGAGGCTTTAAAATGAAATCCTCTGCTCCAGTGTCAAGGCACCTATATAGAGTGAACAGGTACATTTATCAGTGGAGTAGGGGCATGTTCCAAACTTTTTTTGATCCATTAAAGGCTGCCCTTAAATATTATATGTTCCAAATTTTCTTCTCTCCTTTCACTTATCTTCTTTTTTACATTTTCATTTGCCAGTGGATGAGAAATTCTATAGGCATGTTGACTGGATTCTTCTAAATGGAAAAGAAACAAGTATCAGCAATTCTGAATTCCATTAATTCTTATGTATTTTGTTCTTCAGTCGTATCTAAATTTCAGAGGACATATATGGCATCACATTGTGTGTGTGCCCTGCCTCTGGATAAAAAAATACAGAATTTTAGTCTCTGCATACTTGTATTCATGGAACTTGGATCGGGATAAAAAAAATACAGAATTGTAGTCTCTGCATATTTGTATTCATGGAACTTTGCTCCAATGGAATGACCCCTTGTATTCATGAAATCTAGCTTGAATGGAATGGCCCTTACATGCAACCATGCGGCAGTCTTGAAATGATACCAATACCAACTATTTTCTTCTTAGAAGTTATAATACCCAGATACTTGTCATATCATGTTCAGTCTTGAATGGTGTTTCAGTTGTGTCAATAATAAGGATGGAGATCTTTTTCCAAAAGAACTCTTCACCTTTGGATTCATCCCTGGCTGATGGATTGCTTCATCATATAATAAACTCATCATCATCATCATCATCTCTCTCTCTATATATATATATATTAAATGTGGGCAAGCAACACGATGAAGCTAAAACCAGAAAGGTTGGATTGTGTTTTAAGCAACAGTACTTGCGGATTCTTTGTGGATCATTTTCAGATGACATTAACACAACCGGAATAGATTTCAAGAAGTTGTCATCCCGAATGCAAAAGAATAACACAATTGAGTCGCAAAAAGAGGGGCTAAGGAAAAAAAAACAGAAAAAAAGATTTGAAGCTTCGTAGTTCTTACCTTGACAACCTTGAGAAGATCGTAGCCATTCATTTGAGGCATGCAGTAGTCAGTCAGTATTATGTCAATTTTGAATTCCTGCACGACAGCCTTCCCTTAATTTACTAGGACTAGATGCAGCAAGAAACTGGAACAGTTTTAAAATGAGAATCAAGGCCATTCAGTGTGAGAGAATCAACACATGGGGCTACATGACTTTGAAAAGGACTATATCTAAGATGCATATAACAAGAATTATCGATATTAGGTCATAACGAAACAGTAAATATAAGTAAGAAGCTCTTCTTCTTAAAAAAAAAAAAAGAAAAAAAGAAAAGAAAAGAAAAGTAAGAAGTAAAAGATATTGATGAGTAAAGTGTGCAAAGAAGCAAAAAATTTAAGAAAACAGATTGTGTACAATTGACTCACATTGACAGTAGGAGATTCAACCTTCTCATTCAAGCCAAGAACTTCCAGGGCCTTAATGCCACTATCAACAGCTGTAACTGCAATTAAATCAAACAAAATTGGTACTGCTCTTCGCATTTAAATTTTAGGAAGTGGAACTCTAGGGCTAAAAGAATGTCAATCGAAATATTAAAAGCTTGAAAAAATTTGCCATTCATGGTAAATAACATGAATTCTCCAAGAGGAACTAAAGAAGTGTAAATGGAAATAAAAGTGAAATTTGCAAACCATTACGATTGAAGCAAAATCTGGAGCCAAGGAGTTATATATTGACATGGTTTATTATTTAAGAGTGCATAAGGAAGTTGCCACCATTTTTGGCTGAGATACTTGTCCGCCAAACTTACACTCAATGGACCATGATAGTTGAAACTTACAGCCCTGTTCCCACTAAGATAAAAGAGTCCTAATATATATCTTAATCACAGAGTCACCTGAGACAAACCTGGCGAGACATTTCATATAAATGATATTACCAGTTGAAATCTAGCAATTTACTAAGTCAGCTAAACTCTTCATTACCTACATGCAAATTTACTAAGTCATCCTTTCAAAGTACATCTTTTTTCCTACTGTTTTTGTTTTTTATTTTTGAGAGTATAAGTTGAACTAATCTGGGTACCAATTGGCCTAGTTCATGTCTGCACCAACTCTTGGTTGTCCATCAAAAGATAGATGAGCCTTTCAACTCATTATACTGCAGGTATCATCCAAGTGGGGGCATGCAAATCTATCTGGTTCTTAACTTACAAAATTTTTATTTTTATTTTTAAATTTCTTCATCCCCTTGTTCACTTATACTTTTGGCAGCCTATGGCTTGGGATAGTCACTTTCCTTCTCTTGTGGAAGTGTAGGAGGTTTTGCTTGATTGCCTTCTCTAGGAGAGACATTGTACATGGTGATCGATGTAGTCATTTTCTTGCTTTTGTGTGGGTGCTTGCTTTGAATGTGTTATATTTAGTTCCCACAGGAGAAAAGGGCTCTGACAGGTTTCGACCGTTGGGAACACGAGAGTATAATTTCTGTTAGACCGAATAGCATCAGATAGGTAAGATTTTTCTGGCGAAACCTCTTTGGTTAAACTAGATTCAATGGCCTATTTTCATGCACATAATTCGCCATGAATTGTGAATATATGCATAGCACAATGATGATGATAAAGTGGTTATTTTTTATTTTTAATCTTTGAATAATTAAAGAGGTTATTTCATACATACATAGTAAAGCATTCTGGCCCTGCAATGAAGTTCACTGCTGCCAGCATAACTAAATCAGTGAAGTATTCTTACTAGAAATTCAACTTACTCTGCTTCAATCTAATTTCCAATTAAAAGAAGCAAACACAGAGGGCACTTTTGCATATATTATTTGAGATCACATGTTGTTTAAGGCATAAAAATAAATCCATAGGTTTGATTTGAATTGCAAACCATATCAAATCTAACTACACTTTCCATTGTGGAATGTGACTTACACTTCTTGTGCAAGAAAAACTGCATAGCATGGTCCTCTACCTCTCTTACTCATACAAAATTGCAAAAAAAAAAAAAAAGGCTTTTGTTGCTCCAAAAACATTAAAGGGGGTATAAAGGAAATCATTCGCTCTGGAAATCATTTTCCTTTTCCCTGGGAAAAAAGTTGCTCCACACAAACATACCCTAGATTGAAATGGGAAACCCATACAAAAACAGAGCAAAAGGAGGCAAAAAAGACAAGACCCATAAAGTCATTTACAAATAACAATAACAAAAAGGTTTTCACCCAAAACGCAACACTAACACAAGAAAACAAAGAACAAACTAAAAGCAACAACGTTTTCCAATACCAGAACCAAATCCAGAGAAACCAAACGCAGAAAGGCCAAAAAAGAAAACACCCCAGAAAAGTTATCAAAGAGACAAAGCTAAGGAAGCAAGAGAACCCACTTGATTTGCCCGTTGACGGCAGCCTCACAATCAACCGAATACCTCTGACGGGCAAGCGAATCTTGTGGGACGACAGGCACCATTTCAAGCTCCTTCTTCACTTCTTCAAAGGGTTCAAAGATGACACCCGTAAGAGGCTTATTATTGGCCTCCTTAGAAGCCATGACCACCATCCCATCTCCTCCTTTCCTCTTTGAAATGGGAAAAACATGGGATAATGAAGTAGAAGATGATGATGGTGATGAAGAAGAAAGAAAAAGGTTATGGGCTTCTGAATGTGCAGAAAGAGAGAAGGCAGAGGCAGCTCTCAGAAGCATCTTTTCTGGTTTTGTATTCAATGAAAGACAAAGAAGCAATGAAATGAAAGAAACTGAGAGAGAGAGAGAGAGAGATCTCAAATAAAATCCCCACAATCCCACATCATCCAACCACCCCCAATATATCAACAGACAGCAAGTATCCCTCCTCTTCCAACACAAGACCACCAATCAACCAAAAAAAAAAAAAAAAAACGGAAACAAACCCACTATTCCTGCATCCTTCTGTTCCCACGTTTTCATTAATACCATCAAAACCCTAACTTTATCACAGATTTCACCACAACCCAACACCCAAATCACATTACAACAGAATCCCAATTCCCCACAACCAAACAATTACACCCCACAGTTAAAGAACCAAACTTTCTTTGTGCTATGCATATATTCATAATCTGGTATATCTAGCACAATGAATCAATGCTCAAGAGTCCTACCCATTTCGTGTAAATAGGAGTCCTGTAAGGCTCCTTTGCATGCATAGAATCCTGCTGTGCAATCAATCCATGACAATGAAGAATCCATGGCTTTCATGGGTTTTGGTTGGGCTATGAAAATGAATGCCAAAAAGAAAGTCATTGAATCCCAAAATCCAAATTCCCCCAAAATCAACCACAGAAACCCAAAACAACACCCAAATCAACCGGAAAACGAATCCGCACATGGAGAAAGATCTGACCTTTCCGCCGAGAGAGATCTTCTCAATGGAGAGGATTTTGGAGAAGGGGAGCTGTTCCAGCACCTCGTCAGCAACGGCTCCGGCGCACGGGAGAGAGGGCACAGTGCAGAGCGAGAGGGAGAGGGAGAGGGAGGGAGGGAGGGAGAAAGAGGGTGAGAACCGGTGGCTGCTCCGGCGGTGGCATCGCTGGTGCGGCGGGAGGGCAGAGCTCGAGAGCAAGGAGAAAGGAAAAACTAAGTGGGAAGGAAGGAAGGAAAAAAGCGCTGGGAAGGAAGCGCGCAAGCAGGGCGGGAGAAAGGAAAAAAGAAGTGGGAAGGAAGGAAGTAAAGTGAAAGAGTTGGAACTTTTAGCGACCGCAAGAGTTCTTTTGCGACCGCCCCAGGCGGCCGCCCGCGTTTTGACGAGCCAAAACTCGTTTTTTCTAGTAGTGTGGAAACACTTTCCCTTTGACCCTGAACCCTTAGCCTTGGCCACACCACCATTAGGACCATTCTCCACCTTAGGACCCTTTCGGAATGGATTTCTTTTTGTCTTTCCTCCCTTTGCCTTTCGGCTTGAACTTGGCATCTGACTTTTCTGTCACTAGGGAAGTTGGCTTCTTCTTCATAATCCCTTCAGTCACTACCAGTTGGCTAGACAGCTCAGCCAGAGTCAGATTCATCTTATTCATATTATAATTAACCTTGAATTTGTTGAATGACTCAGGCAATGACTCAAGGATTATGACGATATGTGATTCTACATCAATCGCAGCTCCCAGTACATCTAAATCATTCAATGAGTCCATCATTTTCAACATGTGTTCTTGTACTGATGTACCTTCAGCCATCTTGGTGCTAATGAGCACCCTCATAGCCGCCTGCCTAGCAGGCCTGCCCTGTTCCATAAACATCTCATTTAAGTTCAATATAATATCGTATGCAGTCTTATAGGATTGATGTTGGTGTTGCAAAACACTAGACATGGATGTCAAAATGTAACATCTGTCCATTTCATCGTCTTTGGCCCATTGGGTGTAAAGTTCCTTTTCTTTTTCCAGTGCATCCGGGCCATGCTCATCAAGGGGGGTTTTGGTAAGGACATATTTATATCCTGAAGCAGTCAGGACAATATCCAGGTTCCGTTTCCAGTCTACATAGTTGGATTCCACCAACTTATTCTGGTTGAGGATGGTCGCAAGTGGATTGAAAGTAATTGAATTCATGCTTGAAATACTGTAGCACATAACCACACATTCAATTAATGAATTTAAATGACATTAGGGTTTAGTATTCTACCGAATTTATGTGGGAATCCTCATAACCACTAAATTGAGAATACATCGAAATCCCAATCCCTGGGGTATGCCTCCTTGGGGAGTGTGAATACCACCTAGATTGGTGCGGATTAAAGTCGGCCAAAATTAGGATTAAGACTAACTATCCACGATCCCCTTCATTCATTATTATCTAAATATCTCATACCAAATAATGAATGACTCCCGATTAGCTTCGGCTTCTAAAATCATCCTCAGACCGATGGTCAGTCGGAAAGGACAATACAGACTCTCGAAGACATGTTGCGTGCTTGTGTATTGGATTTCAAGATGCAGTGGGATGAGTGCTTATCTCTTTGTGAATTTGCTTATAACAATAGTTACCACGCTAGCATTGGTATGACACCTTTTGAGGCACTTTATGGTAGAAGATGCAAAACTCCGGTTTACTGGGAAGAAGTCGGTGAATGTAGTTTTCATGGACCGACGATAGTTGGAGAGACAAGTGATAAGGTCAAGTTGATTCAGGAATGGTTGAAGATCGCCCGGAGTAGGCAGAAGAGTTATGCAGATACTCGCAGAAGAGAATTGCAGTTTCAGGTGGGTGACAAAATGTTCTTGAAGATCTCACTAGCTAGAGGGACTTTGAGGTTCGGTCAGAAGGGCAAATTGTCTAAAAGGTTTATTGGTCCGTATGAGATTTTGAGCAAGATTGGAGATGTTGCTTACAGACTTGCGTTACCGCCGGAACTCTTCGGGGTGCACAATGTTTTTCATGTTTCTATGCTCAAGAAATACGTCTCTAGTCCTTTGCACATTCTACAACATGAGCCTTTGGAGATTCGGGAAGATGCCTCGTATGTGGAAAGACCGATCAAGATCATTGACACCAAAGACCAAGAATTGAGAAACCGGACTATTCACTGGGTCAAGGTACTTTGGGAAAATCACGAGCCAAAAGAAGCCACCTGGGAATTGAGAGAGCAAGTCCAGAAGAAATATCCACAGCTTTTACCAGAGGTAATTGTTTGATTTATTTGGTGGACCAAATATCCTAAGGGGTGGAGGATGTTAGACCCCGACCCAGACCAATTCGATTAGTGTGTGATTAGTATGTGTTTAGTCCTAAGTGGGTTTAGTTATTGTTGGGTTAGAAATGATTAGTTTTAGTCTTGGATATAGCATTGGGAATTCTGAGAACGTTTAGTATTAGTTAGACACACTCAGGAAGGCCTGAGTGCACGTGTAAGCTTGGGAAGATCGTGTTGGTTTCCGTGTGAATGTGGTTTTGATTTCATTCGAATGATTTTTCTATGTGTTACGACTTTCGTTTTAAGCATATTCATATTTGAAGCCCAAAAAACCCCAAGTTTTGGCCCATAGAGGGTAAAATGGTCTTTTATGCACAAATCTGGACATAATTTTCGAGATCTCAAAACCATGTCAAAAATATACTTTTTGGAAACTAGATATTCCGATGATCGTTTTATCCTTCTTCGTCGAAATCATTCGAGGCCCACAAGATCGTGTTTTGGTCACTTCAAGGTTCAGCTAGTTGGGGCCCATTGTCTTCACTTAATCCCCTCATCTCCCTCTTTTTCATTCACTTTACCAAATCTCTGAAATTTCTTAACCTAGGGCAAGGAAAACCATTTTTCTCTTCCTCTTCATTTCCTCTTGCATGCTTTAGCTAGAGAGCTCCAAAAAGAATTCCAAAATCATCATCTTCTTCCTCTCCCTGCAAGCTCTCTATCAATACAAGTTTCTTGGAGCTTCTTGTGGAAGAAGCTCTACATTTTCTTCATTCCTTCTTGTGTGGCCATTTCTAGGTAGGAGCTTCCACTCATATCTTTCATGGAGTTTAATTTGGTTCCTTAAGATCATGTTTTTCATGGTTTCAAACCCTTTTTGTTAAATGGGTTCTTTATTTCCATTTTTGAGTGAGTTGTGTGGTTTTCTCTTGGGTTCTTGTAGTGTGGGATTAGCTTGAGGAAGTGCTTGAAGAGGAGTATTTTTAGCATTGGTCAAGGCAAGTGATCTTTATAGGTTCATTGATGCATGGGTATTTGATTTCATTGTATTTTAGAAATTGTGCATTAAATTGTTTACAAGCTTCATGATTTTGTTTGGTTGGATTTGGATGTGTGAAATGGTGGAAATGAACCCTTGGTGAGCATGAAGGCTCAAGGGATTATGTGTGATTGATGGATGAGAAGAAGAAGAAGAATGGGGTGAAAGATGTGTAAAAGAAAGGCAGTTTCTGCACTCAGCGAGCTCAGACAGAAGCATGTCCGCTCGAGCGACCCCTGGGTCCGCTCGAGCGACCAAGCCTCTGTTTGGTCCGAGCGCAGACAGAGAGCTGTTCGGTCGAACGCATTTTATTATTCGCTCGAACGAACTGTCTCGCTCGAGCGAAGTGTCATTACCGTGTAAAGTTCGCTCGAGCGAACTTGCCAGAATCAGGAAGAAGAATTATTTCATTTTCTGTGTTTTCTCAAAGGTTGAAAACTAGACTATGTTAAGGGTTTTGACTAGACATTGTGTAAATGGAACTTCGAAATGCCACCCAACTTCGGGGACACCAATTTTTGTATATCCTGACATTTGGGGTCCCAATTACACAAAGGTCAATTACTAGCCTTAACACATGCTTGTCAGATTTTGTGTTTGAATTCCGTTTTGGGTACGATAAGTATCATCATGTACTCGTTTTGGATTTCAAGTATAAGCTTGTTTTGAAGTATTGTTTCAAGAAAAAGGGGATCACTTCCTAAGCGTGTTATGCATAATTATTATGCCTCGTGCTAGTCGTGTTCATCGTGTTTGATAAGTGATTTCCCCCTTTTTATCTCGACGTGTTTAGACCGTGTTTCGCGTGTTTTGTGCATTCATGAATTAAGTAAACACCACTGAGCTTAGACTGCCCTTTTAGTTTGATCCACTGTCTGGGGGTCTTTAAACATGTGGACTGTCTGCAGACTGGTCGTGTATTTATTACACATCGTGCGTGTCCGGTTCCGCGGCCGGAAATCCCCGTATATGTGGGAATCGTGTCGTGCTTATATTATGTATATCGTGCTTGTCGTGCGTGCTTGCTCTTTTCATTATATAAATGATAGAGAAAGGATGGGCTCTTTGTGGTTGGTGACTATTCATGATATATATTGTACTCATGCTAGTTTGTTTTGGTATCTCAGTTTTGTTCATATTCTCGAAAATGTACCTCAACTATTATAGTATTTCATATCAAGGATTTGCTTACATGTTTTTCTTAAACGTTATTGGTTCATGCTTGCACCTAAATTGATTACCTGCCAAACCGTTGTGTTTGACCCTTGTTTGTTGGTGTCCAGGTGCAGGAGACGTTACCTTTGAGAAGGAGCGTCGGGAGGAGGCTTGTGAGCCAACCCCTGTGAGAGAGTGGCAGCCCGACGATGTCATCTAGACGTCGGGCGGGTTCTTGAGTCTCGTCATCATTTTCTCTTGGGTTTCTTTTGATCATTTTTTAGAAGTGCATTGGCCTCTGTTGGCCTCTGTTGGGTTGTAGCAAAACTTAAATTACTTTTGTGTTGGTCCTATAACTTGAACTATGTTGGGAATGCCATGTTAGCTCCTTTCTTTGATACTATGTCGTGTTATTAATTGATTAGCACTTAAATATTTTATTGGTGCCTATCTTGATGTGTTTTGCTACACGCTTCCGCAATCTTGTAAATGTGAGCCTGATTCCGGGTGTCTTTGGGAATCCTCACCGCGGGAACCTGTGGGAAAACAATTAAATAGTAGACAGTGTAATCGAAAACGTCGCGGGCCCGGGGATCCGTTTCGGGGTCGTGACCGTTACCAAACCAAAATGGAAAAACAAGATGCCAAGACTTGCCACTTCTATAAAGCATGCGCTTCGCAAAGGGGGTTTGGGGGTGTCCCCCGGCAGGGATCGAGCACGGGGCCAGGTCGACCAGCTTGACGAAGGCAGAAAATTGAGTTTTCTCAATTCGAGTCCAAACACCTCCAAACCACTTCTAAAGGCTCTCAATGGCCTCCTATCATCCTTTCATCATTATTAAACCCTTTTATGACTATCCAAACATAGATTCACTTATAAACAAAGCAAATCCATCAAAAATTGATCCGAACATAACCCTTGCTCTATCCTCTTTGCATCTCATGCAAAGATTAGAACAAGATTGCTGATCTAACATGATTAGAGATGAGGTATGGCTCTGATACCAATTGTTGGAAGTAGGTGGGCCTCGTGGACAGATTTCAAAACTTTTTTACCCACTTGACTCAGCGATCAAGTACCCATAAGGCAATAAACCATATCTAGGATGCAATCCCTCCTTCTCATCAATCATATACAGCAATATAACCTATCTAGAAGATTGAAATCAGCAACTACTTGCAACAAAATAATCTACAACAAGTAGAGAAGTAGATTATACCTTTGGAGCCCAGTAGTGCTTTAATGGAGGAGAAGACAATTAACTTGGTCAAGAACTCTTCTTGAAACAATTAGAGATCTCCAAGACCTGGTTGTCTTCCACGCTATGACCCTCTATCAAATCTATTTTCTCAAGAAGACTTTACTAGAAACTCCAAGGAATTAGAAGAGAAGAAGAAGACTTGTGCAACAGCTTACAAAAGGAGGGCTGGGCGTGTACTAGTAGTGTAGGACGTCCAAGGTTTGAGACCCCTTTAAATAACCCTTAAGCCTCCTCTTTTAACTCTTCTTACTAATTGCATTAGAAGTCTCACTTCCATACTAATTAGCAACATACTATTACCACTATTAGAAGTCCCACTTCAAATAGAAATAGTAATTTTCTAATTCTTTTCTTTTGGAGTTCAAGTAGAATTTGTATCTTTCTAATATCTTGAGCTAGCGTAGGGACCACTAGGGATTCCTTAGAAAGCTGGATCCAACTGGAACACCGCGACCCCACATCTCATGTGCAATCTGGGCCTACAGTTAAATGCAAATAACACCACTATATAAATGTAATTGCACTTCAGTCTTAGGAATAAATTACAATGAAGATCTTAAACTTCCACGTTACCACAAGTAGGCCCTCTATCAAAATCCATGGATCAATTGGAATAAATCTGTCTCATCCAGTCTTAGATCCACATCCTATTATCCTTGAGCCCCAATTAATCACAGTAATCATCAGTACCATCCAATTAACTTTTAATCTAGATGGGTGCGCACTTACTAATGTAGATAGATTTCATCTTGACCATTAGATATTCCCACAGTCCTACTACCGTGTACCCAAGACATCGAGGAGTTGACTTACAATTGGCCTCACTCATTGGTGACTCAAAGCAAATGAATAGACAAAAACTTGAGTTCATCAATGTCTCAAGATTGAGAGCCTATTGCTAGGGAATTATGTGCGCCTAGGTCTTCTTTCAGGGTTAAGTGGGTTTAAGGCCTGGTTTCGGATTGTTTTAGGGCTGAGGTCGCCGGAACTGCGAAAGGTAGAGTGGAACCCACCTAAGTATGCACTCAATGCTTTTGTAGGGAAACCCAAGACCTGGACGCACCTGCGTGTGAGCCCAAGTACAATTTAGGACTTGGCGCACCTATGTTGGCACCCAAGTGCATTTTTGGCAGGGCCGCTAGGGCAATCTTCCAAGGGCCATATCTTTTGATCCGTTTGTCGAATTTAGACGTTTCACATATCGTTGGAAAGCTCTTGGAATGTAGAATCTTTTGTTTCATACATTATATTGATCAGAGGTCAAGAAGAGTAAGGGGTATTTGGATCAATGATCCTAGCCTCCTAATTCATGTCAATCGTATTGTACTTAGGCAAACTAGGTGTAATTCCCCTATGATCAAACTAAGTGTGTTCCAACTAGTCTAGAAGAGGCTCGAATGGTGTCGTGATCCATTCCATGTATGAGTAGTGGGTTGAACTCGATATCTCGACGCGATTCAGCTTTTTCTCTCACAAATTTCTATAGATTGTCGAACTAAGTCTAAAATCATTAACAAGCATCTTCATCGTCATTAATTAATTTGAATTATGCCATTAACCATTCGATTATGGGTGGAATGGGGGCATCATTATATATGACAAGTGTTTAATGCTATCGTAGGGGCCAAATGAGGTGTCTACAATTACCTGCCAAAGCGTCATGTTTGATGCTTCTTATTTTGGTGCCCAGGTGTAGGTGATGTTGCCTTTGAGGAAGAGCGTCAGGAGGAGGCTATTGAGCCACCCCCAGTCCGAGAGTAGCAGTCCGATGACGTCAACTACACGTCAAGCGGGATCTTGAGTTTTACTTCATTTTGTCTTGGGTTCTTTTGTTTTATTTTGGGAATTGTATTGGCCTTTGTTGGCCTCTTGGGATGTAACCAAACTTAACTTACTTTTGGATTAATATTCAAACTTGAATTACTATGGGAATGCCACGTTATAATTCCTCTTTCTAATATCTTGATATTGATAATATTTTACTCATGCATTGGGAAATATTATTTATACTTTATTAGTGATGTGATTTGCTACACGCTTCTACAAACTTAAACGTGTGAGTTAGTCCATGTGTCTCGGGATCCCCACCATGGGAACCTATGGGAAATTTCAAATCAACCACGTTGCGGGCCCGGGCCTCAGTCTGGGGTCGCGACAAAGACCGCAAGTATGATTGAGTCACTTGTTTCTAAAGTTAGTTTTGCAACTAGTACTTCAGAATCATGGTATGTTGACTCCGGTGCAACTAATCACATATGTATTTCGTTGCAAGGGTTTTGGGAAACCAGGAGGCTTAGTGACAAAGAAATCATTGTTAACATGGGATCGGATGCCAAGGCAGAAGTGGTGTCAGTAGGAGTGTAACTTTATTGTTTTCGGATATTAAATTGGTTTTCTCAGATACTCTAAATGTATCGTCTTTAAGGCGGAATTTAATTTTAGTTTCTAGTTTGGTGAATAAAAGTTATTCTATTACTTTGGATACTTAAGTTGTCATAAAGAGAAACGGTACTTTTATATGTTCTGGCAAGGTAATCAATGATATTTATTTGATAAATCCCACAATAAATGAGATACATGACACCAAAATAATCAATAGACCATCATTAAAGAGGAAGTCACATTCATCTAATCCAACGAAACTTTGGCACCCAACGCTAGGTCACATAAACCTAAATAGGATTGACAGGCTAGTGAAAGATGGTATCTTGACTTCATTGGTGGTAGAACCAATGCCTATCTATGAGGCCTGTCTGGAAGGCAAAAGTTATCAAAAAACCCTTTTCATCTAAGGGCAATAGGGCCAAAACTTTATTGGAATTAGTGTATACTGATGTGTGTGGACCCATAAATGTTAGAGCGAAAGGTGGATATGAGTACTTCATCACTTTCACCAATGATTACTCAAGATATGGATACATATACCTTATGCACCGTAAGTTTGAAGCTTTTGAAAAGTTCAAAGATTTTTTAGCGGAAGCGGAAAAGCAATTAGGTAAAAGTATCAAGACTCTTCAATCAGATCGAGGAGGGGAATATCTATCAGTTGATTTTATGAGATACTTATCAGAAAATGGGATTTTATCCCAGTTCTCTGCTCAAGGTATGCATCAACAAAATGGAGTAGCAAAAAGAAGGAGACGAACTCTTTTAGAAATGACCAGGTCTATGTTGAGTTTCTCAGGGTTACCTATATCCTTTTGGAGATATGCTTTGGATATTGCAACGTACATACTAAATCTCGTACCATCTAAATTTGCACCTAAGACTCCCCAGGAGTTGTGGTCCGGGCGAAAGCCTAGTCTACAACATTTACATATTTTGGGTTGTCCGACACACGCGCTAAAGGTTAAAACGGATAAGTTGGAATCGAAGTCGGAAGTATGCACCTTTGTAGGATATCCTAAAGGAACTAAAGGTTGGTTATTCTATAATCTTAGAGAACAAAAAGTGTTTTTAAGCACCAATGCGGTTTTTCTGGATGAAGATTATATGATTGACCGGAAATCTTTAGAAAAGGTTATCTTGGAAGAAATTCAAGAGAAATCAATTCCAAGTCTAAGAATGACCGAGCTTGAAGAAAATCTGCCCATACCTGACCCAGTAGTTACACCAGTGCCTCGTCATAGCGGGAGAATTGTTAAACCCCCTGACACGTTCTTGTTTCTGAGAGAGTCCTATGAGGCAATCCCGGAAGAACAAGAACAAGATCCCTATAACTATGATGAAGCAATCTGTAAGACCCCGACCCAAGTGACCTCGATTAGCGTTAATTAAGTTGTGTTTTAGTTCTAAGTGTGATTAGTGGATTTTGGTTAAGCTGGGATTAGAATAGCTTTTGTTGTAGCTTTGGGGAATTTTGAGTATTGTTGTGATTAGTGGGACCCTTTTATGGTTCTTTTAGTGACTTTGCGTGTGATTGGGAAATTATTCGAGATTCCGATAATTCTTGTTTTAGCCTCGTTTTACTTATCTCGTTAATCTCTCCAACTTTCGTATTTACTTCGTCCCCATTTGAGACCCCGAAACTTTACTTTTCTAATGTTATGGGCAAAACAGTCTTTTTACATTAAAATCTGGACACTATTTTCAATGTCTCCAAAACCTTTGTAAAATATATAAGTTTTGGAAACTAGATATTTCGACGATTATTTCTTCCTTCTTCGTCAAACTCATCCGAGACCCCCGAGAAACATGTTTCTAACCCGACAAGTCATGTTAGTTGTGGGACCCACCTTCACTTTCTATAAAAAGGAGAACCCTTTTCCACTTTACTCTTTCTAGCTACTTTTTTCATTGAAGGAGGATTTGCTTGAAGGCTGCCTAGGGTTTTTCTTTTTCTTCTTCTTGCTTCCATCTCCAAATCCACATCAACCTTGCATCAATCAAGAAATGGGTTTCATTTTCTTCTTCCCCACGCTGCAAGTTTTCCATTGATACTTTTGGAAGAGAAATCCATCACCATTGAAGCTCTCTTAGAGAGAACTATTGCCATTTGAAGAACTTCCTTGTAAGCAATCTTCTCCATCTTCTAGATTTGTGTTCTTATGACCCTAGAGAAGCTCCATCTCCATTATTGAGAGTTCTCTCATTCTATTCCATTGTTTTGACTACTTAGGGTATGTAATGGGTTGTATTTGGGGGTTTTTGTATAGATTGGTGATTTGAGCTTAAGAGTGTGACTAGAGGCTTGATTTGCTAGCTTGGACCCAAGGCAAGTGGATGAATGGATTGTTTTGAATATTTACATGTATTATGGAGAAATCTTGATTTTTACACTAATGATTCTTAATGTGCTTTATCTATTCTTTTTGCAATGGTTTCTGTTGCTCTTAAAAATGCATATTGATAAGCTTATTTCTCTCTTGTTCATACCTTGGAAATGTTAGTATTGTGTTGTCAAAGTTACAAATGGTTTTTCATATAAATGGGTTTTCTCTACCTTGAGATTGATTGTGAATGGAAAGGAAGTGTTTGGGAGAAATTGAAATGAAGAGAATGGAAGTGTTTAATGATGTATTGGAGGAGCTTTTGAGCTCATTTTATTGCAGGGAATGAGATGGATCATTGGAGAAATGTATTGGAGGAAAAAAGGGGCCGAAAACAGTGAAAAATATGCACTGCCTGCTGACTAGGCGGTCAGCATATCAGTAAGCAGAATTTCTGATTCTGCAGGGGCGGTCACCAGGCGGTGACCAGTCGGCTAGCCGCTTGCTGGCCGCTAAGGTGACTGACCTCCAAGAAAAATGTTGGAAATTGAGAATGAAGAAAAGAACTATTTCGACCCACATATGCAGGAAATGGTTAGGAAGGACTGTTTGGGAATTTAGAGAGAAAATCTCATCCCTGAAATATGTTGTGGACTCTCGAATTTTCAATATGAATAAGATGCTCGGGATGTCTTCAAACCTCAAGGAGTACCAAGTTTATATTGAATTCGACATACGGGACCCCTCTTCACATTGATTTAAATCTTGAACCCCGACGCCCAGCCTAGGAAAGATTGAAGTTCAATGATGTTTTATTGTTCCCGAATTTGTGATGTACACTTCCCGAAATTTATACTATATGATCTGAAATCCCGAAAACACTGAAATTGTATTTTAGCACTTTGCTAGCCCGTCATGAACTACCCGAAACAAGGTGATATTTGTGCCTTTGAGCACTCTAGTCCTGTCCGTTTATACAATTGCATCATATGTATTTTATACGTGTCCCGATTTCTTAGATGACCTTGTTGGTTTGATCCACCGACTTGTAGATCCCCCTTTCGTTCCGCCACCTACAGTTTGGATCCCAATGCCCAGTTTATTACCGTGATCCAGTCCCGATATCCGGTTCGCTACCGTAGTCCTGTCCCATATGTTTATATTGTATATGTATGTTTCATTGAATCTCCTCACCTCGTGTGACTGAGATCAATGCCCCGATATGCTCTCGTCACTTCGGTGATAGAGGACTTAGCTTTGGGTGATTGCCATCTTGCTAGTTCCCGATTCCTTGGATACCTTACATGTTTTATATTGCTTATTTTTTTCCAGTAAATGATTCATTTCTTTTATGAAAGTTATTGTTTAAACAGGTTTTAATATTTTCCATGGTAAATTCAGTTATTGTTATATTGTTATATCTTTTATATTGCTTATTTTTTTCCAGTAAATGATTCATTTCTTTTATGAAAGTTATTGTTTAAACAGGTTTTAATGTTTTACAAGGTAAATTCAGTTATTGTTATATTGTTAGATCTTTTCACCCGCCTGCCAGACTGTCGTGTCTGATCCTTTTCTTTGGTACTCAGGTCCAGACATTGTTTATCCCGAGACGGAGCTTGAGGAGGCGGTCGGTGAACCGCAACATTTAGTTGAGTGGCATGTTGATGATGTCGTTTAGACATTCGGTTGCCATGAGAGACGTAACATTTTGGGAATTGTCTAACTCATTCTTTTGAGGGATTATTTTGGATTGTATTGGCCTTTGTTGGCCTTTATTTTTGGGATGTTAATTAAATGACCTTTTGTATAAACTTCAACAATTACTTTTGGGAAATGCTAATGATCATTGCTCACTCTGACATCAAGTTATATGCATATGTTATCAGTCTTGTGGTTTTCGAAATGAATTATCAATTTGATTTGCTACACACTTCCGCACTTAAACAAATGTTACATTGATGTGATATCCTCACCGCGGACACCTATGGGAAATTAAATAAATGTGTGCATCTTATCACCACACTCATCACATTACTTACATGGTCCCGATCCTGGATTAGGTAGGCAACCTGGTCCGGGGTCGCGACACAATCAATGACATAGACTCGGGACGTTGGCAATAAGCTATGAAAGCTGAGATGGCGTCCATTTACTCCAATCAATTCTGGACACTTGTGGACTTGCCTGCCAATATTAAACCTATTGAGTGCAAGTGGGTCTACGAGAGAAAAATAGGACCGGATGGAAGAGTTAAAACCTTTAAGGCCAGGCTTGTTATGAAATGATATACTCAGAAAAAGGGTATCGATTATGAGGAGACCTTCTCGCCAGTAGCCATGTTCAAGTTCATTCGGAAACTCTCATCCATTGTTGCTCATCTCAATTACGAGATTTGGCAAATGGATGTCAAGATGGCATTTCACAACGGCCATTTTAAGGAATTGTGAGACCCCAACCCCTAATTTCCTGGATTAGCATTGTTTTATTTGTGGATTAGTTTCTCTAAGTGGGATTAGTGTTTGTTTGGTTGAATTTGTGAGCTAGAATGGTTTTTCACTAGTTTTGGGGAGTTTTGAGAGCCAGTGAACCTAGACAGTGACCGTAAGGTCCTACTTGTTCCAAATACCCCTGACATTAATGGGTCTGACATTAATGGGTCCACACACATCAGTATGCACTAATTCCAATAAATCTTTGGCCCTATTGCCCTTGGATGAAAAGGGTCTTTTGGTCATTTTGCCTTCCAGACAAGACTCACAGACAGGCATTGGTTCTATAACCAATGAAGGCAAGATACTATCTTTCACTAGCCTGTCAATCCTATTTAGGTTTATATGACCTAGCCTTAAGTGCCAAAATTTTGTTGGATTAGATGAAGGTGACCTTCTCTATAATGATGGCCTATTGATTATTTCGGTATCATGTATCTCATACATTGTGGAGTTAACAGATAAAGCCCATTGGTTACCTTGCCAGAACATATAAAAGTACCGTTCCTCTTTATGACAACTTCAGTACCAAAAGTAATAGAATAGCTTTTATTCACCAAACTAGAAACAAAAATTAAATTCCATCTTACAAAACCAACTTATTACCTTGGAAACATAAAGAAATAACTCCTACTGAGACCGCATCCGCCTTAGCATCAGATCCTAGGTTGACAATGATTTCGCTGTCACTGAGTTTCCTGGTTTCCCTGAACCCCTGCAACGAATTACATATGTGATTAGTTGCCTCGGAGTCCACACACCAAGATTCTGAAGTACCAGTTGTAAAACTAACTTCAGAAACAAGTGACTCAATCACACCTGAGGTCTTCTTCTTAGACAGATATTCGGGACAATTCCTCTTCCAATGTCCTGTCATACCACAATGGAAACACTTTCCTTTTGTCCCTGACCCCTTAGCCTTGCCAACACCACCATTAGGACCATTCTCCGCCTTAGGACCCTTCGGAACTGATTTCTTCTTGCCTTTCCGCCCTTTGCCTTTAGGTTTGGACTTGGCAAATGACTTTTCTGTCATCAGGGCAGTTGGCTTCTTCTTCATAATCCCTTCAGTCACCACCAGCTGGCTAGAAAGCTCAGCTAGAGCCAAATTCATCTTATTCATTTTATAGTTGACCTTGAAATTGTTGAATGACTCTGGTAGTGATTCAAGGATTATGTCAATCTGCGATTCTGCATCAATCGCAGCCCCCAGTACATCTAACTCATTCAATGAGTCCATCATTTTCAACATGTGGTCCTGTACTGGTGTGCCTTCAGCCATCTTGGTGCTTATAAGCACCCTCATAGCAGCCTGTCTAGCAGGCCTGCCCTGTTCCGTAAACATCTCATTTAAGTTTGATATAATATCATATGCAGTCTTAAAGGATTGATGTTGGTGTTGCAAAACACTAGACATGGATGCCTGTATATAACATCTGGCCATCTCATCGTCTTTGGCCCACTTGGTGTAAAGTTCCTTTTCTTCCTGTGATGCTTCCGGCAATAGCTCATCTACGGGGGGTTTGGTAAGGACATATTTATATCCTGAAGCTGTCAGGACTATATCCAAGTTCCGTTTCCAGTCCACATAATTGGATCCCACCAACTTATTATGGTTGAGGATGGTCGCAAGTGGATTGAAAGTATTTGAATTCATGCTTTAAATACTGTAGCACATAACCATACATTCAATTAATGAGTTTAAATGACATTAGGGTTTAGTATTCCACCAAATTTATATGGAATCCTCATAACCACTAAATTCAGAATACATTGGAATCCCATTCTCCGGGGTATGCCTCCTTGGGGAGTGCGAATACCACCTAGATTGGTGTGGATCAAAGTTGGTCAAAATTGGAATTAAGACTAACTTTCCATGATCCCCTTCATTCATTATTATCTAGGTATCTCATACCAAATAATGTATGACACCCGATTTGCTTTGGTTTCTAAAATAAATTAGGCAAATCCTTGGGGAGACTACATCATTATTTTAGTTAAGTGTGACCCACCAACTAGCATTGCATGACAACCGTTGCGAGCAGCTCCTCCTTGGGGAGTGGGCCCCCGCCCCGTTTCACCAACACTATCCATAGGAGATCCATATCTATTAACCAGATAAGTAAAAGCCCTCCGTGGGGAACGGTCATTTTCAAGATGGCGCGAGGCTAATACTTTCTGTACAATGGACCTATGGTGGAAAACCATAGGGATTTCTAAATATAAATGCCCTGCTCCCACTTAATATTTTAGAATTGAGGATTTCTTTGTAAGGTATTAGGGCCCACATGTATACATATGAACATCAAATCATCTCATGATATGATCTAAGATTGGTTCCAAGTCAAGTTATTTTAAGGAAAGTCCAGTTTCTAAATCAGTGTTACCAATGTGTCCATCTCATGGGTCATCAACACTAATTAGAACTCTTTCCAAAAATTAATTTGATTTGACCAATTTTAGTAACTTGCTATGTCTGGATCAGATTTGGAAACATTCTAAATTAAGCATGCATCCATAAATAGAAATTGTAAAAATAGAAACTAGTCCTCTCCTCCACATGGCCCTAGCGGAATAGACTTCTTGGACTTCTAGACTTTCCAAAACTTTGGAATTCCTCAAATTCTTTGGGCAACTCCAAAACTCTTTTGGTAATCTTCAAACTCTTTGATTAGGAGTCCAACATCACTTTCCTTCTTCGTCTCGGACATCTCCAGAATTTACAAATTTATAAAAATTACATAAATCCATATGCCTCGATTATGAGACTTACATGGTAATCTAAACATGGAAATAAAAGGGCTATAGGGAAATTCATCATGCCTTGCCCTTTCACGGGAAACCAAGGAAACCATGACGCCCTTTACACTTAGCCTTAAATAAACCAATAACCATAAATAGAAAGTAAAAGACTTGTGGGTCATATGGAGAAGACATGATCATCTGCAAGTTAGTATCTCATACAACCATACAAATCACAAAAATAGGCTGTCAAATAATGCTGGAAAAACAAGATGTAAGAGAAGACCCGAAACTGGAAAAACAGTTTCTGTAACCTGCTGTGCAGAAGGCTCAGTCAACCGGCCAGGGGGCTCGGTCGACCGACCTGCAAGTTAGCCGGTCGAGCGAGCACGGGGCCAGGTCGACCGGACTGACGAAAACCTACAACATGGGTTTTCTGTTTCGTATCCATTCTTCCCCAAATCACTTCCTAAGTGTTCCAATGGCTTCCTACCATCCTTCCGTCATTATTAAACTCTTTTGTGACTATCCAAACATGAATCTACTATCAAACCAAGTAAATTCATCAAAATTGATCCTTACATAGCCCTTGCTTCATCTTCTTCGCATCTCATGCAAAGATTTGAGCAAGGTTGCTGATCTAACATGATTAGAGATGAGGTATGGCTCTGATACCAATTGTTGGAATATAGGTGAGCCTTCCAGACAGGTTTCAAGAACTTTTGACCCACTTGATGCAGGGATCAATAATCTAGAAAGCATTAAACCCAATCCAGGATGCAATCCCTCAAACTCATAAACCATGTACAGCAACATAACTTATCTAGAAGATAGAAAATAGCACATAAACATGCAACCACGAAAATACAGCATATAAGGATGTAGATATACCTTTGAAGCTTTGTTGTGCTCTAATGGAGAATTTGAGTTCTTTCCTTTGATGATGAACACCTTCACTATCCAATTCAGAATCTCCAACACCTTTTGATCTTCTATGCTATGACCCGTATTAGATCTCTTTTCTCAAGAAGGTGGTGGAATCTTCAAGAGAAAACCCAACTAGTAACTCTAAGGAACTAAAGGTGAAAGAGAGGGGAACTTAGAGAGGAAAAGAACATGTACAACTCTTGCACAAAGGGGCTGGAATGGCTCTATGTATTATGCACGACCAAGAGGGGTTTATTCCCCTTTATATAGCCCTCCAATCCACCTCTTTTCCTATTTGAAATAGAAGTTTAACTCCCACTACAAAATAGTAAACTTCTCCCTTGCTAGTTGCCATAGAAGTCTCACTTCCATAATACTTAGTAGCTTTCTCCTTTCTAATTAAAATAGAAGTCCTACTTCCATTAATAATTAGTAGCTTACCATTACCACTATTAGAAGTCTTACTTCAAATAGAACTAGTAACCTTGCTTTTAGAGTTCAAGTAGAATTAGTATCTTTCTAATAACTTGGGCTAGCGTGGAGACCACTAGGGATTCCTTAGAAAGCTGGCTCCAACAGGGACACGCGACCCCACATCTCATGTGCAATCCGAGCCCACAGTTAATTGCAAATAACTCCACTATATAAATGCAATTGCACTCCAATCTTAGGAATAAATTACAATGAAGATCCTAAACTTCCTCAGTACCACAAGTAGGCCCCTCCATCTATATCCGTAGATCAATTGGACATGTCCACCAAATTAGATCAATATCTTATTATCTTTGAGCCCCAATTAATTATAATGATCATTGGGTACCAATCCAATTAACTCTTAATCGAAATGAGTGCGCACTTACCAATGATAAATCCATTAATTGGCACAAGGGGATGTAAAAGATAGATTCCATCTTGACCATTGAATGTCCCCACAGCTCTACTACCACGTACCCAAATCACCGAGGTGTTGACCTACAATTGGCCTCATTCAATGGTGACTCAAAGCAAATGTGTCGCGACCCCGGAACGGATCCCGGGCCCGCGACGAGTTGAATTTACGATTGTTTATGTTTTCCCATAGGTTCCCGCGGTGAGGATTCCCAAAGACACGCGGAATCTAACTCACATGATCAAGTATGCGGAAGCGTGTAGCAAATCACATCAAGATAAGCACCAAAAAAATCCTTAAGTGCTATGACAAATAATAACAAGGCATAGTATCAAAGGAAGAAGTTAAAATGGCATTCCCAACAAGATTCAAGTTATGAGACTAACTCAAAAGTAAGTTAAGTTTTAGTTACAACCCATGAGAGGCCAACATAGGCCAATACAATTCTCAAAATAACAAAAGAAACCCATGACATAATGACGAAACTCAAGAACCCGCCCGACGTCTAATTGACATCGTCGAGCTGCCACTCTCTAACAGGGGTTGGCTCAAAAGCCTCCTCCGGACGCTCCTCCTCAAAGATAACGTCGCATGCACCTGGGCACCAACAAACAAGGGTCAAACACAACGGTTTGGCAGGTAATCAATTTAGGTGAAAACATGAGACAAATAACGTGACAAGAAAACATATAAACAAATCCCTGATTTGAAATACTACAATGACTGAGATACATTTTTGAGAATACAACACAGCTGAGATACTAAAACAAACTAGCATGAGTACATATAATTTCATGAATAGTTACAATCCACAAAGAGCCCATCCTTTCTCTATCATTTATAATGAAAAGAGCAAGCACGATATACATAATATAATCACGACACGATTCCCACATATACGGGGATTTCCGGCCGCAGAACCGGACACGCACGATGTGTAATGAAATACACGACTAGTCTGCAGATAGTCCACATGTTTAAGGACCCCCAGACAGTGGATCAAACTGAAAGGGCAGTCCAAGCTCAGTGGTGTTCACTTAATTCATGAATGCACAAAACACGCGAAACACTATCAAAACATGTCGAGATAAAAAGGGGGAAAATCACTTATCAAACACAACAAAAATTAATATGCACAACACGCTTAGGAAGTGATCCCCTTTTTCTTGAAACAAATCTTCAAAACGAGCTTATACTTGAAATTCAAAACGAGTGCACGACGGTACTTATTGTACCAAGATGGAAATTCAAAATACGAAATCTGACAAGCATGTGTTAAGGCTACTAATTGACCTTTGTGTAATTGGGACCCCAAATGTCGGAATATACAAGAATTGGTGTCCCCGAAGTTGGGTTGCATTTCGAAGTTCCATTTACACAATGTCAAGTCAAAACCCTTAACATAGTCTAGTTTTTCAACCTTCAAGAAAATACACAAATGAAATAATTTTTCTTCCTGAATCTGGCAGGTTCGCTCGAGCGGAACTTGTAAGGTATTGACACTTCGCTCGAGCGAGACAGTTCGCTCGAGCGGACAATAAGGTTGCTCGGGCGGACAACTCTCTGTCTTGCTCCAAATTAAACAGTGGGCAGTTCGCTCGAGCGGACATGAGGTCGCTCGAGCGGACAGCTCTCTGTCTGCACTCGGACCAAGCAATGGCTTGGTCGCTCGAGCGGACAAGCTTCTGCCTGTGCTCGCTGAGTGCAGAAAAAGCCTTTCTCTTGTACAACTTCCCACACATTTTTCTCCTTCTTCTCATCCTTAAGTCACATACAATCCCTTGAGCCTTTATGCTCACCAAGGGTTCATTTTCACCATTTCAAACATCCAATCCAATGAAAACATGATCATGAAGCTTGTAAACAAGTTTATATGCAAAATTCCAAAAGTCACAATGAAATCAAAATACACATGCAACATTGAACGTATAGAGATTACTTGCCTTAGTCCAAGATGTCTCACACTTCTCCAAGCCCTTCACTCACTAATCCAAAGAACTACAAAACCCCATGAAAACAACACAAAACTCACTCAATCTTGAAAACAAGAAACCCATTTTACCAAAGGGGTTTGTAACATGAAAAACAAGATTTTTAAGGAACTAAAAAGACTTCATGAAAAGTATGGGTTGAAGCTCTTACCTAGAAATGGCCAAACAAGGAGAGATGAGGAAAATGTAGAGCTTGTCCCACAAGAAACCCCAAGAAATTTATACCAATAGAGAGCTTGCAAGGAGAGGAAGAAGATGATGGTCTTGGAATTTTATTTGGAGATCTCTAGCTAGATCATGCAAGGTGAGGAAGATGGAAAGGAAAGAGGGATTTTCAGCCCTAGGTTAAGAAAGTTGCAGAAATTGGGGGAAAGTGAATGAAAAGAGTGGAAGAGAAGGAGTGATGACTTAAACACTAGTGGGTGGGACCCAAGGAACTTGAACCTTGTATTGACAAAACGTGATCATGCGGGCCTCGGATGAACTCGGCGAAGAAGGATAAAAGGATCCTCGAAATATCTAGTTTCCAAAATGTATATTTTTGACATGGCTTTGAGATCTCGAATTTTGTGTCCAGATTTGTGTAAAAAGACCACTATACCCTTTTTGGGCCAGAACTTGGGTTTTTGGGCTTCAAACATGATGGGCTTAAGACGAAAGTTGTAACACATAGAAAAATCATTCAAATGAAATCAAAATCACAATTACACGGAAACCGATACGATCCTCCCAAGCTTACACCTGCATTCAGGCCTTCCCCAGTGTGTCTGACTAATACTAAACGTTCTCAAAATTCCCAAAGCTATGTCCAAGACTAAAACTAATTACTTCTAACCCAACGACAACTAAACCCACTTAGGACTAAACACATACTAATCGCACACTAATCGAATTGGTCTGGGTCGGGGTCTAACAAAATGCATAGATAGAAACTTGAGTTCATTAATGTCTCAGGACTATGAGCCTATTGCTAGGGAATTATGAGAGCAAACCTTAAAGTAAAGACAGTGTCTATAAGGTACTTTTCATGGTCCTTCAATACATCCAATGTACCAGCACCATGATCCAGAATCTTACATTCCGATGATCGAGACAAACCACACTATCTCATAGTCATCAAAGTGCTGCAACCTTGTCAGATGAGATGCCCAATCTCATCACTGGTTGTGAAGATATTTAAGTATAAGATTTGCATTACATGTCTCATGTATGTGGATCTCATCCATACACATATATTACATCTAGTATACTCGTGGACTCCGGTTCATCTCATGAACTATTATGTCATTTGTATTAGTTATGTGCAAGTATATAATTAAACACCATTCATCTCATGAAAGGAAAACATGATTGTATTGACAAATAAATAATTGAATCAATTTATTACATCATATACTTGGTTTTGAGACCATCAAAACTAACAAAGGGGAAGAGCAAAACTGTCCTGGAACCAGTTTCTGGACAGTTCACTCGAGCGAACTGTCCAGAAAAGGGTTCAAACCATTCCAAAGGACAGTTCGCTGGAGCGAACCCTCCCAGAACTCATTCTAGAAAGTGGTTAGCTCTAGCGCATGGATTGTTCGCTCGAGCTAACCCGAACTGGACGAGTTCGCTCGAGTGAACCCTCCCAGAAGACCATTCCAAATACCACCTCGCTCGAGCAATGTGCTCTGTCGGTCAAGGGCTATGTTTGGGACAATGATGAATTGTTTAAACGTTTTGGGAACTATTCATTGAGAACCCCTCTATGTCAGGGAGATTTACTAGGCAATGTATGAGGCCATTTGAGAAAGAAACCATATCACGAAGATTCATCGAAGTTTTGAAATTACCGAGGTGTGTAAGGAGCCCGGAATGTCTCCAAACTCAAGGAGTACCAAGTTGTTATTAGATCGACATACGGGACCCCTATTCACCTTAAACAAATCTTGAACCCGATACTTTACCCGAAATTTCAATTGTTCATTGTATTTCCTTGTTCCCGAGATTTATACTACATGACTTGTTATTCCCGAAAGCATTGAAATTGTACTTATAATCATTGCTAGTCCCGAAGTACATTGCCCGACATGAAATGACAGTTGTGCCTTTGAGCACCCCCGTCTCGCCCGTTTATTTACTTGCACTTGATGTATTTTTATACATGTCTTGATTTCGGTTATTTAACCTATGAGTCGGCACCACTAAGCTTAGATAACTCTGTTGATCTAATCCACCGACTTAGAGATCCCCCTCTTATCCCGCCAGCTGCAGTTTGGATCCCGCTACTCGGTTATTACCGTGGTCTTGTCTGATACCCTGGATTGCTGCCGTGGTTCCCGATACTCGGCTCGCCACCATGGTTCCCGATGCCTGACTCGCTACCGTGGTCATGTCCCATATATTATACGTATAAGTATATTTCATTGTTTCTCCCCACTTCGGTGACGGAGATCAACGCCCCGATATGCTTTTGTCACTTCAGTGATAGAGGACTTAGCTTTGTGTAGTTGCCATCTTGCTAGTGCCCGTCTCCTTGGATACCTTACATGTTTTATCTTGCTTATTTGTTTTCCAGTAAATGATTCATTCTTTATTAAAGTTATTGTTTAAACAGGTTTTAATGTTTTCCAACGTAAATCCAGTTATTGTTATATTGTTTCCCGTTCCTTGGTACACTTATATGCTTTAAATGAATACCCGATTTGTCAAATATCCATGCTTTTACATATGTTTCCAATGAACACTTGTTTTGCTAGATCTTTATGGTTACACCCGCTTTAAATGAATACCCGGTTTGTCAGATATCCATGCTTTTACATATGTTTTAAATGAACACTTGTTTTGCTAGATCTCTATGTTTACACATGTTTTAAAGGAACACCTGATTGTCAAATATGTATGCTTTTATATATGATGTAAATGAACATATGTTTTGTTAGATCTCCATGTTTTACTCATGCTTTAAATGAATACATGTTTTGTCAGAGATCCATGATTTTCCACCCGTTTTAATTATATGTAGCCTTTGATCAAATAATATAAATTATCACATGTTTTATTTTTTCGGCACAATTATTATCTTTTCACCCACCTGCCAAACCATCGTGTCCGACCTACTATTTAGGTACTCAGGTCCATACTTCTTCATCCCGAGATGAATGCTTTTGTTATCTGTGGAGTCATAATTTGCAGGTTGTTTTATCGACTATGTCATGTAGACATTGAGCTTGACATTGAAGTTGCGTCACATATGGGTAGTGGTTATTAGCTTATTATTGTATGGCTTGTATTAGCCTTTTCTTGAGGTTTTTAATTAATGCACATTGATAATTTGTAACTTGAACATATATGGGAATGTAATATCCTGTTACTGCCAGCACTGTATTTGTTGTGATGGTTTACTCCAGTCCGATATGGTTCTTGATATAATAGCTACATGCTAGAGGTTGAGTGCGACGCGGAATCCGATGGCCACAGACTCCAGGCCGCAACGCCATGAAAGCTTCCGCAAAAATATTCAGAGTGTATTGGAATGTGTTGTCTTCACACACGCGGATCTTGGGAGAAAAAATAATTATCCTTAATCCCATTTGCGCCCCCGAGGTTCTAGTTTGGGGGCGTGGCAGGAATAAATCTATATGATGCAGCCAGACGGTTTTGTAGATAAAAACCAAGAGCAAAGAGTTTGCAAACTGCAGAAGTCCATTTATGGACTGAAGCAGGCATCTCGGAGCTAGAACATCCGTTTTGACCAGGCAATCAAGTCTTTTGGTTTTTGTCAAAATCCTGATGAGTCATGTGTGTACATGAAAAGTGAAGGAGGCATGGTAGTTTTTCTGATGGTATATGTCGATGAGATCCTTTTCGTTGGGAGTGACGTAGGAATGTTGTCAATGGTAAAAGTTAGGTTGGTCAAGACGTTTGATATGAAGGACTTGAGTGAAGCTAATTACATCCTAAAGATCAAGCTTTATCGAGATCGGAAAAAGAGGATGATTGGCTTATCCCAAGCTACATACATAGATAAGGTGTAACGCCCCAATTCCGGATACCGATAAACTCGTTCGATCACCCGAAATTGGCGCGCTACTTCCCGGAAAAATCCGAGAACTTCCAAGATCGTAGGCCGCAGTGAGGTCCAATTTAAAACTTTTTGACCAAACAAGGTTCAATGGTTAAAACTTGCGGAAGCATAACATTTAAATAGAGCGGAAGCAATAGGTATCATGTATATTAAAGGAAAGCAGAACAGTGGTCTAATTAAAAAGGTTAAATGTAAATTTAAAGTTTATACATTTGTGGTTCTACCCAACTTGCTACAAAATTTCCGCTCAAACCCCAAAATAAACTGTGTCCCTCAAAACCCATGTGGATACTCGTCTCCGCCCTCCGGCTCGACGTCCGTGTCGGCCGGGCCCCATGCGTACTCTCCGGCTACAGGTGCCTCCACGAGGGCTAATGCGTCGTCGGGAATCTCTGGATCAAGGCCTAAGCACCATAGAATGGGTCAGATCTAAACGATCTGGCAAGATACAGCATACTACTAACATAGCATATATATATCAAATGAAGTAAAGACGGGTACATAAATTAAATGAATAACAAGGAAAGAGAGCTAGGCAATAGTGCATGTAAAGCATAAGGAATCAGTATATAGAAATCATCTACACAACTATAACAAAGTGGCACATTCACACGAGCTGGAATACCGCGGGATATTATGCCGCGGCCCTCCCATACTGAACACAGTCGCGGTGGGGAATCTCACCAGGGAATAACTAATCCCGAATATCACTCATCAACTCATCATCTCATCGCTCCAGATCGGCACGGCATGACACCTTGCCGTCTTAACCACACAGCTCATCATGATAGCTCCTCAACACTCATCTAGCTCCTACCGGGGATGATCAGTCCACCGGCTGAGCTTAAATCAACCGAGTGAATGTTCATGCCGACTCGAGAATAACTCTAAGGTCTGTGTCTGTCTAGGCTTTGCCTTGCGTGAACAAGGTCCTAACAATATCTCTAAGAGGTCTACACATCTCAATACAGTCTCTGGATCTCATTCAAGGTCCAGGCCCACTCGTTGGATCCATACCGAGGCCCATCAGTACATGGCCTGGTCTAAAACCGTCCAAACGAGGCAACCAATCCATCTACTACTGACAAACAGTTCCATTATAATCCATATAACTTAACAGTCCAATAGAAACTATCTCTTCAAGCTAAAGGGTTCACATCACCACACTTAGGCCCAATAAGGGCCCGCCTAGACACAGACACGGGTCAATGATCTCCGAAAACACACCATCGGGTCACCTCTAGATACCCTAGGTTCAGGTCTTCCAATTATGTTTAATTAATAGCAACAGCTAATCTAAAGATCTAAGAATGACAGAATAAAATAACAGTGAAGTATAAACTTCAATCAGAGAATCAACGGGAAAAGCAACGGTCCAATCCTAGGTAAATGGGCCACTGTAGGTTCGGGTCTATCTCCGGTAATTCGATCTCTAAACGATGTCATTAATGCCGTAAAATAATGTATTTGGTGCTTAGTTGGTTAAGGGCATTGTTGACAACTTTTAGGGGTCGAATCATCTTAGATTTATCAACCAAAACACTAAACAGTGGTCCCCACGAGTCAAGGTCGAGCCACGCCATTGACTCGTGCTTGGCACATTGATGGAAGTTCATTTGGATGGTTAATGTGTCCCACAATCGATTAATTATAAAACAATGCTAAACTCACACCCTAGAGTTCACAGTGTGGCAGGTCGACCTGGCAAGGGTCGGGTCGATCTGCTCCACTGGAATCAAAGTTGGGACTTGGTTTGGATTCTGGAATTTCCAGTGTACCCGATTGACCAGGTGGCCAGCCGGTCGATCTGGTACACAGGTGTACCTACCTGAGTCAACAGACTCCAGGCCAAATCTCAACTTTTACACTAGGGTCTGGAAATATTAATTTAAGGTTAATAAGTTAATTTGTTCTAATGGGGTTCCACGGAGGCTAAGGGTCCTACTCTTTAAATTTTTCTAAGGCTAATGGTCCCATAGTATACATTAGGAACTAAAAGTTTTGTTTTATTATTAAACTAATGAGTTATGGAAAATAGTGGGCCCCGCTGGGCCCAAGAAAATTAAAGGATCTAAATTCTAATTTATAAAAATAATGGAGTTAATAGAATACATTAAACTAAGGTTTTATTTTTTTAAAATTAAAGGACTAATGGGCTAAAGAATAGTGGGCCCCACTAGGCCCAAAGCCCTCCATCACAACCTAAGCCCAAAAGTATATATAAATATATAATACATACCTCTCCCAAACCCATACTACATTCTCCAATTCCACCCACGTGGAATCATCTCACTCACCTATTTACTCCCTCACCTACCCTCACATTAGTCACCATATACTAATGACCCAACAACAGTCACCATATACTAATGGTTAAGGACCCAACAACAGTCACCACTCTCATTAGTCTCATCCCATGCACCCTCAGCCTACATACCACCAACCCACTTACTTATCCCTTACCAACTAACTCCTCCACGTCATCTCCCATCCATCCTTCCTTTTTCCATCTTCCTAATCCACTCATCTCTCTCTCTCTTTCAATAAAACTCGTCAGGCCCTGAAAGAAAGCACAGAACCCCTGTTCTGTTACAAACTTAGCGTCCGGCTCTCATCAGGTCATCGGGTGGTGGCCCCCGCATGGATCAACTTGGATCAGGCTACATCTCGAGTGTCGCTCAGGGTCCCTGTTCAGGATGTGTGGCCCGGATTCCCGAAGGTGGCCACCTGGGCCCCACTGTTGACAAAGAAAACAAATGGAGTAATCCACGGTTTCTTGTTCCACAGGTTGGCATACAACACCTAACCTATGGCCCACCTCTGATCAAAACCAGATCAGAGCCCTACCCCTAGGTCGCCCCACTCACTCGGTCCTGATGGACGGGCTAGATCTGTGCCCAGATCACTCTGGGGCCCCACAACCTGATTAAATAAAATAAAAACCCACTTCCACAACTTCACGCCTGATACAGAGAAAGGTAATGATCGTGGGTCCCACTGATCAAGGGCCCACGATCAGCCCCCAACCTATGGGTCGCCCATGGACCCTCCATAAGATGTGGGGTCCGGATCTGCCAGGGTGGCCCACCTAGGCCCACTGATCCCAATACACAGTAGACCAAATGACTCCCTGCATCGACACAGTGACTGTTACATAATCTCTGCAACAGTCTCCTTCCTCATCCCTCCATCCAATTCTAATCAGTTGCTTCTCAAACTAAACCATTAAATTAGATTAACAATTACAAATTATAGAGACACTACAATGCCCCTCCATCAACGTCCATTTCATCCAATCAACACAATTAGGCTCAGGTAGAATTCTAAAACTCAATAATCATAAATCATGAGATGAAACCATAGAAATCAAAGGAAACACATACATTCTATGTTAATCAGTAGGTGCACTTGCCTTTTTACTTGAGATAAGGAGAGGCTTGCAGAGAGAATTAATTAGAGAAGAAGGAGAAGATAAGCAGCAGAATGGCAGCAGCTGTAGCAGCAGAAGCCTCAAGACATTCCCAGTCCAACTGGGATGGTCCCAGCTCAGCAAGGAAGAAGGAGAAGAGGAGATGTAGCAGGGCTTCAAGATGGGTTTCCAGCAGAAATTAGTGCCTCAGGAGGTGAAATGAGAGGAAGAAGATGATGGTGAATTAGCTGTGGCAGATGCCTTCAATATGGGATTCCAGCAGAAGTGAAGAAGAGGAAGAAGACGACAGCAAAGTGGGTGTAGCAGCAGAATAACAGTTGGATGAGGGAAATGAGAGAGAGGGAAATGTAAGGGAGGATGGTAGCAGTAGCTTCCCGGGATGAGTCTCAGCCACAGGTCCAGTCCGGCAGAGTTTCAGCTATGCTATAGTGACTGGGAAGGAGGGAATGGAGGAGAGGAAGGCAGTTGAGCTGGGGAAGTTATCTTGGGATGGGGGCTGAGGGTCTCCTTGGGATGGGGGCTGGGATTAGGGTTTAGGGTTTATTGCAAATGGGATAAGAGACATTTTATAGGATTAGTGGGGTGGCCAATGACTTGTTTAGCCCTAGGGTTTAGTGGAATTAGGGTTAGGGTTTAAGGGTGGTTGGGTCATTTGGTTAGGAACTTTCTAGAGAGTGAGGGCACCTTTAGTACAACTAAACCCACTTAATCACTTAATTAATTAGACTAAACTAACTAAGCCTAGGATTAGCACAACACCCAATGTAATTAAGAACACTAACCCACTAAGTTAACCTACTAACTTGGGAAATCTAACTAGTCCAGCTAATTAGCCCTAAATAAATCAATTAAAACGGTAATTAACAAGGATTAACCAAGATTAGCCATAATTAGCAATAATTAGAAGTAATTAGCAAGGATTAGAGAAGATTAGCGAAGATTAACATAATTAAACAATAATTAAGATTAATTAAGATTAATTAGCCTATAAAATAGCCCTTAGAGGGCCCACCAAGGGTGGGACCTCACATCATTCCCTCCTTTTAAAAACATTTGTCCCCAAATGTAAAATAAGATTAGAACATACCTGAGGTAGAAGATGCGGATAGTCCTTCTCCACCTGGTCGCGTAGCTCCCACGTAGCCTCCTCCGGAGTGTGATGCTCCCACTGAACCTTCACCCAATGAATGGTTCGGGTCCGGAGCACCTGCTCCTTGGTGTCGATGATCGCGACTAGCCTGGCGACGTACGATGCATCTGGCTGGATGTTGAGTGGCTCATGATAAAGAATGTGGGTCGGGTCCTCCACATACTTCTTCAGCATGGAGACGTGGAACACGTCATGCACTCCTGAAAGCTCTGGTGGTAGCTGAAGCTTGTAGGCGACGTCTCCAACTCTCGATCTGATCTCGAAGGGTCCAACATATCTCCGCGCTAGTTTACCCTTCTCACCAAACCTCAGGGTACCTCTAGCCGGAGAAACCTTCAGGAAAACTCGGTCTCCCTTCTCGAACTCGAGAGGTCTGCGTCGATTGTCTGCATAGCTCTTCTGTCTGCTGCGGCTGTCCTTCAGGTTCTCAACAATCTGCCGAACCTTCTCGCTGGTGTCGCTGACAATGGATGGACCATGGAAGCTCCTGACACCAACTTCTTCCCAGCAAACTGGGGTCTTGCATCTCCTCCCGTACAAAGCCTCGTACGGTGCCATCTTGATGCTCGCATGGAAGCTGTTGTTGTAGGCGAACTCGCACAACGGTAAGGAATCCTCCCAGTTCTCCTTGAAGTCTAAGACACAGGCTCTCAACATGTCCTCTAGTGTCTGGTTGGTGCGCTCTGTCTGGCCGTCTGTCTGAGGATGATAGGCTGTGCTGAAGCTCAACTTGGTACCCAAGGCCTGCTGAAGGCTCTCCCAGAAGTGCGACGTGAATCGCGGGTCTCTGTCTGAAACTATCGAGGCTGGAACTCCATGCAACGAGACAATCCGATCGACGTACAACTTAGCAAGGACGTCGAGTCCTGCTCTCATCGACACTGGCAAGAAATGGGCTGACTTAGTCAGCCGGTCCACGATCACCCAAATACCGTCGTGGCGCCTCCTGGTGGCTGGAAGTCCTGCGATGAAGTCCATGGTGATGTGCTCCCACTTCCACTGCGGAATCTCAAGCTGATGAAGTAGTCCTGGCGGCTTCTGATGTTCGACCTTGATCTGCTGGCACGTCAGACACCTGGAGACATAACGAGCTATCTCCTTCTTCATGTTGTTCCACCAGTAGTAGCTCCTCAGGTTCTGGTACATCTTGGTGCTGCCGGGGTGAATCGAGTATCTGCTGTGGTGTGCATCTGCAAGAATCTCGTCCTTCAGCTCCTGAATGTCTGGCACGCACAATCTGTCCTGATAGTAGAGCACTCCTCCAATCAATCTGAACTCTGGCCTCTGATCAATCTGCTCGATCACTCGGACAAGCTTGGGATCGTTGCGCTGACTGTCCTTGACCTTGCCCAGCAACTCTGGCTCCCACGCTGACATGGTGGCAAGCAAGACTCTCTCGCTGAGCGGCTGAAACTGGACGTCTAAACTGCTGAAGACGTTGGTCCACACACCCTCTGCTGCTAGGAAACTGACGAGGGCGGTCTTCCTGCTCAAAGCGTCTGCTACGACGTTCGCCTTACCAGGATGGTATTTGATGGGGAAGTCGTAGTCCTTAATGTACTCCATCCACCTCCTCTGCCGGTTGTTGAGGTCGCTCTGCGTGAACAGGTACTGCAGACTGCGGTGATCTGAGTGCACCTCGAACTTCTCGCCGTAGAGGTAGTGCAGCCACAACTTCAAAGCAAAAACGACTGCTGCGAGCTCCAAGTCGTGAGTGGCGTACTTCTTCTCGTGCTCCTTCAGCTGACGCGATCCATAGGCAATAACCTTGCCCTCCTGCATCAGAACACATCCAAGACCGGTCCCTGAAGCGTCGGTGAAGACAACGAACCCACCACTGCCAGAAGGTAGGGACAAAATCGGCGCCGTCGTCAATCTCTCCTTCAGCTCTTGAAAGCTGTTCTCACAAGCATCGGACCAAACGAACGGCACATCCTTCCGTGTCAGCTTGGTCAACGGTGCTGAGATGGTGGAGAAACTCTTGACGAATCTGCGGTAGTAGCCTGCTAATCCGAGGAAGCTCCTGATCTCTGTGGCATTCTTCGGTCTGGCCCAGTTCGTCACTGCCTCTATCTTCGCCGGGTCCACTGCTAGCCCATCCTTGGAGATGATGTGTCCAAGGAAGACTACCTGCTCCAACCAGAACTCGCACTTGCTGAGCTTCGCGTACAACTGGTTGTCGCGCAACAACTGGAGAGATGTCCTCAAATGCTGCTCATGCTCCTCCCTGGTCTTTGAGTAGACCAACACGTCGTCGATGAAGACCACCGTGAAGCTATCGAGGTACGGTGCGAAGATCTTGTTCATCAAAGACATGAACACTGCTGGTGCGTTCGTCAACCCGAACGGCATCACAAGAAACTCGTAATGGCCATAACGGGATCGGAACGCTGTCTTCTGCACATCCTGATCTCTGACTCGCAGCTGATGGTATCCCGATCTCAAGTCTATCTTCGAAAAGAACTGCGCACCCTGAAGCTGGTCGAAAAGCTCGTCGATCCGGGGAAGAGGATACTTGTTCTTTACTGTTGCCTGGTTCAGCTGCCGGTAGTCGATGCACATCCTCATCGATCCATCCTTCTTCTTTACGAAGAGTACTGGTGCGCCCCATGGCGACACACTCGGCCTGATGAAGCCTTTCTCTAACAATTCCTCCAACTGAGTCTTCAACTCTCGCAGCTCAGCCGGAGCCATGCGATAAGGAGCTCTGGAAATCGGTGCTGTGCCTGGTCCAAGCTCGATGGTGAAGTCGATCTCTCGAACAGGCGGTAATCCCGGGATCTCGTCGGGAAACACATCTGGAAACTCGCAAACAACTGGAATCTCCCCGACTCCCTTGGACTCCTTGTCCTCTGAGACGAATGCGATGTAGCCCTCGCAACCTGATTTCATCAGTCTCTTGGCCTTCAGTGCCGATATCATCCGAGTACTAGGTGATCTCCTCTCACCCACAAACTCGATCGCGTCGTCTGATCCGTCGATAGAGAGTCTGACTGTCTTTTTGAAGCAATCCATCACTGCTCGATATTTGGCCAACCAATCCATCCCCAAAATGACGTCGAAGTCATGCATGGGTAGCACGATCAGATCTGCAAGCAAAATGCACTCCCCGATCTACACTCGGCATCTGGGGTGGTAAGTCTGACACATCACACTCCTGCCCATCGGAGTGGACACAACTAAGGTGCAGGGCATAGCCTCACCTACTCCACCAAGAATCAAAGCAAAAGCAGACGACACAAACGAATGTGTCGCGCCTGGATCTAACAACACTCTAGCAGGGTGATCACAAACAGAAAGGGTACCTTCAACGACGTTGCCTGCTGCCTCTGCCTCCTCATGAGTCAGCGCGAAAGCTCGCCCCACAGCCTGGGGTCTCTGCTGATGATGCTGCTGGCCCTGATGCCTCTGATGACGTCCACGGTGGAAGGGCTGCCCTCTAGGCTGCTGAGGTCCCCGTGCCTGCTGCTGATGAGCACGGTACTGCTGCTGCTGAGGTGGAAGTGCAGCCTGACGTGCGGGCTGAGCCGCTGGAGCTGGGGCTGCCGGAGCCGCTGGAGGTGCCGGAAGTCGAAGCATCTGAGGCTGACCTCCACGGAGCGGGCAATACCTGGAGATATGCCCTGACTCTCCACAGTCGTAGCACACTCGGGGTCCATGCTGCGGCTGCTGCTGCTGACGATGCTGATGCTGAGGCTGGAACTGCCCTGCCGGCCTCTGCCTCTGAAATGGCTGCAGCTGTCGTAGAGGCATGGGCTGCTGCCTGACCGGAGTGATCCGGAGTCGCTTCTGCTGGCGAATGGACTCTAGCCGCTGGAGATGCTCCTCCGCCCAGAAAGCTCTCCTCAAAGCCTCCTCATAGGTGGGCAGCTCCATGCAGGTCATGGCGATCTGAATCTCCTCGCTGAGGCCGTCGACGAACCGCCGAACTCTCTCTGCCTCTGATGTAAGCAGCGCCTCTGCAAACCGGGATAGCTGAGTAAACCGGACCTCATACTGAGAGACGGTCATGCTGCCCTGGACAAGAGTCTGGAACTCTCGGAGCTTACGCTCTCTCACGTGGGTGGGGATGAACTTCCGGAGGAAGTCGGTCTTGAAGGCAGTCCATGCTACCTCGTCCCCGATCTCCTCGTAGGGCCTCTGGGTGACTCTCCACCAGTCCTCTGCTACTCCTCGGAACATATATGCTGCCAGCTGAACCCTCTGTCGCCCAGTACACTCGAAGACTCTGAAAATCTTCTCCATGCGCACTATCCAGTCGTCAGCTACGAGTGGATCCTCTGCTCCGGTGAACTCAGGTGGTCCTCTCTTGAGGAACCTCTCAAAGATAACGTTCGGGTCTGCCCCCCGAACCGGCACATCCCCGGGGGCTGGTGGAGCCACCTTATCAATAACATCCAGGACCTGCGCCTGAAACTGCGCAAAATCCTCTGTCTGCCTCTGGTGAGCTGCGGTCTGGGCCTCCTGAGAAGCAAGGAAAGCCTGGAGAAATCTCTCGAAACGGCGCTCATGGGCGGTCATCTCGTCGATAGCTATCGTCTCTCGTGGTGCACCGCCTCCAGACATCTGTCATGAAGAAGAACTTGTGTCAGTTAAGTCCAAGACCTAAGACTACACTGATTCTACCCAATCCATCGTCCTTACACGTATCCCATCGCTCGAATCCTCACTACGTCCTATGGTTTCTAGTGTGTTTTATTTCCTAGAGACCAGCTGGCTCTGATACCATAAAATGTAACGCCCCAATTCCGGATACCGATAAACTCGTTCGATCACCCGAAATTGGCGCGCTACTTCCCGGAAAAATCCGAGAACTTCCAAGATCGTAGGCCGCAGTGAGGTCCAATTTAAAACTTTTTGACCAAACAAGGTTCAATGGTTAAAACTTGCGGAAGCATAACATTTAAATAGAGCGGAAGCAATAGGTATCATGTATATTAAAGGAAAGCAGAACAGTGGTCTAATTAAAAAGGTTAAATGTAAATTTAAAGTTTATACATTTGTGGTTCTACCCAACTTGCTACAAAATTTCCGCTCAAACCCCAAAATAAACTGTGTCCCTCAAAACCCATGTGGATACTCGTCTCCGCCCTCCGGCTCGACGTCCGTGTCGGCCGGGCCCCATGCGTACTCTCCGGCTACATGTGCCTCCACGAGGGCTAACGCGTCGTCGGGAATCTCTGGATCAAGGCCTAAGCACCATAGAATGGGTCAGATCTAAACGATCTGGCAAGATACAGCATACTACTAACATAGCATATATATATCAAATGAAGTAAAGACGGGTACATAAATTAAATGAATAACAAGGAAAGAGAGCTAGGCAATAGTGCATGTAAAGCATAAGGAATCAGTATATAGAAATCATCTACACAACTATAACAAAGTGGCACATTCACACGAGCTGGAATACCGCGGGATATTATGCCGCGGCCCTCCCATACTGAACACAGTCGCGGTGGGGAATCTCACCAGGGAATAACTAATCCCGAATATCACTCATCAACTCATCATCTCATCGCTCCAGATCGGCACGGCATGACACCTTGCCGTCTTAACCACACAGCTCATCATGATAGCTCCTCAACACTCATCTAGCTCCTACCGGGGATGATCAGTCCACCGGCTGAGCTTAAATCAACCGAGTGAATGTTCATGCCGACTCGAGAATAACTCTAAGGTCTGTGTCTGTCTAGGCTTTGCCTTGCGTGAACAAGGTCCTAACAATATCTCTAAGAGGTCTACACATCTCAATACAGTCTCTGGATCTCATTCAAGGTCCAGGCCCACTCGTTGGATCCATACCGAGGCCCATCAGTACATGGCCTGGTCTAAAACCGTCCAAACGAGGCAACCAATCCATCTACTACTGACAAACAGTTCCATTATAATCCATATAACTTAACAGTCCAATAGAAACTATCTCTTCAAGCTAAAGGGTTCACATCACCACACTTAGGCCCAATAAGGGCCCGCCTAGACACAGACACGGGTCAATGATCTCCGAAAACACACCATCGGGTCACCTCTAGATACCCTAGGTTCAGGTCTTCCAATTATGTTTAATTAATAGCAACAGCTAATCTAAAGATCTAAGAATGACAGAATAAAATAACAGTGAAGTATAAACTTCAATCAGAGAATCAACGGGAAAAGCAACGGTCCAATCCTAGGTAAATGGGCCACTGTAGGTTCGGGTCTATCTCCGGTAATTCGATCTCTAAACGATGTCATTAATGCCGTAAAATAATGTATTTGGTGCTTAGTTGGTTAAGGGCATTGTTGACAACTTTTAGGGGTCGAATCATCTTAGATTTATCAACCAAAACACTAAACAGTGGTCCCCACGAGTCAAGGTCGAGCCACGCCATTGACTCGTGCTTGGCACATTGATGGAAGTTCATTTGGATGGTTAATGTGTCCCACAATCGATTAATTATAAAACAATGCTAAACTCACACCCTAGAGTTCACAGTGTGGCAGGTCGACCTGGCAAGGGTCGGGTCGATCTGCTCCACTGGAATCAAAGTTGGGACTTGGTTTGGATTCTGGAATTTCCAGTGTACCCGATTGACCAGGTGGCCAGCCGGTCGATCTGGTACACAGGTGTACCTACCTGAGTCAACAGACTCCAGGCCAAATCTCAACTTTTACACTAGGGTCTGGAAATATTAATTTAAGGTTAATAAGTTAATTTGTTCTAATGGGGTTCCACGGAGGCTAAGGGTCCTACTCTTTAAATTTTTCTAAGGCTAATGGTCCCATAGTATACATTAGGAACTAAAAGTTTTGTTTTATTATTAAACTAATGAGTTATGGAAAATAGTGGGCCCCGCTGGGCCCAAGAAAATTAAAGGATCTAAATTCTAATTTATAAAAATAATGGAGTTAATAGAATACATTAAACTAAGGTTTTATTTTTTTAAAATTAAAGGACTAATGGGCTAAAGAATAGTGGGCCCCACTAGGCCCAAAGCCCTCCATCACAACCTAAGCCCAAAAGTATATATAAATATATAATACATACCTCTCCCAAACCCATACTACATTCTCCAATTCCACCCACGTGGAATCATCTCACTCACCTATTTACTCCCTCACCTACCCTCACATTAGTCACCATATACTAATGACCCAACAACAGTCACCATATACTAATGGTTAAGGACCCAACAACAGTCACCACTCTCATTAGTCTCATCCCATGCACCCTCAGCCTACATACCACCAACCCACTTACTTATCCCTTACCAACTAACTCCTCCACGTCATCTCCCATCCATCCTTCCTTTTTCCATCTTCCTAATCCACTCATCTCTCTCTCTCTTTCAATAAAACTCGTCAGGCCCTGAAAGAAAGCACAGAACCCCTGTTCTGTTACAAACTTAGCGTCCGGCTCTCATCAGGTCATCGGGTGGTGGCCCCCGCATGGATCAACTTGGATCAGGCTACATCTCGAGTGTCGCTCAGGGTCCCTGTTCAGGATGTGTGGCCCGGATTCCCGAAGGTGGCCACCTGGGCCCCACTGTTGACAAAGAAAACAAATGGAGTAATCCACGGTTTCTTGTTCCACAGGTTGGCATACAACACCTAACCTATGGCCCACCTCTGATCAAAACCAGATCAGAGCCCTACCCCTAGGTCGCCCCACTCACTCGGTCCTGATGGACGGGCTAGATCTGTGCCCAGATCACTCTGGGGCCCCACAACCTGATTAAATAAAATAAAAACCCACTTCCACAACTTCACGCCTGATACAGAGAAAGGTAATGATCGTGGGTCCCACTGATCAAGGGCCCACGATCAGCCCCCAACCTATGGGTCGCCCATGGACCCTCCATAAGATGTGGGGTCCGGATCTGCCAGGGTGGCCCACCTAGGCCCACTGATCCCAATACACAGTAGACCAAATGACTCCCTGCATCGACACAGTGACTGTTACATAATCTCTGCAACAGTCTCCTTCCTCATCCCTCCATCCAATTCTAATCAGTTGCTTCTCAAACTAAACCATTAAATTAGATTAACAATTACAAATTATAGAGACACTACAATGCCCCTCCATCAACGTCCATTTTATCCAATCAACACAATTAGGCTCAGGTAGAATTCTAAAACTCAATAATCATAAATCATGAGATGAAACCATAGAAATCAAAGGAAACACATACATTCTATGTTAATCAGTAGGTGCACTTGCCTTTTTACTTGAGATAAGGAGAGGCTTGCAGAGAGAATTAATTAGAGAAGAAGGAGAAGATAAGCAGCAGAATGGCAGCAGCTGTAGCAGCAGAAGCCTCAAGACATTCCCAGTCCAACTGGGATGGTCCCAGCTCAGCAAGGAAGAAGGAGAAGAGGAGATGTAGCAGGGCTTCAAGATGGGTTTCCAGCAGAAATTAGTGCCTCAGGAGGTGAAATGAGAGGAAGAAGATGATGGTGAATTAGCTGTGGCAGATGCCTTCAATATGGGATTCCAGCAGAAGTGAAGAAGAGGAAGAAGACGACAGCAGAGTGGGTGTAGCAGCAGAATAACAGTTGGATGAGGGAAATGAGAGAGAGGGAAATGTAAGGGAGGATGGTAGCAGTAGCTTCCCGGGATGAGTCTCAGCCACAGGTCCAGTCCGGCAGAGTTTCAGCTATGCTATAGTGACTGGGAAGGAGGGAATGGAGGAGAGGAAGGCAGTTGAGCTGGGGAAGTTATCTTGGGATGGGGGCTGAGGGTCTCCTTGGGATGGGGGCTGGGATTAGGGTTTAGGGTTTATTGCAAATGGGATAAGAGACATTTTATAGGATTAGTGGGGTGGCCAATGACTTGTTTAGCCCTAGGGTTTAGTGGAATTAGGGTTAGGGTTTAAGGGTGGTTGGGTCATTTGGTTAGGAACTTTCTAGAGAGTGAGGGCACCTTTAGTACAACTAAACCCACTTAATCACTTAATTAATTAGACTAAACTAACTAAGCCTAGGATTAGCACAACACCCAATGTAATTAAGAACACTAACCCACTAAGTTAACCTACTAACTTGGGAAATCTAACTAGTCCAGCTAATTAGCCCTAAATAAATCAATTAAAACGGTAATTAACAAGGATTAACCAAGATTAGCCATAATTAGCAATAATTAGAAGTAATTAGCAAGGATTAGAGAAGATTAGCGAAGATTAACATAATTAAACAATAATTAAGATTAATTAAGATTAATTAGCCTATAAAATAGCCCTTAGAGGGCCCACCAAGGGTGGGACCTCACATAAGGTACTAGTAAGGTTTGTAATGCAAGACTCCAAGAAGGGTATCATACCTTTCAGGCATGGAGTGCACCTTTCCAATGATCAGATAAGGTTGCACAGATTCTGACTTCATGTCAGATAAGGTTTCCAGGAAATCAACCTCTGGATATGTGTTTATACTTGGCGGCGGAGCTATCAGCTAGAGGAGTATTAAACGGGAATGTACCGCCGATTTCACCTCAAAGACTGAATACGTAACAGCTTGTAAAGCAGCTAAGGAAGCAATTTGGCTCAAAAGATTCCTTATGGAACTTGGAGTGGTACTTCTGGCACGACAGCCGCTCATAGTTTACTGTGACAGCAACGAGGTAGTCGCCCAATCCAAGGAACCCAGAAGCCATAGAAGCCAGAAGTATGTACAGAGGAAGTACCATCTGGTCAGAGAGATTGTGTAGAGAGGTGACAATGCTATCACCAAAATAGCATCTGTAGACAATCTCACGGATCCCTTTACAGAGCCTTTAACCACCAAAGTCTTTCAACAACTTGTAAACGGGATGGGCATAAGATGCAACCATGACTAGCATTGAGTCCAAGTGGGAGATTGTTAGATTGTGTGGTCTCAATGTAAGACCCCGACCCGAGTGAACCCGATTAGTGCTAATTAAGTTGCGTGTTAGTGCTAAGCTTGATTAGTGTTTTTGGTTAAGTTGGGTTTAGAATAACCTTGATTCTAGTTTTGGGCTACTTTGAGTGTTTTGATGGCTAGTGGGGCCCTTTGGGGGTTCCCTTTTCGGCTTTGCGTTTTCTTGAGAAATTTTCCCGATTTGTTGTGAATTGTGTTTTTTGCCCGTTGCATTCATCTTGAGGAATCCTACAACTTTCATGTTGATCCCGTCCTCGTTTGAGATCCCGAAACCCGATTTCATAGCCTTGAGGGTAAAACAGTCATTGCACACCAAATATGTACCCAAAACTTAATATTCTCGAAACCCGCGAAACATACACTTTTTGGAAACTAGATATTTCGACAAACATTTCTTCCTTCTTCGTCGAATTCATCCGAGGACCCGAGAGAGATGATTTCAGCCAATGTAGCTCCTTTAGTTGTGGGACCCAACCCAACCCAACTCACTTGTTAACAAGGGAAGCCATCTCCCATTCATTTCATTCTTCATATTCCAGCACAAGAGGAGAGCCTAGGGTTTCCTTGCTTTTCTCTTCTCCTTCTTGCTTCTCCATCTCCAATCCACACCAAACTTGCATCAACCAAGAAATGGAGATCATCTTCTTCTTCCTCTTCACCATGGCTCCCTATTGATACCATTTGTGGAGAAAACCCCCCATTCCAAGACCTCCATTGAGCTTACTCTTGCCATTAGAGGACCTTAAAGGTAAGTAATCATCCCCATCTCCTAGATTAGTGTTCCTCTAGCCCTTGAGAAGCTACATTTGCATTATTGTTGGTTCTTTCATTTTCATTCTTTGTGTAACCCATTTTAGGGTTGTTTTGGGGGGTTTTTTTATTGTAGCTTGGCTTTGAGCAATAGAGGTGAATAGAGGCTTGTTTTCAGCTAGCTTGGACTTGAGGCAAGTGAATGTTTGGATGTTTTTAAGTTTCAAATGGTTTGGTGAAGCATTTATGCATTTTTATGTTTTCATTGATTGCTTTTATTGATTTTTCATAGTTGAAATAAATGATCTTAATGCATCTTGATGGCCTCATTCAATGTCTTGGAATCATGTGTTTAAGTCACCTTGTTTATAGTTATTTGTGGTTGTTGATGTGTTGGAAGAAAAGGAAAAAGGGAAGAAAAATCAGTGTCCCGGACCTGCTACACGCCCAGGTCCGATCGATCGGACGTGCAGGCCGATCGATCGGTCTGTCTTTAACTGAGAGGCTTTTTTAGCCGATCGATCGGACTCTGTTCATAACTGGGACAGAAATTTCGGTTTGAGTCCAGTGGGTTTTGATATTTATTTTTTTGTGGACCTTGGCTACCCTCCTTGGACTCATTTGACCATATGTGAGGACATCTTGAGCCGATGCTCTTCACGGTTGGTTCGGAGGCATCGAAGTCCAATCTATTTCAATCTTGAACGGGATGGAACGACACGATACCTTCTTCATACCTAAATGCAAAGTCTATTTCCTTGGGTATCGCGAATTCAATTCCTTTCGGTGACTGAGTAGGTTGCTCGATGGTTCCGGGTTGACGTCATACTTAGGATGGACCGTTTATAGTCTTGATTTTTCTATCATAGCATCTAGTACTATCCATAAGCTCATATTAAGTTTTAAAAATCGTAAAAGTGCATAAGGAGCCCGGAATGTCTTCAACTCAAGGAGTACCAAATCATTTCAATAATCGACGTACGGGACCCCTATTCACTTAAATAGATCTTGAAATCAATATTTTCCCGGAATTGTAATAGTTCATTTTATTTCTTCTTTTCCAAGATTTACTGTACATGATCTGTTTTCCCGAAAGCTTGATGGTTACACTAGTAACATTGACTTGTCCCGAAGAGTATTGCCCGATATGAAATGAAAGTTATACATTGAATATTCTTGCTCGTTCATTGATTTACTTGTACTTGATTTACTTGCATATGTATCGATGTGTTATTTAACCTATGTGTCAGCATCACTAAGCTTGGATACCTTGTCGGTTTGATCCACCGACTTGGAAATCCCTCTCCCGTCCCGCCAGCTGCAGTTTGGATCCCGATACCCGGTCATTACCGTGGTCCCGTCACGATACCCGGTTCGCTACCGTGGTCCCGTCCCGTATATTTATATTGTATATATGATTTGCGTTGAATCTCCTCACCTTGTGTGACTGAGATCAACGTCCCGTGATACTGTTGTCACTCTAGTGACAGAGGACTTAGCTTTATGTGATTGCCACCTTGTGAGTTCCCGATCCCTTGGTTACCTCATATGTCTTATCTTGTTTATATGTTTTCTAGCAAATGATTTATCTATTTTGTGAGAGTTCTTGCTTAAACAGATTTCCTTACTTTTCGAGATATTTCATCTATTATATGTTGTTGTATCTTTTCACTCTCTTGCCAGACCGTCGTGTCTGATCCTTTGCTTTGGTACCCAGGTCCCGTTGCCGGTTTCCTTGAGGAGGAGCCGGAGGAGGCGGTAGGTGAGCCGCAACCTCTAGTTGAGTGGCGTGCTGACGATGTCATGTAGACATCGGGTTGCTACAAGAGGCGTAACATTTTGGGGAGAACTTATTAACCATTCTTTTGGGTTATTATTTTGTAATATTGGCCTTTGTTGGCCTCTAATTTTGGGAATGTAACTAAATGATATTTTGTCTAACTTTAACAACTTTTGGGAAACATGCTATAGATCATTGTTCATTCTGATACAGTTCTGATATTTGATGTTAATGCTTGCATGACTAGAGATAGTCTAACTATTTGATTTGCTACATGCTTCCGCATTCAAAAGAAATATTCATGCAAGGTTGTGATATCCTCACCGCAGACACCTGTGGGAAATTAAATAAGTTGTATATTGTGGATGTAATCAATCCTCTTTAATCATCATTTTTCAATCATTAGTCCCGATCCCGGATTGGGGATTTCCGGTCCGAGGTCGCGACACTCAATATAGTAGATGATGTAATAAACTGATTTATTTTAATATAATCATTCTTTTATTTCATGAGATGAATGGTTTTATTCCCTACTTGCACATAACCAATACGGATGAAATGATGGTTCATGAGATGAACCGGAGCCCACAAGTATAGTAGATGTGATACATGTGTGTGGATGAGATCCACATGCGAGAGACATATGTCACAAATCTTATACTTAAATTGATTCACAACCGGTGATGAGATTGGGCATCTCATCGGATAAGGTTGCAGCATTATGATCACTATGAGATAGTGTGATATGTCTCGATCATCCGAGTGTAAGACTCTGGATCATCATACTGGTCCATTGGATATATTGAAGGATCATGAGAAGCAACTTATGAAACACTGTCTTTACTTTAAGGTATGCTCTCATAATTCCTTAGCAACATGCTCTTAATGAACTCAAGTTTGTATCTATTCATTTAGTTTGAGTCACCAATGAGTGAGGCCAATTGTAGTTCAACACCTCGGTGCCTTGGGTACGTGGTAGTAGGACTGTGGGAACATTTAATTGTTAAGATGAAATCCATCCTCATTATCTCCTTGTGCCAATTAATGGATTTATTATTGGTAAGTACGCACCCATCTCAATTAAGAGTTAATTGGATGGTATTGATGATCACTGTGATTGATTTTGTCTCAAAGATAATAAGATGTGGATCTAAATTGGTTGGGCAAGTTTAATCGAATTGATTCATGGATATGGATAGAGGGGCCTACTTGTGGTCATACGGAACTTTAGGGTCTTCTTGTAATTTATTTCTAAGATTGGAGTTCAGTTGCATTTATATAGTGGAGTTATTTGCAATTAACTGTAGGCCCGGATTGTATATGAGATGTGTGGTCAGTGTGTCCTAGTTGGAGCCAGCTTTCTATGGAATCCCTAGTGGTCCCCATGCTAGCCCAATTATTAGATCGTTACTAATTCTACTTAAACTCAAAAGGGAAAGGAATAGAAAGTCACTTAATTATATTGGAAGTAGAACTTCTAAATAATTAGTAAGAAGAGGAGGATGTTTGTGCTATAAATAAGGGAGGTGTTGGACGTCCCAAATAATATATATTCCACACCTTGGAATTCACGCACAAGAACAAGAGTTGCTCCTCCCTCTCCTCTCTCTTCTAGTTATCTTCTGGTTTCCTTTGAAGTTCTAGTTGATTTTCTTTTGGAGATCCCACCATTCTCTTTGAGAAAAGAGATCTGAAGCGGGTCATAGTGTGGAAGACAACAAAGGTCTTAGAGATCTTAAGTTGCTACAAAGAAAAAGTTCTTCATCAAGCAAGTTGTCTACTTCTCTTTTGGTGAACACACAACCTTCCTAGGTATAATCTACTCCTTGTATGTTGTAGATAATTGTGGATGCGTGTTGCTGCTATTTTCTATCTTAAAGATAGTTTACTACTAATCATGGTTGATGAGTTTGAGGTTTTGGATCCTGAATGTGGTTTCTAGCCTTATGGGTACTTGATCCCTGAGTCAAGTGGGTCAAAAGTGTTTGAAAACCTATTCACGAGGCCCACCTACTTCCAACAAAGACTTGTTCTATGCTATGAGAATCAACTTCAATGTTTGCCACGGTGGAGATTTGTTGACTTGTATGGCTCAATAGAAGTCGGTAACATTGAGTGATTAAGCTAATGTTCTTGGTTGACCGGGTCCCGATACCATGCTTGTTCTACTGTGATTAGAATTAGGTCTACTATAGATCTACTATGATTAGAAGTAGTTTGTTCTCGGTGTACTAGGATTTTGGGGTTGATGTTATAAATAGAGGCTAAGAGCCTTTATGATGAACACCTCTCCTGATTGCATAGTAAATTCTTCCGCCTTTCCCGTAGACGTAGGTTAAAAGCCGAACCATGTAAATCTTTGTGTTCTTGTGCGTGTTTGATCATTTCTCATAGGCCCTAAATTACGACAGAAATGATACAAAGTTTTTAGTTGGGGGAAGGGGCGTTGTAAAAGTGTCAAAGCACCAATTTTTTTCCTTTTTAAATAACTATTTTGGATCGTTTAGTACTTCAACGGGCTGGCACTACCCCGGGCCGGGCCGCCACTTGTCACCCCTATTATTACCTGAGCTTAACAGGGTTGATCAGAATTTAAAAAAGTAAAAGTCAGTCGGGGTGCCCCGACTGGGACCCCGGGGCGCCCCAGGTCCCAATCGGGGCAACCCAGTCGGGGTGTGTAGCACTTCTCTTTAAAAAAAATGGGTCAGATGGATATTTTGGTATTCCACACCACCCTAGTTTTAAATGCCGTGGTCAGGAAATCTGGATAGCTATCTGATTTTCCTCTCAGAACATGGAACGAACGTATTCATTATATATACTGCATACGCCACAATCCACCGACTAGTAGACGTGGATTCCAATATTGTATTCTACCCCACGTAAAAAAAATAAAAAAAATAAACAAATAAATAAAAACTCTCTCACGGTTGATACTGATAGCTTCCGGCCTGATAAAGCTAACACCCACATGAATTTTGGGGGTGCGGCCCGGCCTTCTAGAAGCACCCCACTTCATTTCTTTCTTAAACCCCGTGGCCCCATCTCATGTTCTAATAAGAAAAAATAGAATTCTATTCCTATCCAAACAGACCCTGATTCATGAGAGAAGGCAGAGGTAGTTGTCCCTCTCACGTCATCCATCTACCAACCTCCAACCACCACCGCTCATGTTTTCACATCCCAACAAAGCCCATTCACACATCTGTCCCAAGTTGGTATAAGTTTGGCCCATCCTTTCCCATGAAAAACTATATCATAAAAAAGAAGATGGTCACTAATGAGTTGGAATAATATCTTTTTCACGTGGCCAACTTGATAATGGAACCATCCTTTCAGGCCTGGTCAATGGCATTGTCAATCTACAGATGAGTGAATGAGTTAGGTAGGGAGGATGGTGGGAGATGAGCATTGGAAATGGGCGGGCCCCACAATACACTACCACATGGGTTTGCGCAAGTACTATGTAGTTAGTGTTAGGGTGGATGCGTTGGTTTTTCTTTTTTTTTTTTTTTTTTTTTTTTTTTTTTTTAACCTTTTGGGTTTTTGCTGTGGACCCAAATGAGTGGACTGGTCTATTTGGTGTGTACCAACTGCTGATGGGTTCTCTTTTATTGGCATTTGTTTAAGTGGGGTTTGTTTGTTTAATTGCCCAAACACCCACTTGACATGTTATCCTCAATCCTGTAGTGATTGAAAGATAAGATGCTAAAATTCCAAATTGGAGAAAAGAAAGCAACTGAGAAAGTAGATTATTATTAGGGAAACTGACCCTGTTCAATTATTCCCTATGGATGGACCCTTGGTTCTAATGTCAAACTCTACATATGCACAGCTTAAATTACTTAAGGGAATATTTCTTTACTGGAATTTATGACTAGAGTTTGGGAGATTTAGGTTTTTTGACATTATGTAACATGATGTGACATCTTATTCCCACGGCATTTTACAATGCTGTGTTTTATACATATTAATTGTATCTGTTTGTTTCTATAATGTTGCCCATTGTTCAAAATTTAAGTTGTATATGGTATTTCCCACCCACTTTCTCCTCTAGTTATCTTCAACTCCTCTCCTCGAACAAAATTATCCGCAAATGAGCCACACTCTGATCAGCCAATCCATCCTAGCTTTCCAATCTTTATTTGTACATTATAAAAATGGTTCACAGTTCACATTCATACAGTGTGTGTTAGATTGTATAGACTCAATCCATCAGTTGATGTAATAAACTGATTAATTTCTTTATTTATCAATAAAATCATGCTTTCCTTTCATGAGATGAATGGTATTTTTTTCCTTAATACACAAAGCCAATACATATGACATGATGATTCATGAGATGAACCGAATCCCATTAGTATATTAGATGTGATATATGTATATGGATGAGATCCACATACGGGAGACATGTGTCACAAATCTTATACTTAAAAGTATCTTCACAACTAGTGATGAGACTGAGCATCTCATCTGATAAGGTTGCAGCACTTTGATCACTATGTGATGGTGTGATTTGTCTCGATCATTAGAATGTAAGATTCTGGATCATAGTGCTGGTACATTGGATGTATTGAATGACCATGAGAAGCACCTTATGAAATACTGTCTCGATTTAAGGACTGCTCTCATAATTCCCTAGCAATAGGCTTTTAATCCTGAGACATTGATGAACTCAAGTTTCTATCTATTCATTTGTTTTGAGTCATCAATGAGTGAGGCCAACTGTAGGTCAACACCTCGGTGTCTTGGGTACGTGGTAGTAGGACTGTGGGAACATCCAATGGTCAATATGAAATCTCTCTACATTATTCCTTTGTGCCAATTAATGGATTTATCATTAGTAAGTGCGCACCCATCTCGATTAAGAGTTAATTGGATGGTACTGATGATCACTGTAATTAATTGGGGCTCAAGGATAATAAGATGCGGATCTAACATTGGATGAGACAGATTTATTCTAATTAATCCATGGATAATGATATATGTGCCTACTTTTGGTAACTATGAAGTTTAAGGCCTTCATTATTATTTATTCCTAAGACTGGAGTGCAATTGCATTTATATAGTGGTGTTATTTGTAATTAACTGTAGGCCCGGATTACACATGAGATGTGGGGTCGCGTGTCCCAGTTGGAGCTAGCTTTCTAAGGAATCCCTAGTGGTCCCCCACGCTAGCCCAAGTATTAGAAATATTCTATTCTTGCTTAAACTCTAAAATGAAGGAATTAGAAAGTTATTATTTCTATTTGAAGTGAGACTTCTAATAGTGGTAATAGTAAGCTACTAACTTGTGTGGAAGTGTGACTTCTAATACAAATTAGTAAGAGAGATAAGAGAGGAGACTTGATGGTTATTTAAAGGGGAATACACCCCTTGGACGTCCATGACATAATACCCACGCCTAAGAGCCTCTAGTGCAAGTGTTGCACAACTCTTCTTCTCCTCTTCTCTCTTCTAGTTACCTTCTAGTTTCTTAGAGTTTCTAGTACGGTTTTCTCTTGAAGATCCCACACATCTTCTTGAGAAAAGAGATCTGATAGATGGTCATAGCGTGGAAGACAACAAGGTCTTGGAGATCTCTAATTGCTTCAAGAAGAGTTCTTGTTCTAGTTGGTTGTCTTCTCCTCGATTAGAGCACTACCGGGCTCCAAAGGTATAATCTGCTTATTTACTTGTTGTAGATTATTTTGTTGCATGTAGTTGCTGATTTCTATCTTTTAGATAGGTTATAATGCTGTACATGATTTGATGAAAAAGAGGGATTGTATCTTGAATGTAGTTTATGTCCTTCTAGATACTTGATCCTTGAGTTAAATGGGTCAAAATTTTTGAAAATCTATCTACGAGACCCACCTACTTTCAACAGCGTGACCATGAGCAATCTACTAAAGATAATCCAACTGTTTGCTGTTGCACCGCAAAAATGCATCCCACCTTTGCCCATCTTCATTGATGGTAAAGATCATTTGGATGGTATAGTAGATTGACCAGCCCAAAATCACCACTTATAATAGTCCACTCTCCACTCCGAAGGACAAACGTGCACTTCTCTCCCTTGTCTAAACAAGCAATCCGCAGCAAGGGTACAGTCTAAACAGTAAGGAATGTTATTTTTGTTACACTACAACCGCCAAGGACCAGACTGCCATACACTCAAATTTAACTAATTGCTCAAAAGGTATTCATGCGATATCTCTGTGCCACATTTATAGCACGTATCACAATATGCGATATCATGAATATTACCCTATTAGATATTCTACATTTATAAGATTCTGTACTTTTATTGAACTTTCAGCCGGGAGAATTGTTATATCTGAAGACAGTTGTACCGTCAAAATCTCTAAAAACAAAATTTGATATCCAAAATGATTTCCCTTGTTTTTAATAAGAGCTCAAGATTCTTGTAGCAAGGAACTAGTGATCCGTAAAAGTTTCAAGAAAAGAGGATTTGTTTTCATTTGTAGGAGGAAATCTTCATCTGTACCCCTCTTATACCCCTCTTATAATAAAATAAAAATCCTCCTTATCAGAAATGTCTGGTCATTTTTTATGTACAGAAATAACACCGAAACTATGGGCAACACATAAAAAAACAGAATAATTCTTCCTTCTGTTCAGAATCCTCTGTCACAAAATCAAGAGGAATTCCTTTACGTTTGGGGTTACCTAGTTAGAAAGCTGGTAAAAATGTGTTGGAAGTAGGTGGGCCTCGTGGATAGGTTTTCAAGACTTTTTGACCCACTTGACTCAGGGATCAACAATCCAGAAGGCTATAACTCAATCCAAGATGCAATCCCTCATTCTCATCAATCTTGTATAGCAATATAGCCTATCTAGAAGATATAAATAAGCAACTACATGCAAATAAATAATCTAACACAAGAGGAAAATCAGATTATACCTTTGGAGCCCGGTAGTGCTCTAACGGAGGAGGAGACAATCAATTTGATCAAGAACCCTTCTTGAAGCAATTAGATATCTCCAAAACCTTGTTGTCTTCCACGCTATGACCCTCTATCAGATCTCTTTTCTCAAGAGGATGAGTGGGATCTCCCAGAGAAAACCCTACTAGAAACTCTAAGGAAACTAGAAGAGAGAGAGGAAGAGAAGAGATGTGCAACTCTTGCACTTGAGGAGTTTTGGACGTGAATAATAGAGTGGGACGACCAAGGGGTTTTCTTCCCTTATTTATAACCCTCAAATCTCCTCTTAAGACTCTCTTACTAATTGCATTAGAAGTCACACTTCCACACAAATTAGTAGCTTACGATTACCACTATTAGAAGTCTTACTTCAAATAGAAATAGTAACTTTCTAATTCCTTCCTTTTAGAGTTCAAGTAAGATTAGTAATTTTTTAATATCTTGGGCTAGCATGTGGACCACTAGGAATTCCTTAGAAAGCTGGCTCCAACTGGGACACGTTACCCCACATTTCATGTGCAATCTGGGCCCACAGTTAATTGCAAATAACACCACTATATAAAATGCAATTGCACTCCAGTCTTAGGAATAAATTACAATTAAGACCCTAAACTTCCCAATTACCACAAGTAGGCCCCTTTACCAATATCCATGGATCAATTGGAATAAATCTGTCTCATCCAATCCTAGATCCACATCTTATTATCTTTGAGCCCCAATTAATCACAGTGATCATCAGTATCATCCAATTAACTCTTAATCAAGATGGGTGCGCACTTACTAATGATAAATCCATTAATTGGTACAAGGGGATAATGTAGATAGATTTCATCTCGATCATTGTATGTTCTCACAGTCCTACTACCACTTACCCAAGACAATGATGTGTTGACCTACAGTTGGCCTCACTTATTGGTGACTCAAAGCAAATGAATAGACAGAAACTTGAGTTCACCAATGTCTCAGGATTGAGAGCCTATTGGTAGGGAATTATGAAAGCAATCCTTAAATTGAAATAGTATTTCATAAGGTGCTTCTCATGGTCCTTCAATACATCCAATGTATCAACACTATGATCCAAAATCTTACATTCTAATGATCGAGACAAATCACACTATCTCATAGTGATCAAAGTGTTGCAACCTTATCAAATGAGATGCCCAGTCTCATCACTGGTTGTAAATATATTTTAAGTATAAGATTTGTGACACATGTCTCTCGTATGTGGATCTCATCCATATACATATATCACATCTAATATACTAATGGGACCCGGTTTATCTCATGAACCATTATGTCATATGTATTGGTCATGTGCATTAAGTAATAAACATCATTCATCTCATGAAAGGAAAGCATGATTTTATTGATAAATAAATTAATTAATCAATTTATTACATCAACTGATGGATTGAGACCACACAATCTAACTAAATGCAAGATTCCTCTTAGCCCAAAACAAAAACCCATAAGGCGCAGAACTTATAAAAGACTATGGAATTCCCCAAAGCTAATAGAATTTGCAATACACCAATGGAGGCCCAAACGCTCCTTCCATATTAACGAAAGGAAATCAAGATATATTCCACTTGAGAATTATAACTATTTAATGATCTATCTTTCTTTCTCTGTTACAAGAACCGCTACAAATCAACAGTAAGAGCACAGGCGTTTTGAATCGGTTGGCAACGGCACGCTTCGCTTCTCTTGAACCCCAAATGGTAGCACAAACACACGCCCGAGAACCCCATCTTCGGTTCCATGGCTTTGGCCGATGCAGGGTGAGATCGAAAGGGAAGACTCATGGAGAGGTCGAGGTTCAGGTCCAGATACTGCTGCTGCTCTACTACCTCGCTCGTCCCACTGCTATTAGCCTCTTCAACAGAGTCTAAGACATTGCTCCTTTTACTTTCAGAAGAGAAGAGAGCGATCTCCTGAGTCCTTGTGTGAGAGGACGAATTGGTCAAGTCAGAATTAGATGATTCTCCTATGGGTCGATGAGTATGAGGGTCGAGCCCACGGTTCAAGAGCTTGCGCTTGATGTGGGTGTTCCAGTAGTTCTTTATCTCGTTATCTGTTCTTCCGGGCAAGCGTCCAGCAATGAGAGACCACCTTCAATCAAAGAAGTAGATGATGAGATAAAGCAACAGAAAAAAATGACCCATGATTTTAGATAGAAGTACTGGATTTGTTTGGCTTACTTGTTTCCGAGTAGGCTGTGGAGTTTGATGATGAGCTCGTCTTCTTCTTCAGTGAAATTGCCTCTTTTGAGATCAGGCCTGAGGTAGTTTATCCACCTTAAACGGCAACTCTTCCCGCAGCGGAGCAGACCTGGTGGAACATGCAAACAACCCCAGAAACCCAATTAGATTTTTGTAGTAGTATCTGACGTCTTTCTCTTATCCTTTTCCAACAATAGTGAATTGGGATAGAGAGGAGAATAGAGAAAGATTGATATTGATAAAAACCTGCTGCTCTGGGCAGAGATCTCCAACATCCCTCTCCATGTGCTTTGACGTAGGAGATGAGGCGCTGGTCTTCCTCCTTGGTCCACGCTCCTTTGTTGGTATGTGCCTTCTCACAGCAAGGAGAACGACCCATCTATGTACCTATGGAATATTGATGGATAGATTGATTTTTTTTGGAGGTAAGTTGTGCAAGAGAAAGATGGGTGATGAGTGTGGTTGTATTGGTATGGAGGGCGTGTTTGTATTGCTGAGAGAGAGAGAGAGAGATATGGAGGGCGTGTTTGTATTGCTCTGAGAGAGAGAGAGAGAGAGAGAGATGGGAGTGTTTATTGGTAAGAGTGTTTACTGGTAAGAAAAAGGTTAAAGGACAGGTAATGTGGAGAAAGAGTGGCAGAAGGGAAGAGGGGATTTATACGTGAAGAGGGGAAGAATCGGAGCGCCAATTGACTCGATCCTTGTGGCTATTTGACCGAGTTGTTGAGATAGACGAGTGGTTAAAGAGAGAGCAGGATATGGTTGGTAGGTCTACTTCTGCTTGGTTCCTCTTTCGTTTGGGTCACACCACGCCCACGTCAGTCTCATAAGGCAAAGCTTTGTAACAATTGCAAATCCAGCATTTTTCATATGGGTGGGGGCCATTAATTATCACTTAGACATGTGATTGGATCCATCTTTCTTCTCTATGATCCTCTTATCACTCCAATTGTTTCCATTACAGTCCATGGGTTCAACTAAGATCCTTCAATTATTCAAGCAAATGGAGTCCATTCTTATCAATTGGATGATCCTCGGCGCCCAAATAAGACTGATCATTGGTAGATCAGTAGAGATAATACTCAAAATACTATCAGGGCCCACAATTTAGATTTTATATGTGGGTCACATATATGCGACATGGAACAGAATGAGCTGCTGCAAAGTTTTGGTTTGTCAAACACTGACATGGAAGTTTGACCCTAGTTTTGCTATTGTTTTTGCCTGCTTCCACCGACGTTTCTGAGCAGCACTCAGTCCATACTCCATATAAGGTCTTCTAGGAACCCTAACGCTACCTACATTAACATGTAGTTTGGTGACCCATCCCCTGTCCTTGTGGAGCAAGTGGTCCTTTTCTATCTTTTTTTAATGCAGAAATAGGTATCACTGCCTTTTTCCTCTTGTATTGGATTCGAGTCTACAATATCCCAAGATTCTTTTGACCAGAAAATGAAACCACAGACCCTGTAGGAGTAATAGAAGCTCTAAATTTGTAATAATTAAAAGCAAAACACCCTTTCAATTGAAACAAACAATAATAACAACCACGTGTATAGAGAAATTTGGGCCAAAGTCACACGCATCTGGCACCAGATAGGGATTATAGGGCTTGAAGTCTTCGACTTAAAGATTTCTCACATTGATGTAAAAGATGTACCTTTAGATTGGTGGAATTGATCTCATATGAAAAGTCACTTTTAGCTTTTAGAATTTTCAAAATTTGAGCATTTCAAATGCATGGTGGGCCATGAGCATTTGAGATTGCAGTTGAAGGGTAACATGAAAAGAATTTGAGGGCTCATTTGGCATCATTCTTGTGTTGTTCCTAATTTTATATACTCAAACAAGATTGTGTTGAGATCGGGTTGTGCCAAGACTATACTCTCCAAAACTTGTATGCATGGTAACATTATTAAAGTTTTGCTCCAAAGAACAAAAGCAAGACAATCATAAAATTTACAATGTGGGGCCCACATTCTATAATGCGGCACTATATTATTGTCGTATATGGGACCCACCTGTAAAATTATAACGTGGTACCCACCTTTAAAAATTAGAACATGGGGCCATATTAATAGGATTTATAATATGGGTCCACTTTATATGAATTATAATGTGGGGCCACCTTTTGTGAATATAAATATGGGATCCACCTTTAGAAATTACAACATTGTACACACCTTTAAAAATTAGAATATGGGCCCACATTCATAGGATTAACAATACGGGTCCACCTTTTGTGATCATGATCATGTGACCCACATCATTTAAAAATTACAAAGTGGAGCCACATGTTTTTTTATTGTAGATACAAAACTCACCTTTAGAAATTACATTGTGGTGCCCACCTTTAGAAATTAGAATATAGGGGCATATTCATAGGATTTACAATGTAGGCCCACCTTTATAGAAATTATAATTTGGGGCCATCTTTTGATTGATTATAAATACATGACCCACCTTTAAAATTAACAAGTGGTACCCAACTTTAGAAATTAGAACATGGGATCATATTCATAGGAATCAAATTGTGGGCCTAGATTCATAGGATACAATGTGGTTCTACCTTTTGTGATTGTGACGATATGACCCACCTTTAAGAATTATAAAGTGGGGCCACCTCTTTTGTAATTGAAAACACGGGACACACATTTAGAAATTACAACGTGCCACTACAACAATTTGTACTTTTACCGGCGTTTTTTCCCGACGCAGTCGTTAAACACCGGGGAAAGTATAACTTTCCCCGGCGATATATTTTTGCCGGTATTAGTTAAAATATTAGCGGCGAATTATTATTTTCACCTGCAAAGGGTATGTTTTACCGGCGATAAATTTAGTGTCGCCGAAAAAGGCTACATTTCTTGCCGGCGAAATGCCTAGATCAACGGAAAAGTTCACCCGCCTAGCGTGATAACGTTATTAAGCTTTTGCCAGCACTTTAATTTCACCGGAAAGTTATTCCGGTTCCTTAGATTTATTTTTCGGTGGAATAAAATGCAAGTGGATCTTTTCCTCCCTAAAAATAACCCTTTTCATTTCCCGCGCCCGCTAACTCCGTAAGCATTTCCAGTGCCCCCTCTTTCTCTACATCGTCTTTGAGGCTCTGCATTCCCACTTTCCATTTTCAGCGGCCGCTTGAAGTGCATCTCTCTCTTTCTTCTTCATCCTGTCAATTGCATTGCCTCCTTACAACTCTCTTTCTCTATTGCATTGGTGTTTGGGGTTCATCTCGTTTTGGTGCGTTTGATTTCCTCCACCAGCGTCGATGCGTTGCAGCTCTGGTTTTCATCAATAGCAAAAACCCAGATCCGGTTTTAATCGATACTGCTCGAAGAAGTTTGAATTTCACTTGGTCATCTGAGGGTTTGAGAAAGGTTGGTAGCTGGTTCTGGTTCAGGGTTTCGCTGCATATGTGGGCTTTGTTGGTTTTTATTAGTTTTTCTTCTACTCTTGTTGGATTTAATTGGGTTCTATTAATTTATTGATTGTTATTTTGAATTTGATTTTTCTGCTGTTGTTGATAATTTCACTGCAATGTTAATTCGGCGGCATGGGCTAGGAATCCGCAGCTACACCAGAACTGAAAATCACCATTTCATTAAAGAACACCAAACACAGAATTTTGACAACCACAGAAAATCTTTTCCGTGGCATTCATTTCCATAGATTTTGTGATACAAATGGGTTAACGTTTAATATCAAAATGTTGTAATAGCTCCACTCACTTGATTTTCTTATATATTCACTAAGGGAGGGGTGATGTTTCTCTTATAAATAGATGTTCTTTTCCATGTCAATTCCAAACGAGCCTACATAGGAACTCTAAAAACTTTTCTGGTAGCAGAGCTGTATGCTTCTTTCTTGTTGATGGAATAAGGTTAGCAAAGAAATGAAGGGTTAAATCACACCAGCACTCCCATCCCAAATGCCCACTTTCAACTGCATTTTACCCATCTCATTTGAATCTATTATAGTTACCTCCCATCCTTTCTCCATTGATTTTGGCACCCCCATCTGATCAAAATCTATTCAGTGACGGTTACCTCCCGTCCTCTCTTCATTGACAGTGGTACCCCATAAGTGTATGTTAGACATTGGTTATGCTATCAGTATGATGGTGGTAGCTGCAAAATGACAATGCCATCTGCACACCAGGTGTTTGTTAATATGGGGCTTAGAACCTGTTGAAGACTCTTTGGTCATTGATAATGGAACAGGCCTCAAAAGGATTTTTTTTTGTCATGATTTTTTTTATGCATTGATTTGTGTTGTGTTTGATTTATGTTTGATTCTGATGTAGATATGTGCTTATTTGTTGATTGCAACCTTCTATTAATTATAGTTGTAGGTTCATGCCTGTGAATGCAGTGGTTTGGATCGTGACTTGTAAATTGTGATTGATACATATCTAATGTTGATTTAGACTGCTGATGGTTTATACTTCAAAGCTCTGAATGCTTTCTTTTTGAATATTTTTTTTAAATATTAAATATTTCGTAGCACTCAAACATATAGATAACTTTTATGTGTTTTTTTCCCCTTATCCTATTTTCCCATTACCAACACAATTAAAATTCCCAATGGCCCGTTTGTTTGCAAGGAATTGAATTCCCAGGTATTTAAGGTAAAATATGCTCCAAAAAAGGATTGTTAAGAGGTGAGGGGTGAAGGATACACGGTGGAGAATAGATGGGACTTGTCTATCCTAGGATTTGGTTTACAAAGGTGTAGGATGCGCATTCATTTTCCATCACCCCTCAATTCTTTTTCCATCAAAGGGAAGATTATTTTATGCCCTTTTAAGGATCTCCACCTTTGTATCTTCAATTTTAACCACGTTTAGCAATGCATTTTTTTTAGAATTCCTAGGAATTGAATTCTTGCAAACAAACTCCTGTTAGACTCTATTGTTATTAACTTGTTATCTTAATCCTTACATAGATGTAAACTTAATTTTGAGAAATGAAACTTCCCTAAATTTAAAACACTAAATAGATTTCATGTGATAATGATTAATTAAGGTTCTTATAGGAATATTAATGCTTTTTTTTTTTTTTTTTTTTGTCCCTTGTTCCCCCATGAAATGTCAAATGCCTAGATTTTTTGTGAAGAGAAGACAAAATAAGTTTCCTCCTACAAAGGATTTTGAAGAAAAGGATATGAGGCTTTTCAAGAATTGGACCATTGTCGTCCCATTTCACCAGGCATCTCTGCTAAAGGCATTGTAATTAGTTGGTGTGCTAAATAGAGTCCATTTGGAGATTATTGTTATAATTATTTATGGTATGGGTTTGATGCAATGCTGCTTACTACAGCTTCCTATGTGACTGGTTGAATGGTCTATGAATGTATGAAATCTTTGGAAATAGTAGGAAATAATGGTTCAATTGACAGATGGTTTTATGGGGTGAACTATTTTTTTCCTGTGGTTTATGCAAGACATAAATGCAAATTTCTTAGGCACCCTCATCTACAGCGTGCAACTTGAAACCCAATTCTATCAATGTTTTGATGAATTAGAAGCCTTGCATCAATGTTGGACTGCGACACAATTTCTAGTGCTGCAACTTAGGTGCAAAGTACTAGAAATATTGAAGTTAGGAATAAGTACATGAGAAGGAAAAAAAATGGAAATAAGATAGAGAAACAAAGCGTGTTATTTGAGGTGGTTAGGGAATGTACATAAAAGGCAAAAGACCTAGTGCAGAGAATTAGATTGTTACAATGATTAGTATACAAAAAATTGGGAGTGATTAGCTAAAGCTTTAGCCTCCTCAGTCTGTCATTTTCTGGGCTTCCTCCTTTGGGCAATGCTTTGCTTTTGAGTTTCTCTCTGTTCCTGCTGCTCTGTTCTGCTGTTCCTGCTGCTCTGTTCTGCTGTTTCTCTGCTGGTTTGGGACCTGCTTCTTGTTCTTTCTGCTTGCTGGTGGGTATCTCTCAGTGAAGTGAAGTGTGCTGTAGTGGTAGTCTGGTGGTTTTGTCTCAGTGAAGTGCAGTGTGCTGTAGTGGTAGTGCTGGGTAGTTTTGTTGAAGATCTTTGGGGCTGCTCTTCTTTGCTGTTGCTGTTTGTTTTCAGTTTGGCACATTGTAAGTTACCTCACACCCCTGCATATTGTATTATTTCCTCAGTAATAATTGTCTGAGGTGTCAAACTGATGCTCCAAAAGGAAACAAATATCTGCTGCATATTGGATTATTTCCTCAGTGATAATTGTCTGAGGTGTCAAACCATTGCTCTAAAAGGAAACAAATATCTTATTTTTGCTAGACAAGAAGCCTTACATCTAATAAACTTTTTTGGAATCTAAGATTTTTAGTTGGAAAGAAAAACTATCGCATTTCATTTTTTATGCTAAAGGTGAGATCTTTGCACACAAGTTCATCTACAACTCTTTACACTTGAAATCATAGTTCTATGCTTATATTTTGTTTTATTTTCTTAACCTGTAAGGATTATCTTTATTATGTGTGCTTTCATATGGGAGTGAGAAAAGAAAAGCTTTCCCTCAATTTACTTAGAATGTTATTGGAGTTAAGATTTTCCTTTACAGGTCTGTATGAAGGAGGTGCTTGGAAAGTGCGTGTGGAATTACCTGATGCTTACCCTTACAAGTCCCCCTCAATTGGCTTTGTCAATAGAATCTACCACCCCAACATTGATGAAATGTATGCCTTTACTTTTCCCACCAACTGTTCAAGGCAGCATTCAAAAACTTGACTTGTCTCAGTCTCAACTGGCCCAGTCTACTGTACTGAAACTTGAGCAAATCTGATTGAGTCCACCTAAAGCTTACTTGGGCACCTGTGTTTACTCAATTCGATACCCCTTCTGAGTCACTTTGGCAAGTCAAGTTTGAGAACATTGGTTCAGATGATCAATATGCTGGCTCTTATAATGATCGTTGTAAAATTTGTTTAACTCTGCTGTATGTCTGCAGGTCAGGTTCAGTCTGCCTTGATGTTATCAACCAGACTTGGAGTCCTATGTTTGGTAATTTTATCCCTCTTCACCTGGATTTGCGTAATTATTTGTCTCTTGCTGTTCACATGTATCTGAGGCCTGCTTGTTCTTTTATCAATTGATGGGGTCAATGTAGATTCATGGTTTGGTGATCAGAGCCATCCATCTAGTGTCTGTACAACTGAAAGAAGGTCAGCTAAACTTATTGGTGTTAAATTTAGGTTCTTTTCTAACTAGCTTTTGCCCATCCTGTAAGGGTTTGTGATCAGTTTCTGTATAAAAAAAAAAAAAAAAACAAACAAAACAAAAACAAAAACAAAAACAAAGATACATTGTTTTACTAGTGATAAATTTGATGGTCTTCCTGACTCCTACTTAAGTGGAATTTGCATGTGAGCCACTACAAGGTGAGCGTTTATTTTTCATGGTTTGTATTTACAGCTTTAGGCCTGACGGATTTGTGGGTGCCAGTATCAGATTTCTAATTTAGAGTTTTCTTCTTCCACATTGGCATGTGCACGCCCAATACACTGGAATAGAAGCTCTCCAATATTCGCCCTCTTCATCTGAAGGTTTGGACTCTGTTTCATGCTTTAGGATTGAATTTGTGTAAAATTCATCTTCTCTGCAGGTCTACTTTGATGCTTTTGGCAATGTCATTGATGTACATGGCAGTCCGCTATGGTTTCTATCAACCTGGTGGTAGCCCCCACCTGCAACTCTCTAATTCACCAAGCATTGGTACGTTGTAAAAACTTTGAAACAGTATATGTAAGTCACTATTTTAAGCAATTTGCAAAAGTTTATCTTGGCCATGGGTTAAAGTGAATAATAGTAAAGGGTTCTGTAAATGGTACGTTTTCTGATGTACCATGTGCATGCTTGTGTGTGTATAAAGCAATTGCAAAAGGTAATAATTTCCATAAATGTGTCTTGTTTCTAATCAATGTGGCCACATATAGGAGGGCACAAACAGCCACGAGGAAGTGAACCAGTGAATAGCCTGATTAAGGGAAGTGGGGCCATTTGTGAGAGGGAGGGAGACCTATTTCTCTTAATTATCATACATATGTTATTTTTTTGAAAAAAAATGAACTGTTGCTTTGTGTTAGCTTCATGCGTTTTCTTTGTATGGTATGTCTAGCTTCTTAGTGAATGAAGTATGAATGACACTGGTTGGTGTAATTAATGGAGTAATGATGAAGAAATTGATGAGTTGATGGATCATGTTATGTTACTACTGAAGGTTGTTTGAAATCCAATTGTTTCGTAGGTTGAGTTGGAGGACCCTGTTGAGAACATTGGTGCTAAGTTGGTGAGACAAGCTGCAGCAAAGACCAATGACTTGGCTGGGGATGGCACTACTACTTCTGTTGTTCTTGCGCAAGGTCTGATTACTGAAGGTGTTAAGGTCTGTGATATATTTCTCTTCCATGATTGTTGTTGAACCTGAGGAGTACTTGTTTCCCCTCTTTTTTTTTGAGAAATTCCAGCATTTTTATAGTACTAATTAGAAGCCAATGATCTGTCAGGTGATTGCAGTGGGTGCAAACCCTGTTCAGATCACTTGTGGCATTGAGAAAACCACCAAAGCTCTGGTGGCTGAGTTGAAGTTGATGTCCAAAGAGGTAAGTTGAATGCACATACATTTTTTTGGCCCGGACGATTGTTTACTCGTGTAGCTGCAACTTAAATTTATTCTGATGGATGTTAGCGTACTTTCAAGATTTAAGTACAAAAAAAACGTTTATATGCATCTGGTTGGGCTTAAAATTGTCCTTGGTAGGTGTGGCAATGAGCTGGATCCTGGCCTGGCCTCTGTAAGCTAACTCTTTGGCTTAAGGTCCTAAAATTCAAACCTGGATATGTCCCTGAGGTGTGAAAGGTAGGCTGAAGATCAACCTTTTATAACTGTCGATATGCCTGGATTCAGGGTTGCATAGAGAATATTGCCAAGCCTGGCCTCTGTATTCTCTTTTGTTAAGCTGGAAAATTAGGTCCAAGTGGGGCCTGAGTCCAGCGATTGACATGTTATGTATGGAAGTCGTGCCAACCTGATCCTGTGCCTGTAGTGTTATGCGCTCTGTTTGCTTTCATTAGTTCATTGACATCTTGACGCAGGCAATTAAAAGCCCTAGCCCTAATTAAATAGAAAACCAAAATTCCAGCCCTAAACCTAATCAACGGTAAACAATGCAAGAAAACGAGGAGATAAAGTAGCACTGCTATTAGTGAATAATCCAATATTTTCTTCAATACCAGGAGAATGCATCAGTCCCAATGGAGAAGAAAGCTGAAAACAGTGTTCTATACAATGTCCAAAACTAGAAAAAAAACTAAAGAACTGCTGAAGAAAGAAATCGTCGACTCTTAGTCTCTTCTATATGTTTATTTGGCATGCCAACTATCCATTTCTCAACCGAGTCGGTTAAATTTCCTAACTTAAATTGGCCCCCACATAAATCAAATTAAAGAAACTATGGTAAGAACTGTCGAACCTGAAATTTGCTGTGCAAAGTCGCACGTCTGGGGCCCAAATGGCCCGCCTTTTGGACAAGGGGGCCTCATCAGTAAATAGTAGACTGATGGGCAACCCTGCTTGTATAAGGTTTGTGTGGGTTTGGGCCCATTTAGACCCATTTATTAAAGGCCCCCAAAACACTACATGTTCTGCCAATTTTTGTGGATTTTCTGGTTTTTGCAAATAGGCCCCTCGCATTCTCTGTTTATTCAAAACAGCCCGTCTTCAACTTTATTTAATAATCAGGGTTGTTTGTAATTAATACTCAATTAAACCCTTGCAAGCCTTCTTAAAGCTCTCATAATTGCCCAAAAACTCTTCTTCAAGTAGAATTAAGCCTTCAATTTCCAAATCTTCATCGCATCTTCACATCTTTTTTCAACTCTCATATTTACGGATATTCTAGGACCAGTGTTTTGATGCTACTGTAAAAAATTTCAGTTTTTTCACCATGTAATTATGTGAAACTGCAGGTGGAAGAGAGTGAACTGGCAGATGTAGCTGCAGTTAGTGCTGGAAATAACTATGAAATAGGAAACATGATTGCTGAGGCCTTGAGCAAAGTGGGAAGGAAGGGTGTAGTGACTCTTGAAGAAGGGAAAAGTGCTGAGAACAATCTCTATGTTGTCGAGGGAATGCAGTTTGATCGTGGTTATATATCCTCTTACTTCATAACTGATAGTGAGAAAATGGCAGTTGAATTTGAAAACTGCAAGGTTTGTGTTTATCCTGCTTGTGGGCTGCATGGTTGATTCTATTGCTATTGTTATCACTATTTTTTCTTTCTGGATTTGACTTAGATTTATTTTGATGATGACTTTTGTTGATACAGTTGCTTCTTGTTGAAAAGAAGATCACAAATGCCAGAGATCTAATCAATGTTTTGGAAGATGCCAATTTTTTCAACAATAATTTATGGGTTAGCAACTTACCATAATTTTTGTTCTTCTTCTTGATAAGGAAGAGACTCATGGGTCTTGTTGTACACAAGTAATGTTAGAAACAGAGATCTGAGGCCAACAGATTTTTTGTTTTGGAGGCATATATATATATATATCATGTGATAGATCTTCAATGATATCAATCATAAATGCTGGCCTAGATCCAAGTTTATTGCTCTAAACCTTGGGTCCTTCTCTTATATTCCTCCAAAGAATTTTAATTTCATTCTGTGATGTAATTTTTCTACGGACTTGATTTAATGGAATCTCTCTGTTCTAGGGAAGAATTGTACTATTTTCATAATTGATTTCAGTTGCTTTGTTTATATATAGTTTCACTAAAAGTTGTGCATATGACATTCTTAATCATATGTTAATCTTGCTATTTTTTTTTATGCAGATTGAATTAAAATTGAAAAACAAATTTGTTAAAAGAGTCCATGCAGTTAGGATGCAGCCAACATGAAGGCCAAGTATGCAGAGTAACACATTGCTATATGACAAAATGACGTTCATGAAGTTTTTTAAAACAATGGTGCAGGTGTTGGAATGGTGCAACAAGGAAATGATCATATATGAACATGTAAATTTTCATTGGCATTTGAATGTTGGTATAGAGTAGAATGTTACCAATTGTTTTAATTTTATAATGGTAATGGTAAAGTGCTTTCAATGTTGAAAGGATGTTTGAATATTAATATGAAGTGGAATGAATTTTCTTGTTTTATTTTTTGATGATTTTGGAATGGAAATGGACATTGGGTGTAGTAGATTTGGTCTTGGACAATGGAATTAGCAATTTCAATTTATTTATGTGTCACAGGTTGAAAGTTGACATGAATTGATATATATACAGGAAAAAAAATTAAAAATTAAATAAATAAGTAAATTATATTTAAAAAAACAATTGTTCCCTGCGAGATAAAACGGCGGCAAAAAAAATTTTAAATGAAATTTTCGTAAATTGTAAATCTTTTCCCGGAGCAAAATTAATGCCGGCAAAATTTTTTTGAAATTTATATTTTAAAAAATAAACTTTTTTTCCCGGCGAAAAAAAAACGCCGGCAAAAGTTTTTCTATCTATTTATTATTGAAAAATAAAGACCTTTTCCCCGTGCAAAAAAACGTCGGCAAAAGTTTTTTCTAAATTTATTATTGAAAAAATAAACATCTTTGCTCGGCGAATAAAAAATCTTTACCGGCGAAATAAAACGCTGGCAATGTATACTTTTTCCCGACGCTACCTATTTTTCGCCGGCAATGGGTATTACTGGCGCACTTTTCCCGGCGCGTTGCCGACGCAAGAAAAATCGCCGGTAATAGTTTTTCCCGGCGTTTTCTGGACCTTTACCGGCGCTTATTTAGCGCCGGCAAAAATGCAGATTGTTGTAGTGTGCTGTCCACTTTTAGAAATTAGAACATGTGGCCTTATAATGGGCCCGCCTTTTGTGATTTTGACCATGTGACCCACTTTTAGGAATTACAAAGTGGGGCCACCTTGTAACGCCTCAATTCCGGATACCGAGAAGATCGTCGGAATACCCGAAGTTGGCGCGCTACTTCTCAGAAAATCCGAGAACTTCCAAGATCGTAGGCCCGCAGTGAGGTCCAATTTAAAACTTTTGATCAATATACTTATCGATGGTTAAATTGCGGAAGCATAACAAGTAAGGCGGAAGCAATAGGTATCATATATATTAAATGAGAGCAGAACAATAGTCTATTTTGAAAGGTGTTAACTGTTAAGAACAAAAGTTAATTACATTTATGATAACTACCCGACTCACTACAAAATTTCGCTCAAAAGCCCAAACAAAATAACGCTCAAAGCCCTGGTAACGGCTCTCCACCCTCCGGCTCGACTTCGGGGTCGGCCGGGCCCCACACGTAATCTCCGACGACAGGCGCCTCTACGAGCGCGAGCACTTCCTCCGCATACTCTGGGTCAAGGCCTAAGCACCAAAGATGGGTCAGATCTAAAGATCTGGCAAGTCACAGTATACAAGTAACATATGACATATATATCAAAAGAATAGAGACAGGTATATAAATTAAGGAATAACAAGGTAAAAGTACTAGGCAGTTCAGCAAGATAACCATAAAGAATCAGGATAATTATACAACATCTAATCTACTACAAAATGGCACATTCACACGAGCTGGAATACCGCGGGATATTATGCTGCGACCCTCCCATACTGAACACAGTTGCAGCGGGGAATCTCACCAGTGCTGGGGATTACTAACCCCGCAAATCACTCATCAATCTCATCACACTCATCAGTCAAAGACCGGACCCGGTATCACACCGTCCATCTAACCACAGCTTATCATGATAGCTCCTCTACACTCATAATAGCTCCTACCGGGGATGATCAGTTCACAGGCTGAGCTTAAGTCAACCGAGTGAATGTCTATGCCGACTCGAGGAAACTCTAAGGGTTTGTGTCTGTCTAGGCTTTGCCTTGTGTGAACAAGGTCCTAACCAAGTCTCTACGAGGTATATATAAAAATCAGTCCATGGTTTACAATCCAAGTCCAAGCCCACTCGTTGGATCCATACCAAGGCCCATCAACACATGGCCTGGTCTAAAACAGTCCAAACGAGGCGTCATATCCATTTCTACTAATAAACATCTCATGCTCAACCAGCATGAGTTATAATCCCAATATAAACTACTTCTCCAATCTAAGGGTACACACATCCATACTTAGGCCCAACAAGGGCCCGCCTAGCCACAGACACGGGTCAGTGTTCTCCAAATCATACTATCGGGTCACCTCTAAGATATCCTAGGTTCAGGTCATCCATTTTCATTTAATTAGCAGTTAACAGCTACACTAAAGATATAAGAGTGACAGAAATAAGAAATGTGAAGTATGAACTTCAGTAAGAGAATTAATAGGGAGAATAACAACAGTCTAATCCTAGGTAATGGACCACATTCAGGTCCAGGTCCATCTCCGGTAATTTGATCTCTAAATGAAGTCTCAGATGCCAAAGGATACTGTGTTTGATGCTCCTGAGGTTACGGGCATCATTGACAACATTTAAGGATTGAATCATCTTAGATTAAATGACCAAAACCCTACTTGGTGGTCTCCACGAGTCAAGGTTGAGCTGCACCGTTGACTCTGGCTTGGCACATCAATGAATGTCCATTTGGATGGTCAATGGGCCCCACAAATGATCACAACTTCAAATGACTGAAAACTGGAAAATCACAATTCCCAGTGTACTCGGTCGACCGGGTACACTGGGGGTTGACCCTCAGGTCGACCTGGTGTGCAGTGTGCTCGGTCGACCTCCTGGCCTGGTCGGTTGACCGAGTGCACCCAAAAAGTTGGGTCAAGCCTCTTGAGTCATGGTCTATTCTCAGTGGTTCCGTGTGTGTCCGGTCGACCTCTTGGCCTGGGCGGTCGACCGCATATACCAAAAACCCTGGAAAAAGTGATGTCCCAGCTTTCAGCTGCTTCCTGTTGAAATTCTTGTGTGCTCGGTCGACCTGGAGCAGGGCTCGGTCGACCTGGCACACAGGGTGTCTAGGTTTTAGGAGAAAAACCAACTCTCAGTCATTTCCTGCAAAAACAGTGTGCCCGGTCGACCGGGTACACTGAACTGTATCTTTGCAGGAAAATTTAACTGGGACCTATTTTCTGCAGGTTTTAGTGTGCTCGGTCGACCGGGTACACTACAAAATCTGCAGAAACCCAGTTTTCAGGGTTTTCCCATTTTCAACCCGTTTTTCCACCAAAACACCTCCAATCACTCCCAAACTTCATCAAATCATTATGAAACATATAAAGACTAAAATGCACCATCATCCAACACTAAATAGGCCCATTGATCTTCCAAATGGGGTGAAACCCATCCATCAATGCCATAAATCTAAAACAACTAAGCTCAAAGTAATTCTAGCACTTGTATAATGACTGAGTTGAAAAATACATAATCAAATAAATAGAAGACACATGTTCTATGTTAAATACAGATATTGTGCTTGCCTTGTTTGGATTAGAAGGTTTGTAGAGAGAGAAGAAGAATAGAGAACCAAATCCACAAGAAGATGAAGTTCAGCTCCTAGGATCTTTTCCAGCACAAGAACAGGCCACAACACAGCTTTAGGAGAGTAATGAGAGAGAGGAAGAAGAGGGGAAATGAGAGAGTGAATAGTAGTGGGGTTTTCTTGGGAAATGAGCTAGATTTATAGGATTTGGGGGATTGGCTAATGACTGAAATGTCCTTTAGGTTTGTATGGGATTAGGGTTAGGGTTAGGGGCAAATAGGTCTTTAGGTGGGAAGGTTCTAGAATAGGTTTTACAGATACCCCCTATAGTTAACTCTAATCCCTAGCTAGGGCCTCCCCTCACTAATTAACCCTAGAATTACACAAGACCCCCAAAACCCTAATACTAACACAACTAAACTAACTTAACCAAAACTTAGGAAACTATATCTACCCTTACTACCCCTAATTAATATAATTAGCTAATAATCGATATTAAATAGTAATCAAATATCAATTAGAGGGCCCACAAGGGGTGAGGCCTCACACACCTTCTTTAAGATTGTGAACATAAGGCCTACCTTTAGGATAAGTAAGAGGATCTTGAATATTTAAATGACCTCTTTAAAAAGTAAGAGATAAAAGATAAGTAGGAACCAATTGTACCAGCAAATTGTTTATGGTGAGAACAATATTGGGGAATAATGATTTACACTAACTAAACATATGTTTTTCCAAAGGTCATCTTGTGGGAACGTGGGAACGTCTGAATGTCACAATCAATGTCAAACACACCCTCAAATTGCAAAAGAACTGGGCATAAAAAATCCAAAAAATGGGTTATGTGCTACACAACTGAGGCATTAGTCCGATTTAGGCCAATTTAGGCGCAAGTTTAACAAGCTTTGATATGGATCTCTGGCTCCAGCATGTTGGGCAGGCTGAATCCGGTATTATCAGACTTGAACTAGGGTGGATTAAGGTCAGATCCAGGTCTGTTTGATAAACCAAGATTAATGCCTTGTGTGTAACATATATGTCTGATACACATTGGTATTGACTGGTATGATATCATAACTATTATTCAACAATTAGAGGTACAGCAAGGTTGTCAACATGTCAGGAAGTAGATTTTTACACATGATTGAAACTCTTTTACCAAAAGAAAGAATGAAAAATTAAAAGAAAAAAAAAAGATTCAAATGAATCAACCAATAATCCTACTATCACGTGTGACCTCATGTCAAATAACTACTTTGACTGACCAAATCGTAACCATTCAATTTGGAGCATATTGGAGGAACTGACTTATGACAGGGCCTAGAGCCAACACTGTTGTAAAAACTAAAGGTGGGTAGGATGCAAGGTCAGATCAGTTTGTATCCCACATTCGCAGCCAACCACAGTTAAATTTCATGTCCTAAAGAACCAACAAAGATTCTTCTTACTATTGCACCTTCGATGGAGTAATGGGCAGATAAGGAAGCATTGGTTGATCAAGCAATTGGTTCCAATTCTAGCTGTAGGCGAAATGAAATCGTTGATCGTGGAATATCAGCCACTACAACATCATCACGTATCTGGCCCTAGGATCAAGCTTTTGATATGGAGGTCTGAGATCTTCTACGAAAGATTGGTTACGTTTGTTTCACTTTTCACAATCTAAGGACAAGAATGGACATCTTGATCATCAAGTCAATGGGGATGACTTGGATCCGTTGAATTAAGCTCAAAATGCAGGGTTAATTTCCCTGAATGGACGATATCTAGCCAGATTTTCTGTTGTTTTTTAGAATACTCAAATTGAGAAACCCATCCGCACCCGTAATAGTAAACCTAGTCACATAATAATAAGAAACCCTAATAGCATCATAAATCTATCCTAAAAACTAATATAAACCTAATCTAATAATAATATAAGTTGAATTTATCATTCACTTCTCATAACATATCCAACTTTCTTTAGATTATTCTCTATTATTCACTTACAATCACATGCTCTTTCATGAAAGAATAGTACAATTGGCTACAATAAATACAACTCTTTTATCTTCATTTATGTCTTGGGAAGATATTCATCGTACTTTGTTAATGATTGCGGTCTGTCTATAGAGTCCATCAATTATCAATTATATATATTAAAGCAAATGAGGAGGTAGGCTGTGAGGGGTGCCACCTCAACACCCAATTATTCTCCTTTCAGAAAAATCACTTAGAAAATAGTGAGAGAGCCTTTGCCTTTTAAGTGGGGACTTCTCAATTCTCCTCAAATCTCCTAAAATCTCTTCATCCCCTCCAATTTCCCATGAAAAAATCTCTCATTTAGTAGAGTACCTAAAATCCTTTTAACTTCCCCTAAAATCTCTATTTTCCTAACTTTTTTATTTCATGTTTTTATCTTAATCATCAATTATCAATTTTGATGGTGCAATATTATATACTATAGACCCCATCTAACTAAAGTCATAAACCTCCAATTATGGAGCCAACAAATCTATAAAGAATGTTAATTATATGGTCTAACTTCCCCAAAAATCTCTCTTTTCCTAACTTTTCTATTGTATCTTCTTATCTTAATCCTCAATTGTCAATTTTGATGGTGCAATATTATATACTATGGACCCCATCTAACTAAAGTCATAAATCTCCAATATTGTGGAGCCCACCAATCTATGAAGAATGTTAATGATATGTGTCTAACTTCCCCTAAAATCTCTCTTTTCCTAATTGTGAGTGCCTAAAAGTTAAGGACTCAGGTTAGGTTAGTGTGAAACTTGTGATTTGTTGTGTAAGCTTATTTGGAGAAGATAGATCGCCTTAGGACCTGAAAGGGAAGGAGAAATAGAGATCAGAAACCCTGGTTGCCGTCGAGACCCTGACTGTCGTCAGCCAAAGGCTCTCTGATGCCTGAGTTAGTGCTATCACTGAACAAAGGATGGAGATGAGAGGCCAGTATGCTCTTATGCATGACGTTCTGTAACGCGCTATGCAATGTGTGATATTCAGCATAATGATTCATATTGTTGTGTGATGTTGTTAAAAACACAACCTATCATCACATACCTCTGAATGGATTCTTACCCTTGTTTATATAGAAGTTTCACCTGGCACACCCTTAGTGGGGGTAGGTGGAGATACTGTCAGGTCGAATCAAGAGATGACCCCTGGTATTAATGTGGATGTGATCGATCAAGACGACACTTGACCGCTTATCCGACAACTGTCTTGTCTGTCAGTACGTTCTGCAACGTAGCGGTAACTTCATAGAAGTACAATCATGGCCTTGTACCCGTCTCTGTAGACAGACCGACCTGAAGAAAGTAGTGAGGCCAGATTTGGATACATCCTGACACTATTGTCGAGGTGCCTTATACCGAGACCGAGATGAGCCCAGTCGATACTCTTACCGAGTGTCACGCCCCCGAACCGAAACCTCGGGGGCGGGAGATGGGATTAAGCATAAATTATATTTTACTTCTCCCAGGATCCGCGTGTGTGAAGACAACACATCCCAACACATTCTGAATATTTTGCGGAAGCATTTGTGGTGTCGCGACCCGGAGTCCGTGGCCATCGGATTCCGTGTCGCACTCAACCTTTAGCCCATAGCTATTATCTCAAGAATCATACCAGACTGGAGTAACCATCACAATAATTTACAGAGCTGACAGTAACAGGATATTACATTCCCAAATATATTCAAGTTACAATTATCAATGTACATTAATTAAGAATCCCAAGAAAAAGGCTAACAAAAGCCATACAACAAGAAGCTATTAACTACTACCCAAATGTGACGTAACTCCGATGTCAAGCTCAATGTCTGCATGACATAGCCGACAAACCAACCTGCAAGGCATGGCTCCATAGCCAATAAAAACACTCAACTCGGGGCGAAGAAATCTGAACCTGAGTACCAAAAGTAGTGGGTCAGACACGACGGTCTGGCAGGTGGATGAAAAGAACACAATATAGCGAATAATAATACAAATGATAAATCATGCTATTTGCTCAAAATGCTGCATATAATTAAACGGGTGCAAAGTCGGGAATCTCGGGGAAAACTTGTATTCATTTCAAGCACGGGTAAAACATGAACATCTAATAAAACATGTGTTCGTTTGCATCATCTATAATCATAGATATTTGACAATCGGGTGTTCGTCTAAAACATGTATAAATATAGTGGTTTGACAAAACAAACGTTCATTTGAAACTTAAGTAAAAACACAAGTATAGAACAAATCGGGTATCCATAGCAGTCTGGCAAAACCAAAGTCCATTTGAAAGATATGTGAAAATACAGATATTTAATAAAACTGGGTGTTCGTTTAAAACATATCTCAAAGCAGGGATATTTAACAAATCGGATATTCATTTGAAACCGGTATAAACACAGTGATCTGGCAAAACAAGTGTCATTTGAAACATATTTCAAAGCATGGGTATTTGACAATTCGGGTGTTCATTTAAAACATGTGTAATCACATAAATCTAGTAAAACAATCGATCGTTTGAAACATATGTAAAAGCATGGGTATTCCCCCAACCGGCATTCATTTAAAACATATACGTGTACAAAGAACAGAAGGCAATATAATAATAACTGAATTTACATTGGAGAATATTAACACTTGTTTAAATAACAACTTTCATAAAAGAAACGAATCATTTATCGGAAAGCAAGTAAACAATATAAAGCATGTCGGGTATCCGAGGAATCGGAAACTGGCAAGATGGCAATCACAAGAAGCTAAGTCCTCTATCACCGAAGTGACAAGAGCGGGACGTTGGTCTCAGTCACACAAGGTGAGGAGACTCAACGTAAATCATATATACAATAATAAATACACGGGAACGGGACCACGGTAGCGAACCGGGTATCGGGACGGGACCACGGCAATAACCGGGTATCGGGATCCAAACTGCAGCTGGCGGGACGGGAGAGGGATTTCCAAGTCGGTGGATCAAACCGACAAGGTATCCAAGCTTAGTGATGCCGACTCATAGGTCAAAACCAATCGAGACATATGCAGTAAATCAAGTACAGTAATTAAACGGGTAAAACGGGGGTGCTCAAGGGCACACTGTCACTTCATATCGGGAATACATCTCGGGACAAATAACTGTTACTAAAGTAACTTCAATGCTTTCGGGAAACAAGTCAATCAAGTACAATAAATAAACGGGTAAAACGGGGTGCTCAAGGGCACACTGTCGTATCATGTGATGCAATGCACTTCGGGACCAATGACTGTTACTAGAGTAACTCCAATGCTTTCGGGAAAACAAGTCATGTAATGCAAATCTCGGGAAAAGAGGTGAAGCAATGAACTATAACAATTTCGGGTAAAAATATCGGTTTCAAGATCTATTTAAGTGAATAGGGGTCCCGTATGTCGATTATAACAATTACTTGGTACTCCTTGAGTTTAAAGACATTCCGGGCTCCTTATGCACTTTTACACTTTTCAAAACTTCGAATGACATCCTTGTGATATGGTTTCTTTCTCGAATGGCCTCATACCATGCTTCGTGAATCTCCTTTGATCGACAAAGCTCAACGCTCGAACGAACCGGAGAGTTCGTTCGAGCGGGGAGCTTTTCGAAATCTGGGGAATTTCGGTCACCTGACGGTTAGCCGGCGGTTAGCCGCCGCTGGGACAGGCGGCTAGCCGCTGGCTGACCGCACAGCTGACCGCGGCTGGGCTGCAGAATGCAGCTTACTGGAAAGCTGACCGTCAAATGCGGTTACCTGGCGGTTAGCCGCCGATGCATTCGGCGGTTAGCCGCTGGGCAACCGTGAAGCTGACCGAGTTTTCAAGTGGGATATCTGATGCTTTCTGGAAAGGTAACCGTGAGTGGGCGGTTGGCTGGCGGTTAGCCGCCGATGGGTTCGGCGGTTAGCCGCTGGCTAACCGTGAGGCTGACCGCGTTTCCAGGTGGAAAATGATGCTCTCTGGAAAAGTCACCGCGGTGCGCGGTTAGCTGGCGGTTAGCCGCCGATGCACTCGGCGGTTAGCCGCTGGCTGACCGTGAGCTAACCGCCAGTTACGAAAATGCTCACTGTGTTCAGTTTTGAGTCATTTTCCTCCTCAAAACCATCTTCCTCACATCCACAAGTCCTTACAATAACATTGAGCTAATAGCTCCTCCAATGCATCTCTTTATACCTCTCCAAATCCCCATTTGAGTTCTATCCATCACTACTTCCAAGTCAAGTCCCATGCAAAGAAAAAGGGAAGGAAACCATTTCACAACATTCATAAAGGCTATCACAAGGATGATAAGTACTCTACCAATATGTTTATAAAACATTGAATGACTTAGCCAACCACATTCCTCATGAAAACTCCAAGGAAAAAGTAAGACTAAACATCTCCTTTCTTCTCACTTAAAACCAAACTAAACGGGAAGAATCTCCATTGTATACAAGGGTCCATTTGCCATAATCAAGGGGGTAATTAAAAACCATTGAGCCCATTTCCAAAACAATGGATTAGTTGGCCAAACTCTTTAAATGAGCTTCTATTTCAAATCCATACAAGCTAGTAAACATAACATGGGTGGGGAAACCAACCCCATTCATTTCAAGACCATGTGAGCAACTTTGACAATTTGAAAGCATATCTTTCCAAGAATTAACAAGAGAGAAACAACCATTGATATGCAAATTTCGAAATCAATATATATGTGGCAAGAAGTATATGTGAAAACATGTATCCAATGATCAAGGACAAGTAATAAAATTTAGGATTTTCTCATAAAACTTTGATAACATTCAAACCATCCATTCATCCACTTGCCTTTGACTCTAATCAAGCAAACCAAGCTCCTAATCACCTCTCAAGCTCAAGATCAACAATCTCTACAAAAACCCCCAAAACAAACCCTAAAATGGGTTAAACAAAGGAAGACAATGAATGGGCTCAAATCAAACTAAGAAATAGAGCCTAAGGGAAAGCCATAGCACATACAAGGAAAATGGGAAGGAGTCTTTACCTCTAAGGCCATGAATGAACAAGAAGAAGCTTGCAATAGGGGCTGCCCACCTTGGTTTCCCACAAAAATGGTGTCAAACAAGAGAGGAGATGAAGGAGAAGAAGTTGCCGGAGTTTCCTCTTCGGATTGGTGGCTTGGAGGCTCCATAAGAGCAAGAGAAATGGAAGGAATGGAGAAGAGGGGCTGCTGGCACTGTAGCTGGGAGGTTTCAGTCGATGGAAATGGAGAAATGAGGGAGAAAGAGAGAGTGGAGTCACTTATATAATGGGTGGGTGTGGGCCCCACTACACTCAAAGCTTGCCAAGGGTAAAACATCTACTTGTGGGCCTCGGATGCGATCGACGAAGAAGAGAAAAATGATCGTCGAAATATCTAGTTTCCAAAAAGTATAACTTTGGCATGGTTCTGGGATCTCGAAATTTGGGTCCAGATTTGGTGTGAAAAGGCTGTTTTGCCCTCAAGGCCAAGAAATCGGTTTTTGGGTTCTCAAATGGATACGAGATCAACATGAAAGTTGTAGGATTCCTCAAGATGAATGCAACGGGCCAAAAACACACAACGAAACAAATCGGGGAAATCCCACAAGTAAAAGCAAAGCCGAAAAGGGAACCCCAAAGGGCCCCACAAGCTACCAAAGCACTCAAAAGCCCAAAACTAGAAGAAAACTCATTCTAGCTCACAAACTCAACCCAAAACTACTAATCCCACTAAAAGAACTAATCCACAAATAAAACAACACTAATCCAAGAGATTAGGGGTCGGGTTCTCACACCGAGGCTGACTCAAGCTGACACTGTTTGCCGAGCTGGGAAGATATGTCTAGCTGGTACCATTACCGAACTAGATGGATATGGACACTGTGGCCGAACTTGGATACCAAGATCGGGATGAGCTGAGCTGGTACTTCTACCGAGGCTAGCGTAATCCTACTCTTAGGAAAACACCCCACAAAATTGCCCCCTAACTCGCAACTTCTTGGAGTTCTCTAACTTTTTAAGGTCGGGAGCTGAGTATCGTGTTTGAGAGACCTGAGGTACCAATTTTGAAATTCATCTCGGTGTTTGGCTGGTGACATCTGATCTTTATCATGAAGTCTGCTTGCCTTTCCGAGACAATAAATATCACGCTGGTGACGCTTTCTCTTCCCGAGGCGATAAATATTAGGTAGGTGACGCTTTATCAGCCTGTGGCAATAAATAGCATGCTGATGTTTCACCTTTCCAAGGTAATAAATGTAGCGTCTGAATCTCTGTGCGAGATTAATTGGTAGTGCCACGTGTCTCCATCTGGTTGGTCGTTCAACGAAATCGAAGCGACGCATGCCTTCAAGAATTAGAACGTGCGTCATACCGTCTATAAATAGGGCTTTTTCCTCCGTTGTCTCTTTCACTTTGGCATTTCATTGGAGAAAGTTCTGCCGTAAGAGAGAAGAGAACCCTGCCGGAGCTTTTGCTAGAAGTCTGACCTAGCGTACTGGAGCCCGGAGCTTGTCTCCTTATCTGTGAGTTTTTCTTCCCTGTCCCTGTCTTTGCATACCGCCTTTTTCTGTTAGGGGTTTTGCTTTAGGGTTTAGGGTTTTTGTATTTGCCCCTTTTTCAGTGTCGCCATCTGTTAGAAGAATGAGATCCTATAGAAGTTGGGCGGAGACCCCTGAGGCTATCGCCTGCTTCAGGGAGATGTATGGGATCCCAGAAGATGTCCCAACGAAATTGGATGACCTGAAAGACCTCTTTAAGGGTCGATCCTTCCGGGATGGCTGGATGTCATTCCCGTTAGTTTCAGTAATAAAAACAGGGGTTAGGTTCCCCGTCCACCCTCTGCTCAGGGCCTGCTTGGCAACATGGCACCTCGGCCCATGCCAGCTGATGCCCAATGGCTTCAAAGTCATAAGGGGCGTTTCCGAGCTCAATAAGATATTGGGCATAAACCTTGGTGTCCATGACATCGAGGATGTATATGACCTGTGCAAGACCGCTGGGGACGGTCATAACTATTACCTCCGCGGGAAGCCGAAGATGGAGCCCTTTGTCCATCACTTGGAAGACTCAAATAGACACGCCAAGGATGATCGTCTGCTCGTCTCTGGCAACTAGGAATTCAGCAAGGACGAGTCTGAGGCGGAGAATTTGTGTTAGACCCTGACCCAGACTAATTCGATTAGTGTATGATTAGTATGTGTTTAGTCCCAAGTGGTTTTAGTTATCGTTGGGTTAGAAATAATTAGTTTAGTCCTAGATATAGCTTTGGAAATTTTGAGGACGTTTAGTGTTAGTCAGACACACTCAGGAAGGCCTGAGTACACGTGTAAGCTTGGGAGGATCGTATCGGTTTCCGTTTTTAATTGCAATTCTGATTTCATTTGAATGATTTTACTATGTGTTACAACTTTCGTTTTCAGCCCATTCATGTTTAAGGCCCAAAAACCCAAGTTCTGGCCCAAAAAGGGTAAAGTAGTCTTTTATACACAAATCTGGACACAAATTTCGAAATCTCAAAACCATGTCAAAAATATATTTTTTTGAAACTAGATATTTCGAGGATCGTTTTATCCTTCTTCGTCGAGTTCATTCGAGGCCCGCAAGATCATGTTTTTTTTTTATACAAGATTTGGCCATTGTGCCCCATTTGCTAGGGTTTTAAGTCAACTCTTTCCCTATTTCTCTCTTTTTACTCTTAAACCTTAACCCTAGAGCAGCCATGGAGAGAAAGACCTTTTTCTTTCCACTTCATTTCTCTTGAATGATCAAGCTAGAAGACTCCAAATGGAATTCCAAGACCATCATCTTCTTCCTCTCATCCTAAGCTTTCCATTGATGCAAGTTTCTTGAAGTTTCTAGTTGGGCAAGATCTCCATTTCCTTCCTTCTCTCTTGTTTGTGCATTTCTAGGTAAGATCTCCAACCCATCTTTTAATGGAGCCTCTTTGGTTCCCAAAGATCTTGTTTTTCATGTTGCAAACCCTTTTATGAAAATGAGTTCCTTGTTTTCGAGATTGAGTGAGTTTTGTATGGTTTTCATGGGTTTTGTAGTCTTTGGATTAGCTTGAGTGGAAGTGCATGAAGAAGGTTTGTGACATCTTGGACTAAGGCAAGTAAACAATCTATGATGGATGTTAGCATGTGTGCATTTAGTTTGTTTTCTTTTCATTTCATTGGAAATCTATGTCTTGAATGGAAAATTTGGGGATTTTGTTTTAGATTGGAGAATGGGAATGTAATGTCTCAATTTATGCTATGAAATGTGTGTTTTATCCCTTGGAGAGCTTGTAGGCTCAGGGAAGTGTAGGTTGAAGGAGAAATAAGAAGAAGGGAAGAAAAAAATGTGAAAAATCTGACTTGAAATGCACTTCCCGTGCAGTTTCGGTTAGCCGTTGGTCAGCTGGCGGCTAGCCGAAATCCCTATTTTGGCTAACCGCGAGCTGACCGAGCTCGGCGGTTCCTTTTCCAGAAGCAGGCATGTGCATTAGGATTCAGCGGTCAACCCTACGGTCAGCTTACGGCTAGCCGCCAGGTCCCATTTCGGCTAACCGCAAGCCAACCGAAGCCAGTTTGGTTTCTTTTCTAGAGAGCTGCGTTTGGACCTGGGTTTCCAACAGTCAGCCTGTCGGTCAGCTGGCGGCTAGCCGCCAGATCCTAGTTTGGCTAGCCGACATCTGACCGCGAGTTGACCGAATTTGACACTATTGCCCATTTTGAAGAATATTTGTAAGAATGAAAAATAGAACATGTGTCGCGACCCCGGACCGGGCCTGAAGGACTAATCCAGAATCAGGACTAATGATGTACCACATCGGTTTAATGCCATACATTTATTTAATTTCCCACAGGTATCCGCGGTGAGGATATCACAACCATATAAGAACATTTCAATTAAGTGCGGAAGCGTGTAGCAAATCAAATTGATAATTCAAGTCATGCCACAAGATAATAATGCTTGTATAACCAAGTATCAGAATGAGCAATGATCATTAGCGTTTCCCAAAAGTAAGGTTAGAGTTTAAATAAAAGATCATCTAATTACATTCCCCAAAAATAGAGGCCAACAAAGGCCAATACATCTCAAAGTATAATCCCAAAAGAATGAGTTATCCACCAACTCCCAAAATGAATCGCATCTCGAGACAACCGAATGTCTAAATGACATCATCGGCGTGCCACTCAACTAAGTGTTGCGGTACTCCGACCGCTTCCTCAGGCTCCACCTCGGGAAACACGACGTCTGGACCTGAGTACCAAAGAGTTGGTCAAACACGACGGTTTGGCAAATGGGTAAAATACAATGACCATATGATAATAATTGAATTTACCTTCAAAAGCATTTAAACCTGTTTAAATAACAATTTCTATGAACGAGATAAAACATTTATTCAAATACAAGTATGCATTATAAAACATGTAAAGGTAACTAAGGAAACGGGGAAACAAGCAAGATGGTAACCACATGAAGCTAAGTCCTATATCACTATAGTGGCAGAGCAATAACTAGGCACTGATCTCAGTCACTCGAAGTGAGGAGAAACAATGGATCTTATAAATACATATACATATACTATACATGACCACAGTAGCTAGCCGGGCATCGAGAACCACAGTAGCAATATGCGGCATCGGGACAAGACCACGGTAATAACCGGGTAGCGGGATCCAAACTGCAACTGGCGGGACAAGAGGGGGATCTTCAAGTCAGTGGATCAGACTGACAAGGTTATCCAAGCTTAGTGCTGCCGACTCATGGGTCAAATGACAAGAATAAAAACATGTATGAAATACATCAAGTGCAAGTACATAAATAACCGGGACGGGGTGCTCAAAGGCACAACTGTCATATCAATTCGGGCATGCTTATCAGGCCAGCAAGATGCTACAATTGTAATTTCAACATTTTCGAGAATACATGGGAAGTTCGAGAAATAGATAAATACAAATGAATCTTTCAAAATCTCAAGACAAGTACCGGGTTCAAGATCTGATTAAAGTGAATAGGAATCCCGTATGTCGATCTAATGGTTGTCTGGGTGATTTCGGTTACCTAGCGGTCAGATGGCGGTTAGCCGCTCCTGGGTTAGGCAGCTGACCGCGGTTGGCTTGACAGAAAAACAGGTTACTGGAAATGTAACCGAAATGGTTCGGTTGGATAGCGGTTAGCCGCCGATGGGTTAGGCGGTTAGCCGCTTGCTAACCGTGAGGCTGACCGAGCCTTCAGGAGGAAAATAAGGTTACTGGAAATGTAACTGAAATGGTTCGGTTGGATAGCGGTTAGCCGCCGATGGGTAGGCGGTTAGCCGCTTGCTATCCGTGAGGCTGACCGTGCCTTCCGGAGGAAAATGTTGCTCTCCAAAAAAGTAACCGCGACTGTTCGGCTAGCTGGCGGTTAGCCGCCAGTCACCAGATGGCTAGCCGACAGGTGACCGCTGGCTGACCGCCAGGTGCGGGAAACACCCACTATGTTCAGATTTGAGCCATTTTTCCTCCTCAAAACCATTCTCCTCACTTCCATTTTATCCCTACAATAAAACTGAGCTAGGAGCTCCTCCAATGCATCTATCTACACTTCTCCAAAACTCCAATATGTGTTCATTCTATCACCTCCTTCTTAACCACAACAACCATAAGAGGAAAGAGAAACTGAATCACAAACATTCATTTAAGATATATCCAAAAGACAAGTACCATAACCAACATGTTTCCAAAACATTAAATGATTTAGCAAGGTTCATTCAAAGCATTTATTTCAAGAATCAATGCAAGCCAATAAATATGAATGGAAATGACAAATCGACCACATTCCTCATGAAAACCATTGAAAGCTCATAATATTAACTCATCTACTTGCCTTGGGTCTTCTAATCAAGGAAATCAAGCTACAAAACAAAGCTCTCTCAAGAATCCTACAAGAACAAACGAAGTCCCAAAACAAACCCTAAAATGGGTCAAACAATGAATGAAGAAGATAGAACTCACAATAATGGAGATGAAGCTTCTCTAGGACTAGAAGAATACAAATCTAGGAGATGGAGAAGATTGCTTACTAGGATGACGTTTAAATGGCAAGAGCTAGCTCAAAGAAGATCTTGGAATGGGAGGTTTTCTTCACAAATGGTATCAAAAGGTAGCCTTCAAGATGAGGAAGAGAATGGTGAAGTCCATGTTGATGTTGGTACAAGTTTGGTGGGAGAGTGAGATGGAGAGAGCAAGAAGAAGGAAAAAATGTTGCAAGAAGCCCTAGGTTAAAGCTTGTGCTGGAAAAAAAGGAAATGAGGAAGATGGGTTCTCCTTATATAAGCAAATGGGAATGGGTCCCACTACTTAAGACACCATTTGGGCTGAAATCATGTCTTTCGGGATCTCGGATGAATTCGAGGAAGAAGGAAGGAATGATCGCCGAAATATCTAGTTTCCAAAAAGTATATGTTTCGCGGGTTCGGGGATATCAAGTTTTGGGTACAGATTTAGTGTACAATGACTGTTTTGCCCTCAATGCTAGGGAATCGGGTTTCAGGATCTCGAACGGGGACGGGATCAACATGAAAGTTGTAGGGGTTAACAATACAAATAAAACAAGATTAAAACAATGAATACAACAATTTTCGATAAGTCCTCAAGCGCTTGCAAGGTCATAAAGATGGAACCCCCAAAGGGCCCCACTAATCACAATGCAAATCAAAATTCCCAAAGCTATATCAAAATCTATTATATTCCCAACTTAATCAAAATCCACTAAACACGCTTAAAACTAAAACACAACTTAATTAATGCTAATTGAGGTCACTCGGGACGGGTTTTTACATTCTCCACCCCTTAGGACATTTGGTCCTCCAAATGAATTATAAAACTCACCTCAGTAGTAGATGTGGGTACTTTTTCTGTACTTGGTCTTGTGATTCCCACGTTGCCTCTTCCGATTCATGATTCTTCCAAAGTACTTTCACCCACTGAATAGTCCGAGTCCTCAACTCTTGTTCCTTCGTATTGATGATCTGAACGAGCTTCTCAACGTAGGTGGCATCTTCTCTGATCTCCAATGGCTCATGCCGGAGCACATGGGATGGATCGTGGACATACTTCTTCAACATAGACACATGGAAGACGTTGTGTACGCCGGATAACTCGGGTGGTAAGGCTAATCTATAAGCCACGTCACCGATCTTACTCACAATGTCGTAGGGTCCAATGTATCTCCGTGATAGCTTGCCCTTCTGCCCAAATATCAATGTTCCCCTTGTAGGTGACACTTTCAAGAAAACCTTATCTCCTTCTTTGAATTGTAAGTCTCTGCGGTGGGAGTCTGCATAGCTCTTCTGTTTACTCTAGGACACTTTCAGGCGTTCTTAGATTAACTTCACTTTGTCGCTGGTTTCACTTACTATAGTCGGTCCATGGAAACTGCGAATTTTGACCTCTTCCCAACAAATAGGTGTCCTACACCTTCTACCATACAAAGCCTCAAAAGGCGTCATCTCAATGCTCGAGTGGTAACTATTGTTGTAAGCAAACTCACACAACGGTAGAGTCTCATCCCATTGAGTCTTGAAGTCTAACACACAAGCACATAGCATATCCTCAAGAGTTTGAATAGTCCTTTCTGATTGGCCGTCTGTCTGCGGGTGATAAGTCGTGCTAAACTATAGTTTCGTACCCATAGACTCATGTAATGTCTTCCAGAACCTCGAGACGAATCTGCTGTCTCTGTCAAATGTGATAGAAACTGGCTGTCCATGTCGACTGACAATCTCATTGACAAACAACTCTGCTAAAGGTAGCATGTGCATCTTCTTCCCTATCCTCATAGGAATGAAATGAGCTGACTTGGTGAGACGGTCCACAATGACCCATATCGCATCGTTGCCTCTGCTGGTCCTCGGTAGTCCCGAAATAAAGTCCATGGTAATGTGTTCCCACTTCCATTTCGGGATCTCAAACGGTTGTAATAATCCTGGAGGCCTCTGATGTTCTGCTTTTATCAACTGACAAGTCATACAACGGGAGACAAACGCTGCAATCTCTCTCTTGTTATTCCATCAAAATCTGCCCTTCAAATTTTGATACATCTTCGTGCTGCCTAGATGCATAGAGTACTTCGTACTGTGAGCTTCAGTCATGATATCATTCCTCAAATCTTTAATGTTAGGCACACATAGACGGTCACGGTAGTACAAAACTCCATCAATAGTACGGAAGTCAGGACGTCCTGCTATGTGCTCTGAAATCTTGGCCAACTCTGGATCTTGCAACTGACTATCCTTGATCTTCTGAATAAAAGAAGGCTCTGACACTGTCATGTTAGCTAACAAAACACCCTTCCTTAGTGGCTGCAAGTCTATACTCAACTCTTCAATTTGATCAAAGATACAAGTGTCACTTAGATTTGCCAAGCCTACTGGTTTTCTACTCAAGGCATCGGTAACTACATTAGCTTTCCCCGGGTGATACTTGATTGGAAAATCATAGTCCTTAATATATTCCATCCATCTTCTCTGCCTCATGTTCAATTCCTTCTGAGAAAATAAATATTGTAAGCTGCGGTGGTCGGAGTGGACTTCGAACTTCTCTCCATAGAGGTAATGTCTCCACATTTTTAACGCAAAAACAACCGCTGCTAACTCAAGATCATGGGTGGCATAGTTCTTCTCATGATCTTTCAACTGTCGGGATCCATATGCAATCACTTTACCTTTTTGCATCAACACACAACTAAGTCCAACATTCGAAGCAACAGTAAAAATGGTAAAACCGTCGCTTCCGGATGGTAAAGTAAGGATTGGTGCTGTAGTCAATCTCTTCTTTAGCTCTTGAAAACTATCTTCACACTGATCTGCCCACACATATGGCACATTCTTCCTTGTCAACTTCGTCAAAGGTGACGCAATCGACGAGAATCCTTGCACAAACCTCCTGTAATAGCCCGCCAATCCCAGAAAACTTCTAAATTCTGACGCATTCTTCTGTCTTTCCCAACTCATAACTGCTTCAATCATGGACGGATCCACTGATAATCCTTCTTTGAAGATGATGTGCCCCAAAAATGCTACTTGCTCCAACCAAAATTCACACTTGTTGAGCTTCGCATACAGCTGGTTCTCTATCAAAAGTTGCAGTGCTCTTCATGCTCTTCCTTGGCCTTGGAGTACACTAAGATGTCGTCTATGAATACTACAACAAACTGATCCAGATACTGTGCAAATATCTTGTTCATCAACGCCATGAACACTGCTGGTGCATTTGTCAACCCAAATGGCATCACTAGGAACTCATAGTGGCCATATCTTGTCCGGAAAGCTATTTTCAACACATCTGATTCTCTGACTCTCAGCTGATGGTAACCGGATCTCAAATCAATCTTCGAAAAGTATGAAGCACCTTGTAACTGATCAAACAATTCATCTATCCTTGGCAATGAGTATTTGTTCTTGATGGCCACATGATTCAATCTTCGGTAATCTATACACATTCTCATCGAACCATCCTTCTTCTTGACAAACAAGACTGGAGCTCCCCAAGGTGAAATACTCGGTCTCACAAAACCTTTGTCTAACAATTCTTGCAACTGAGTCTTCAATTCTCCCAATTCCGCCGAAGCCATTCTATAAGGTGCAATAGATATCGGAGCAATCCCTGGTAACAACTCAATAGTGAAATCAGTCTCTCTGATGGGTGGTAAACCTGGAATCTCCTCCGGAAAAACATCCGGGAATTCCCAAACAATTGGGATCTCCTCCACCCCTTGGGACCATTTATCCTCCGTGATAAACGCCAAATATGCTTCGCAACCACTTCTCAATAGTCTATCAGCCTTCAATGCTGAGACCAACCCTGTACGAGGACTCCTCTCTCCCTGAAACAACACCCTTACTGGTGTCTCATCTAACTTGAAAGTCAGGGTCTTATGGAAACAATCCATTGTTGCATGGTATCCTGCCAGCCAATCCATCCCTAGGATGACATTATAATCATACATCTCCAAAAAAAATGAGATCTACGGTTAAAACCACTTCTCCTATCTGAACTGTGCAACTAGGGTAAAAGGTTCTACAAATAACTTGTTTACCTACTAGGGTTGCCACAGTCAAAATGAACTCAAGTTCTCTAGCATGCATATCAATCAACTTAGAAAATTCATGGGATAAGAATGAATGTGTAGAGCCAGGGACAAATAAAATCTTAGTTTTTATCCCACAAACAAGAAGTGTACCTTCCACTACATTTCCCGCTGCCTCTGCATTAAATCTATCGACCGCGTAGATTTGTCCTTGATGTGGTGGCCTATTCGGAGTTTGTTGTGGCCTGCCTTGTTGTGCATTCCTATTCTGTTGTGGGGGACTCTGGTTCTGATTTTGTCCTTGTTGATAACGGACCTGTTGCTGTTACTGTTGTGGTGCCTGTTGCTATTGTGGCCTTGCCTGATTCTGAACAACGACTGCATTCTATGGTGGTGCTAGACGCTGTGCCCCTTGTTGCTGCTGCTGATTCTGTCTGTTCTGCCTTGGACAGTCTCTCATCTGGTGGTTCATGAAACCACATCTGAAACATGCTCTTGTGAGTGTACGACATTCCACACTGACATGATTCTTCCCACAATGGGCACAAACCAATGGATTCTGAGTATTCAGTTCTGTCCTCTGCTTCTTGTTCTAATGATTCTTGTGCTGGTAGTTCTGATGAGTTTGTCCCTTGCCTTGAACTCTAAGGATCTTGTTATGGAAATTCTCAAACTTGTAGGTCCTCTTGACAGCTTCATCGAAAGTTGCAGGTGGTACAACTCTGGTAGTATCTCTCTCAATGATGGGGTTAAGTCCTTCTAGGAACTTTGCAATCTTCTTCTCAACGGTGTCCACTAACTCCGGAGCATATCTTGATAGTCTCTCAAACTTGGTGAGGTACTCTAGGACTGTCATATTCCCTTGGACAAGCTGCTGGAATTCCACTGCCTTCTGTCTCTTGATGTGGGCGGGTACATACTTATCATGAAATTGCCTCTTGAAATTTGCCCAAGCCACTGCATCGGCCATAGTCCTGTACTCATCTCTGACTGCCTTCCACCAATTGTTTGCTGCACCAATAAAGAGAGATGATGCAAGTTTTACTCTTTCTCCCTTGGTGCATTGGAAAATCTCAAATATATTCTCCGTATGCTCTAGCCAATCATCTGCAGCTAATGGATCCTCTATTCCAAGAAACTCTTTCGGAGCCCTCTTCCGAAACCGCTCAAATAATGCATTTGGGTCATGTTGCCTCTGATTGATGACAATAGCGGGTTGGGGTTGAACCAGTTCGGGCCTTCTTTGTAATACCTCTAGCAATTGCCTCTACATCTCGGCCATTTATCTAGCATGATCTTCATCTTTCTTAAGCATTTGCTCTTGCAATCTAGTTTGGTTCTCATTAGCCTAACGCTGTTGGTCAAGCATTGCCTGCATCATTTGTTGGAATTGATTGGGCAAAACGTTCTCAACCAGATCTTCCTCAAGTGGCCCTGTATGATCACTATTACTTACAGAGGGGTTGCCGCTTACCGGTCTTTTACGAGGTGGCATGATGCTGTAGAACAAGTTGTTAGCACATAATAATCAAATAAAGGGTCACACATTGCTCACACGATTCTAACTAACGAAAGATCTAACGGATCCTCGCCACGTCCTTAGGATCTCTAGTTTCTTTTAATTGCTTGAAACACGTCTTGTTCTGATACCAGTCTGTCGCAACCCCGGACCGGGCCCGAAGGACTAATCCAGGATCGGTTTAATGCCATACATTTATTTAATTTCCCACAGGTGTCCGCAGTGAGGATAGCACAACCATATAAGAACATTTCTATTAAGTGCGGAAGCGTGTAGCAAATCAAATTGATAATTCAAGTCATGCCACAAGATAATAATGCTTGTATAACCAAGTATCAGAATGAGCAATGATCATTAGCGTTTCCCAAAAGTAAGGTTAGAGTTTAAACAAAAGATCATTTAATTACATTCCCCAAAAATAGAGGCCAACAAAGGCCAATACATCTCCAAGTATAATCCCAAAAGAATGAGTTATCCACAAACTCCCAAAATGAATCGCATCTCGAGACAACCGAATGTCTAAATGACATCATCGGCGTGCCACTCAACTAAGTGCTGCAGTACTCCAACCGCCTCCTCAGGCTCCGCCTCGGGAAACACGACGTCTGGACCTGAGTACCAAACAGTGGGTCAAACACGACGGTTTGACAAATGCGTAAAACACAATGACAATATGATAATAAATGAATTTACCTTCAAAAGCGTTTAAACCTGTTTAAATAACAATTTCTATGAACGAGATAAAACATTTATTCAAATACAAGTATGCATTATAAAACATGTAAGGGTAACAAAGGAAATGGGGAAACAAGCAAGATGGCAACCACACGAAACTAAGTCCTATATCACTATAGTGGTAGAGCAATAACTAGGCACTGATCTCAGTCACTCGAGGTGAGGAGAAACAGTGGATCTTATAAATACATATACATATACTACACCAGACCACGGTAGCGAGCCAGGCATCGAGAACCACAGTAGCAATATGTGGCATCGGGACATGACCACGGTAATAACCGAGTAGCGGGATCCAAACTGCAGCTGGCGGGACAAGAGGGGGATCTCCAAGTCAGTGGATCAGACTGACAAGGTTATCCAAGTTTCGTGGTACCGACTCATGGGTCAAATAACAAGATTAAAAACATGTATGAAATACATCAAGTGCAAGTACATAAATAACCGGGATGGGGTGCTAAAAGGCACAACTGTCATATCAATTCAGGCATGCTTATCAGGCTAGCAAGATGCTACAATTGTAATTTCAACATTTTCGAGAATACATGGGAAGTTCGAGAAATAGAAAAATACAAATGAATCTTTCAAAATCTCAAGACAAGTACCGGGTTCAAGATCTGTTTAAAGTGAATAGGGATCCTGTATGTTGATCTATTGGTTGTCTGGGTGATTTCGGTTACCTAGTGGTTAGATGGCGGTTAGCCGCTGCCTGACCGCGCGGCTGGCCGCGGTTGGCTTGACAGAAAAACAAGTTACTGGAAATGTAACCGAAATGGTTTGGTTGGATAGCGGTTAGCCGCCGATGGGTAGGCGGTTAGCCGCTTGCTATCCTTGAGGCTGACCGTGCCTTTAGGAGGAAAATGTCGCTCTCCAGAAAAGTAACCGCGACTGTTCGGCTAGCTGGCGGTTAGCCGCCAGTCACTAGATGGCTAGCCGACAGGTGACCGCTGGCTGACTGCCAGGTGCGGGAAACACCCACTGTGTTCAGATTTGAGCCATTTTTCCTCCTCAAAACCATTCTCCTCACTTCCATTTAATCCCTAGAATAAAACTGAGCTAGGAGCTCCTCCAATGCATCTATCTACACTTCTCCAAAACTCCAATATGTGTTCATTCCATCACCTCATTCTTAACCACAACAACCATAAGAGGAAAGAGAAACCGAATCACAAACATTCATTTAAGATATATCCAAAAGACAACAAGTACCATAACCAACATGTTTCCAAAACATTAAATGATTTAGCAAGGTTCATTCAAAGCATTTATTTCAAAAATCAATGCAAGCCAATAAATATGAATGGAAATGACAAATCGACCACATTCCTCATGAAAACCATTGAAAGCTCATAATATTAACTCATCTACTTGCCTTGGGTCTTCTAATCAAGGAAATCAAGCTACTAAACAAAGCTCTCTCAAGAATCCTACAAGCACAAACAAAACCCCAAAACAAACCCTAAAATGGGTCAAACAATGAATGAAGAAGATAGAACTCACAATAATGGAGATGAACCTTCTCTAGGACTAGAAGAATACAAATCTAGGAGATGGAGAAGATTGCTTACTTCGATAACGTTTAAATGGCAAGAGCTAGCTCAAAGAAGATCTTGGAATGAGAGGTTTTCTTCACAAATGGTATCAAAAGGTAGCTTTCAAGATGAGGAAGAGAATGGTGAAGTCCATTTTGATGTTGGTGTAAGTTTGGTAGGAGAGTGAGATGGAGAGAGCAAGAAGAAGAAGGAAAAAATGTTGTAAGAAGCCCTAGGTTAAAACTTGTGCTGGAAAAAAAGGAAATGAGGAAGATGGGTTCTCCTTATATAAGCAAATGGGAATGGGTCCCACTACTTAAGACACCCTTTGGGCTGAAATCATGTCTTTCGGGATCTCGGATGAATTCGACGAAGAAGGAAGAAATGATCGCCGAAATATCTAGTTTCCAAAAAGTATATGTTTCGCGGGTTCGGGGATATCAAGTTTTGGGTACAGATTTAGTCTACAATGACTGTTTTGCCCTCAATGCTAGGGAATCGGGTTTCGGGATCTCGAACGGGGACGGGATCAACATGAAAGTTGTAGGGGTTAACAATACAAATAAAACAAGATTAAAACAATGAATACAACAATCTCCGATAAGTCCTCAAGCACTTGCAAGGTCATAAAGATGGAACCCCCAAAGGGCCCCACTAATCACAATGCAAATCAAAATTCCCAAAGCTATATCAAAATCTATTATATTCCCAACTTAATCAAAATCCACTAAACACGCTTAAAACTAAAACACAACTTAATTAATGCTAATCGAGGTCACTCGGGACGGGGTCTTACAACATGTTAAGTGATCTTTAGCCTGATATTGTGCACTTGAAACCTGAGATGTCTTTTAACTTCGGGGGCACCGATTCTCTTCTAATTCCAACATTTAGGGTTTCGTTTACACAAAGATCAACCAAAGGTCCTTACATATGCTTGATAGACTTTGTGTTCGTACTTTAATTTTTGATACAATGAATATCATTGTGTATTCGTTTTGAATGTTATGGACAAGCTTGTTTGAAGATTTGTTCCAAAAGTGAAAAAAATGGGTCACTTCCTAAGCGTGTTATGCATATTAATTATCCCTTTTGCTAGTCGTGTTTGTCGTGTTTTGATAAGTGATTTTCCCCTTTTATCTTGACATGTTTAGACAGTGTTTCGCGTGTTTTGTGCATTCATGAATTTAAGTGAGCACCACTGAGCTTGGACTGCCCTTTCAGTTTGATCCACTGTCTGGGGGTCCTTAAACATGTGGACTATCTGCAGATTGGTCGTGTATTTTATTACACATCGTGTGTGTCCGGTTCCGCGGCCGGAATCTCCGTATATGTGGAAATCGTGTCATGATTATATTATGTATATCATGCTTGTCGTGCGTGCTTGCTCTTTTCATTATAAATGATAGAGAAAGGATGGGCTCTTTATGGATTTACTATTAATGATATTACAAGTATTCATGTCAGTTTTGCTCGTAATTTGGAATGTTCCTTAGTCATGTAACTAATTACGATTCAGTAAAAGGTCTTTATATGTTTCTTTAAACATTTACTTATTACATGCTCATGCTTAAATTGATTACCTGCCAAACCGTCGTTTTTTATCATTGTATGTTAGTGCCCAGGTGCAGGTGACATTGCCTTTGAGGAGGAGCGTCCGGAGGATGCTCTTGAGCCACCCCCGGGCTGAGAGTGACAACCCGACGATGTCAACTAGACGTCGGGCGGGTTCTTGAGTTGCGTTTCATTTTGTCATGGGTTTCTTTTCGTTATTTTGAGAATTGTATTGGCCCCTATTGGCCTCTTATGGGATGTAACTAAACTTAATTACCTTTTTGTATTAGTCTCATGACTTGAATTATGATAGGAATGCCATGTTAACTCCTTTCTTGTGATACTATGTCTTGATATTATTTGTCATAGCACTTAAAATTTTATTGGAGCTTATCTCGATGTGATTTGCTACACGCTTCCGCAAACTTGATTGTGTGAGACAGATTCCGCGTGCTTCGGGAATCCTCACCGCGGGAACCTGTGGGAAAACAAACATAACAACAGTAAAACAACTTCGCAGGCCCGGGACCCGTTCCGGGGTCGCGACAGGACTGGAATCAGAGCAGGACTTGTTTTAGGCACTTAAAAGAAACTAGAAAGGTCTTAGGAACGTGGCGAGGATTCGTGAGTTCAATAGATTCGTTTGGTATAGGACCTTAGAAACCCTTATACCATGTTTATTGTGTACTAACACTTTGTTTTATAGCATCATGCCTCCAAGAAAATTTCCAAACAATAATGCTTCAGGCAGTAATCAGAACGAGTCAGGCACGACTAATACGCCAACCGCTACACAATTTCAAGAACTCATGCAAACTATGATAGAACAACAAAGGCAAGCAAATGAGACTCAAGCAAAATTTCAAGAACAACTAGCAAAGAAGGATGAAGAAATGGCTCAAGTCCAGAGGCAACTCTTGGAAGTTCTTCAGAACATGAATCTATCTCCACAACCTCAGCCTTTGGGTCCACAGATTGTCATCCATAATAGGGATCATGACCCTAACGCTATTTGAGAAGTTCAAGAAGAGAGCACCGAAGGAATTTTCGGGCAATGAGGACCCGTTAGTTACAGATGACTAGCTAGCTAATACCAAGAAAATCTTTGATATCTTTACGTGCACGGGGAGACAGAAAGTCAACCTCATAGCTTCACTATTTTATGGGCTTGCAGATCGGTGGTGGCAAACGGTCAAGGACCCATATTTGACGATGGCTAATGAAAACGCATGGGCAGCATTCAAGACACAATTCCAGGATAAGTACATTCCCTCCCATGTTAAGAGATAAAAGGCTATTGAATTCCAGCAGCTCAAGCAAGGCAGCATGACTGTGCTAGACTATGTCACCAAGTTTGAGAGATTGGCTAGATATGCTACTGAGTTGATTGACACTGAGCAGAAGAAGACAACGAAGTTTTTACAAGGACTGAACCCGATTATCATGAGAGATGCTATAGGAGTAGTTTCACCAGCTACATATGATGAGGCAGTCAAACGGGCATATAAGTTTGAAGATATTAACAATCGGATCGTTCAAGACAGGAAGCGGCACTATCAGCAGCAGAATCAGAAGCAACACCATAACAAGAAACCAAAGCAAGAGCACGGTCAAGTGAGGCAAGGTTGTGGCCACTGTGGCAAGAACCATGAAACTCATGAATGTCGTAAGGCCACAGGTGCCTGTTTCAAATGTGGGGCTATGAACCATGCAATCAAGGATTGCCCACAACTTCAGAATCAAGGGAACATAAACCAACAGCAGAGACAAGCAGTTCCTCATAATCAAGCACTAGTTCAGAATCAGGTTAGACCACCTCAGCAGCAGCAGGCTAGGCCACCAGCACAAAATCAGAATGCTCATCCTCCACAACAGAACATACATGGCCAAGGAAGGCAAAATCAAGCACCGAATAGACTACAAATGCATGGACGTTTATATTATCTCAACCGTGCGGATGCTGAAGCTGCAGGAGACGTGGTGGAAGGTAAAGTTCTTGTTTGTGGGGTAGAAGCTCGGATTTTATTTGATCCTGGACCCACACATTCGTTTTCATCTCCTAGTTTTACTAAGATGATTGATGCACCACATAGTGAATTGGATTATATTCTGATAGTAACCACACCAGTAGGGAAACAAGTTGTGTGTAGAACCTATTACCCTAGTTGTACAGTTTTGTTAGAAGATGTTAATTTACCGGCCAACCTCATTGTTTTGGACATGCATGATTTTGATGTCATCTTAGGCATGGATTGGTTAGAAGCATATCATGCCACCATGGATTGTTTTAGTAAAACCATAACATTCAGATTCCAAGGACCAAAGGCAAAATTGATATTTCAGGGGAAGAAGAGAAAAACTCAGGCAGGATTTATTTCAGTCTTGAAGGCAAGCAGATTAGTTCAGAGTGGGTGTCAGGCATTTATTGTTGGGATTGGTGTATGCCCTAAAGCCCACTGACTGCACTCACATCTCTGTTACTGGATATTTATTGGTTATTTAATAGAATGACATCTTTCTCTTATTACTTGTGTATATATATGGTTGTGTAAGGCCCATTGTTTTCTAGTAAATGACTTGGGTGTGTAGTGACTGCACACAGAAAGGTCTAAGTCATGGACACTGGAAATAACTAATTTGTTCATAACTGAGAGGTGGAGTTGGGCACTTCATCTTGGTATAAGTTATAGTGAGAAACTCTCCTGTGTTCAGGGTGACTTACCTTAGTCACGGGAGGTCTTTCCCGGATATATCTCATTAGTGCATGTGTCATGCATTGAACAGGACCATTTAAGGTGTGATCTCTAAAATAGTACTATCACAGAGAGAGATCAAGTCACCTCTTGCTACTGAGTGACCAGTGCTCTTAATCTTGAGCATTTGTGGATGAACTGACGAAGTCAAGTTCTTGTGCTTTAATTTACTATTGGGTGAGATCTTTTTCATGGGTCAACAGCTCTGTGTTTTGGGTGCTCGGGCTTGATTAGTTGGGACGTGCAAATGAAATATGGAATCTATGCCATCGTGTGATGGAATGATCGTCCCCTTAGAATTATCCGATTAATCATCAGAATCAAAGATCTTAGTATATGGATGTTCCATATGGATATTGAACTTGTGGGTCGCTCCCTGGATCAAGAGAATGATATCCGGATGATGATTAAGTCAAGGGTATGAAGTTCTAAGGATGAGATGTAATCAAGAAGGTAGATAGTACATCGGTTAACCTACTTGATTATGGATGTTACATAGAGGGGCATTGTGGTCATTGTACTTGGTAGGTCAAAGACAATCGTCAGTTTATGATGAGCTTAATTTGCAATTTAATATTTGTCCCTGGAGTGCAACCATAACTCTCTAGAGGAATGAGTTAAGGTTAAAATGATCCTAGTGTTGCTATGGGGTTAGCATGGACATTTTGGTCATTTTGGAAGCCAAGGGCAAATATGTCTTTTGGTCCCTTCTCTAGCCACTTTCCTAGATTGGCAAGGTTTCCTAAATTGTTTAATTGTGTGAAGAAATAATTTTTGAGTGTAAATTCAAATAGGCCCATGATGGCATACATGAATTACAACTCTAGATAAATTATTTGGTGCATGAGCCATAGTTTGTTTGGGCTAACCAATGTGGTCCCTAGTATGTGGGTCCCAAGTTTGTGTAGGTCTTATTACTTGGAAGGATTTCTATTTGTGCAAGAATTCCTATATTTTATAGAGTTCCTAATTCTACTTGGATTCTAAAAAGGAAGGAGGTGTTGGACGTCCACATTGTAGTGTTGGTTTGTTTTTGGAAAGCTCCTCTTAGTTTCCAAGTTCTATAAGGAAACATCTTCAATAGGAATTCCTCCATAAATATATGGTTCTCCCCTCCCTTGGGCGTGCAACATATAGAGAGAAAGAAGGAGAAAATTTCTCCTTTGGGCGTGCAAGAGTTTGGAAAAAAAGAGAGGAGCTTCCCATAGAAGAAAAAGTCCAGCCCCTTTTTGGACGTCCTTTGCACAAAAGAAATCATAGCTGATTGCACCTTCTCTTCTTGAAGAAAGACCACATAAGATCAAGGAAAAACAAGAAGAGAGAAACCTAGTAAGTTCCCACCAACACTAGCCAATCAGATTTGGAGAAAGAGGAATAGAGAAGAAGATTAGAAGAGAACTATTGCAAGAAATTCCAGCAAGGTGTGCAGGAATTAAATAGTTTTAGATCTGATCTTCTAGTTCAGATTTCAGAGGTTTTTCAACCTAAGAACATCAGGTATGTCTTCTCCATTGTATCTTCTTTGATTACACACAAGTTGATCATAATTACATGGTGTTTATGTGCGATTTCCATGGCTGGTTCACTTTCTATGTCTGATCCTAGTTAAAAGTTTTAAAATTCCAGCCACAGAACTCTTCGTTTCATCAAGAGTTCAGATCTGAATCGCGCATTCTTTCATTGGTATCAGAGCCACACCATGATTAATCATGATCCCATGTTGTGTGGATATCAATCCTAGATTAATTAAGGGCATGGTGGTGCCCTTTAAGTTGTTATTTAGTGCATGATATGTGTGCAGGAATTTTTTCCAGATTGCTTTGTGATTGTTGCATGCACTAATCTTTTTGGTTGCAGCCATATAATTGCATCCTTGATGGTTCGCATGTATGTGTGTGGATTTGGATGTTTTTTAATTAGTTGGAAAGTGTACGATTGCGCGTTTAGCAATCATAGGAGGTTGTAATTTTTTTCCTTGTTTTTATTCCAACTAGTCTTGATGTAAGCTTTCTTGAAAAGCATAGGGATCTCCAATGTAATTTTTTGGTTTTTGCTTTTCATGGGTTTGCTTGTATAAATCTGATTTATTGTAACAAGCAAGAAAAGGAACCTTTCAAGCAAGGAAGGTTGCAACAGACCGGATTCCATGGTGGTGGAGGCAACGAAGGTCTCCTAGTGCGAAAACAACTCTTAACCAAGTATCCTAGTTGGATTAGGATTCCTAGTCGGAGAAGGTTTCCTAGTTGGATAAGGATTTGAAGTCCGAAGAGCAGGGAGCCATCAAGGATTGCATCTTTTATTTGCCTTTATATATGGAATGCTTTATATAATTGCTATAATTGTCACCTAGTAACATGGTCACCACTAGGTTTTAAAATTGGCATCTTTCTATATTGGATTGTTTTTAGTATGGCAAATTGTTTTTAAACGGATCTTAGACCAGCACCTTCTATTTGTCTAAGGTTTAAAAGTTGGATAGGGTTTAGTTTACCTTGGCACCCTAAGTTTCCAAAAGAGGCTAAACCAAAATCTAATTAGATGCCACCTAAGGGTTTCCATAACCCAAGTTAGGAAATTTGACACTTTAAAGAGATTTGCTCAAATATTTTAAAGCAAAAGTTATTTATGTTCAAGATGACTTAAGTCATTGAGTCATGAATTTAATTAACTAAGTTTGCTACATTTAAAAAGATTTTTTGAGTAACCAATGTAAAGGTCAAAAGAGTATTACAAAACCCTAGTGATAAATAATCAAGTGGGAGAGGGGATTTTGGAAAAACCCCACGGCCTTCCATTTTCGGTTCATGCTATCTCATTGGAGTGTTAGTGGGAGCGGCCACCCCTTCGATGGAGTTCTTTACTAAAGATCACTTCGATGGGTTAGTGGGTGAACTAATGTGAATATTCGTAATGAGATGTTAGTAGGAACGGCCGTCCCTTCGGTGGAGTTCTTTACTAAAGATCACTTCTATAGAATGTCAATGAGGTGTTGGTGGGAGCGGCCATCCCTTCGATGGAGCTCTTTACTAAAGTTCACTTCAAGATTGGATTAAAGTCACTTCCCTTCGGAGGACTTGAGTCATAGACATTCTGGGAACGTTCATAAGAGATGGTAATACACTTGACATAAGTCGGCAATGACCTCTCCCTACGAGTTAGAGTTGTTTGTCATATGAGGCCAAACCAATCAGTGATTGGATTGTCACTGATATGCGTATCCAGACAGTGATAATCCAAATAAGCAGACCTTAACTCAACGTGACTGTAGGCTCGGCCATCCCTTCGATGGAGGGTCTATGAGGAGGTTGAGACACTGATACATTATGATTAGGGTTAAATAATGTAAAAAGTCTTGTGCATGTTTTTCTTTTTATAACAAGCACCATATACATATTACATATATACTACCTGTCTAATTATAACCTGTTATATATCCAGAGAGATGGGGAAGGATTCTTTTAGCCCGTTGATGAGTATTCTGCGTGAGAACAAATTGACTGGCCCAAATTACGTAGACTAGAAAAGAAACCTTAACATAGTACTCACCGCTGAGGAGTACAAGTATGTTTTGTCGGAACCCTGTCCTACGATTGATGATCATCCTACAGATGACCAGCAAGAGGCTGAAAGGAAATGGAAAAAGGCAAATAGCATGGCCAAATGCTACATGCTTGCTTCCATGTCCAACGTGTTGCAAACACAGCATGAGCAAATGGACACAACTTCTGATATCATGTTGTCCTTGTCTGAGATGTTCGCAGACAAAAGCAGGCCAGCTAGGCAAGCTGCTTTAAGAACAATCATGAATACTAGGATGGCTGAGGGAACACCTGTCAGAGAGCACATGCTCAAAATGATGGATTGTTTCAATGAAGTTGAGATCCTAGGGGCTGAGATTGATGCAGGGAGTCAGACTGATATGATTCTCGAAACTCTGCCGGAGTCTTTCAACCAGTTCAAGCTCAACTTCAACATGAGCAAGATGGACATGACTCTCTCTGAGTTAATGAAAGAACTCCAGGCGGCAGAGGCCATCATGAAGCCTAAAGGCCAAGCTCACTTTTCCCAGTCTTCCTCTAAACTGAACCCGAAAGGGAAAAAGTTCAAGAAGAAGCAGGGTAAGGGAAAAGGACAGAAAAAGGGCAATGCTGGGAAGAAGGACAAAGGTACAGGTGAAAAGCCCAAAGGAAAATGCTTCAAGTGCGGCCTCAAAGGTCACTGGAAGAAAGATTGTCCCAAGCTCCTAGGCTTAGATAAGAAAGGTACATCTCTTTCCTACTACATTGAAACCTGTCATGTGGTTGATTCTACTGATTCGTGGATAGTAGACTCTGGAGCCACTAATCATATCTGCAATTCATTGCAGGGGTTTCAGATAATGAAAAAGCTTGAGAAAGGGGAGTTTGACCTTAGAGTTGGAAATGGAGCAAAGATTTGGGCTGTTGCAGTGGGAGTTGTTACTTTACATTTTCCGCATGATAGGATATTAATTTTAAATAATGTTATCTATGTTCCGGACATAAGGAAGAATTTAATTTCAGTTTCCAGACTTATTGAATTTCATTATTCAGTTTCTTTCCATTCTGGTGTTGATATCAGTAGAAATGGAAATATTATATGTTCCGGTAGAATGCATGACAACTTATTTTATATATATCCTATTGCTCCCACACTGCATAATGTACAACTAGAAAGCTCATCTTCCCTTAAGAGGAAGGTATCTTCGACCAATGACACTTATCTTTGGCACTTACGTTTGGGTCATATTAACCTAAAATGGATTCAGAGGTTGGTAGAGGATGGGCTTTTGAGCTCATTAGATCTCGAACCTTTACCTCAGTGTGAATCTTGTCTCATGGGAAATATGACCAAAAGGTCATTCTCTGGAAAGGGACTGAGGTCAAAGGAGTTGTTAGAATTGGTTCACACTGATGTGTGTGGTCCTATGAACAAACTAGCTCGAGGAGGTTATGAGTATTTCATCACCTTCACTGATGATTACTCTAGGTATGGATATGTGTACCTAATGCGACGCAAGTCTGAAGCGTTTGATAAGTTCAAACAATTCAAGGCTGAGGCGGAGTTACAACTAGGGAAACATATCAAAGCTCTTCGATCTGATCGAGGTGGCGAGTACCTCCTGGGTGAGTTCAAGGAGTACCTCACACAACATGGGATTGTGTCTCAGTTGTCTGCACCGGGTACACCCCAGCAAAATGGTGTAGCAGAGAGAAGAAACCGTACCCTTCTTGATATGGTAAGGTCCATGATGAGTCATGCAACCCTACCCATATCTTTTTGGGGATATGCCCTAGAAGCAGCAACATACATTTTGAATCTGGTACCTTCTAAATCAGTACCTAGGACACCTCGAGAAATGCGGACAGGTCGAAAACCCAGTTTAAGACATATCCACATTTGGGGTTGTCCAGCCTATGTACTGAATGATAAAGCTACCAAGCTAGAACCCAGATCGGAAATGTGCTACTTCATTGGGTATCCTAAGGGAACGAGAGGAGGCATCTTTTATCATCCAAAGGAGCAAAAGGTGCTTATCAACACTCATGCTAGATACTTGGAGGATGATTGCATGATGCACCAAGAGCTTGGTTGTAAAGAAACACTTGAGGAGATTCTTTTAGAAACTCCTACAACATCTGTGCCAGATCCTGAGACTGTAGATAATCAAAACATTCCTTTTAACACTCCGGAGCCTCGTCGTAGTGGGAGAATTTCTAGACCACCAGATAGATATCTAGGAGTGTCCTTTATGACAGACTCCGAGGATCTGGTTGAGGATCCTACTAGTTACGATGAAGCAGTAACGGATATAGATGCTGACATGTGGCAGCAAGCGATGAAATCTGAATTGGATTCTCTGTATTCCAATCAAGTCTGGGAACTTGTGGATGCACCTGAAAGGATCAAACCCATAGGGTGCAAGTGGATCTACAAGAGAAAGAGAGGAGTGGATGGGAAGGTTGAAACCTTCAAAGCAAGACTGGTGGCGAAAGGATATACTCAGAAAGAGGGTATCGATTATGAGGAAACCTTTTCACCAGTGGCTATGCTTAAATCCATTAGAATTCTCTTAGCCATCGCATGTCATTATGACTACGAGATATGGCAGATGGATGTCAAGACAACTTTTCTAATTGGAAGTCTTGACGAATGCATCTATATGATGCAACCAGAGGGATTCATTGCTGGTGGCCAAGAGAACATGGTCTGTAAACTTAAAAAGTCCATTTATGGACTTAAGCAAGCATCTAGGGCATGGAACATCAAGTTTAATCAGGCAGTCAAATCCTTTGGCTTTGATCAAAACATTGATGAACCATGTGTGTATAAGAAAGGGAGTGGAAACACAGTTGCATTTTTAGTCCTATATGTGGATGACATATTACTCATTGGAAATGATGTTTGTCACGCCCCCGAACCGGAACCTTGAGGGCGGGAATGGGATTATAAAGCATAAATATATTTTTCTCCCAAGATCCGCGTGTGTGAAGACAACACATTCTAAATATTTTACGGAAGCTTTTGTGGCGTTGCGACCCGAAGTCCGTGGCCATCGGATTCCGCGTCGCACTCAACCTTTAGCATATAGCTATCATATCAAGAATCATATCAGACTGGAGTAAACCATCACAATAAATTACAGAGCTGACAGTAACAGGATATTACATTTCCATATGTGTTCCAGTTACAATTATCAATGTGCATTAATTAAGAATCCCAAGAAAGAGGCTAATAAAAGTCATACAACAATAAGCTATTAACCACTACCCAACATGTGACGTAGCTCCGATGTCAAGCTCAATGTCTACATGACATAGCCGACAAAACAACCTGCAAAACATGGCTCCACAGCCAACTCAAGCACTCAACTCGGGACGAAGAAATCTGAACCTGAGTACCAAAAGTAGTGGGTCTGACACGACGGTCTGGCAGGTGGATGAAAAGATAATAATATACTGAAGAATAAAACATAAGATACATCATGCTATTCGATCAAATGCTGCATATAATTAAACGGGTGCAAAGTCGGGAATCTCGGGGAAAACCTGTATTCATTTCAAGCATGGGTAAAACATGAATATCTAATAAAACATATATTCATTTACATCATCCGTAAAAGCATAGATATTTGTCAATCGGGTGTTCGTCTAAAACATTTATAAATATAGTGGCCGGGCAAAACAAACGTTCATTTGAGACTTAGGTAAAAACATAAGTATACAACGAACCAGGTATTCATAGCAGTCTGGCAAAACCAATGTCCATTTGAAACATATGTGAAAATACGGATATTTAACAAACCGGGTGTTCATTTAAAACCGGTGTAACCAAATAAATCTGTCAAAACTAGTGTTCATTTAAACATATTTCAACGCATGGATATTTAACAAACCGGATATCGTTGAAAACAGGTATAAACGTAGGGATCTGGCAAACAAGTGTCATTTGAAACATATTTCAAAGCATGGATATTTAACGAATCGGGTAATCATTTAAAACAGGTATAAACATAGGAATCTGACAAAACATTGTCATTTAAAACATATTTCAAAGCATGGGTATTCAACAAATCGGGTATCATTTAAAAACAGGTATAAACGTAGGGATCTGGCAAACAAGTGTCATTTGAAACATATTTCAAAGCATGGATATTTAACGAATTGGGTAATTATTTAAAACAGGTATAAACATAGGAATCTGACAAAACATTGTCATTTAAAACATATTTCAAAGCATGGGTATTCAACAAATCGGGTATCCTAGGAATCGGGAACTGGCAAGATGGCAATCACAAGAAGCTAAGTCCTCTATCACTGAAGTGACAAGAGTGTAACGGGACGTTGGTCTCAGTCACACAAGGTGAGGAGACTCAACGCAAATCATATATACAATATAAATATACGGGAACGAGACCACGGTAGCGAACCGGGTATCGGGATGGGACCACGACAATAACCGGGTATCGGGATCTAAACTGCAGCTGGAGGGACGGGAGGGGGATCTCCAAGTCAGTGGATCAGACTGACAAGGTTATCCAAGCTTAGTGATGCCGACTCATAGGTCAAATACCAAATCGGGACATATGCAAGTAAATCAAGTACAATAAATAAACGGGTAAAACGGGGGTGCTCAAGGGCACACTGTCACTTCATATCGGGCAATACATCTCGGGATAAATAACTGTTACTCGAGTAACTTCAATGCTTTTGGGAAAACAAGTCATGGGATGCCAATCTTGGAAATGAGGTGAAACCATGAACTATAACAATTTCGGGTAAAATATCGGTTTCAAGATTTGTTTAAGTGAATAGGGGTCCCGTATGTCGATTATAATAATTTACTTGGTACTCCTCGAGTTTGAAGACATTCCGGGCTCCTTATGCACTTTTACTATTTTCAAAACTTAAAATGAGCTTATGGGTAGTACTAGATGTTACAATAGCAAAAATCAAGATTATAAACGGTCCATCCTAGGCATGACATTAATCCGGAAACATCGGGCAACCTATTCAGTCACCGAAAGGAATAGAATTCGCGATAACCAAGGGAAAGACTTGTGTTTAGATATAAAGAAGATATCGCGTCGTTCCATCTCGTTCAAGATTGAAATGGATTGAACTTCGATGCCACCGAACCAACCGTGAGGCGTGTCGACTCAAGACATTCTCACACATGGTCCAAACAGTCCAAAAAGGGTAGCCAGGGTCCCACCTAAAACCAAGAATTAGTGTCTAGATCATCACCATTCCTTTCTTTTAGTTCCCTAGTCTTAGAGACCTTAGATTAGGGTATAATTAGTCTTAACACTAAGGTATATACCCCTAGGACTCATAGAAAGCCCAAAGGTTTCCAAAAAAAACAATATCAAATTTCACTGGACTCAAACTGGATTCAATCCAGTGAAATTTGATATTGTTTTTTTTTTTGGAAACCTTTGGGCTTTCTATGAGTCCTAGGGGTATATACCTTAGTGTTGAGACTAATTCTGCCCTAATCTAAAGTCTCCAAACTAGGGAACTAAAAGAAAGAATGGTGATGATCTAGGCACTAATTCTCGGTTTTAGGTGGGACCCTGGCTACCCTTTTTGGACTGATTGGACCATGTGTGAGAATGTCTTGAGCCGACACGCCTCACGGTTGGTTCGGTGGCATCGAAGTTCAATCCATTTCAATCTTGAACGGGATGGAACGACGCGATATCTTCTTTATATCTAAACACAAGTCTTTCCCTTGGTTATCGCGAATTCTATTCCTTTCGGTGACTGAATAGGTTGCTCGATGTTTCCGGATTAATGTCATGCCTAGGATGGACCGTTTATAATCTTTATTTTTGCTATTGTAACATCTAGTACTACCCATAAGCTCATTTTAAGTTTTGAAAATAGTAAAAGTGCATAAGGAGCCCGGAATGTCTTCAAACTCAAGGAGTACCAAGTAATTATTATAATCGACATACGGGAAACCTATTCACTTAAATAAATCTTGAAATCGATATTTTTACCCGAAATTGTTATAGTTCATTGTTTCACCTCATTTCCCGAGATTTGCATCACATGACTTGTTCTCCCGAAAACATTGAAGTTACACTAGTAACAGTTATTTGTCCCGAAAGGTATTGCCCGATATGAAGTGACAGTGTGACCTTGAGCACCCCCGTTTTACCCGTTTATTTACTGTACTTGATTTACTTGCATATGTCCCGATTTGTTATTTGACCTATGAGTCGGCATCACTAAGCTTGGATAACCTTGTCAGTCTGATCCACTGACTTGGAGATCCCCTCCCGTCCCGCCAGCTGCAGTTTGGATCCCGATACCCGGTTATTGCCGTGGTCCCGTCCCGATACCCGGTTCGCTACCGTGGTCCCGTTCCGTATATTTATATTGTATATATGATTTGCGTTGAGTCTCCTCACCTTGTGTGACTGAGACCAACGTCCCGTTATACTCTTGTCACTTCGGTGATAGAGGACTTGGCTTCTTGTGATTGCCATCTTGCCAGTTCCCGATTCCTTGGATACCCGACGTGTTTTATATTGCTTACTTGCTTTCCGATAAATGATTCGTTTCCTTTATGAAAGTTGTTATTTAAACAAGTGTTAATATTCTCCAATGTAAATTCAGTTATTATTATATGGTCTTCTGTTCTTTGTACCCGCACATGTTTTAAATGAATGCCGGTTGGGTGAATACCCATGCTTTTACATATGTTTCAAACGATCAATGATTTTGCTAGATTTATATGATTACGCATGTTTTAAAGGAATACCCGAATTGTTAAATATCCGAGCTTGCTTTAAAGGACATTTGGTTTGTCAGATATCTATGTTTATACCTGTTTTTAAATGATACCGATTTGTTAAGTATCCATGCTTTGAAATATGTTTTAAACGACACGCATTTGCCAGATTCCTATGTTTATACCTGTTTTAAATGATTACCCGATTCGTTAAATATCCATGCTTTGAAATATGTTCAAATGACACTTGTTTCCCAGATCCCTACGTTTATACCTGTTTTAAACGATATCCGGTTTGTTAAATATCCATGCGTTGAAATATGTTTAAATGAACACTAGTTTTGTCAGATTTCTTTGGTTACACCTGTTTAAATGAATGCCCGATTTGTTAAATATCCGTACTTTCACATATGTTTCAAATGGACTTTGGTTTTGCCAGACTACTATGAATACTCGGTTTGTTAAATACTTATGTTTTTACCTAAGTCTCAAATGAACGTTTGTTTTGCCCGGCCACTATATTTATAAATGTTTTAGACGAACACCCGATTGACAAATATCTACGCTTTTACGGATGATGTAAATGAATATATGTTTTATTAGATATTCATGTTTTACCCATGCTTGAAATGAATACAGGTCTTCCCCGAGATTCCCGACTTTGCACCCGTTTAATTATATGCAGCATTTGATTTAATAGCATGATTTATCTTATGTAATGATTCTTTCATCAATGAAGAGAATTTTACAATCATACTTGCCTCTCTTTTCTACTGATAACAATGTGTGTGCTTGACTTTCGTTCCATAACTGGGCTCTTAGCACGAACGCCCGAATTATTACCAAGTAGTTGAGTTTGGTTCAGTAACCGGAACTGAGTGACTATTGGGTAAGAATAACTTTGGTTCCTTAACTAGAAGTAACTTAGGTTAGTCGAACTCGGTTCAACAACTGGAATTCAAATTGTGCTGAAGTTTGAATAACTTTGAGAGGTACCTGCACCTTTAGAGATAGAAAACTCGTAGCTGGTTCCGCAACCGAACTAGATTCTCAGAGGAGGCGATCAAGTCCTTTAACAACATAGCTGGTTCCATAACCGAACTAAGATAGCCGTCGAGTTATGGAACTTAGTGTGCTGCTCATTTTGATCCCATGACCAGGTTGGCTGGTTCTGTAACCGAGCCGAGATTTTGGCCGAGTTCCATAACCGCGGTACTTTGCAGCTGGTTCTGTAACCGAGCTGTGGTCTCTTCCATGCTGGTGTTGTCACCGAGTTGAGACCTTTGCCGAGTTTTATAACTGCGGTGCTTTGCAGCTGGTTCTGTAACTGAGCTGTGGTTTCTTCGATGCTGGTGTTGTCACCGAGCTGAGACCTTAGCTGAGTTCCATAACTGCGGCGCTTTGCAGCTGGTTCTGTAACTGAGCCGTGGTCTCTTCCATGCTGGTGTTGTCACCGAGCTGAGACCTTTCGCCGAAATCTATAAGTACGGCGCTTTGCAGCTGGTTCTGTAACCGAGATGTGGTCTCTTCCATGTTGGTGCTGTCACCGAGCTAAGATCTTTGTCGAGTTCCATAACTGCGGCACTTTGCAGTTGGTTCTGTAACCGAGCTGTGGTCTCTTCCATGATGGTGTCGTCACCGAGCAGAGACCTTTGCCGAGTTCCATAACTGCGGCACTTTACAGCTGGTTCTGTAACCGAGTTGTGGTCTCTTCCATGCTGGTGCTGTCATCGAGCTGACACCTTTGTCGAGTCCCATAACTACGGCACTTTGCAGCTGGTTCTGTAACCGAGTTGTGGTCTCTTCCATGCTGGTGCTGTCAACGAGCTGAGATTGCTGCCGAGTTCCATAACTGCAGCGAGGGAACATAGTTGTAGTAAATGAAGTTGTCCGGGTTATGGCTGGTGCTATCACCGAGGCCACTGCCGGAGCTCTGTAGGTCGAGGTTGGTGTTGTCACCGAGGCTCGACGTTAAAGCTGTGTAGTGGAGGCCGGTGCTGTCACGCCCCTGAAATAGAACCTCGGGGGCGCGAATGGGATTAAGCATAAATATATTTTTCTCCCAAGATCCGTGTGTGTGAAGACAACACATTCCAATACACTCTGAATATTTTTGCGAAAGCTTTCGTGGCGTTGCGACCCGGAGTCCGTGACCATCGGATTCCGCGACGCACTCAACCTTTAGCATATACCTATTATATCAAGAACCATATAAGACTCAAGTAAACCATCACAACGAAATACAGAGCTGACAGTAACAGGATAAGCATTCCCACATATGTTCAAGTAACAAATTGTCAATATACATTAATTAAGAATCCCAAGAATGGCTAATAAAAGCCATACAACAATAAGTTATTAACCACTACCCCATATATGACGTAGCTCCGATGTCAAGCCCAATGTCTACATGACATAGCCAACAAAACAACCTGCAACTCATGGTTCCACAACCAACAAAAGCACTCAGCTGGGGATAAAGAAATCTGGACCTGAGTACCAAAATAGTGGGTCAGACACGACGGTCTAGCAGGTGGGTGAAAAGATAATAAATATACTGAAGAATAAAACATGTGATAAATCATGTTATTTGATCAAATGCTGCATATAATTAAAATGGGTGGAAAGATCATGTATATCTGACAAATTATGTATTCATGTAAAACGTCTGTAAAACATGGATATCTGATAAATCATATATTCATGTAAAACGTCTGTAAAACATGGATATCTGACAAGTCATATATTCATGTAAAACGTCTGTAAAAGCATTCAACATGTTTAATCAATAACTTTCATAAAAGAAACAAATCATTTACTGAAAACATAATGCAGTATAAAACATGTACGGGTATCCAAGGAAAATGGGAAACAAGCAAGATGGCAACCATACGAAGCTAAGTCCTCTATCACTAAAGTGATAGAGCAATAACTAGGCACTGATCTCAGTCACTCGAGGTGAGGAGAAACAGTGGATCCTATAAATACATATACATATACTATACATGACCACGGTAGTGAGCCGGGCGTCGGGAACCACAGTAGCAATCTGCAGCATCGGGACAAGACCATGGTAATAACTGAGTAGCGGGATCCAAACTGCAGCTGGCGGGACAAGAGGGGGATCTCCAACTCGGTGGATCAGACCAACAGGGTTATCCAAGCTTAGTGGTGCCGACTCATAGGTCAAATAACAAATCGAGACATGTGCAAGTAAATTCAAGTACAAGTAAATAACGGGCAGGACGGGGGTGCTCAAGAGCACACTGTTGTTTCATGTGGTGCAATGCACTTCAAGACAAGTAACTATTTCAAGTGTAAATCAATGCTTTCGGGAGAACAAGGCATGTAGTATAAATCTCGGGATCGATAAAGTACAATGAACAATTGAAATTTCGGGTAAAGTATCGGGTTCAAGATTTATTTGAAGTAGATAGGGATCCCGTATGTCGACCTAATAATAATTTGGTACTCTTTGAGTTTGGAGACATTCCGGGCTCCTTATACACTTTGAATTTTCAAAACTTCGAATGACATCTTCGTGATATGGTTTCTTTCTCAAATGGCCTCATACATTGGTTAGTAAATCCCCTTGACATAGAAGGGTTCTCAATGAATAGTCCCAAAACGTTTAAATAGTTCATCATTGTCCCAAACATACCTTTGACCGACAAAGCTCATCACTCGAGCGAGGAGCTCTCTGGAATGGTTGTCTGGGTGATTTCGGTTACCTAGCGGTCAGATGGCGGTTAGGCGGTTAGCCGCTGGCTGACCGCGGCTGGCCTGACAGAAAAACAGGTTACTGGAAATGTAACCGAAATGGTTCGGTTGGCTGGCGGTTAGCCGCCACTGGGTTAGGCGGTTAGTCGTTTGTTAACCGTGAGGCTGACCGTGTTTTCAGGAGGAAAATGTTGCTCTCTGGAAAAGTAACCGCGACTATTCGGCTAGCTGGCGGTTAACTGCCAGTCACCAAACGGCTAGCCGACAGGTGATCGCTGGCTGACCGCCAGGTGCGGGAAACACCCACAGTGTTCAGATTTGAGCCATTTTTCCTTCTCAAAACCACTCTCCTCACTTCCATTTAATCCCTGCAATAAAACTGAGCTAAGAGCTCCTCCAATACCTCTATCTACACTTCTCCACAACTCCTTCTTAACCACAACAACCACAAGAGGAAAGAGAAACCAAATCACAAACATTCATTTAAGATATATCCAAAAGACAACAAGTACCAAACCAAAATGTTTCCAAAACATTAAATGACTTAGCAAGGTTCATTCAAAGCATTTATTTCAAAATCAATGCAAGCCAATGAATATGAATGGAATGACAAATCAACCACATTTTTCATTAAAACCATTGAAAGCTCATAATATTAACTCATCCACTTGCCTTGGGTCTTCTAATCAAGGAAATCAAACTCTTATACTCTTCCAAGCCAAAGATCCAAGCTACAAGCAAAAACCCCCAAAACAAACCCTAAAATGGGTCAAACCATGAATGAAGAAGAAAAAACTTTCAATAATGAAAATGGAGCTTCTCAAGGACTAGAAGAATACAAGTCTAGGAGATGGAGAAGATTGCTTACTTGTAAGGTCTCCAAATGGCAAGAGTTAGTTCAATGAAGATCTCAAAGTTGGTGGATTTCTCAACAAATGGTATCAAAAGGAAGCTTGAAAGGTGGGGAAGAGAATGATGACCTCCATTTTGATGTTGGTGCAAGATTAGTAGGAGATTGAGATGGAGAGAGCAAGAAGAAGAAGAGAAAGTTGCAAGAGAAAACCCTAGGCTGCCTTTTGTGCTGGAAAATGGAGATGGAAAAGAAGGGAGATGGGTTCCTCTTATATAAGCAATTGAGAATGGGTCCCACCACTAGAAAATCTCTTTGGGCTGAAATCATGGTTTTCGGGACTTCAAATGAATTCGACGAAGAAGGAAGAAATGATCGCCGAAATATCTAGTTTCCAAAAAGGTATATGTTTCGCAGGTTTCGGGGATATCAAGTTTTGGGTACATATTTGGTGTAAAATGACTGTTTTGCCTCGAACGGGGACGGGATCAACATGGAAGTTGTAGGGATTAACAATACAAATAAAACGGGATTAAAACAATGAATGCAAGAATCTCCGATAAATCCTCAAGCGCATGCAAAGTCCTAAAAATGAACCCCCAAAGGGCCCCACTAATTACTAAGCAAATCAAAATTCCCCAAAAATATATCAAAAGCTATTCCAAACTCAACTTAGTCAAGAACTACTAATCACGCTTAAGTCTAATAGAATACCCAATTAACACTAATCGGGTTCACTCGGGTCGGGGTCTCACAGGTGCTGTCACCGAGGCCACTACTGAAGCTTTGAAGACTGGAGCTGACCGAGCTATGGCTGGTGCTATCACCGAGGCTGTTTGCAGGAGCTGTGAGATTGAGATTGTCCGAGCAGTAGTTGGTGCTGTCACCGAGGCCGCTGCTGGAGCTATCGACTAAAGGAGTCGAGCAGTGGTTTGGTGTTGTCACCGAAGTCGTAGCTGAAACTCCCGTTGGATTGCGCTTCTACCTGAGTCGTGGCTGGTGATATTGCTGAGGCCATAGCCAAAGCTGTCACGATTGGAGTTGTCCGAGTTGTGGCTGGCACTATCACCGAATAGGGACTTGAGAATGAAGATTGCATGGCCAGTCAAGGAATTGTTTCCGTGATCGCCGTTCTCTTTTCTAGGGGAGGGGTCCCGCCAGAGATTGAAGCTCTTGTGAGCTCGAGCTCGAGTTTCGTCCTGGTTTGCCCTGTCAATCAGTACTTTCACAGTGACTATGGGGAACCGAACGAGGTCCTTTTGAAGCTTACTGGCTGGCAGCGGAGCTTGCTCAAAAGATGCGAGGGTCGTGACTGTGGGTCCTGGCATCAACAAGGGACAAATCTTCGTCGTTATTGTTGCTACAATCCACCTGGTGGAAGAAATGACGAGACATGGCTGCTGCTAGAACTTTTGCTCCACTGGGGAGTCTCCAGCAGGGCAGCACTTTGTTGGGGGTGCTCCAGAAGAGGAGCGTTTTGCTGGGGAGGTGTTATCACCTCCCTAGCGGATGAACCTGTTCTTAGTTACAGGTTGTCCCGCACCTGTTGTATCAGACTTTCCCTAGAACTGGTTCGACAGGGGGTTGTCGATGATGGTGGCGGGGCTTTACAGATCCTTTGCTGCTGCTAGAGACATGGCTTTTTCAATCTTTCCCCACAGACGGCGCCAATTGTGAGTGCCTAAAAGTTAAGGACTCAGGTTAGGTTAGTTTGAGACTTGTGATTTGCTATGTAAACTTCTTTGGGGAAGATAGATCGCCTTAGGACATGAAAGGGAAGGAGAAATAGAGATCAAAGACCCTGGCTGCCGTCAGCCGAAGGCTCTCCGATGCCTGAGTTAGTGCTATCACTGAACAAAGGATGGAGATGAGAGGCCAGTATGCTCTTATGCAAGGCGTTCCGTAACGCGCTGTGCAATGTATGATATTCAACATAATGATGCGTATTGTTGCGTGATGTTGTTAAAAACACAACCTATCATCACATACCTCTGAAGGGATTCTTACCCTTGTTTATGTAGAGGTTTCACTTGGCTCACCCTTAGTGGGGGTAGGTGGAGATACTGTCAGGTCCAATCAAGAAATGACCCCTAGTATTAATGTGGATGTGATCGATCAAGACGACACCTGACCGCTTATCCGGCAACTGTCTTGTCTGTCAGCACGTTCTGCAACGTAGCAGTAACTTCATAGAAGTACAATCATGGCCTAGTACCCATCTCGGTGGACGGACCGAGCTGAAGATGGTACTGAGGCTAGATTTGGATGCATCATGGCACTATTGTCAAAGTGCCTTATACCGAGACCGAGATGAGCCCAGTCGGTACTCTTACCAAGGTTGGCTCAAGCTTGGCACAGGCTGACACTGTTTGCCGAGCTGGGAAGAGATGTCTAGCTGGTACCGTTACCGAACTAGATGGATCTGGGCACTTTGGCCGAACTTGGATACCGAGATCGGGATGAGATGATCCGGTACTACTATCGAGACTAGCGTAATCCTACTCTTAGGAAAACACCCCACACATTAACTTTTCTATTTTATCTTCTGATCTTAATCCTCAATTATCAATTTTGATGGTGCAATATTATATACTATGGACCCCATCTAACTAAAGTCATAAATCTCCAATATTGTGGAGCCCACCAATATATGAAGAATGTTAATGATATGGGGCCCATCTAATGAAACGTGACAAATCCCATAATACATGGATGGGATTTCACAGCCCAAACAACTGTGAAGAGAGTCCAATCCAATACAATAATACACGTTACTTATCCATCTAACGAAAATTGTAGAGCTCGCATACCATGAGTCTCATCTAAATGTGAAGAATATCTAATGATGCAATCAATGTTATATGTATGGGGCATATCTAATCAAATGTCATAAATTTAAAAACACTAAATGTACAATTTCTATACATTTTCTTTTTCATGTATTTTTTGGTGTTTAATGATTTTTTTTCTTTTATCGTAGTCCTATTTTATTTTTCTTTCTATTTTCATAGGTTTTCATGGATTTATGGTTTTTCTTTTATTTCTTGGTTTCAATGTTTGATTTTTAGGCGTTGAGTTTCCATGATTCTATTTGTTTCTTCTAAACTATTTCTATCATTGGATTGTCTATACACTTATGTATTCATGCTATAATTTTGTGGTGTTTTTCTTAATTTTATTTTTTATTATGGGTTTATTCTTTTAATTTTAGAAGAATGTTTGAAGTAAAATACTCAACTAATTTCAAATAAATTAAAAAGCTATGTGCCTTGCCCATGCATGCTAAGTTGGTCCGACGGGCCTCCATGGGCACAGCAGCATAGGGCATCGATTTTCAATGGGATGGCAATAGTGGGCAATGGTCTCATGTTCTTTGATTACCGATGACATTTGAAATTTTTTTGATTAAATAGGCCGTCTTGCTTGGTTTGATGATGGGTTTGAGAGTACTATCTACCATAAAACTTGAAATTTCTTTTACTATTTTCTTTACTTTTATATGTATTTCAGACATAATCAATTTGACGGTAGCAAGAACTCTATTTATGAGGTCTCGATGATCCTGTCATCAAAGGAGTTGAATTCATTGGGCTTTGAAATTAGCAATGGGTAACAAAAATCTGAATGCATTTCTTATGACTAATATTAATGGACGCATATTTTTTTCTTTTCTCATTTTTTTTCCTTACTTTGAATGGAATCATCTTTTCTTTTTGCTTCCATCCAGGATTTTCTCTTTTTTAGTGGGGACTTTCAACCCATGCATTTTTCAATTTACAAAGATTTTATAGGTGTGATCTTACCAAATCCTCATTATTATTTTTCACGATAATTTCTTTCTTTTACCATAAAATCTTAAGGTCTTTTCCACTTTATTTTCTTCTAAAAATGCTTAAAAGTAATAATAGTGGATTCTTCTTTTTACTTTTAATTATTATAATAATTTAGTATATCTTTATTTTGAGCACGGACGTTTGTTGCTAGTTATATATATTAAAGCAAACGGGGAAGAGCGCGGTAAGGGGTGCCACGACATCAGTAAGTGAGTTCTCCTTTAAGAAAAATACTTATAAAATCACACAAAGTTTTGGGTTTAATGTGGGCCACTTTCTCCTAAAATCTCTTTTTTCCTAACTTTTCTATTTTATCCTCTTATCTTAATCCTCAAATCACTCTCTAATCTTCATCCATCCTAAAATATGTCTAACCAATCCTCTTATCATTCTAATTTTGGTATTAACTTTGTAAACGGTTGGATTCACCCACGTGATGGATTCTCACGCATATTACATACTGCTATGATATTTATTACTTGACAAAATGAGCTCAGTTTAGGGCCCACCCTGACGCATGCCTGCATTCACTAGGAGTATATGGACCATACATGTGATTGAGATCCACAAGGTGGGGCCCACATAATTATTGGTATGCAATTGTTATTATTTTCCATGCCTTTTGATTTCTAATTGGCTACACGGCTTCTACTACAGGCCCCACATGTGAAATTGCTACTTCATAAGGGCAAGAAGCCTAATTGAAGTGGCCCACCATATGCTATTAATCACATAGAAAACTCATAACCCAATGATATGCATGAAGCTTTGAGATTTTCATCGATAGAAATCTTATGATAAATCCCTAAGCCCCACATGAGAGATTTTACTTCACAAAAGCTTGAAGTATATTTGAAGTGGCCCACCACATGCCACAGATGCCATTGATCCATAGAAATAAACCTTAATTCAAGGAGGACCAACGGAGTTGAATGATCAATGGGGACACAAATAGGCCCAAAGAGAAAATAATATGCATTTGCGAATGCATATTATTGATCATGCTAATTTCTTCTTTGAGGTATCGCTAGGAGTTGGAGTTATATATATTAAATTCCAAACGTCATCGATAATCATTAATGTTTAGTGGCAAAAACTTCATCAGTTATGTTTTTTTTTTCTTTTTTTTTCCACGAATAAGAAGATTGAAAAAAGTTTTTTCTTCTTTGAAAGAATTTTTATAGATGAATAATATATCTAAAACTCAATATATTGATTTTTCTTGGTGCATTTGCCATTGTGTTTTCTTGAGGTTCATTTATTGATTTTTAGTGATTCAACCTCATGAAATGCGCACGTGAATGGATAATATATGTTATTTATTATTATTTTTATTTTTCTTATTGGTTCATGTTACACATTATTTTGGGTTATTAAGAAAAGATTTTCTCTATTCATTTCCCCATTGCTTCTTTTCCTAAATCGGTACTGTTGGGACGACCCAAGCCATTTTTTGAAATAATATATTTATATATTTATTATATTTATCAATAATATTCTAAATAAAATATTAAATTAAAAAATATTTTTATTTTTTCGGCCTGGGCTTAGCACGGGCCTGTGTTACTAGTTATATATATTAAAGCAAACCGGAAGGAGAGCTGTGAGGGGTGCCACATCAGCACGCATAATTTCTTCTTTCAGAAAAAGGAGAAATTATAAAATTACACAAGCTTTGGGTTTAATGTGGGCCACTACACTCCTCCCAAACAAGTCTCCTCCCTTAAAATCTCAACCCAAACAAATCTCCTCAAATCCCCTCCCTTAATCCTAGGAATAGTTATAATCTTAAATGTAATCCCTTAAATCTAGATCACACTACTATTTCTCGCAACGAAACTCCTTCGATTTATTCTTCCCAAAATCTCGATCACTCCCATTTTAAAGTACACCTTATCTCATTTTCCTTACAAGATTAAAATCAACTCCATTTAATACAGGTCTGTGGGGCCCTCTTTCATCCCTAAAATCTGGATCACTCCCATTTTAAAGTAAACATTATCTCATTTTCCTTACAAGATTAGAATCAACTTAATTTAATAGAGGTTTGTGGGGTCCACTTTCATTATGTTGGCAATCAAAGAGAATGGGCAGGATTAAATTATCATGATCTGAGAATAGATCAATCATCCACATAAAGTAGAAACAACAGATGGATTTGTGGGGACCACTTTGATCTCTCGATTGATAGACACCTTCAATAGGCATGACCAACCAATATGGAGTTGTATCAAGACCATTAATTTCATGATATAGACCGTTAATTACAAGGTGAAATCCAACGTCCAACGAACAAAAAATAATGGACTTTGATGATCAATTATATTTGTTATTAAAATGCATATTAAGAATACAATTCATTTCTAATTATATATACATGAAATAGTATAAGGGTTTATATGAGACATGCCTTTAATAATTGTTGTAGACGTGGCCACCTTTAAACACATCATGATGTACCTTAATGAATTAGGATAAGAGGCCTACTTTTAAATATTACATCATGTGACCCCACTAATGCTTCTTGGAACACCACATCAACAAGGGCCTACTGTCCAAATATTTAATTAGACACACCTTTAGATATTTGGATATGGGAATATCTTTAGATGTTACATCATGTGGCCCCACTAAGGAGCCTTAGAATGACACATCAGCAAGGTCCCACTATCCAATTGGACACACCTTGAAGGAATTAGGATATGAGGCCCACCGTTAGATGTTACATCATGTGACCCCACCAAGTTTTTTTTTCTTTTTTATTAAAGTTATATGTATAATAAATATAAACTACTTACTTATTTCTATAAAATCTATCATTTTCCAATAATATCTCAGAAAAGAATCACATATTTCATTATATTTTGAGCTCGGGCACCATACCTCTCCATTTAGTTCTGTAAACGCTTGTGGGTCCCACCCTTGGTCCATTCAAATAAACCAAACACACGACCTCCCTAAATTAAACATGTCCACTAGCTTTTAGTCAAATCCGAAGTTACTAGACCGTTGGATCGATTTTGTACCGATCTGAATGGATTGTTGACTATTAAACTTTTAGGGCTAGATGGAGATGGTAGAAACCACGTTTGGGACTAATTTTTTGCTAAGAGAAGGGTCTCAGTGAGTCCTTAAAATCCCCCCATGTGAGTCTCCGGTGGGCCCCACCACAAACTTGAGCTTACATTAACCTAAGCTTATAGACACATTCATATTTGTGTAATGGTCAATGCATTTAAATTCAAGAGGTCGTTATGTTATGTAAGTTTACTTCTCATTTTATATTTATTTTAATTACATGTTAAAAAAAATCTTATATTCAAAGATAATAAATTTCTTTCTTTTAGACTTATTTTATCTTAATGATATTTTAAAATAATTATTAAATTTTTAATATATTTTTATTTTTAAGCCCGGGCGTTTGTTGCTAGTATTATCTAAAATATTCTTTATTACTCTCTTGAAATCGCATTTTCTTTTAGGAAAGGATAGTGCAAATAATATAACCCTTCTATCTTGGCTTATCTCTTACCAAAATGTATCTGCGGGTGATCACCGTCTATTGCATCCTACTCTTATCTCAGTCTGTTGGAGCTAGTGTCCCACTAGATCAGATCTTTCAATTTTTTAACTCGTCTAAAACATCCATGCACCAGTTGCAAAACCCAGTTGCTCACCAATAAATATCCATTATAGACCATGCATCAGTACTTGGATTGTATGACTATGCGTGGCACCCTCCTCTTTAAATGAAGGGGTCCGAGAATAAGAAAAGTCATTTCTGATATTTATAAATAACCATCTCTTTGATCTGCAACAGAAGCCCAAAGTCCAGGAGAAGCTCTATTCATACATCTAGGGACAAAACAAAACTCACTCCTATCAAACTCATTAGCACCACATGAATTTCCAAAACTTTAATAGACTCAATAGCCCATTTTTTTTTCTGTTAATAGCCTTCACCACCTCTAATGCATCAGATCAAACTATCATTTTAGACGCTCCCATGGCTAGATTTAGTGTATAGAATATTGCACTCACTTCAACTTCTTTGGGGGAGACCACTTCCGACAACTTTTCACTAAAAAATACTCAGAAGAGTCAAAAATGCCCATTTGAATGGTGTAATTCAGTATATAACTTCCTTTGCGTAGAGTCATTTGACTCACTATCTAAATCCTCTAATTTTAAGAATATGATACAAGCTTTTTTGTGAGGCCTACTAGCCTACCATAGACAAAAGGATAGGAGTATCTCTCTCTATCTCACCAAAAAAAAAAAAAAAAAAAAAAAAAAAACCTATCAGGCAAAATGAATGAATGAACAAATAAAACAGCAGAACATATTTCTACTGAAAAAGTAAACCCAAAATAAAATGTGAAATCATATTTTGGCCTAACTCATACACACATAGTATGGTGGTAAGACACATTTCAGCGTGGAAAAAAATCGATTCTTCAATTCTTCCGAAGGCCCCATCAGGATCTTTATTGCCATGTGTACCCAGGGTTAGTTTGATAAGTCTCATTTATTTGAAATAGAACCGAATGAAACAGATTTATTGGAAATATAGCTGTTTCACTTGGACTTCCTTACAAATAAACTGATCAGCATGTCCAATTCAATAAAAAAAGTAAACTTGTCACACTGAAAAAAAAAAAAAAAGTCATATAAGTTCTCTTATAGTTATAGTAAAAATAGAATAGGCAAATTCATCTTAAAAGTAAAAGCAGTATGGGCAAACTTGTTTTTAAAAGGGAAAACAGCATGATACATACCTGTACTTTGGTCATTTTGTAGAGTACCTTCAGTACTTTGGTATTTTGTACTAAACCTACTTGTATTTTAAATCACAATGCAAACAGAGACGGCTGTGACGGAAAATGTGGAATGACAAATTTACCCTTCCATATATAAGATGTCTCTTGGTTTATCTAAGTTCCGGTCCATCATTGACACCTACCGCTGCGATCTTGACGAGTTCCGCTCGGCCTCAGCAAGGAGACGGCGGCCATTTGCGACAGAAAGGATGAAAAGAGATAAGATGCTAGTGGCTAGCCTCGTAATTGATAGTTTTTTTTATGAATGGAGATGGCTATGGGGCCTACCTATGACTGATTCCCCTTACAGGTCCGAAAGGCATAAGATGCCTGGGCACATATCCGCCTCTGGTGATGGGGAAGATGGATCGAATGCAACATAGAAGGTCAATGGCAGCTGGTGGGGATGAATATGGAGATGGCTTCGAGCCTTCACTGAACGATGGGAATACCAATCAAGACTAGCCACCGGCATCTTATATCGCCGCCTTCTGCGTCGTCCAGGACCTCCCAGGCTCCCTCCAGACCGGTGCCTCCATCGCCCATGAGTCGCTCGAGTCGGTTGGACAGGCGATCGATGACTTCAGCGGCTCCATCTGGCGAGGAACGGCTGAGATCATCTCCCACGGCAAGGACGCGTTCTTCTCCGCCGATCTCGACAACAGTGGCGACTCTGAAACACTCAATTTTGGCTCCTCCGCCGTTGCCAGTCAGAGCTCAAAATGATATAGCTAGTTTGAAGCGCAGGTTCCAGTCTGATCCAGTGACGTACTGCGATGAGCCGAAGAATGTGGAGGATTACGAGAAGTGGAAATTAGGGTTTGTGTTGGAGGAGAAGGATGAGGAGATTGAGAATTTGTGCAGTGAGAATGGAACTGTGGAAGCGATCTATGGGAAGCTTGTGCCAAGTGTTGTTGATCATGAAACCTTCTGGACAGGGTCAGATACTGTTTTTCTGCCCTTTTCCTCCCCTGACTATTAGCAGGAACTAATTAATTGATACTGATTTGGTATGGAAGAGTTGGGCATAGCTTCAACCAAACAGAGGCTTTTTCCGATTTCCACTTCCACTTCCACTTCCACTTCCTCTTTTTTTTTTTTTTTTTTGAATGATTGATTTCCATGTTACCCAAATGCTCAGAAAAATAAGTTAGGTTCTGTTCTAACCATAGTTTTCAAAGGCATTTTAATTTCAGACGCATCATACATAAGACGAGTCTGGGACAAATGTTCTTTCTCTCCTTAGGTTTTGTTCTCTCCTTTGGGTCTCTTTTTCAAATGTTTTTTCCACCTCTTGTTCAGGGTTTTCTACATCAGATCTGAACTCACTCAAATGGCCATGAAGAGAAGCACATGAAGCTTTTCTGCACACAACATGAGCAACAGAGAAAATAAAAGAGAGATGTGGAAACCTCCAAATCAATTAAGGAGGTATGGGGAGAGAGGAGATGACCGGAGATGGATGCGTAGGGTGGAGCACGAGCCGGAGATTTTCTGGATCTGGCCAGAGAGAGGGGGTGCAGACGAGAAAGGGAGAGTTGCAGATCGATTAGGTTCAAAAATTTGGATAGGGGGAAATGAAAAAAAAAGAAAAGAAGCAAGCCCTAGGATTTTTCTCCCTAGTGGCAAATAAGTCTTTTTGGGTGAGTAATTTCCCGCCAATATGCATCAGACAGTATTTATACGACCTATGCCGTTATACGCCGTTAATACTAACAGAATCCGTGAGTTTTGCATGTTAATTAAAACTACAGGTAGGTTTAGTACAAAATAACAAAGTGCAGGAGGTACTCTGCAAAATAAGGTATTATGTTGTTTTCCCTTTTTAAAAAGAAAAAGCGAAAACGTGTGATTGCTTTAGACATTCACGTCTATTTGAAAAGGTTAGATTTAGGTTATAAAGAAGCGGAAAAAAATCTTATCTTAAAATTGACTAAATCAAACATCCACATTAAATTTAACAAAACAATCTAAAGTACTCAAACATTTATTTGAATCAACATCAAGTCAAATATACATGAAACATAGACTTGCCAAAATGACAACTCAGATTACCTGCAGCAGATGATCACTAGAGACTCTGGCTGGTGGCTACCCAAACTTGTAATGACTCCGAAACTCTTGGCATATGGAATGAGAGTCGATAGAACTCGGCCCAATATCAACAAATGGGCCACCCTACACCCTCCCACTACCCAACAAGAAATAAAGAATCAAAAAAAGGAGAAACAAAAACCAAAAGGAAGACTTCTCCAATCGTTTAAAGAGGTCCAACCAAGGTATTTTAGTCACAACAGAAACACCCACAGGATAGATGGTCTGGTCAAGGTCATCATCATGAACATGCCCCTTGAATAGAAATGGATCGATCACTTCCTATGTCCAGATACAATACATGTACAATCCAATCAATTAGTTTTAAACAACCAAAGCTCATTACGTTAACATTAAACAACCAAACAAGCAACCATAAAATTGAGGTAAGGACAACAGCATGATACCCAAAATAAAGTGCGCTCAAAAAAAGATGGTCAGCAATATATTACAATGGTATCCATTCTCAGCGATTGTCAACCCAGCTTAATACCAACCCGAGTCGCTACTTCACCAAGAGGGATCAGAGGGTGGTGGTTTCTTTTTCAGGTCGAGGATTCGGGTATCATTTGATCACCCCATCACTCCCTTGGAGCCCATGTGATTTACATCAACACCCCGGCAGCGACTGTGCAGAAGCAAGAGGAGAGATGCTTGCTGCTGAGTCACTACAGTGCCGCAAATAGGATTGCCGGCTGGATGACCCAGCAATATATGTTGGTGACCCATTGCTCGAACTTGGAATAAATGGGGATGCATATCGTGAATTAAGTGGAGAACCCAATGAAGGATATCCCAATGAGTGTGGAGAAACAAGATAAGCATTAGACCTGTGAGATGATGCTGGATTCCTGAGATCCGCAGAGCTTCTGCTTCCACTTAAAGCAGGAGAGTTGCTATAAGAAATGAGTGATTGCAACAGGTAAGGAGTGGCAGAAATTGGGTGAATATTAGATGTTGATGGAGACTGAGAGGACGCTGGAGCTATTCGCATAGCTGAAGATGTAGCTAGCAATGAACGTGGAGATGAAAATGCAGTGGAGGACCGATGTGATGGTGCTATATGTATAGCTGAAGATGAAGCAAATGATGATTGTACGGATGAAAATGCAGTGGACCGATATGATGGTATCTGTATAGCTGAAGATGAGGCTAATGATGAATGCACAGATGAAAATGGAGTAGAAGAGGGTGTGGAGGCCAAGGAAAGTAGCGGAGTGCACTCTGAGGCTGGCGGATTTCCAGTGCTTGTTCTTGCATCACGTTTGCACATGGGGCAAAATGTCCTCCAAGTTGTAAGCCATGAATCCACACAAACAGCATGAAACTCTGTCGAAGAGAGCAACACTGATAAAGTATCACTAGACACTAATGGTAAGAGATTATATATATTAAAAGAAATGACAAACAAACAGTGAAGATTTTCCACTTGATGGAAGTCGTGAAAATTAAAGACAGGACTTGTAGAAGTCATGAAATTTTCAAGAAGAATCAAGCATACATCACCAAAAATCAACAAATGATGGTTTTTTTATTACACAACTAACTAAAGCATGCACTCTTTTCTCCATAATCGAGTTTCTTCTACAAGCAACTTCCAGCTCTATCCATCAATATGCTAATATGGAGTGCAAAACGCACCTCTCAATAACAAATATAGCCACCATCTTCCATAGGTTTTTTCAATTTTCAGTTAAAAATCAGCCGAATCACTGAGAACTACAATGGAAGCCCAAAAATGAACAGGAATCTCACAAAAACGTTGAAAGTTTTAAATTAAAAAAAAAAAAGTCTTTTGGAAGGAATTCGTTTTTTCCCGAATTAAGAGTTGGCCGCATTTCATTGAATCAAACTCAATGAATTTGAAATTGTTCGAACTTCTTAACCACCAGTGCAACAATTTTGAAATAAACTAGGAAATAGCAAAACCATGTCTCTTGGTGCCATTTCGTATCCCCGAACTCCAGAAAAGCAATCCCAAGGAATCAACACCAGACACAAGCAAGGCCCATGTATATCATCTAGCTTAAGATAGTTGCCAAAAGAATTTCCCTGTTCTTTTTCCAGTTTCCACAGGTTCTTGTCTCTCCTCCATGAGAAACAAAGATTCCACCTCCTTTTATATTTTAAAAACTGAGAGGATACGAAGGAATCCAATGTGGCACTATCTTGCTGATTCCTTAACACAGTTCCATCAAAATTCCAACAAGCAAGCTAGAGCACACGTCTTTCTAAAATGTCATTACGCTTTGCCATGTCCCCAATGATGGGTTCTTCAGAAGGACCAGGAAGTTCCATCACTTACAATTAAACCTAGATTGCCAAGCAAGCCCTCCTCTACTAAGAAACCACCATTTTAATTAATAATTTTTTAATGTAATCAAAGAACTTACTGTGACGACATGGAAGTACTCTAATTAATAATAATAAGTTTTTTAATGTAATCAAAGAACTTACTGTGACGACATGGAAGTACTCTGAGCTTCTCCCCGACATTGTAGTCTTCAAGGCATATAGCACACGTCATAGAAGTACAATTATCTTCTGAAACAGATGTGAAAATCAGGCTAGGCATTGCTTTCACTAATCTACTGCTCATTCCATGGAACTCTCGCACATGTGGAGCTTGAGGTCGTTCTTGCCTTATACGGTGTCTGCGTACAAAGAAACATGTTGCAAGCACTGCAGACATTGCAAGTAGGGATATGAAAGAGATGGCCATAATTGACCATGCTGAATTTTCAAAGGTTGGGATAATCCAAAGTTCCGTGTCAATTAAGCCAGCATATTTTTTCAGCATTTCGCCTGAGGTTTTGGAGACAAATACTGCATGTATTTTGATTCCCGCTGGATTTCCTGCCACTGCAGTTTTCCAAAGATTACTACAGAGTGCATTAAAAAGAAAATGTGGCAAAATAACAGTGCAATAAGCCAAAAATTAATATCTCATTATTCTGTACTAAGTGGTCCAATAACCAGGAGAACATGCAATGCAAGAAAAACATGCACACTGATTTCTGCAAATGAGAAACAGAAAGCAAAAGATAATCCGAAGGCTTATAGCAACTGTGAATACTACTCACAATGTTACATACATGAGGATATTCACGTAAATGGCAATTGGTTGGCTGCTACCATGATTAGTTCTTCAATGATATTCTAGAAATAGTTGCTATTTTGATTATTAGCTACTTTTAGCAAGTTATCTTTGATTGATTTCTTAATTGATTAGGTTGCTAAATGAACTCCTTAGCTGAGGAGAGGCAATGGTAATAAAGAAGGTGGGCATGTAACCAAGAGATATGAATGAAAGTACTCTTGTTCTTGTTTTCTTCATAAAGGCATTCTCCCATAAGCGAGAAACTTCCTGTGATCGTCTCTTGATCCAGGTCTTAACATCTAGTATTCAGAGCAAGACAAACCTGCAACAATCATGACAGGCAATACAAGACAGTCCAAAGCTACAAGCCGAATTGAAACAGCTGAACAAAAACTTTGATCAACTTTGTGAACTCATTCTACCGATGGATCTCTAAGTACAATCATCTCTCCACAACAATGTCAATTGTCCATGAGGAGATTCCTGCTACTCGCTGGCAATAATCAATCAAGCATCCTCGAGGTACATCTCGGACCTTAAACTAACGCAAGCAGCTCCATCCAAGCAAGGACCATAATAGGTTTTTCCCCAATTTGATGGCAAGGATCCAATCAAGTGTATACCCAGTGCAATACAATCAAGTGTATACCCAGTGCAATACAGTTTTTTTTATTTCAATCAGACCAAGAGAAGGAGAAAGTGCCACTATCCAACTTTCATCTGGAATGCAAGGCCTTACAATGGCATCAATGGTGGAAGAAGGTAACTGCCACCAACCATGAGGAACTACACACCAGGCGCTACAGGGTTAGCCATGGTAGATGACTCATTGAAAAGCTGTGACTGGATCCTATCCAGTCTAAAGTAAAACCTGCATCAAGCCCAGAATTGCATGAAACAAATTGCAGACTATCACCGCATGGAAAGTGAGGGGTTGACGATTTGGCCTTCTTCCACCTATTTCCTTACCGACAGACTTTCCTTGCGAGAAAAGATCAACGAAGCTATCCCACACTTTTACAGCCATTTTGCATCATTCAATGGATAGACAAATTACCGCTCAATGAAGGATCTCATTGTTAGTTTTGATGGTCTCAATACCAAGTATATGATGTAATAAATTGATTCATTTCTTTATTTATCAATACAATCATGCTTTCCTTTCATGAGATGAATGGTGTTTAATTATATACTTGCACATAACCAATACAAATGACATAATGGTTCATGAGATGAACCAGAGCCCACAAGTATACTAGATGTAATACATGTGTATGGATGAGATCCACATACAGGAGATATGTATTGCAAATCTTATACTTAAATATCTTCACAACCAGTGATGAGATTGGACATCTCATCTGACAAGGTTGCATCACTTTGATCACTATGAGATTGTGTGATTTGTCTCGATCATCGGAATGTAAGATTCTGGATCATGGCGCTGGTACATTGGATGTATTGAAGGACCATGAGAATCACCTTATATACATTGTCTTTATTTTAAGGTATGCTCTCATAATTCCCTAGCAATAGGCTCATAATCTTGAGACATTAATGAACTCAAGTTTCTATCTATTCATTTGCTTTGAGTCACCAATGAGTGAGGCCAATTGTAGGTCAACACCTCGGATATTTGGGTACGTGGTAGTAGAGCTGTGGGAACATTCAATGGTCAAGATGGAATCTATCTTTAATATCCCCTTGTGCCAATTAATGGATTTATCATCGGTAAGTGCGCACCCATTCCAATTAAGAGTTAATTGGATCGGTACCAAATGATCATTATAATTAATTGGGGCTCAAGGATAATAAGCTATGGATCTAATTTGGTGGACAAGTCCAATTGATCCATGGATATAGATGGAGGGGCCTACTTGTGGTAATGTGGAAGTTTTGGGTCTTCATTGTAATTTATTCCTAAGACTGGAGTGCAATTGCACTTATATAGTGGAGTTATTTGCAATTAACTGTGGGCCCGGATTGCACATGAGATGTGGGGTCACGTGTCCCAGTTGGAGCCAGCTTTCTAACGAATCCCTAGTGGTCCCCATGCTAGCCCAAGATATTAGAAAGATACTAATTATAGTAGAACTCTAAAAGGAAATAGAAAGTTACTATTTCTATTTGAAGTGAGACTTCTAATTGTGGTAATAGTCAGTTACTAATCATTAATGGAAGTGAGACTTCTATTTTAATTAGAAAAAGAGAAAGTTACTAATCATATTTGAAGTAAGACTTCTAATAGTGATTTAGTAAGCAACTAATTGTTGTGGAAGTAAGACTTCTATTTCAATTAGAATAAGGTGGTTGCTTAAGTGATATAAAAAGGGGAGAGGAGTGCCTTGGACGTCCCCATGCATAATCGCATCTTGGAATTCACGCCCAAGACCCTTAGTGCAAGAGTTGCACACGTCCATCTCTCTCTTTCCCTCTTCTAGTTTCTCTTCTAGTTTCCTCTAGGGTTTTTCTCTTGGAGATTCCACCATCTTCTTGAGAAAAGAGAATCTGATACGGGTCATAGCTTGGAAGATCAAAAGGTATTGGAGATTCTGATTTGATTAAGTGAAGGTGTTCATCATCAAAGAAAGAATTCAAATTCTCCATTAGAGCACAACTAAGCTCCAAAGGTATAATCTACATCTTTGTATATTGTAGATTTCGTGGTTGCATGTTTAGGTGCTATTTTCTATCTTCTAGATAGGTTATATTGTTGTACATGGTTTATGAGTATGAGGGATTGCATCCTGGATTGGGTTTATTGCCTTCTAGATAGTTGATCCCTGCATTAAGTGGATCAAAAGTTTTTGAAACCTATCTGAATGGCCCACCTATATTCCAACACTCATAGTCATCCCATTTTCATGTATCATGCCTTGGAAAAATGGTAGGACCTCTAGTCAAACTCATCTTGTAGTTGCCAAAGACTGGTGATAATGGACTCATCAAAGAGAAGCCTACTGCAATTCTTGACCGTCGGATGATTAAGCAAGACAACTGGGCAGCCATTGAACTTCTAATCCAATGGTCTAACATGAAGCCAAAAGATGCAACATGGGAAAAGTGGCACACCCTACACAAAGGGTTTCCCAACTGCCAACTTGAGGACAAGGCGGCTTCTTAGGAATGGGAGGAATCTTTCATACACGAGGAAATTCACATAACTGGCAATAATGGCTGCTACCATGATTAGATCTTGATCGGTATCCTAGGACTAGTTGCTACTTTGATTATCACCTACTTTTAGCAAGTTTTATTTGATTGATTTCTTAATTAATTAAATACTAAAAAAACTCCCTAAGGTGGGCATGTAACAAATGTCAATCCAGGCCCATCCATTTAGGCCCATTTATTGCATTGTACTTAGTCAAAGGATATACTTAATTTGTTGCTACAGTTTAGGATCTAAGATTCGTAATTGATTGTAATCAGGGATTTGAACCCTTATATATATGAACAACAGTCGACCCAAAGGGGGACGACAGTAAGCATTCTTTCTCACAATTGCTTCCATTCTATTTCTCTCACATGGTATCAGAGCCAAATCAATCATCTGATCGTCTCCTGAGTCATCTTCCAAGCCTTGGAAGCCATCTGTGATCATTTTTCTTCAACTGGATCCTCTCTAATCATCCCTGATCATCTCTAATCAGGCGTGGCCCACCTGTGATCAATATCACCAATCTCAGCGGATTCTTCCCTCTTGGTCGACTGAATATTTTCTTGTTTATGAAGATTTTTTCAAGATTTATTGATCATCAGAGGTAGGTCTTCTACCTATTTTTGTGGAAATTCAATTTCTTCCATTTGTTTTTATCTCGACCGTCCAAAATCTAGGATCTGGATTTGATTTGACCGGGACCACTTCCAATAGTTGAGTGATTATCTTGTTCACCCATCCCCACTCTCTGATCTATCAAGGGATCACCAGGTGGGGCCAAGGTTCTGTTTCTCTCCCTGCCGACCTGGACGTTTTGGTGCTGTTGTCTGGCCAATTTTTTCCAATTGTGCTCACTGTTCATCCAGTCCTTCTGGGAACTGTACTGGGTGCCGATTGCTGATTCTTGCTACTGTTGCTATTTGCTAGTTACTGTACTTACTACTGATTGCTCATCCTTCTGCTGTTCTGCTAGTAATTCATCATTCTGGTTGTTTATTGCTGTTGGGTTAATTGCTTGTTCATCCATTTGTTTGTTACTGCCATTACTGCTATTTTGGTTGTTTACTGTTGTTCTGGGTAGTCATGGACAAATCTGAAATTACCCTGGTTAAATTTGATGGGAAAAATTATACCTCATGGGCCTTCCAATTTCAAATTTACTTAGAAGGAAAGGAACTCTGGGCACACATTGATGGATCTGAACCTAAACCAGAGGAAGATGCCAAGAAGATTTTAGCTTGGACAACTAAGGATGCTAAAATAAAAACCTGGTTACTGGGCTCAGTTGACCCACATTTTATCCTCAATCTTTGACCTTGCAAAACTGCCCATGAAATGTGGGACTATCTTAAAAATATCTATCAACAAGGCAATGCTGCTCGTCAATTTCAATTAGAACTTGACATTTCTCAATTTACTCAAGGCACCCAGTCTGTTCAGGAGTATTACAATGGATTTCGCATACTGTGGTCCGAATACGATGAGATTAAGTTTGCCACGGTATCTGAAGCTCTCCTACCTGAACTACTTCCCTTACAACCAAGTAGCCATCGGGATCAGTTTCTTATGAAACTACGTCAGGAGTTTGAGACAGTTAGATCTAACTTGATGAGCAGGGCTTCTCTTCCTAGCTTAGATGACTGTCTTCAGGAACTTCTACGAGAAGAACAACGTTTGATCACTAAAACTACTCTGGAACAACAGAGATCTGTTGAGGCTCCCTTGCCTATGTTGCTACAACCAGACCAACTTCTCGGGACATCAGTAAAGTTCAGTGCCATACCTGCAAGAAATATGGTCACTATGTAAATCAATGCAAGGCAAAAATCTGCCGATATTGTAAGGCCACTGGTCATGTTATTGAAGAATGCCGGAAGAGGACTCGCAATTCTATTTCACGCAACTATGTGCAGTCAGCCCCTGGTACTTACAGCGTGCCGTCAGCTCCTAGTGCTTACACAGTAACCACTCCACCATATGCATCCTCCGACTTCAGTGGTTCTTTGCAGTATGATTCTTCCTCCCAACCTGGTTCCTCACGATCTGCGTCACCAGCTCCTCTTACCCCTGAGATGGTAAACCAAATGATCATCAATGCCTTAGCTTCCATGAACATTGCAGGTACTGCTTCCTTTCTTTCCAATACCTGGTACTTAGATTTTGGTGCAAGTAACCATATGAACACTTCAGCCCTAAACTTACAAAATGTTGTTCCTTACACGGGTCATCTTACTGTCCGGGCTGCCAACGACGATCATCTTCCCATCACCTCTGTTGGTGATACCCCTAGCCCCTTCCCATTAACCAATGTTTTAGTTTCTCCTCATCTTGCTACCAATTTGGTTTCTATGGGTCAACTTGTTGACAATAACTATAATGTCTCTTTTTCTCCTTCTGGTTGTGTTGTGCAGGACCAGGAGTCGGGGGAAGTGATCGCGAGGGGGCCTAAGCGTGGAAGGCTTTTTTCGCGAGGGGGCCTAAGCGTGGAAGGCTTTTTTCATTACCAGTGTCTTCATTTATTCCGAATAACTCTTTACATCAGTTATTTTGTTTTTTCATTAAGAATAATTCTCGGCTGTGGCATAATAGACTTGTCATCCGAATGCCTCTACAATGTCTACTTTATTTCAATCTAGATTATTACATAAACCTGTTGATTCTACTTCGTTTGAATGTGATGCTTGTAAATTAGGAAAGAGTAAAACTTTACCTTTTCCACACTCTAACACACGGAGCACTGCATGTTTTGACTTAATTCACAGTGATGTTTGGGGTATTGCTCCGACTCTTTCTCAGTCATTTTAAGTACTTTGTCACCTTCATTGATGACTACAGCAGATTTACTTGGATTTATTTAGTACATTCAAAGTCTGATGTTCTTCATGCTTTTAAAAAAATTTTAAGCTATGTTGAAACACAATTCTCCACATGCATTAAGATTTTGCGATCAGACTCAGGGGGGGGGAGTATGTGTCCAATGATTTTCAATCTTGTCTAACCTCTAAAGGAATCATTTCTCAACGTTCATGTCCGTATACTCCATAACAAAATGGAGTCGCGGAACGAAAAAACAGACATCTCCTTGATGTAACTAGAACACTTCTCATTGAATCTTCCGTTCCCCCTCGTTTTTGGACTGAACCTCTCACCACCGCAGTTTATCTCATCAATCGCCTTCCCTCACCTACCATTGATCATTTCACACCTTATTTTAAACTGTTTGGGCAACAACCTGTGTTTGATCACCTTCATACATTTGGCTGTGTTTGTTTTGTTCATCTTCCTCTCACAGAACAAACAAAACTAACTGCGCAATCTCGCAAGTGTGCGTTTTTGGGTTATGCCACTAATCAAAAAGGTTTTGTTTGTTATGATCCCATTGGACGTCGTATCCGGGTTTCTCGCAATGTTATTTTCTTTGAAAATCAGTATTTCTTCCAAACTCACATAGACTGTCCTCAACCATCTTCACCAGCTCTCTTACCTGGTTTCTCGGATCAAACAACGGATCAAACAACTGTTACTAGGTTTAATCCTGTTTTTGTGTATCACCGACGGGAAAAACCTACCACTGCAGATGGTCGTCCTCCTGCTCCTCCCCCAACCACTGGTTCCGCGCCTACTCAAGCCTTGCGTCGCTCCTCCAGATATTCTAGACCGCCTGAGAGGTATGGATTTACCCATACTTCTTTGATGACAACCCTATCTTCTGTCCCTATCCCTAGTTCTTATTTGCAAGATGTACAACACGATTGTTGGAACCAGGCCATGAAGGAGGAATTGGATGCATTGGATCAGAATCACACCTGGGATATCGTGGAGTGTCCTTCAACAGTTAAACCCATTGGTTGCAAATGGATCTACTCGATCAAACTTAAATCTGATGGGTCCTTGGATAGACACAAAGGTCGACTTGTAGCACTCGAAAACAGACAGGAGTATGGCATTGACTATGAGGAAACGTTCGCACCTGTGGCAAAAATGACATCTGTTTGGTTATTTCTCGTCATTGCTGAATCTAAATCCTGGCCTTTATACCAAATGGATGTCAAAAATGCATTTCTCCATGGGGATCTGCAGGAAGAAGTCTATATGCGGATACCACAAGGTGTCCCCTCTCCCTCAAAGAGGACTGTCTGTCGCCTGCGCAAATCGCTTTATGGTCTAAAGCAAGCTCCTCGGGCATGGTTCGAAACCTTCCAGAGTCGCTTACGCGAGAGTGGCTTTACCCAGAGTCCTTATGATTCATCTCTCTCTCTGCCACACATCTACTGGTGTTACTGTGCTTCTCGTCTATGTTGACGATATTATTATCACTGGCACGGATGATGGTATGATCAAATCTCTCCAAGCTTCTCTCAAGGATTCCTTCCGTATGAAGGATTTGGGCCCATTGCATTATTTCTTAGGCTTAGAGGTGCATCAATCTCCCAAAGGTCTATTTGTTAATCAACACAAATACACATCAGATCTTATCGAGTTGGCTGATCTCCATGATTCTTCACCTGTTGATACACTTGTCGAGGTAAATCTCAAGTTGAGTAAAGATGATGGCGATCTTCTTCCTGATCCTCATACCTACCGGCGTCTGGTGGGAAGTCTTGTCTATCTCACCATCACTAGACCTGATATATCCTATGTTGTTAATCTTGTGAGCCAATTCATGACAGCTCCTCGACACCTTCATTTGACAGCTGTGAAGCGGATTATTCGCTATCTGCTGCGAACTGTCTCTCGTGGCTTATATTATCCAAAGGATAATCCTCTTCATCTGTCCGCTTATGCGGATGATGACTGGGCAGGCTGTCAAGACACACGCCGTTCTACTACTGGTTGGTGCATATACCTTGGAAATTCTCTCATTTCTTGGAAATGCAAGAAATAAGAACGGGTGTCCAGATCTTCCACGGAAGCTGAATATAGGGCAATGTCTTCTGCTTGTTCTGAGATCTTATGGCTACGGGGACTTCTTTCAGAACTCGGGTTCGCTCAAACCTCTCCTACTCCATTGCATGCCGATAATACTGAGGCTATCCGCATCACTGCAAATCCCGTCTTCCATGAACGCACCAAACATATCAAAGTTGACTGCCACTTTATTCGAGATGAATATAAGCGTGATGTCATTCGTCTACCTCATGTCCCTACAGAGTTTCAATTTGCAAATATCTTCACGAAAGGACTTCCTCGGCCGCGACATCAATTTCTTGTCTCCAAATTGCTGCTTTATGACTCCCCAGCATCAATTTGAGGGGGGGTGTCAATCCAGGCCCATCCATTTAGGCCCATTTATTGTACCCATTTATTGTTTTGTACTTAGTCAAAGGATATACTTAATTTGTTGCTACAATTTAGGATCTAAGATTCGTAATTGATTGTAATCAGGGATTTGAACCCTTATATATATGAACAACAGTCGACCCAAAGGGGGATGACAGTAAGCATTCTCTCTCACAATTGCTTCCATTCTATTTCTCTCACAACAAACAGATATGAATGAAACTACTCTCGTTCTCTTCATAAAGGCTTTCTCCCCTACATGAAAAACTTCTTGTGATCATGTCTCTTGAGCTGGGTCTTAACATCCAACCTGAGGGAAACTTCAAACCAAACGAAGATTTTAATTATACAGTTTGGCTTCATCAGAAGTGGGCTTGACTGCAAAGAATTTGCAATGTAGAATTAAGATAAACACGATTTAATCTTCAATGTGAGTGTATGGCGAGCAACATTTAAGTAATAATAATGGCTCTACTAAAAAAATAGGAAAGTAGTTAATAAGCATCAAGCATTATAGATCATGGTTGATCAGTTGAATTGGCGATGTAAATGAAAGGGGATTGCATAAAAATGATAAAGATTACGTAAATCCGGTTATAAGCAGGTGAACCCAACTGACTAAATCCAAAAATCTAAACCCAAGTCCAAATCTAATCACAAAAAATCAGGTCGATACCTATGATGCCCAGATATGGATATGGATATGGATATGGATATGGATGAACACAGATACAGGGATCAAAAATGCAATTGCGAGGTTTGAAATTTAGGACATGGACTCGGGAAAGACTGACCTTTTTTTCTTTACAACATTTCTGAATTAATCAAAAATCATTGTTTCAATTGCAACATTTTTTATGTTGAAAGTATGAAAGCTAAAGGAAATATATGAAACAATGGACTTCGAAAGTAGGACACGCTTCACTTGCACCCTAGAAGTATCAGTGGCATTGAGTACCAATATGACTGATGTGTCAGTCCAATACAGATACCCGAGTCTTGTATAAGTATCCAGATATTTTAAGCTGGTAAGATGTCGATAACCATGTGACCTAACTCCTAAGGCCATCGAGCATACGTTAAAATTAGAAGCTTCCCCTTTATCTGTCAACCGTTCAGTCTCTGTTTTAGATCAGACTGTTACCAACATCTAACACAACTAGCTTTTTGTGATTGGCTAAATCTACAAGCCTCAGTTTTTGTTGTTTTTTGGTGGTTGTGTAACAAACCTTAAAGTTTGCAGGTTGGTATCTACATTTTGGTTTTGGACTAGAATGGATTATAGTAACATGGTTGTTAGTTGAGTTTCATTAGTAGTGATGTGTGGTCGTTTAGTGTTTTTTATTATAATTTATGCAAGCAATTACTGTAGCTATATTATTTATGCGGTTAGTTTAAATGAACTGATCAGGCTATATTCTCCGTTCTTTCCTTGAACATGCCGCCTAGCCAAATTAGAAGCCTTGACTGCACTTTGGCCTCGACAGCATGAAAGCAACTGCAAGTTTCTTTAGGAAAGAAATGGTTCATTGGGGATTAGCATTCAATCTTCATGAGATTAAGTAGATGATACAACCAAAAAGCGGCAGCCTGGCACAGAATGGGCTTCAAACAATGGATCATATCCAGCCCAATACTCATGGACCAGGCCCATGTCCACTGATCAAAGCCCAAGCCCACAGCAGGTCTAACAAGCTCAGCTAAACTGTGCAGAAAGTCAATGAGACCAATAAGGCAATAAATCATGTGCTTGGATATCTCTATTAGAATAATTATCTTTCTATTTCCCTTTAATACAGTTTTCCTATTTCTATAGATTCTAATCATTAATCAAGATAGCGGCCACTACGATATCGGCATAGTGGCCAAGACCGCTACACTAAATGGTATTTAGTTCCGCTTACATCTGTAGCTACAGACCGCTACAAAGCAGCTATGGAGTAAGACAAGCTGTCACTTTTCCAAGAATTTTTAAAATGCATAATAGGACTTGTTTCTTTTCTTCACTCCAAATAACATTTCTATGCAGCTCTTCTACCGTTCTATACTTAAAAAACACCAAAAAACACATGATCTCGCCGAATTGAAGTCAGTACGGAGAGTTCCTCTCAAAGGCTCTTCTCTAGGTATATCCTAGTAGACAACCCCTTTGGTAGAGGTATTCTTTTCACTATACTCAAAAAGGTAATTTGTTATTTGGTTTGAACTTTAGGCCCCGTTCTTTTACTAGAATTCCTGACAGGAATTCCGGCTGTCTGGGAATTTAGAATTTCTATCAGGAATTTTGTGTTTCATTACTATAGAATTCCTGGGCATTTGAAATCCCAAAAAACTCAGCATTTGAAAAACCACTTTAACAAAGAGGATTCAGAATTCCTGGAGCATGATTTTTTTTTCATCACAATGCTTACGCACTGTTCGGCCCCCTCTATTTGGACGATATGGATTGATACTTGTATGTGTGCCACATGAACTATTGGGGAAAGATGAACATACAAGTGCCAGCTTGTGGCTTCTATTATCTTTTTTTCTTTTCTGAATGATCATACAAGTCCCAAGAAGCTTATTTCTCTCTCTAGATTTGTATGAAATGGGAGAGTTTATTCCTAGTGGTGTCTCGATGTTATAATTTGTAATTAAGTGGGCCCATGTATGTATCACATTAGACTTTGGAGGGCAATTTAAAGTTGAATCTGCATATAAATAATACATATGTGACAAGAATTCCATTTAGAAATTCTTCTAGCCATGAAACAAGGAATTTGTGGAGACAAGGGATTTAAAATTCTCAGGTAGGAATTCAAGCCATGAATGAAACAAAGAATTTAGAATTTCAGAATTTGGCAGCATTTCAGATACCAGCATTTGAAATTCCCAAACAACCACCAAACATGAATTCTATGAATTATAGTAAAGAAACGGGCCCTTAAATTTGAACTATAAACTTTATTTAAGCATTATTTTATAATTTATATATCATTAGTTATATGCAATTGTACTAAATTGCTTATTTGAGTAATGAATTTAAAAATGCATAATAAAATCCAACTTAGTATGGCTAACCAACATGAATACATGGGAAAAATTAGATCGTTCTTTTTTTTATTAATTATTCAGCGATGAAGAACTTTTATGCACTGAAGGGACTACTACCAAGGATGAAAATAGCGGTAGTGGCGAGCGTAGTGGCCTGCCACCAAAACGCTACGTAGCGGCGTTGTGGTGCGTTTTGAAAAACTTGTCAAAATTTTCTGAAAAGATTCTAGAAAATGTACAATATTGGAAAATGTTAGAATTTAACTTTTTTTTTTCAAGAGTAATAAATATAGGGAGGCGTAGCGGTCCCCTCATTGCATAGAGGTCCCATATCGCTTAATGACTATGACATAATAGTATTAATCTATCTATCCACATGAATTCATGTTTGTTACCTATACTAAGAAATTAATTTGGCTATGGTCTCATTTCCCATTTGATTGAAATTTGACTAGGATCATATTTCCTATTAGAAAGAAATTTGGCTTGGGCCCTAATTCCTATTCATTTGATCCCGCACTCACCGGGTTATCACTACTTCGCAACCTTGCACTTAGGGTAGTTGAACAGCTATGCCCACTGCAACCGCTATCTTGATCCTTGGTCTAAATTCAATGTTTGTTTTATTTAAGGAAAGTAGATCCATGTAATATGAGGAAACCATCTTCTTCTTGGGGATTCTCAAGAGGGCTATTTAAAGACCTCCTATATAACCATTAAGTACTTGAGTTGACTTGAAGGTGCCTATGCTTGGCAGATCTTTCCACCAATCCAGCTACATTAGTAGAGTTGTGTGGATTTGTCAGTCAACTTTGTACACTAATTTTGCAAATGTAAGGGATGGATATAGAGTTAGGGCTTGCGTGGAAGTGTCGAAGTACGTGTCCGTAGACACCATCCAAGATCTCCGCAGAGATTTTAACACAAGGACGGCCTCACGGGATAAAATACCCACTCAAATTCTACTAATCATCAAAAGTCTCTAAGAAATTCTTCTCTACAATAACATATAAATAAATAAATAAAACTTAAGATATAAGACTCCTAACCAATCTAGGAAACTATTGCAAATTAGAAACTATCCTAATTACAACCCATTCAATAAATTTAGAAATCCAGTGACAAATAATTAGGAAAATAAAATAATTCCTAAACTATCTTGCGTGGGACCACTTGTGGGCCTATCCGTTCTGCGTCATTCCCCCGGGTTGAAAGAAGAGTTTGTCCTCAAACTCGGGTCTTCCTCAAGACTATGTACTGAAGGATATCTTTCTAGTATGGTGGTGTTTGTTGACTTTTAAGCACGGCAGAGCTCAATATTGTATAGTTCACCATGCAATCGGCCCACTTTTTGTAAATTTTTCTCTCTTCATTGAAATTTACTCAGTGCTGATCAAGAGAAAAAATTCCAGTGTTATCAACTATTACAACTATTTTCAGAAAAAATGTACAAAGCAATCTTCCAGATTAAGATAAATCAAATCGAGTTAAAGAATCAACTGCAGGTATAAAATAGGTAGCACTGCAACAGTTGTGTTTTATTTTATTTTTTATTTTTTTTTTTAAACTTTCGAAATGTGCAATTGAACAGTATTTAATTCATGAGTTTTCATCATGAAAGCCAAAATCAGAATGAAGAACCTAGAAAGTCCATGCTGTTACATTCACCTAATGCACAAACAGCTCCTTCAGAGCCTATATGATGAGATACATGCAACATAATTGCAATGATTCAAGACAATGTAGTTATAAGTTCACAAAGAATAGACTTTACTTGAAACCAGAACACCGCCATCTTCATTGTCAAAAATAATAGCTGCTTTGAACCCTGCATCTTGTGCACTTTTAACTTTGTCATCAAAGTTGCATCCTCCTCTCACAATCAATACAAGTGGAGAACTTGCACCTTCACCAGGAACCGCTTTATTAATCAGAGGCGAGCATGCATCAAGAGGTTCAGCCAAGTATAAGGTCCCGCATTCTCCAGATCCTTTTATTGATGGAGCTGAGATAAAAAGTTAAAATATAAATAGATAAGCACCATCAAATGAATATCAAATTTATCACTGATCCAACATGAGGAATCAAACTCAGAAAAGCATGTTGTTACAACTCAGATAAGACCAGGTAATACTCATAAAGAGGTAAGATCACTTGCATCATTCTTGAGAAACAAACTGAAACAAGAGTGAACAAAAATTAAACAGAAACAAGAACCATGTGCAATAAAAATCAGTACCTGGGGCTGTACAGTTAGTATTTTAAGACAAAAGGCACAAGTTTTACCATGGTACCATCTACTCAAGCGTGGGCAATGACTATTTCTTTCACAGCCAATCAGCCATCCAGTCACTCTAAGGCTTATGAGCTCAGATTCTTTTAGATGAGCAACATATAACAACTATACATATTGACAGGGATTTTCATATTGGAATTTTTCATGATGAATTGGATTCTTTTAGTATTATTATTATTTATTTTATTTTTTTTTAAGTTCTGAATGGTAACATTGTTTTAGAGTTGACAAAAGGTTGCTACATTTTTTTTTTCTGTCATATCTTTTCAAAAAGCATCTTTAGAAAACAATCGGAAAGTTATTTTTCCATTATTTTTTATTGGTTTCATGTTCTTACATTTATGTTTAAAAAAAATAATTTACTTAAATTAATCTAAACATGACAACAAATCCGCAATTCATGCTTATCCAACTGACCATTGGTTCATAGAAATCAAGTTCCCAATGCCCCAGACCACAGCCCTAAGATGACTGGATGAACTTCGCCACCCAATGTACTCAAAGCACAAGGTAAGGCACACACCTAACAAAAAGACATATATGCATACATATATATTTTTTTTTAGCTGTCTTCATGCCACACCATTGTTGACAAAATAAAAGCTATTACTCCAACTTTGTATTCTCCATTGTCCGCATGAGCTTATTCAATATTTTGAAAATAATAATAATAATATCATATGACTGCATGAGAAGAGAAAAAATATGGTACAAATCAGTATTCCTAAATTCAACTAAGGTATTCTTATTCTCATAATTCGTGAAGATTCAATATATATATATAGAGAGAGAGAGGGAGAGGGAGAGGTGCAGGTCATTAGTCCTTTTCTCTTCTGGTTCAACCTTTATGTGTGCCTAGGTATACCTTGGGGGTTAGCACCTTTGACTACACCACAACCATCCCTATCAATGTCATCCCCTGCATAACCCACAAACCCTAGGTGATACAGTTCATGCAGTAGGCTGTCGGCCAAAATGCAATGGTTCAGGCCAAGGACCTATGACTATGAGACCAACCATACATTAAAGGAGCTCCAAGGCCCCTCAATTTGATTGCAGCACATGTCAAAATAATTCCTAAGTCACACAGTGGACCCAGTAGCATGCCCAGCTTGCAATTAATATAAGTATTAATATCCTTCGTTATCATTTGACTGCAATTACGAGATCATTTTGGAGTGGTGTTGTTAAATTTCTACATATTGCAAGCCTTCAGTGTCATTAGCTAATATTGGTAAGAACGTCCAATCAAATCTAGTCCTATGGAAGGCTTGGAACGCAAGCCAAGCATAGGGGACATCCTCATGTTCATTGTAATGAATTTTCATTCCTTACGGCCTATTTGTAACTCACTAATTTTCAGCACTTATGGCCTGTTTGTTTGCCTAGATACATAAGAATTGAACACATAGGAATTCATGGTCAAATGAGCTCCATGAGAGGATTATTAAAGAGGTGAGTGGTCAAGTGTAAGACCCCAACCTAATTATCATGTTTAGATACTAATTAAGTGTGTTCACGGATTAATTAATTAGGTCTTAGTGTTCGAGTAATGTTTGAATATGTTTGACTGCATTTTGACCAAGTTCCAACTTAGAAAGGGCAGTTTGGTACTTTCGACAAGTGTCAATGGTATTTTGGGTATTTCAAAAAAATAACGGGCGGGGTTCATTAGATAGTCCGAGTTATGCCGAACAACTTTCGTGTTCAACTCGTGGCCATTTGATGCTAAGAAACCCTTTGTTTTGCAACTTTTCATTTGACGAGGGAGATAGTAGTCATCTCTGTAAAAGTTTCGTTTTCCTTAGAAGTCTCCAAAAATTGTGATTTCGAACTTGTTGGAAAGCTTATTTAATTTTGAGAAACTTTCGTGAATACTCCGCACCCTTTCAATGTCCGAAAGACCCTCGTTTAAGCTGAATTAATCATGTCCACAAGACGGATGGCAAACTTGTAATTTCACCAACATATCTTTTATAAATATTCACCAACAGTAACCAGCCCATTCTCTCTCTCTCTCTCTCTCTCTCTCTCCCACCTACGCTTTCATCAGAATTCATCTTTGTTCGCCACACAAATCGAAATTCTGATCCGGTAAAAGTGTTTGCCTCCTTCCTGCGCACGGCTATGTCCATTTTTATCGATTTCCGTGTAGGACTACCCCCTTCCGTGATAAAACTCCTCGATTTCGGAATACTTCGAGGTAACAGATCGCCTCCAATTCTTAGCATGTTGTTGAGGGTAGATTGTTAGCCGTGTAGCCCGATTTTCGTGGCCAAATTCCAACTTCTCACCCATTTTCGAATTTTTGAACATTTTATAGGGTGACCGGCTGTTTCGCCTTGTACACGGGTCCCATCATGGTTTGAAGTGTTTCCCTCCTGTTTTTAGAAGTCCGGGAACCCAAGGCAAGTAATCAATTTCAAATTACATCATATATTTGAAAGTCTGTTGATTCACAATTACAATTCAATGTATTAAGCTTGGAACACCCAATTTCTAGCTCGTTGTTTGATTCGCAATTTTTATTATGTTTTGTTTGTAATTAAGGGCTTAATTTGAAGCATACCCCAAACATGTGCCCCAAAGATTCCCCAAAAATGGGCCAAGGAAAAGAGGGAAAAAGACAATTTCTACCAGCAGTCAGACAGCATTCCTGAAGCTCCACAGCTAGCCGAGAGCCCATTCACGACTAGTCGAGAGCACAGCAGACAGCCGATTGCATTCCCAGTGTCTCACGGTTAACCGAGACCATAACCACGGTTAACCGAGAAGCCAACCATGGAGCATTCGGCAATTCCCCTATGACCGCTCGGTGGTTCACCTATTTCACACGGCGGTCCTCATTCTGAGGACTGTTTTGACCCTATTTCCTTTCACCTATTTCACACGGTGGTCCTCATTCTAAGGACTGTTTTGACCCTATTTCCTTGGAATTTGAGTTCCATTTTTCCCAATGAATTGTGGACCTTAGAAACATGTTAGGTGGGAGCCCAAATATGACCAAACTTCACCCCTTTGACACAAACCAAGCATCTTGGTTGTTTAAACCCTCTAGGCTACCAATCCCTTTCTCCACTCAACTTGTGACCCTAGGGCCAAGTTGTGGACATTCTATGGACCTAGTTGGAGGACTTTAGGCCACTGAATAGATGGTAAAAACAATAAACTAATATCACCCCTTGGTTTGGGGGACTTTCAACTTCGAAATAGGGGGGATCCTTGTACCATGAACCTGACTAACATTGTTTAAATTTGAAACTTGTGGGAAGAGATGTATTGAGGTGACACTCACTCCCCGGATTGCCCAGAGACACATGGAGCACGATAATCAATCAAGGGTATTTGAACTTAGGATTTTGGATGTATATCACCTTCTGAAGCACCATAGAGTTGAATGTTATCGTGATGATAATAATGGTTCCTCAATTGATATCTGATTTGATCTATGTAGGCCACCATAGGACTTAGCGTGCAGTGTATTGCTCCGTTTCTTCCCAGGATAGACCGGATCCTTGGTGGGTTTCTTCGGTCGGTTAACGCACATTTGTTGCCCGTCTACCTTTCGAATTACCCAGATCTAAATCCACTCTTTTTACCCATTTGGGACCTCCCTTTTTGTACCAATGATGTCCAAATCGAGTTAGACCTTGGTATTGTTAATTTAACAGTCTGAAAGAGTTAGTCTGATTTTGTTAGCATCGTTTAGTCCGTTGACTACCGTTGAGACGTGGGACATGGGTTCTTACACTATTTGTTCCGTCCGTTCAGTCCGTAATTAGTCAATCTGAGACAGTTGGATGTCATTTCAGTGATTAGCTCGTTGAAGAGCTGCTTTTATAGCTAGTTGGAGAGCTCCCTTTTATAGCTCATTGGATAGCCATATTCTGAAGACTTTGTTCTATCCATTGAATAGTTTCAGTTTGTTTGTTTGTCGCCATGGCTATCAGAGTCTTGGAGCTCACCTCAATACCGGTGTACCTTCTGTCCATGATACAAATACTAGGATTAGGGTTTGAATCGTAGGTGCCACAACACAATGATGGGCTTCTGCAAAAACAATCACACGATGAAAGGCCACTCTCCAACAATAAATCCAATGAGGCCACTCTCCAACGGTTGGGTGAAGGCTATAGGTAGCATCTAAGTGCCCAAAGCGCAGAGCAGGCGCGGGAGAGGGAGCACCGAAACGCTAAATCTTAAAATAATGATATGTCTGGAGTGCCTCCGGAGAGCCTATACAACATAGTGCGTATGGGTTTATAAACAATTAATTAATTGGTACAAGTATATGTTATCCGTATATTCAAGTATTAAAAATGAAGAAAATTTAACTTTGCAATTTGATCACATAAAATAGACAATGATTAATAAGTCAGAAGAAGTTTTTTCATTCAAAAGATAAATGTCAAGCTTACAGAAAAAGAAAATACACAAAAAATCAAAGATTCTGCACGGTTTAGTCCATATTCGGTCGAACCACGCTCTAAGGATGGTCGGGCCGTGCTCCGATATCGGTAGAACCACACTCTGAGGACGGTTCCGCTCCGAAAACACCGATCCACGTTTTCGGAGCAAGATTGAGAAGGCTGAGAAGAGGTTCTGGGCACTAAGGGTAGCATATAAATGGAGCATCGGCTTTCCAAGGATTTGAATTACTAGGGTCACATCATCATCAAAGCCTTGTCCCAACTATGTTAGAGTCAACTAAATGAGTTATGTTTCTCCATTCCGATCTATCGTAGGCCAAATCCTCAGATGGGTTGCACTTTTTCAAATTTATCATTACTACTTCCATCCATGTCATCTTTGGCCTACCCCTTCTCCTTGGTGGACCATCAAATCAACTTGCATAGAAAAACTTTTCCTCAATGGCACCACTGCATTGGACATGTCCACACCATCTCAAACAAGTCTCTCTTAATTTTTCACCTATTGATGCTACTCTTAAATGCTTCCAAAGGCACTTGTTTCTGATTTTATCTTTCCCCAGTTTTACCACACATCCATCTTAATTTTAAACACTCTCATCTCTATAATACTTATTTTGTGCATGTGTTGCTTTTTTATCAACCAACATTCTGCTCCACTAGTCATAGCTAGTCTAATTATTGTCATATAAACTTTCTTGTCAATCTTATCGGTATGTGCCAGTCACAAAGCACTATAGAAGCAAGTCTCCAGCTCAACCATCCCGCTCTCATCCTATAATCTTCCCCAATCTCTCCATCCTTAATAATTATCGAGCCAAAAAATCGAAATGAGAGTCTTTGCGATCTCTTGAGCTTCAATTCTCACAAAAGTTTCAGCTCTTTGCACATCCCGATTGAAGTTGCAATTCATATATTCCATCTTTATATGACTTATTTTAAAGCCCTTGAATTCTAAAGACTCTCGTCATCTCTCAAGCAAGGCATTCATGCCATCTCTCCATTCAACCATCAACACTTCAACACTATATCATTTGCAAATAACATAATGCAAGCTGACTGTTCAGATGAACAGATGCACACCTTCTTTGGACACACTTCTTGGGAGGGACTTGTGACACAACCTTTCAAAGGCGAATGGACACACCACTAAGGACACATCCCATTTGCAAAAAAGAAAAATTTTATTAAATAAAATTTCTCCAAAAATTAAATGAGTAGTGGGCCGAGCCAGGCCCAACTAGCGCGTGAAGCCCAAGCCTAGGCCTGAGCCCAGCCCGGTTCGATGCGGGGCGGGGCTACACGCGCGCGTGTGGTGGTGACCCTACCTTGATCTAGGTCCTCCCTCCTCCATAAAAGTGGGATGCCCCTTGGGGCTCATCTTATACTACCAAGGTAAGTATATTTATACCCAAGGAATGTTTTGCGTTGTATAAGCCCAACATATCCATATCGGACCGATACGACACTTGTACTGGTACCTAATACTGCACTGATACTTCTAGGGAACAAGTTTAACATATCCTACTTATAAAGTCCTTTATTTCATATAGTTCTTTTAATATTTTTACTTCTCACCATAAAAAAATGCTAGAAAGGGACGAAAACAATGATAACTTCATTTATTCAAAAGTGATCTAAAGAAAAAATTAAGACACCCGTATCCGCATCCGTGTCCTAAACTTTCAAAAGTGAAGGGTCGAATCCCCGATCCCCGTATCAATGTCCATATCCATATCCGTACATGAGCATCATAGACGGCAAGGTACCTTCTCTTTCATATGAGAAATTAACTAGTCCATAATCTATGCAAAGAGATAAGGGCTTAAAGCTACCCCCTGATGCAAATCAATGGTCATCGAAAACTCATCTATCTTTCCACAAGTAGCTCTCACATTCATTGCCGCTTCCTTATACATGTCTTTAATGACATCAATATAACCCATGGGACACTCCTTTTATCTAAAACCCACCAAATCAGATCTCTAAATACCTTGGCATGGGCTTTCTCTGGATCGATAAAGACCATATTAAGATGTTTTTGCCTCTCAATATTTTTCCATTGATTATCTACGTGAGAATATAGCTTCCATGGTTGACCTCCCTATTATGAAACCAAATTGGTTTTAGATATCTTGGTCTTTTGTTTAAGTCTTTGGTCCATTACTCTCTCCCATAGTTTTATGATGCGAAACATGAGCTTAATCCTCAGTTAGGTTTCATAGTGAAATACTAGGGCGACGGCTGGGTAGTCATTTCCCACCCTCCCTTGTCAATTTCCACAAGAAATTTGATGGTCATTTCTGGATATTTACCTTTGGTTCTTCAATTTTTAATCACTTATAGAAATGCTAAGTCTTAAAATTCCTAGGAATTCAATTACATGAACAAACAGGACCTTAATAAAATTGGATTTATCATTTCTATATATCTCAGCACTTCATGAAATAGAAATGATCTCTTCTCTGATTGATGTTTGAATGGTCCAGTTGGTGTGGAACAGTGAATGTGTGACTATAATTCATTCCTAAGTTTCAGATTGAGGCTTAGCGTCTGGCTTGTCTTCCCAACACTGTTGTGTTTCTTGGTATCAAAGTAAGTTCTTCCTTGGGAGGTTAGATATCAGTCAATATTTATCTTTATTTTGGTCCATATCAATTAAAATATTCACTTAACACCTAAATTTGACTTTTGTTGTTTCTGTCTCAAGTTTTTTCAAGTTAATGAAAATTTATGCAAGTTACAGGTGGACAAGTTCATGTTTCATTAGAATTAATACTAAAGCCTTGTCCTACACCCTTTAACACCACTTAGTGATGGGGACATCAAGCAAAGGAACAAGAAAAAAATAGCGCACATGGTCCCATTGTGGATGGATCACCCTTTCTTAGGGTTAATCCGTCAAGATCAGGTGAATCCACCGTTGGATCGAAGTTTGGAAGAAGATCTACCATCGGATGTGATGGATGGCCGGCCAAAGACCTCCCATGGCAATCACGAGGAAGGCCCCACATTGGGATGTGCCAAGGGGGAAGATATGTTGCGGATTCAAGATGTTCTGATGTTCTAAAAGGATTGAGGGGCCCAAGAAGTTTTAAATGAGTTTAAGTTATAAAGAAGGGGCCCAAGGAGCAATGTATTAAATAAAAGATGTAAAAAGGGGGCCCGCACTTAAGTCTACTAGGGAGAAGTGCATGGGATGACTTGCGCAAGTCTTCCCATGCGCAAGTCCTCCCCAACGCACGACATTCCTCACTCTTTTACTGCTTTTATTTACTTATTTTCTTGTCTTTGGTTAGTTATTCTCATCTAAGGACTACAAAGATGTTTTAATCTCAACCATCCATTCTCAGGGTTGAGTTCTCTTTTTGTTTAAATTTGTAACTCCATTGGGGAGGGCATTATTGAAATATTAACAAAGAAAACTCTTCAATGGAAGCTTTCTTGAGTTCTCTCATGCAAGTTTTTCATATTCCCTCGCCCGAGATGGGGAGTTTGGCGTGAGGCCAAGGTTATTGTCACCTGCAATCAGGTATTTCTCCCATCTCTTTCTTCTTCTTTCATTATTTACTGCTGTTACAACAGAACCCTAGATCTAGTTCAACCACTCCATCCAAAATCCTAGATCTAGCCTTGATCCCTTTACCTAACAAACCCTAGATCTAGTTCAACCTCTCCATCCAAAATCCTAAATCTAGCCTTGATCCCTTTACCTAACACTAATCCAAACCCAAAACCATCATCAAGCATAAGAACCAGCCCCATAGGACCTGACTGAGCATAGATCAGATCCTATATTCACCTGACCAAACCTGATCCAATCCATCTGGGCCTAATCAGACCCGGTCCACCCACTTACATTTGGGTCAGCCCATTTTTGAGAGCCCAATTTACCATTTTATTACTGGACAGCCCCTTTAAAGCCTGAACTTCAGATCTAAATGCATATATTTGGATTATCCCTAAAATGCATATATTTGGATTATCCCTAGACAAGTTGGAAGTCCTAGCTTTCCATCGGTCCTCTCTTTACTTCCTAAAGGTTCTGATTGCAGGACTCGGATCAAGACATAATCACCCTTGCTAATTTATTGTTAGAAATGTGTTTAGTGCCAATTTTGAGGCTGATTATGGTTGCTATTAATTCAAGATTTTGATCTCACATTTGCATTTCGTCAATTAAGTAGTAGGTTCTGCATCAAATTGGTATCAGAGCTTAGGGCGTCTAGGGATTTGCATCACATTGTATCGCATTGCATATAGATAGTCGATGTATGCCCATTAGGAGTGGTAGGGAACATCAGCCCCTAGCTTTCCGAATGGCAAGTCCCTCTCAAGCAAAACCAATCTCTAACCCAACCAATGCAACCTTAGAACATTTGGTTAAGGTCGTGGAGGATTTGACGGCGCATATCAGTGCCCTACAGCAAGGGCATGAGGAACTTAGAAACCACATCGGGGACGTTGAACGATCTGTCCAAGGTGAAAATAGGAGGCGTCATAGGTGCCAAGAGAGAGATGATAATGAGTTGGACATTGATGGTGAGTCCGACAACGGGTATGAGCGTAGGGGTAATGGTAGAGTTCAAAATCCCAATGGGTGGATTTTGAAGAGTGTCAAGGTTGATGCCCCTACCTTTGATGGTCAGATGGACCACAAGTCTTCTCTGATTGGCTTTCTGACATGGACCATTATTTCAAATGGTATGAGATGTCAGAAGAAAGGAAGGTCAAGCTGGCCACCATGAAATTAGTGCCGCATGCTCGAATTTTTTGGACCAGCTTGGAAACTAATGAGCAAATATTAGGCCTTCCAACCATTGACACGTGGGAGAGAATGAAGGAAAGGTTGAAGGACAAGTACCATCCCCGATCCTACCAAGAGAGACTCCTAGATCAAAAAGGAGCACCCTCCGTCAGGGTAGTATGACTGTCAATGAGTACATCACAAAATTTGAGGAATTTAATTTGAGGTGTGATGTAAAGGAGTAGTTGTCGTCGTCACTTCTCTCGAGGTTTAGGACAGGTCTATGATCTGAGATCCGGAGAGAGTTACTTCATCACAGGGTCACATCCCTTGCGAACATGTATGAAAAGGCCATAGATTTGGAACAATATGTTAAACCGCAAATTCCTAGGAGAATAGATTTGCGCAACTTTGACCCTAGAGCCAACACCTTTAGCGCGAAGCCTAACCTATGACACCCTTCCCCTCAAAAGGGAGCACCCAGTGGCTCTTCATGGGACTCCAAAGGGAAGGGTACTTCTGATGAAAAGACCAAGAAACCCTCTCAAATCAAGTGCCACAAGTGTCATGGATATGGTTATTATGATGTTACATGTCCTACGAGAAATTTGGTCATATCAGAGGCACATGATGATAGTGATCAAGACGTAGATAATTATTTTCCTGATTTTGTCCCATCTGATGATGATTGTGAGGACACAAAAGATCGTGTTTCTTTCCTCCGATTTCTTCCTGCATACCAAACCAAAGAGGAAAAGACACGAGTGGGGGTGAGTGGAGATAACCAAATGCTAGTGGTTAGATTAGATGTGCTCTGACCCTGCAAGAGGATGAAGATTGGCGACGGAAAGCTATATTCCACACTTACTTGAAGTGTAATGAGAGAAGTTGCAAACTCATCATTGATAGTAGAAGTTTTACCAATGCAGTCTCTTCTGGTACTGTCACTCGTTTAGGGTTGAAAGCTGAACCGAATCCTAGGCCCTACCGTGTCTCTTAGGCAGACTCAACATCTATCCCTATCACCCAAAGGTGCCTGGTCCCACTTCAACTGTCCTCCTACAAGGGCCAACTATGGTGTGACGTTGTTCCTATGGATGTGGGACACATCATTTTAGGAAGGCCCTAGTTGTATGATCTTGATGTTACCAATTTTGGTAAATCAAACATTTGCATCTTCAATTTTGAGGGACGGAAAGTGAAACTTCACCCACTTCCTCCAAAGGACAACACTAACAAAAAGAAGATGACTGACACCGGGTCTACTGATAGGGCTAAGAACCCTAACTTGGAGCCTCGTGAAAAGGGAAAGGACCAAAAGGGGAAAAATGTCATGTCCAAAGGAATTCACATTTTGAGTGCCTCGAAACTTGAGCGGGAAGTTCATGACACCCTCAAAAGTGTCTAGGTACATGAACCAGCCATGTTTGCTTTGGTGACTAAAGCAGTCACCGACGACAAGGCTATAGGGGTTCCATATGAGGCGGAACCAATCTTGCAAGAATTTCAAGATGTCTTTCCTGAAGATTTACCAAATGAACTCCCACCTTCGCATAACATACATCATGCCATTGATTTGGTCCCGGGAGCGACCTTGACAAACTTGCCCCATTATAGGATGAACCCAACTAAACATGCTGAATTGAAAAGGCAAGTTGACGAGCTTCTTGCAAAGGGGTTTATCCAAGAGAGCATGAGCCCGTGCGCCGTCCCGCACTCCTTACACCAAAAAAGGATGGATCTTGGAGATGTGCGTAGATAGCAGGGCGATCAACAAGATCACTGTCAAGTATCGGTTTCCTATACCGAGACTTGATAACATGTTGGATATGATGGCTAGTGCCAAAGTTTTTTCGAAGATTGATCTCAAAAGTGGGTACCACCAAATTTGTATCTGGCTCGGTGATGAGTGGAAAACCGCCTTCAAGACGAAGGATGGTTTGTTTGAGTGGCTGGTCATGCCCTTTGGTTTGTCAAATGCACCTAGTACATTTCTGAGGGTTATGACACAGGTGTTGCGCCCATTTATAGGCAAGTTTCCGGTCGTCTACTTTGATGACATTCTCATCTGCAGCAGTACCAGAGAGCAACACATGGGCCACTCAAGAGACGTTTGCTTGACCCTTGAGGGAGAAAAATTGTATGCTAACCTCAAGAAATGCACCTTCTTGTCTTCACAAGATATTTTCTTAGGGTTTGTCGTTTCCTCGGAGGGGACGACTCCGGACCATGAAAAGGTCAAGGCCATTGTAGAATGGCAGGAACCGCGAAACATTCATGAGGTGTGCAGTTTTCATGGACTTGCGACCTTCTATAGGTGGTTCATCCGAAACTTCAACACAGTAATGGCTCCAATCACTGATTGCATGAAGAAAGGTGAGTTCACTTGGAGTACCGCAACCACCAAAGCATTTCAAGAAATTAAGAAAAAATGACGGAAGTACCTGTTATGCGACTTCCCGATTTTTCTAAAGTTTTTGAGGTTGCATGTGACGCATCTGGCATTGGCATCGGAGGAGTCCTCAGCCAAGAAGAACACCTGTCGCCTATTTCAGTGAAAAGCTGAATGCAGACAGACAAAAATACTCTGTGCATGAGAAGGAATTCTACGTGGTAGTGCAAGCACTCAAGCACTGGAGACATTACTTGCTACCGTGAGATTTTGTCATGTACTCAGACCATGAGGCACTGAAGTACATTCAATCCCAGGCCAAGAAGAGATTCAAGCATGCAACATGGATCGAGAAACTACAAGAGTTCTCATTTGTGCTTAAGCACAAGCCAGGGGTTGAGAACAAGGCTGCTGAAGCCTTGAGTCGCAAGGTTGCGTTACTACACTCCATGAGTGTTAGCGTAACTAGCTTTGAGCGTTTACCGAAAGCATATGCTACATGTCCTGATTTTGAGGAAATCTATAAAATGCTTTCGGATAATCCTTTGCACAGCACACAAGGATTTCTGCTCAAAGATGGTTTCCTTTTCAAAAGAAACAAGTAGTGCATTCCCTGGACATTACTTCGTGATTTTCTAGTGTGGGAAATGCATGCGGGGAGGAATCGCGGGCCATTTTGGTCTCGATAAAACCATTGCCCTCATGGAGGATCGATTTTATTGGCCAACTCTCAAACGAGATGTTGCCAAAATTATAGGGCAATGTAGAACCTGCCAGCTTGCGAAACAACGCAAGCAAAATATGGGGTTGTATACTCCGTTGTCGGTGCCACATGCACCATGGCAGGATGTTAGTATGGACTTCGTGTTGGGCCTCCCGAAAACTCTGCAAAAACACAATTCCATACTGGTCATAGTGGCCCGTTTTTCTAAGATGGCCCACTTCATTCCATGCTCGCTCGAAAACCTAAGATGCATCTCATGTTGCATGTCTTTTTTTTTTATGAGGTTGTTCGACTTCATGGACTTCCATCTACCATTGTGTCCGACCGGGATGTAAAATTTACAAATTACTTTTGGAAGACACTTTGGGTGATCATGGGAACTAAGCTACGCTTTTCTTTGGCCTATTCATCCCCAAACTAATGGTCAAACTGAGGTTGTGAATAGGAGCCTAGGCAACCTTCTTAGGTGCCTGGTAGGGGAACACATCAAAGCATGGGATACGATGTTACCGACCACTGGATTTGCATATAATAGTTCGGTCAATAGGTCCATTGGCATGAGCCCATGTGAAGTTGTGTTGGGATAAAACGTAGGATGCCAATAGATCTCATTCCCATTACCTCATTGCATAGGCCATTTGCATCAGCTGAGTCATTTGCACAACATATGCATGCATTACACGATGAGATCAAAAGAAGAATTAATCTGCACAATGAATCTTACAAAATGGTTGATGATGTGCATCGTCGCCATTTTGAATTCAGCACAGGTGATTATGTTATGGTTCGTATTAGACCGGAATGGTTCCCTCCAGGGGCCGCCAAAAAGTTACAGGCCCACGGTGCTAGACCCTTTAAAGTTGTAAAGAGATTGGGTTCCAATGCATATGTGCTAGAACTGCCAAATGATTGGGGAATCAACCAAATCTTCAATGTGGAGGACCTTGTCCTTTTCCGTGGTCCCACAGCTTCACCCCATTACCCACAACCTTCTGTGCCCGTAACCCAATCTTCCCATGACCCGGATACACCCATGGATCTTGAACTATATGAACCAGCTCATTTTGAGCCTAACCTTCCTTCTCTTCCTACACCTACTTCGGGCCAAAAGAATGAGTTTGTGGAGGACATCCTTGATGACACATTGGTTTCCACCAGACAAGGGGAATATCAAAAATTACTTGTCAAGTGGAATGTGACAAACTGCACTTGGATCACTTGTGATGAGCTCCAATGCCTGCATCCAGACATTTTGGAGCGGTATGACAGCTTTATTTCGCCGATGGCAAAATCTTCACAGCCACGGAGAGTTGATGGAGACATCCAGCAAAGGAACAAGAAAAAAATAGCACACATGGTCCCATTGTGGATGGATCACCCTTTCTTAGGGTTAATCTGTTAAGATCAGGAGAATCCACTGTTGGATCGAAGTTTGGAAGAAGATTTTCCATCGGATGTGATGGATAGCCGGCCGAAGACCTCCCATGGCAATCACGAGGAAGGCCCCACATTGGGATGTGCCAAGGGGGAAGATCTGTTGCTGATTCAAGATGTTCTGAAGTTCTAAAAGGATTGAGGGGCTCAAGAAGTTTTAAATGAGTTTAAGTTATAAAGAAGGGGCCCAAGGAGCATTGTATTAAATAAAAGATGTAAAAGGGGGGCCCGCGACTTAAGTTTACTAGGGAGAAGTGCGTGGGATGACTTGCACAAGTCTTCCCATGCACAAGTCCTCCCCAACGCATGACATTCCTTGATGTGAAGATCTACACCTCCAGCGGTGAGATCGAGCCCTAAGACTCAAAAACCCTAATATCCTTAGAAAAAAAAAAAAACTCACGTGTGAGAAGAACTGAACTCTTATTTAAAATTATAGCATAACATTACAATAGGGGACTCCTCTATATATAGAGTAGCACTCTTTCTTAATAACCAAGGCATTCTAAAATAAGAAACTACCTAATCTTAATCAAAATAGAATTTAGGAAGTAAATATACTAAGCAACTCTACTAATTTAGAAACTTAAACTAATGATAGGGATCTCAAAATTAGAGATCATGTGGACCCCATCAAGCGGGCCATCAAGTCTTACGGGTCTTGGCCTTTGATCGGCCTACATCAACTCTCCCCGGCTTGGAAAAACTCGACTCCGACGAGTGAATGGCCTAATATCTCTCATAAAGATCGGGATTAAGACGCTGGAAATCGGTAGCTATAATCCACATTGCATCCGAGAGGGGTCGATTCTTCCAGCGAACAAGAAACTTCTGGAATCCCCCTTGTCTAATGGAATTATGGAAACAATCTGATCATCAAGCACATCAACAATCTGATCCATAGGGGCGTGTGAAAGTGGTAGCTAAAGTTCATGTTCTTCGGACGGACTATCTTGGTCATGGCCCTTATATAGAGTGAGATCTTCAACATTGAAGGTAGCATGGAAACCAAGATTTGGTGGTAAATCCAACACACATGCATTAGGACCAATTTTCTTGAGAATCTTGAATGGTCCGGAATTGCGAGGGTGAAGCTTTTTATTAGCGCTCGGTTGAAGGCGCTCTAGACGATTACGAAGCATAACCATATCACCTTCCTCAAACTGAACTAATCGACAGCGCTTATCTGCATGTTCTTTATAAGAATCATTGCTTGCTGCAATATGACGCCGAACTTCCTCATGAACCTGCTGCATATGATGAATAAAACTATCCGCATCAGCACTTGGTCTTGCTTCGACTAAAAGGGAAACAAGATCAACTGGTAGACGTGGTCTTTTGCCAGTGACTGCTTCAAAAGGAGAAATGCTTGTGGACCGGTTGACTAAGTTATTATATGCGAACTCAACCATAGGCAGAACCTGATCCCATGTAGTGAGATGGTCGCACACTAAGCAACATAGCAGATTTCCAAGGCTACGGTTGACGACTTCTGTCTGACCATCAGTTTGTGGATGATAGGCAGTAGAAATTTGCAGCTTTGTTTTGGACATGCCCCACAATGTCAGACACAATGGTCTTCGGAAGTCCATGCAGACGGACAACTTCTTAAAGAAGAGTTGTGCAATTTTGTAGGCATCGGCTGTGTTGAAACAAGGAATAAAATGAGCGATTTTTTGATAAACGATCCACAACCACAAAGACAATCAAATTTTCTGCGGGTCATAGGTAACCCAAGTACAAAATCCATGCTGATATAATCCCGCATTCTTCTTGCTGCCTTTGGCCAACTAGCAAGTACGACACCGCTCACAGATACGAGAAACATAGGGTGTCATGTGTGGCCAATAAAATCTATCTCCGACAAGCGCTAAGGTCTTATCACGACCCAAATGTCCGCTACATCCTCCAAAATGGAGTTCCCTGATAACATGCTCGCGGATAGAAGTATTTGGCAAACAGAGGCGACTACCATAGAATAAATATCCATCATGAATGCTGAAGTATGGATGCTTGAGATGCTCACCCTGAAGGATCTTTTTATAGATGGTACCGAAGTCTTTGTTTGTCGCATATGCCTCTTTGAGTTGCTTAAAACCAGATACAAAAATTGCCATGGTAGTCAGGAGATGTTTCCTACGACTGAGAGCATCCGCGATCACATTTTCCTTACTAGATTTATGGCGGATGGTAAAGGTAAACTCCTGAATATAAGCGCTCCATTTGGCAAAATTAGTGCCCATTTTATGTTGGGAATGAAGATGCTTGAGAGACTCATGATCAGAGTAAAGCACAAATTCTCTACCTATCAGATAATGCCTCTAATGGCGAAGTGACTGAACAAGAGCATAGAACTCTAAGGCATAAGGAGAGTACCTGCACTTTAAACTGAAAGTTTCTCACTGTGGAAAGCAATTGGATGTCCCTCTTGGCTAAGGACGCTGCCAATGCCAACATTGGATGCATTGCAAGCAACTTCAAACACCTTGTCAAAATCTGGAAGGCGGAGGACAGGAGCTTCTGTGATCTTTTGTTTCATATGCTCAAAAGCTCGAGTTGCGGCATTGGTCCATTTGAACTCACCCTTCTTTAAGCATTCAGTAACTGTGGTGGGGATTGGCCAATCCAGAATTGCTTTGACTTTCTCTAGATCCATTTTGATACCCTCCGTCGATATGATGAATCTCAAGAATATAATTGAACTTCTCATGAAGGTGCACTTCTTGATATTGATATAGAAACTCTCTACGAAGGAGATGGCAACTAGTGTGGAGATGAGTGAGATGCTCCTCCCTGGTTTTGCTGTAAATAAGGATGTCGTCGAAATAAGCAACGACGAATTTCCCAATATAAGGCTGCAATAGATGAGTCATGACCCGCATGAAGGTACTACGAGCATTTGTTAACCCGAATGGCATGACTAACCATTCATAAAGACCATCTCTGGTTTTTAACGCTGTTTTCCACTCATCACCCGGACGGATACGAATCTGGTGGCAACCACTACACAGATCAATCTTTGAGAAGATGGCTGAACCTGTCATGATATCAAGCATATCATCTAATCGAGGAATAGGAAATCTGTATTTTACCGTGATCTTGTTGATAGCCTGACTGTCGATACACATGCGCCAACTTCCGACCTTCTTGAGAGTAAGAAGGGCTGGTACCCCGCAGGGACTGAGACTTTCCCGAATGTACCCTTTTTGTAACAGGGCATCCACCTGTTTCTTGAGTTCTGCGTGCTCTGCGGGACTCATCCGATATGCAGGTAGATTCGGAAGTGAAGAGCCAGGGACGAGATCAATGGCATGCTGTATGTCCCTCATGCGTGGAAGAGTATTTGGCAGGTCAACTGGGATAAGATCGGAGAAGTGTTGTAGGAGAGGCTTGACTTCTTCCGGAATGGACTCATGGGGAGAATCATCTGTTACTTGGCGGATAACCAAGGCATAAATCAGATCCCGATCTCTGCTTTCTTGTTCAAATTTACTCATGGTTAACATCTGAGTGGCCGCCTCTTTTGGGGCCTTAGCAACAAGTTGTGCTAGCAATGGCTTATTACCTTTCCACATGAAAGTATGGGTGTCTATGTCATTGTCTGTGACAACCTTCAACTTCTTTAGCCACGGGGGACCAAAAATTATGCGTGTGACTTTCATTGGTATAACATCACATTTGATTGTATCTTCATAAGAACCCAATTTGAAAGGAACTATGCACTGCTTGTCAACCGGAATAGTTGAATCATTTACCCATGCTATTTTGTATGGCCTCGAATGTTTTGTAGTAGGTAGCTTTAGCTTTTCCACAGCCTCTTTAGCAATAACATTCATAGCACTACCTCCATCAATAATCATATTGCAAGTTTTGCCCATATAGTGAACTCGAGAGCGAAAAATAGGTGCATGATTAGAATCCTTCTCCTCCTGTTGATCTTCAGTAATCAGAAGATGGCGCTCAAGATATACAAGTGGTAACTCATCAACAAGAAATTCTTCATCGCAGACGCTTTGAGTGCCTGACGGTTTTTCTATTTCAATGTGCTCATCAAACTCTTCGCTGTCTTCGGCTTCATCTTCTGCATAGAGATTCCTATGAGGACATTCTCTAGCATAATGCCCTTTCTGCTGGCAGATCACTTCCCTTTTGTCAGTACGTCCTCGCGCATGAGGATCATTTTGTGGTGCCTGTTGTCGTTGATTTTGGGGAGGAGGTGGTCGTTGTTGTACCCCTTGGGGCAGCTTTTGCAATGCCTGTGGCCTCGGTCGATTAACCGACTGTTGGCCGTTATTGGGAGTTGGAAACTGTGCCCCTCGAGTGGAAAACTCCCCGGCTTAGGATCTTTCCCGCCGCCTCAACTGGATTTCATGTTGTGCTTTACGGACTTTACAATAGGCTTCATTGATATCATTGAAATCAAACATAGAAATCCGTTGTCGAATATCAAGACGTAAACCTTCTGTATATTTATTGATAACGAGTCCATCATTCGCCCGCAGATTGCAGCGCACAATATATTCGCGGAACAGATTGGTATACTCATCCAATGAATATGTACCTTATCGCAGACTAAGGTATCCTTTATGTAGGGAATCAATATAGTCAGAAGGAAGGAAATTTTGTTTAAGTCGCCGCTTCATATCTTCCCATTGGAAAATGGGATGCCCAAAGGCGAGCTCACTGTTTTCAACACTTTGCCAGTTGCCACCAGATGCGTGCAGGCCCTTTGAGCTTAACTTTTGTGAAGGTTATCTTCTGTTATACCATGCAAAATAATCATCAAGAGAATTTAGCCAATCCACGAAAGCCTTGGGATGAAGATCTCCTGAAAAATCACTAATTTCCAGTCTCACTCTTCTGGTGATATCATCTGTATGTGGTGCACCGTGTGGTTCATTATCACCGTGTTCAATGAAAACGCATTGTACCATGTCAGACATGGTTTCGCGATGCTGATGATGAGGACCAGGTGTGATTGGATTTACTTGGGTCATTGTTCCGGATGCATGGAGAACAGGGTTTACAGGATTGACCTGAGGTCTAGTCCCGGATGTTTGTGGATCCCGCTCTGTGAGAACAGATTCAGTTATTCCTGTGGTCCAATGCCCTTGAAGTTCATTAAGAGCGGCTTCAACAATTTCCAATCATTCAACCACAGTGTCCATGTTAGATCCCAATTTTGTCAATAGCTTATCCCGTTGGTAATTGGTGAAATACCCGTGGTATTGACATCTTCGGGTAACCATGAAATATCAACTGCAAAGGTTTTTTTTTTATGCTGGAAGTGGGCTGGGTCGGGTTCAGAAGCAGACCAAGCCCAGACTGCAGAGGAGAGTCCTAAAACGCAGGTCCAACTCAAGTGAAGCCCAACACGTGGGCTGTGGTTTTGTTTCCGCCTTGGATATTGTGCGCTGAAGCAGGAAAATAAGAAAAGGAGGGTTCCTTCTTACCTTTCGACTTGAGGAAGGAGTGAGTGGATGGCAGCGGCAGGTGCGGCGATGCTGCAGATGGAGTCCGCCGGTGGGAGCAGGCGGTGGCGAGGTTACTGGAGGTGATGGGCAACGACTGGAGGGGATGCCTCGATGCAAGTGCTGGAGAGAGCGATGGCTGGCGACGATGACGGAAACGACATGGCCCTCTGGTGCACGGTATTCTCTCAACTGAACTCCTTCTGTAACCTTTCTTCTTCCCTTCAGCCTTCGTTCATCTCATTTTATTTTATTTTTCTCTGAGTCTGTGTAATGGAAAGCGAAGGGAAATTGGGTTTCAGTGAGTGGGGGCTTCGCAGGAATATGGGATGGTGGTTCGGCAGAGGAGGAGATGGGAGTGAGTAGGGAATGAAGCAGAGGTTTCAACTGTGGGTTTTGTTTTGGTGAGGGAAAGGAAGGGTTGGTGGGTTCTGTAGATCGGGTAGGGTTAGGGTTTTGGGATTTGTGGTGAAGGAGGGTTGGAATTAGGATTTGGGGGAGTCGATTGGGTTTGGTTTCAGTTGTGGATTTTGGAAGGCGTGGGCAGAGATGGGTTGGGGTCGGTTGTTGGTTTGTTGGTGGGGTTTAGGTCTGAGAATTTCTGGCAGGGCTAGGATAGTGAAAAAGTTGGCGATGGGGATTGGGTTGGGTGGTTGGATTGTGGTTGGAATGGGATTCTGATGATTGCAGGGATGGGTGAATGGTAGTAGATGGTGGCTGGATGTCGGATTGGCAATCGGAACGGCGATCCGAGATGGATCGTCGGCTCTGATACCAATTGATGTGAAGATCTATACCTCCAGCGGTGAGATCGAACCCTAAGACTTAAAAACCCTAATATCCTTAGAAAAAAAAAACCTCACATGTGAGAAGAACTGAACTCTTATTTAAAATTATAGCATAACATTACAATAGGGGACTCCTCTATATATAGAGTAGCACTCTTTCTTAATAACCAAGGCATTCTAAAATAAGAAACTAACTAATCTTAATCAAAATAGAATTTAGGAAGTAAATATACTAAGCAACTCTACTAATTTAGAAATTATCTAAACTAATGATAGGAATCTCAAAATTAGAGATCATGTGGACCCCATCAAGTGGGCCATCAAGTCTTACAGGCCTTGGCCTTTGATCGGCCTGCATCATTCCTCCCTCTTTTTCTATTTTTATTTACATATTTTCTTGTCTTTGGTTAGTTATTCTCATCTAAGGACTATTAAGATGATTTAATCTCAACCATCCATTGTTAGGGTTGAGTTCTCTTTTCCTTTAAGCTTGTAAGTCCATTGGGGAGGCCATTACTGAACTATTAACAAACAAAACTTAGTAATGGAAACGCATTACATTCCTCCCTCTTTAACTGTTTTTATTTACATATTTTCTTGTCTTTGGTTAGTTATTCTCATCTAAGGACTATTAAGATGTTTTAATCTCAACCATTCATTGTTAGGGTTGAGTTCTCTTTTCTTTTAAGCTTGTAACTCCATTGGGGAGGCCATTATTGAACTATTAACAAACAAAACTCAGTAATGGAAGCTTTCTTGAGTTCTCTCATGCAAGTTTTTAAATCCCAGATCTAGCCTTGATCCCTTTAACTAACCCTAATCCAAACCCAAAACCATCATCAGGCATAACACATACCATCCAAACCAGATCGAATCCATCTGGGCCTAATCAGACCCGGTCCACCCACTTACATTTGGGTCAGCCCAATTTACCATTTTATTGCTGGACAGCCGCTTTAAAGCCTGAACTTCATATCTAAATGCATATATTTGGATTATCCCTAGAATGCATATATTTGGATTATCCCTAGATAAGTTGGAAGTCCTAGCTTTCCATCGGTCCTCTCTTTACTTCCTAGAGGTTCCGATTCCGATTGCAGGACTATAACTCGGTCTCGGATCAAGACATAATCACCTGCTAATTTATTTAATTTATTGTTAGAAATGTGTTTAGTGCCAATTTTGAGGATGATTATGGTTGCTATTAATTCAATATTTTGATCTCACATTTGCATTTCGTCAATTAAGTAGTAGGTCCTGCATGACTGAGCCGTATTCCCCACTTAGCCCCAAACTTATTCTCAAGAAAACTCAATCTTGTAACCTTGATTTCGCCCCAACTTTACATCCTTAAAACTCCAGCTAAACCTTCAATTTGCTGTCCCAGCTTGTTCCTGACCCAGCCCTAATAAAAACCAAAACTTTTTGCCCAAATCAAACCCAATTCAGACATCTGAAAACCCCAAATAATGCCCATTAAAATCAGCCCTTATTCCCATCTTTACCACCATCAATCCACTCAAATCCTTCCAAATCGAACCCTCTTAGATCCATTCATCGTAAGCCCATTCAGGCCACAAGAAATCCTCTCCAACCCGACCAAGATGTTGTCCCTGTGCAGTCCAAAAAAAAAAAAAAACCACTTAAAACCGTCATAAAATCCTTCCCTTACTCTTCAAACCCTAGTGTCAGTAACTAAAAGTGTTGGAGAAGTGGGAGGGAAGCAGGCTTCAAAAGTGGAAGTAGTACTCCAGGACAAAGGTCTCACTCACAACTAAATTCCAAACACATCGTAAATGATTGATTACCCTCAAATCTTCACAACCATCGTATCTTCAATTTCTATGTATAAAAATAAAAAAAAATGCATTATGTTGAGTGACAATGCTCAATAGTCATATTCATTAACAAACAACAAAATAACCGTGAAGTTCACTCCAACAATAATATATCAACCACAAACTCAATAAAACAGTAACATCAACAAGATTACACAACATCTTTAAAACTGAAACCAAAGAGTATGACTTTAAAAAGAAAAAACATCACTAAATCGAGGAATTCATTTGCACTTCATGATATCATTTAGAAGTCACAACAAAACCATCTATTGCTGATAAAACCAAGTATTTTCTTACCGAAATTTGCTTCGATGTCATTGAACGACAATGAAACGTTCTTCCCAATCAAAACCACGTTGGCAGTGGCCGCACCCCACAAGGAAGAAAGAAGAAGAATGTACAAAACGGGGAAACAGATGAAATGCCAATCACATCTTCTCCCAAAACATCCAAACGCCATGCTGCTCCAAATCCACAGCACCCACAAAATCAACTCAATCTCCTGTCCGGCGCACTTTTCCACTCCCTAACCCTTCATAATCAAACCAATCCAAAAACCCCAGAAATTATTTTTCAAGCCATGAAATCTTCACCCCAGAAAACCACTCCCTAACCCCTCCACCAACCCCCCCAAACAAAATATATATATATGGAAAATAAAAAAAAATCAAAAACCCCAGAATTCTATTTCTCCAAGTAATGAGATTTCCACCCCAGAAGAAGATGATTATGCAGAAAGTACCCCCTAAAGGGGCAAAATAGAAACAGAAGAGAAAATCCTAAAAAAGAACAGCTTTGAAGGAGAGAGAAGGAAATAAAAGATACGGAATCAATCAAAGCTATAGAAAAGAAAAGGGAAGAAGAACCTGAAATCCGTGAGTTTGAGGAAGTCTCATGTGGATTGGTGAAAGAAGAAGAAGATTCGAAGAAGACTTTTCAGGGGATTATGTGAATGGAGACATCAGCCTCCATCTCTCTGCATCAGACCAAGATCTCTACTTTTTCGAACAACAGAGGTATAAGATACGTGGGATGTGAGAGATTAGAATTTGAAGAGATGCTGAGATTGAGAAAGAGAGAGGAATCGAGACAGAGGCCAAAACGTTATTTCCGGATTGGATGTGTTCATCCATATCAATATGTGTTTGCTTTTGTGTTAATCCATCAATCCCTTCTGTACAGACAAAGTGCTGTCTATCTTCGACTGCAGTCTGGATTCTCTGGGCCCGGCCCATCAAACCATGTGGGTCCCACTCATAAAAATTAAATCTTTCAAAATGAGGTCACAGTCACTGGTTTTATATGCAGTCATTGGAAAATCAACGTTTGACGATTGTCAAGGAAAATCAACGTTTGTTTGGCAGCTGTAAATCCAGATCTAGGCCCTTGGAAATTTTCATTTTTGAGAATTTTTTTTTAATTCTTATTTTTGTACATTGATATCATATATACATCAATAAGCTCCAAGATCGACCCAAATCTGTAAATTCCTCGCTAATTTCTGATTTGTTATCAAACATGTCCATTGTTACTCGTATGGGAATTCACAGGCTTCACTCCAATCAAAATTGAGTCACTTTTGATTTTTTTTCATGTAACTTGCTCATGTGAATTCCAAACCTTTCAAAACTTTAATTGGTGAGTCTAAAGCAAATTGTAAATTTAATATGATATTCATTTTTAGATATTTATGTTTGATCTTTATTTTAAACCACTTATGATATAAAATCTATATATTCAATTCATGTGCATTATAATGCAAATAAATAGACCATAAGAAATAAGACTCTCCTGGGAAATCTTCAGCTTGGAGCCCTCTTTGTTTAACCCACAGTTTGATGAACTACTTATCCTGACATCAACCTGATGCTTGGATAAGTGGGAAAAAAGACGGTTAGATGGTGATGTTGATAACATGAGTCAGCAACTCAAGCCAATATGCAATGTTTCTATTTTATGTTGCTTGGATGCAACTACAAAGAAAGCCACAAGGCCAAGAACTCCTTGAGGCCCAAGTAAGGTTCTATAGGTTTTAATTTCTGTGTTTTTCCTTCCACTTTCTGATAAGAGTAAGTTCACCCCCATGGTCCACTGATAAGAGTAAGCTCACCCCATGGTCCACTGGGTGGGCTTACTCTTATCACTTTCCTTCTTTTGTTTCTATTTTTCTCTTTGTTCTAAATAACTTTACTGTTTTCTCACATTTTGAGATTTCTCCTATTTACTCACATTTTACTGAATAGGATTCCTTTCTATTTCTCTCCAATATGGTTTCTCATTTGTTTTTTTAGCTCCCATCCTAGCTGCTTTCTTTAAGAGATCACTTTCCCTCCGCTATAGATAATTTCTATTTTTTTTTTCTCTAGTCTAGAATAGTTCTTTCTAATCACTATTATCTGATTTAGAACTTTCATCTATTCATATGGCTAAGGTTAAAATTTTGGTAAGTAGTTGTATGGCTTGGTTTAGGAGATCAACTTTATATATATGGGTAATATTTCGTCTAAAGGTAATTCTCATGATTTATATAAGAGGTAAAGATTTAATCCCCTTGTGGAACCAACTTGGATATGCACACCATTTTTTATTGGTATGAATGATGCACACTAGTTTTTTTGGGTGTAGTGTGATAGAAAGGTCTCATTTGTGAAATAGACTACGAAAATTTTCAATCTGAGCGTCATAGCTATTGTTTTGCAGGCCTTAAGGGTTAGTAGTTTTTCAAGTTACAACTTTTTTTGATAAAATTCAATCCAATTGTGAGTATAAGTCAAATAAGTTTCAAATTAAAATGAGTGCTAATTCAACCAAAATTACTATGGGTGAGAGGGTTGAATTGATGAGCGGTGCCGGTGAGCCACAAGGCACCCAAGTTTTTTCCTCCCATAATAATTGCCAGGGGTTCCTCTCATTTGAATATCTCTAGTTTATAAAATTGATTCATTATGCAAAATACAGTTGGATGCCTCCTTTGGACTTTAAGCTGCAGGAAGGCTGATAACAACTTTTTCCTTTCTAATAGAGTCTCTATTTATCTTTAAACAAAATGAATTTAAGCTGATTTTTCATTATTGATGTTTTTTTCTCTGAGTTGTATAACAAATGCTGTAAAATGGGAGTCTTGAATGCTAGCAAAGACAGCAGTTCAGTATTAGAGCAAGCTAATCAAGGTCATGTTGAATATTTTGTACAGCTCTACTGCACATATCTTATTAATAAATTCCCAAGAAAGGAAAAAAAAAAAAAAAGGCAGTCTATTAAAAGAGGGAGTATGATATTTCTTATACTCCAGCAGAGTACGCAATGGCAATCAAGACCTGAATCTTCTGTTGAGTAGGAAATGACACGTGGCATATGTTACACCCGTCAAGCTTATGACCACTGTTTGGGTCCCACTTGGAAATGGGTGGCAGAAAACAGGATCGTGTTGCCGCATAACTGTTTGTTTTACTAGGGAAAGAAAACCTGGCTGTGGGCCCCATTTTTTGTCGTATTGTCATCTGGACCCCACAGGAGAGCTGACATTATAAATGTGATGGCCGCTACCGTCGTGTTCATAAGTAGCTGAACAGATTTTTTTTTTTAAATGAAAAATAAAATAATGGCGTTTTTTTCAAGAAAACTATTGGAAAAATCATATTAGATGTTCGGTGAAACAAAAAGGCTCTCATAATTTTTTTTTTGTAACGGTACGGATGCTTGGCTATTTTTCACTTTTGTTTGAGCGACGACATCATCATTTATTTCAATTGTGTAAGAAGAAGAGACGAGCGATAATATTATCATTCCAAGTGATTTAGGGAACTATGTAGGCCTTCATGGTGCAGTGGACATCTAAGGTGATCTTTTCAGTACTCTTCTCATTTTTTATTTTTATGACGTGCATATCCTGACCCAACAGTACTATTCCTCGGGGTGATGCCCGCTAAACATACACAACTGCACATCGAGCAAATCTGTGGTGAGTTTTAAACACAAGTCGTGGAGCAAACTGATGCCTTATGCCACTCCACCAACTCTCTTAGTTTCTTTGAGATAAATTATAAAACTTCTTAAAAAAGAGTATTCTAAAACAAAGAAAAAGATGTGAGATTCATAATGATAAGTAGATTAAGAGAAGTTGAAAAATGAATATGAAGATGTCAAGCTGATAAATTGAATCCTAGGAAGGTCGGATCTAATTTACACCTATACTCTTTATGTTTCACCCTTCACCTCTTTAATGATCATTTGTTGAAGCCTGTTTTACCACATGAAAATAAAGTGGGCCCTTAATTTAATACTGTTCTCAATAATCTATCACCTTAAAAAAATATTTGGATAATTTTGAGGTTTGGGTTTTCTTCAGTGGTAGTTAAGGTGTAACGCCCCAAGTCCGAATATCGAGTTTACCGCCAAGGTACCAGAATTTGGTGTGCTACTTCCCATATAAACTTGGAACTTCCAAGATCGTAGGTCTGCAATGAGGTCCAATTTAAAAAAAATTATCAACATATCAGGTCAACAGTTAAGTGCCGAAGCATATAGAAAATGGCGGAAGCAATAACAGATAAATGCGGAAGCTAATCAATTATCAATCTCCATAAAGTAAATGTAGCAGGGCATAAGTCTAAACTATCTCAAAGTATGGATAATAGTGTATACAAACCAAATGAAAAGTAGACCTAGTGGAAGATGTATTGTTGAAAGTTGGTGCTAACTATTATTCTCATGTCTATATATAGCCCTTTGGCTAATGGGTGATAAGATCTCCATTCAAATTCGAATTGAGAGATGATAAGGATAATAGGTTGGATCAAAACTCTTTCAATTTGAATTTAAATGGAGATATGATAAGGATAGAGAGTTGGATAAAACTCAAACTATTCTTATCCTTATCATCATGTGATTCCTTGTGAGGGGTGTATCTTTGTGAGTGGGGTCTACCCAGATGTAAACACAAGTGGGCCCCATCACAAATGCCAACATCTCCCACTCGCACCGAACAAGTTTCATCCCATTAGATTACTAATTTCCATCATCAAATTCCACAAAGTAAAAATGGACCTAAAGAGTGGGACCTCCAAGATGCCTATTCACGGAGAAAATGTATACTAAGTCGCCATCTGACTAGAATACACCAACTCACCAACACATCAGTCTGCCCTAGACACTCGCATGACCACACCGGATTGGATATCGACTCACACCCTTGAGTCGTGTTCAACCCACATACGTGCTTATTCAACTTATTGAGTAAAAAAAACTCTTTACAAACATTTATTTTTATAAAATAAGATATTTAAATTATATATATAATTTACAAAATTGTTTGTCTTAAGATTTTCAAAATACTCGATAGAGCCCGGGCTGATAAGTATCATAAGTACGTATAAACTAGAGTGTGATGTTAAGGGGTCTTCCCATGGACTTATGAGGGTTAGAATCAACCAAGCAACTTTCCTAGCACGGCGGCTCCTAAGCTCCTATGTTGCTGTGGCACAACCGCAGCTAAAGTAGCAACAACGATCTCATCTTTCCAACGTAGAGGTTGGTATAAGGGCACAAGAGCATCAAGAATTTTTCACACAATAACCAACTCCAAGCTCAAGAGTCACCTACGAGACTGACTCTCGCAGAACAAATAAGACTCTAGGGTATTGTCCCATTGCTCGTAGGTAGGTCCTTAAACACGCATGTCTGTAGACACGTGTCGCAGTGTGAAAATGCATTAACTCCACAACTGAGCCCATGCTGATATTGAACCGATTCACTACTGCGCAAGCAGATCGTCACAAACATAACCTCGCTTGGTTTCTTAAACAGGCTATTGGACTTACTAGGGTGTGATTTGTCCGACGACTAAAGCTAAGTCTCATTCACTCTTGTGATCCACATCACCCCCAATGCACACAAGACTGAGCCGGCATTCCATACATATGTACGCACCAATAAGATCCATATTGGCCTAATCAACATATCATACAAATGCATGCACCTCATCTTATCAGTCACTAAGATATCAAGGGCGGTCTTTATCCGTGCGAGTGGATGACCTCACCTGTTTGGTGCCACGTGTGCATCTAATACACACGCTTATTGTGTATGTTGCCAATGTAAAGTATATGGACATGCATGAGTGAAGAAATATAACATGCATATAACCACAAACAAAAAAAACTTTTATTAAAACAAGTCCAATACACTCCCACTGAATAAGAGGACTACATATATTGCATTCCCATACGCCTTACATGAATAGCGAATAGTTCTCGTGCCAATGGTTTGGTCATTGGGTCAGCAATCATTTCCAAAGATGGCACATGAGATATTGTTATCTCTTTTACTTCTACTTGTAAACGGATAAAATGCCGCTTTTGTTTGATATGTTTTGCCCTCTAATGAAGCTGGGGTTCTTTTGCCAAGCATATAGCAGTGGTGCTATCTATTCTCAATGGAATGGGATCGCGGGCAATGGGTACAAGTCCCAAATCCAACAGAAAATAACGAATCCATACGACCTCCATGGTTGCTAGTGTGCAAACAACATATTCAGCCTCTGTGGTCGACATGACCGTACACTCCTGCTTCTTACTGGACCATGAAATGGCTCCCCTGCCCAGTAAGAACACATATCCCGATGTGGATTTATCGTCGTCGGGATCATCCGAAAAGGATGAGTCACTGTATGCCAATAAACTCAAGCCACCACCGTGATAGCAAAGCATCATATCTTTTGTGCCCTTTAAATATCGGAAGATTCGTTTGATGGCATTCCAATGAGCAATACCTGGGTTACTTTGAAATCGACTAACCAAAATAAATCCAATCCTCACGTGAGCCTGCCAAACCTTGCTCTGATACCAATGAAGAGAGTAAATGTAACGGAAGCACGAATCTAAATAAGTTAGCTGCTACAAACGCGGTAAGAACTGCGTCGGCTCGAATCAGGCACTAGATGTGGAGATCTGTGACTATCTACAAGAGATCAGTCACATGTGATTCACTCTTCAAGATCCAAGGGCAAGGATGGACACTCTAGATGTAGAAGGTGATAATGGAGAATAGTAGATCTAGTAGAAGATGTATTGTTGAAAGTCGGTGCTAACTATTATTCTCATGTCTATATATAGCCCTTTAGCTAATGGGTGATAAGATCTCCATTCAAATTCGAATTAAGAGATGATAAGGATATCACATTGGATCAAAACTCTTTCAATTTGAATTTAAATGGAGATATGATAAGAATAGAGAGTTGGATAAAACTCAAACTATTCTTATCCTTATCACCATGTGATTCCTTGTGAGGGGTGTATCTTTGTGAGTGGGGTCCACCCAGATGTAAACACAAGTGGGCCTCATCACAAATGCCAACAACTCCACCAACTCTCTTAGTTTTTTTGAGATAAATTATTAAAACTTCTTAAAAAAGAGTATTCTAAAATAAAGAAAAAGATGTGAGATTCATAATGATAAGTAGATTAAGAGAAGTTGAAAAATGAATATGAAGATGTCAAACTGATAAATTGAATCCTAGGAAGGTCGGATCTAATTTACACCTATACTCTTTATGTTTCACCCTTCACCTCTTTAATGATCCTTTGTTGAAGCCTATTTTACCCCATGAAAAATAAGTGGGCCCTTAATTTAATACTATTCTCAATAACCTATCACCTTAAAAAAAATATTTGGATAATTTTGAGGTTAGGGTTTTCTTAAGTGGTAGTTAAGGTGTAACGCCCCAAGTCCGAATATCGAGTTTACCACCAAGGTACCAGAATTTGGTGCGCTACTTCCCATATAAACTTGGAACTTCCAAGATCGTAGGACCGCAATGAAGTCCAATTTAAAAATTTTTACCAACATATCAAGTCAACAGTTAAGTGCGGAAGCATATAGAAAATGGCGGAAGCATTAACAGATAAATGCGGAAGCTAATCAAGTATCAATCTCCATAAAGTAAATGTAGCAGGGCATAAGTCTAAACTATCTCAAAGTATGGATAATAGTGTGTACAAACCATATGAATAAATCCCCCATGTTCAAAGTATCACTCGGCCCCTGGTACAGGCACTACAGTCTCTGGCTCAACCTCATGATTTGTTGGTCCCCACCCATACTCATCGACTATGGGCGCGTCACCCTCGGGATTAGGGTCGGTGACAATACCTAAGCACCAAATGATAGGTCAGATCCAAGAATCCGGCATGCACAGTAAACAAGTAACATAAGATGTATGGATCAAAGAGAAGAGAGACGATAATAAGATCATAATAGTAACAAGGTACAATACTAAGCAATTGTTCAGGATCACTATGAAAGTAAAGAAATCTAAATCATCATCTAACAATATGGCACATTCACACGAGCTGGTCACTGCAGGATATTATGTCGCAGCCCTATCATATTGATAACCAGTTGCAGCAGGGAAATAGTGCAATGCAATGGATGATAAGCCCCACCAAATGAAATAAAACCCTAAGAAGTATATTTGCATTACCAGAGTCCGCCGGCCGCGAATATATATATACCCGTATATGCCATTACTGGAGTTTGCAAACCGCGAATGAAACATATACTACCGAAGTCCGCCGGCCATTTAATCGTAGCTCATCATGATGGTCGAACAATACATAGCTCTCATCAATGATGATCAGTCCAATGCTAAGCTTATAACAACCGAGTGGATATTTAATGCTAACTCAAGGAACAAAGTAAAGGTTTGTATCTGACTAGGCTATCATTGTGCGAGCAAGATCAACTCATATCTATACAAGGTCCACTATGTAACGCCCCAATTCCGGATACCGATATACTCGTTCGAATACCCGAAATTGGCGCGCTACTTCTCGGAAAATCCGAGAACTTCCAAGATCGTAGGCCGCAGTGAGGTCCAATTTAAAACTTTTTGAACCATATAATAATAACATTTAAATTGCGGAAGCATAACAATTAAACAATGCGGAAGCAATAGGTATCGATATATAAAGTGTGAGCAGAACAAAGGTCTACTTAAAATGGTTCAGTGTAAATTAAAGTTAATACATTTGAGTTCTACCCAACTCACTACAAAATTGTTCTCTCAAAACCCAAATAACAAGAGACTCTCAAAACCCCTGTAGATACTCCTCGCCCTCCGGCTCGACATCCGTGTCGGCCGGGCCCCATGCGTACTCTCCTGCGACAGGTGCCTCCACTAGGGCTAATGCATCGTCTGGGATCTCGGGATCAAGGCCTAAGCACCATAGAATGGGTCAGATCTAAACGATCTGGCAAGATACAGCATACTACTAATATAGCATATATATATCAAAGGAAATAAAGACGGGTACATAAGTTAAATGAATAGCAAGGGAAAAGAACTAGGCAGTTGTGCATTTAAATCATAAGGAATCAGTATAAATAGAAAACATCTAAACTACTACAACAAGGTGGCACATTCACACGAGCTGGAATACCGCGGGATATTATGCCGCGGCCCTCCCATACTGAACACAGTCGCGGTGGGGAATCTCACCAGGGAATAACTAATCCCGAATATCACTCATCAACTCATCATCTCATCACTCCAGATCGGCACGGTATGACACCTTGCCGTCTTAACCACACAGCTCATCATGATAGCTTCACCATACTCAACTAGCTCCTACCGGGGATGATCAGTCCACAGGCTGAGCTTAAATCAACCGAGTGAATGTTCATGCCGACTCGAGAATAACTCTAAGGTATGTGTCTGTCTAGGCTTTGCCTTGCGTGAACAAGGTCCTAACAATACCTCTATAAGGTCCACACATCTCAATTCAGTCTCTGGATCTCATTCAAGATCCAGGCCCACTCGTTGGATCCATACCAAGGCCCATCAGTACATGGCCTGGTCTAAAACCGTCCAAACGAGGCAACCAATCCATCTACTACTGACAAACAGTTCCATTATAATCCATATAACTTAACAGTCCAATAGAAACTACCTCTCCCAGCTAAAGGGTTCACATCTCCACACTTAGGCCCAATAAGGGCCCGCCTAGACACAGACACGGGTCAATGATCTCCGAAACCACACCATCGGGTCACCTCTAGATACCCTAGGTTCAAGTCTTCCATTTATGATTTATTAACGGTAAACAGCTAAACTAAAGATCTAAGAATGACAGAGTAATAATAATGAAGTATAAACTTCAATCAGAGAATCAACGGGAAAAGCAACGGTCCAATCCTAGGTAAATGGGCCACTTTAGGTTCGGGTCTATCTCCGGTAATTCGATCTCTAAACGATGTCATTAATGCCGTAAAATATTGTATTTGGTGCTTAGTTAGTTAATGGCATCTATGACAACTCTTGGAGGTCGAATCATCTTAGATTATCAACCAAAACTCTAAACAGTGGTCCCCGCGAGTCAAGGTTGAGCCACACCGTTGACTCGGGCTTAGGACACTGACAAATACTCATTTGGATGGTCAATGGGCCCCACAACTGATCATATCTCCTAAGTGTTGAAAACTGGAACAATCAGGGTTTTCCAGGTGAACCTGATGTGTTGTGAGCTCGGTTGATTTCCTGGCCGGGAAGATCAACCGAGTGCACCGACAAACCTGAGTCAGGCTTCCTGGATAACTTAGATCGTTTCTAAAGGTTTCCAGCGTGTCCGGTCAAACACCTGGCCTGGGTGATTGACCGCATACACCAAAAACCCTAGAAAGATGGATGTCCCAGCTTTAAACATTTTCTACTGTAAATCCTAAGTATCAGGTCATCTTTTCCATGAAATTTCAGTCACTGAGTTCGGTCCTGCACTGAGCTCGGCCATGCACTGGTCTCGGCCATGCACTGCACTGCACTGGTCTCGGCCATGTACTGAGCTCGGTCCTGCACTGGTCTCGGCCATGCACTGCACTGTACTGGTCTCGGCCATGTACTGCACTGGTCTCGGCCATGTACTGCACTGGTCTCGGCCATGCACTGCACTGCACTGGTCTCGGCCATGCACTGCACTGGTTTCGGCCATGCACTGCACTGCACTGGTCTCGGCCATGTACTGCACTGGTCTAGGCCATGCACTGCACTGCACTGGTCTCGGCCATGTACTGAGCTCGGTCCTGCACTGGTCTCGGCATGCACCGATCTCGGCCATACACTGGTCTCGACCATACACTGATCTCGGCCATACACTGAGACCAGTTTTCAGGTTTTCTCCATTTCAACCCGTTTTTCCACCAAATCACTTCCAATCAGTCCCAAACTTCACCAAATCATCTCCAAACATCAAATAACTCTAATGCCCATTAATTGACAACCTTGTGGCCCATTGATCTTCCAAATGGGGGGTGAAACCCCCATCCATCAATGCCAATCCATCCCATAAACAAACAACTAAGCTCAGGTAGAGTTTCTATGACTAATTAGTGACAATCATGAAATCAAACTACAGAAATCAAAGGAAAGACAACATATATTCTAAGTTAACAGTAAGATGCACTTGCCTCTTTAGCTTGAGAATTGATTTGTAGAGAGAAGAGAGAAATAACAAAGAAGATCCAAGTCCCAGCTGAACAGAGAAGTGAAGAAGAAGATGATGGTTGCTGCTCCCAGCTGGATGAAGAAGAAGAATACCCAGCAGCAGCTCTCAAGAATTATTTCCAGCACAACAGTAGTCTCCCAGTGAAGAAAAGAGAGAGGAAGAAGAAGAAGTGGCAGCTGCTGTAGCTCCAATGGGTTCCAGCAACAGTCACAGCTGCAGAGTCTTGGAGAAATGAAATGGGAAGGGAAGATGGGGTAATAACAACAGCTCTTGGAAAATTCCAGCAGAACAGTAGCAGAGAAGAAGCAGTTGCAGCACAGCCCAGGGGGAAACAGAGGAAGAGTTCCAGCAGAGGTTCAGCCCAATAGAGAGGATGAAGAGAAGAAGATGAGGTAGTGGGGTAGTGGCTGATGCAGAGGAGGAGGAGAGATGAAGGGGAAGGGTTGCAACAGCTGCAAGATGCTCCCAGCACAGTCACAGTAGCATGCTTAGCTCAATACGTTGGAAGAGGAAGGAGGAGAAGAGAGTTGCAATGGGAGTGAAGACAGTTGGGAGTTTTCTTGGGAAGGGGGCTGGAGGTTTTCTTGGGAAAGGGGTTAGCTTAGGTTTAGGGTTTTGGGGATAAGAGAGGTTTTATAGTTTTAAGGGGGGTGACTAATTACCATCTTAGCCCTAGGGTTTTCATGTAGTTAGGGTTAGGGCTGGGGGTAGTTGGGTCATTAGGCTGGAAGCTTCTAGAGAGGGCACCCTTTTGCACTAACCCAACCTTAATTAGTTAATTAAACTCTATTAATGGCCTAATTAGCACTAATAGCCTAGGTTTAGCACTAACACCCAATTAATTGAAAATTCTACTCAACTAAGCTAATCTAACTAGAAGCTAGGAGAATCTAACTAATCTCTCTAATAACCTCTAATTAGCACAAATAAAGAGTAATTAACCAAGATTAGCAAAGATTAGCAAAGATTAGTAGAGATTAGTAGGGATTAGTAGTAATTAGCAATAATTAACCAATAATTAACATAGATTAAGATTAATTAGCCTATAAAATAGCATTTAGAGGGCCCACCAAGGGTGGGACCTCACACACTATCTATCTCCAATCCACGTACAACATCCAGAGTCCACATCCAACATTGAATCCACGCCCATGATCCACAATGTCATGGTCTTAGTCCATTCCCATCACAATCCAAAATCTAGCATTTGTTCAGTCCATTGCCTATTCATAAAATGGGTTTCTAATTCATCAACACAACATCTCCTCTAAGGTAATCACATCCATCCATTCCTTAAGCCATCTGATGGCCCTCCTAACCATAGACATGGGTCAAATGATCTCCATTCACAATCCAGGTCACCACTACGTAATCCTAAGTTTAGGTCCTTCAATTTCCATTTAATTAACAGTTTTAAACAATAGATAGATATAAGAATGAACAACAAGAAAGAACACCTATCATACCTAGCCATGCCAACAATGGAAGAAGATCAAAGGTTCATCCTAAGTCATGGCCTCCCTTTTCAAGTCTAGGTCCATGTTAGCCAATTCAATTCCTAAATGAAGCTTTAGATGCCAAGGAATGTGTATTTGGTGCTCCTGAAGTTGTGGGCATCTCCAACAACGTTTAAGGGTAAATCCATTTAATACATTAGACCTTACTTTGGGGGCCCCCATTACTCAAGGTTAAGCCCAACCTTTGACTCATGCTTGGCACATCACTGGAAGTCCACATGGAAGGCCAATGGGCCCTGCAATAGATCAAATCATCAAACCTTGGAATTCAGAATTCACTATATGCAGTGTATCCAGTCGACATCCTCCACGGGCAGTCGATCGAATGCACTGGGAAGACATGAAATTTGTCTCCTATGTCAGGTCCAGTGTATACGGCTGACATCCTGGGTACCTTGGTCGACCGCATGCACATGGATCTTCAGAACAAAACATGACAGGCAGGTTCCCAGCCTATAATTCTACAGTGTGTCTTACGACATCCACCAAGGGTGGTTAGAGATGTCAAACGGCCCGGCCCGCCAGGGAAATACCCTGGCATGACACGACCCACCATGGGGCGGGCTGGAGCGGGCCGGGCCAGGCGGGCCTGCTCTGTTTTTTTTTTTTTTTCAATATTAAAAAAAATAGAATACAAGCACGGCCGGCTGATCACTTTCATTTAGTGGGCCCCATTATGGATCCCACTTACATATGACAACAACTAAATATCAATACTTTCTAGAAGCTCGGTTATTAAAATTTGTATGCAAATCCAACCAATCTCACACATAACATGGTCCACTCATTTATGTAACTAATAATAACTAATAAAATAAATTTTTATGGTCTACAATTGATGTTCATATAGCATTCCACCTGAACAGTGGATGCATATGATGCCAATCAGATGGTCATGTCCTCCTATTGCACGGGCTTGGTAGTGGAACACTTTGATTTTCATGGTCCCCTTTTCAACCTAGAAAACCTATTCAAATCTTTATAAATGTTCTAATTCCACTAGCATAGTTAGTTAAATGTTTCTTTTCTTTGAATAAAACTTAAAGTTTAATTTGACAAGTCTTAAAAGCAAACCACTACTTTGATTTGATGTAATCTTTCTTTTGCTTAGACCTTTTAGATAAGCACATTTTATCAAAATTATCAGATGCCCAACTATGTTGGAGTGTCAATTCCAAAGAGGTCTATTTAAGGCTCCTAATTATCTCTCCTTTGTCAATTCCTATTCCTTTAATTCAATTTACTTCAATTTACTATACATCCAAACACACACGTCATGTTTGATTTACACCTTTCAGTGTAGTTGATGAGCAATTTTGAACCATCATCGCCTTTTACACATGCAACTAAGCATAAAGTTTATTTAAAAGTCTTTATCAGATAAATATTTATCAATTAAGTTAATTTTTGTCTGATAGGTAATTCATTGTCTAAAAGCATCATTTTTTTATGAGATATTGAGAAAAGTCCGAGTTACCAAGATTGTTATATACCAGTTGGATAACCACAATGATCAATATCAAACAAATTCTATAATTCTATTTTTCAAAACCTAGATCTGCTTGAATTATTATCCAAATTTACATAATCAAATATCTAGATAACTAAGAAGTTAAGGTGGGTTTATGGAAATCAGATTAAGGGCTTGAAATATTCGAGGGTTAGAGTATTATAAATAATACTAATAAAATTAGAAAAAGAATAGGAGGGTTAGAGTATTATAGACTTTGTAAAATTGAAAAAAACACAAAATACCCCTTATATGACCGTTTTTTTTGGGGGGGGGGGGGGGGGGGGGGGTAAAATGGATATTTTTAAAAAAAAATAACCACGGCCTGTGTCACGGACTGTGCCTTGCGGGCCGAGCCGTTGACTAGCTCGGGCAAGCCCATTTGACATCTCTAAGGGTGGTTGACCAGGTACACATGAAAAGCTGGGAACTAGTTTGTCCTTTAGTGGATTCTGGATAGTGTACCCGGTCGATATCCTTACCAGGGCGGTCGACCTAGCTAATACACTGAATTTCAGAGATTGAGAGACAAACTAGCTCTCAGTTTTTTTTTTTTTTTTTTAGTTCCTTTGTGTATCCAGTTGACATTGATCGTGAGCTCCAAGTGTAGAGCCGCGATGTAGTAATAAAACTGGTAAGACCAGGTCGATCCACAGGGAGCTTTAGAAATAAGGCTTTCCAACTTTGTCACCTGCCCTAAATAAAATCTAATTCTAGCCTAAAATCTAGAAAAGTACATTAATCATTCCTACCTTCCAAAAATTAAATTAATTACAATCCAATTAAAAGAAAACTTCCTAAATCTAAAAATCCTAAACTAAAAACTAAAATTGCTACAAAAGAACACATAAGTTAGAACATCAAGAATAAAAAGTACAAAAAAAAGAAACTAAACTAGAAACAAAAGAAACCTAAATTAAAAAGTTAGTAATGCAATGTATGCCATGAGATGCTAAAAATTCTAAGTCTTAAAAACTAGTATGCAGGGCTGTTTTTATGCATGATCTTTCCTAATCTAATGTAACCTAAAACTGAGTTTAATGGCTGGGTTTTGAACTACAATGATGCATGAATCAAATAAAAAAAATGAAAGTTAAAAACGATTTAAAACGAATGAAATATGAGTGTATGAACATGACCTAAAAAAAAACTGTGCAGAAATTCTGCACACAGGTGGGTCCGACCAGCCATGTTTGAGCCACTGGTTCACCATCTTTCCAAAATTATTTTTTCTTGATATTCTGGGGTTTGAAAATACACTGATCAAACTTTAATTTCTCCAAGTTTCATCGAAAAATAATGTGTTTTGATCAGGTTTCTAATCGCAAACTTATTACACAAAATCTGTCCAGAAATTTCTGCAACAATGTGCTGATTGATGTACTTTATATTGGGATCCGAATTTCCAAAAATTATTTGGCCAAGATTATTGACTCAAATCTCTGATTTTTCTTGCTTATTCTATTTCAAACTCCAAGTCCAACAACTTAAACATGTCTAAACTCCACCAATATGAATGTGCATGCAATGCTAATTAGTTTCAACCATAAACTATGCATAAAATAAGCATAAAATTGAATTGGTCATAAAAATAAAGATAATAAACAAAAGTTCAAGAATTTAAATGTGTGGTGAAAACAAGAAAAGTAAATGTGTGGTTTTAACAGAAACTTAAATGTGTGGAAGAACATAAATTTAAATGTGTGGAAGTGTATTCTCCTCTTTCAAAATTCTTTTCTAAGCGGGGTCATAATTTGAATCATGCTCTTAGGGCCTTTGGGTCGTCAGTCCAAACACCAACAAGAAAAGAAACATAAAACAAGCACCAATCATCCAAGGACAAGAAAGAAAAATTGAAAGAGTAAGAAACAATTTTACTAATATGCAAAGTCTTACATAAGATATAAAAAATAAACAATGACAATTACATACTAGGATTAGAAGCCTCTTCTAGATGAAAAAACCCAAGGGTGTAGTGTGATTTCTGGCCAAATCTCCTTGAGGACTCAAAATGGAGAGAAGGAGAGAGGAAGAAGATGGAGTGTAGTAGTAATTCTAGAGAGAGTTGGTCTATCTTCCCATGAGAGGAGAGGGAGGCTTATGCCTTCAATTTATAAATTTTTGTTCTCTTTCTTTCCTTCTTTGCTCCAAATTTGTAGCATGCAATCTTCTTTGTATGTCAAGTCCCTTCCTTGGCCAACAAGTTTTCAAAGAAATAGCAAGGTGAGTGAGAGATTTTTGGTGCTTTCCATGTGCAAAATTGCAATCCCGAGTAGAAATTATAGCACCAACTTCCAGAGGCCATATCTTTCTCGTTTTAGCTTCGATTGACACAATCTTGGATTCTAAAGATGTCTACTCGAAAAGAGCTTTCCAACGGTATATGGATTGCACCAATCCGACGGCTGGATTAAGAGTTATGACCATTTTAATCTTGCTGCCCCTGAAGAATCCGAAAATAATTGTGCACATATGGAATGGTAGTTGTGCAATGGGGTGTGTGTGGGACCCATGTGGACATCCAAAGGCATCTTGGGATATTTCTTTCCTTGTTTCTTGACTCTCCTTCCCTCTTTGGTTTGCTTCCAAGCTTCTTTGATTGACTAGTCAATCTCTTTTAGCACACTTTCCTTTCTTGAATTTGAAATCACAAATCTAGCTTTCCATTGTTGCCTTTTCAAACTCTCGAAAAATACCAAGATATGTGGGTCCACCTTAAAAGATGTGCTACCCTTGATCTCTCTCAAATTTCACCAATGTGGGTCCTATTCTTGATTTCTCCTACACAAATTAAAACAAATGGATTCAAGAATAATTTTACGTAAGGAATTTAAATGGACAATGCATGAGACCCCACTTGATGCACCGAAAATAATTGATTTTCCAAAAGTAAATCTCCAAAATTGGCAGGTTTCATGAATTTATGCAAAAAGTGTGATTTTTGAGCAAATTATGCATGAATGCACTACAATGGACCCTAAATGCATAAAAACATGATTTGACACTAAATAGAGTTCTTTAATATCAATAAGCCCTTAAAATTGTCCAAAATGTGTTTGAAAATGTGCACTTTTCAGGACTCATCAGACATCCTCCGAGGCAGGTCGACCGGGTACACACGGAATTCAAATTTTCAGATTCTGCGAGTTTTCCCAATTCACTTCAATTTCCACCAAAACCATCCAATCTAGTCTACAACAATCATAAAACCATACATAAACATCAAAACTCCTCCAACCATCACAAATCCATCAATAATTGGGTCATTGATTTTCCGAATGAGAAAACCCATCCACCAATGACCAAAATCCATAAAACAAGGCTTAAAAGATAGATCTAAACAATCAACACACATCTATGAATTGAATTACAAAATCATACAAGGAAGTCATACATTCTATACTAAGTAAGTATATTGTACTTACCTCTACTCCAATTGCAAGGTTTCTAGGCGTGATATAAGAGATCCAAGCTCCAAATCCAAGATCCAAAGCTCTAACCGGTTCCAAACTCTGTAACAGTTCCCAAATATTAGATCTATGAAGATTTACAACGCCTAAACCCAAATCCACAAGAGAAATGCATAAGGGAAAGGGAATTCTAGGGAGAGAAGGGAAATTCCATGGAAATTGGGCTAAGGAAGGAAAATTACCTTGTCTTGTAGAGAAAGGAGAGGTCTAGGAGATGAGAGAGTCCTTTTATATAGATAATAACAGTAGCTTGTATGAATTCCTTCTTCTCTGTTGTAGGAATCCCTAGATCTAGGATTCTAGAAAGAGAATTGGAGGGAATTCTTGGAGGAAAAAGAGAGAAATGAAAGGGAAATGAAAGAATTGGAGGGGAAATGAGAGAGAAGAGAGGGAGAGAAGAGAAAAGCTCATTTGGAATGAGGGAGGGCTTCTCTTTTATAGATTTGTGTTGAAAAGGAAATGACTAAGTTGCCCTCTCTTGATTAGTTATAAATTCGGATGAGTACATGGGCAATGGAGGTGTTTTTGGTGTAGTTTGGAAATTCTCAAATGAAAACCCCTCATATTAGTTCTAATTGCTTCTAGGGGCCTCTAATAAACTATCTAAAGTCCATCTAAGACCCTATAGCTTTTAGTAATCACAAAAGGACACTAATTCCTAGAAAATAGGCTAAAATCCTAGGAAAAATACTAAACTACCCTCACAAACCCCTATTAATTAGTATAAGTAGATATTATATAATATAATTAGAACAATTCAAATATAAGTGAGGGTCCTCAAGGGGTGGGACCTCACATAAGGGAAATAAATTTCTTTATGTAACTAATCACAAATATATAAATATAAGTTTGTATTATAACTATTTTTATAAATATTCTCTTACCCTTTTGCATACATAATACACTAGGATCATGATTTTCTCACCAAGGTATTTTATATCATGGCATTATACAAGAGATAATATCACGACTTAAGACCTTTACCATGTCATTAGTAGATTTGTTTACAAGATCATTTATAGGAACAAATACATTGGGAATCTTTCTATCAAGAGAAGTCCTCATGGAAACTTATCTTGTGGTCATTGGTCTTGCAAGAAATGGCCTCTACCCATTTAGACACATAATCAACCGCAACAAGAATATACTGATAACCAAAAGAAACGGTAAATGGTCCCATGAAGTCTATACCCCAAACGTCAAACAACTCAATGATCAAGATAGGTTGTTGGGGCATTTCATTCCTCTTAGAGATCCTCCCCAATTGTTGACACCGGTCACAATTCGTACAGTGCTCATGTGCATCCTTGAAAAGGGTAGGCCAAATAAATCCAGATTGTAGCACCTTTGCTACTGTCTTTTTACCAGAAAAATGTCCCCCGTGAGCATGATTATGACAGAATTCAAGTATGCTTTTCTGGTCCATCTCGGGTACACACCTCCTAATGATTTGGTCAGGGCATTGTTTAAATAAATAGGGATCATCCCAAAAATAGTATTTAGCCCTAGACAATAAGTGGAATTGGTTATTTTTTGACCAATTGCTTGGTGTTTTCCCGGTCACCAGATAGTTAATTATATCTGCATACCACGGGGTTTTACTATCAATCGACAACAATTGCTCATTTGGGAAGGTTTCTAAAATAGGATAGTCATCAGAGGAATCGACAATCAAACGAGAAACATGTTAGCGACCACATTTTCAGACCCGTTTTTATCCTGTATCTCAAGATCAAATTCTTGCAAAAGCAGTATCCACCTGATCAGCCGAGCTTTGGCATCTTTCTTGCTCAACAAATATTTCAATGCGGCATGATCAGTGAAAACAATGACTTTTGACCCTATGAGATAGGATCTGAACTTATCCAATGCGAAGACGACAACCAGCAATTCCTTCTCAGTGGTGGTATAGTTAAGCTGTGCGTCGTTAAGGGTCCTACTAGCACAATAGATGACGTGAGGCAATTTGTTTATCCTCTATCCCAGTACAACTCCAAGAGCATAATTGGAGGCATCGCACATCAATTCAAAAGGTTTCGTCCAATCAGAGGACGGATAATAGGTGCAGATGGCAACTCTCGTTTCAAAAGATCAAATATTCTAAACATGTAGTAGAAAAATCAAAATTAGCATTCTTTGCCAAGAGATCACATAGAGGGCGAACAATTTTGCTGAAGTCCTTGATAAAGAACCGATAGAAGCCTGCATGGCCCAAAAAGGCTCTCACCTCTCACACAGTTTTAGGAGAGGGTAGGTTCACAATCAAGTCGACCTTGGCTTTATCTACTTCAATGCCCTTGACACAATATGACCCAAAACAATGCCTGATTTGACCATAAAATGACACTTCTCCCAGTTCAAGACTTGATTCTTTTCCTTACATCTTTGTAATACCAGGGTCAAATGGTATAGACAACTATCAAAACTCGAGCCAAAAATAGAGAAGTCATCCATGAAGACTTCCAAAAATCTCTCCACCATGTCTAAGAAAATGCTCAACATACACCTTTGAAAAGTCGCAGGTGCGTTGCACATGTCAAATGGCATACGCATGTAGGCAAATGTGCAAAAGGACAGGTGAAGGTTGTCTTCTCTTGGTCCTCGAGAGAGATATGGATCTGGTTATACCCTGAATAACCATCTACGAAGCAATAGAAAACATGGCCGACTAATCTTTCCAACATCTGATCAATGAAGGGTACTGGAAAGTGGTCATTCCTAGTCACTGAATTCAATTTTCTGTAATCAATACAGACTCTCCAACATGTTTGAACACGGGTTGGGACCAGTTCATTGTCCTTGTTGGTGACAACGGTTACGCCAGATTTCTTGGGTAATACTTGGACAAGACTCACTCATTGACTGTTAGAAATCGGGTAGATAATGACAGCGTCTAAAAGCTTGATTACTTCTCCCCTCACTACTTCCTTTAGGACCGGATTCAGCCGCCTCTGCGGTTCACGAGATGGTTTGACACCTTCTTCCAGATGAATTTGGTGCAAAACTATAGAGGGACTGAATATTCCTTTAATGTCTGAGATGGTCCAACCTAGGGCACTCTGATGGTCTTTCAGCACATCCAGTAATTTCTTTGCCTGCTCTTCCTCAAGGTTTGAGGCAATAATTACTGGGTTGCTAGCAGAGGGCCCCAAGTAGGCATACTTTAAATTCTTGGGTAATGGTTTCAATTCTAACTTGGGTGGCTTAACAATAACTGATTCTTTTTCGACCTTAGATTCTGAGGTGGATGTAAAGATAGGCTCAATTTTCTGCTTCCATTGGCTAACATCCATTGGCTGGGCCGAATCCAATAATGCATTAACTTTGCATATGGACCCGTCAATGTCTATGTCGGCATTGAAGTGAGCCAAACATTCCTCCAGTGGATCTATGTAACATGACAATTGAACTGTTTGATCAACTAATGTGTCAATCATGTTCACTTCCTCATCATCATTTAGGTCTGATGTCTGGAGTCCATTATGAAAAAAACTTAACTCCAACTTCATGTTCCCAAAACTAAGTGTCACAACCTCATTTCTGCATTTAATCATTGCATCTAATGTTGCAAGGAATGGTCGACCAAGAATGACATGAATATGTCGGTCGGGGGCTGCCATTGGTTCGGTATCTAAAACCACAAAATCAACTGGAAAATAAAAATCCTTAACTTTTACGATCACATCTTCAACCACACCTTTTGGATACTTGATTGACCTATCAGCAAAACAAAGAGTAATATCAGTCTTCTTCAGTCCTCCTAGGCCCAACTGTGTGTACATGGAGTGCGGCGGTAAATTCACGCTTGACCCAAGATCAAGGAGACAGCTCTCCATGACGGAGTCTCCTATCTGATTGGTAATGGTAGGGTAGCCATGGTCTTTGTATTTAGGTGCAATGGTCTGCTGGATCAAACCTGATCCTTCGGCTGCCATCACACCGGTTCTGGGTACTAATGTTTTCTGCTTGATAGTGGTAAGGTCTTTCAAAAACTTTGAGTAGGAAGGGATTTGCTTTATGGCATCGAGGAGGGGTATGTTTATCTAGACATTTTTGAAAACTTCTAAGATTCCCTCAAAGTGATCATTTTTCCTAGTTTCCTTCAATCGGTGTGGGAATCGTGCTCTAGGTACCACTTCTAAATATGATGGTTCAACTACAATGGACTTCTGAATCTTCTCTCTCTGTCTCTCCTCTTGGTATTGATTCTTCTCTCTCTTTCTTTTTTTCTCTTTCTGCATTCTCTTTCAAATCTTTCTTCAAATTCTCTCTCTCGGGTTAGAAAACTTTCCTCGAACTCTCTGATTTTCCTAAAAAAATCTTCTCTCTTTGATCCTCTTCAGGCATCTCAACTCTATTGTCAACAGTCTTTCCTGATCTCAGTGCATGGATTGCCTGCACATGCTCATTACTCCCTACCGAACACTGGCCTCCGAGTTGATTCAACTGTCCTTTTGGATTAGGAATGGTTTGGCTCAAGAATTGGCCCTTTTCTCTCTCGAATAACTGTAAAGGGAGCTGACCTAATTGGGCCTCTAGTTTTGCAATGGACTGGTTCTGGAACTGGTTAGTCTGTTCTTGGATTTGCATGAATTTGGTCAACAGGTTTTCCATATGAGAGGATTGCTGAGGGGCCTGTGCTGGTGTAGAGTAGTTAGGCATCTGATTTGGGACTAGTGCCCTACATTGGTTCTGTGGTTGGGACTGATTCTGCTGTATGGGTTGCTAAGGATGAGGAACTATGGGATGATTAGTTTGAGCAGGTTGCTGGTGTTGCTGCCTAGGATACTGCGGTTGGAATCCGGGCTGACCTCCCTGGGACTGAATAGGCTCGGCTTGATGGTACGAGAAATTGGGGTGAAACCTATTGTCTGGGTAGTAGGTCTGACTGAAAGTGTTAGCTGTTGGTTTCCGAAAGTTTCCTAGGAATTCAACGCATTGGCTTGCTTGGCCTTGACAAGTGGCAGACTAGGGAAACTCTCAACCACGTGCTCACAACTATCACATAATACACAAACATGATGCGGTTTGCTCATACTTCTCAAGGTGGGCTCATGTTGTGAGGGGTGGGTTGGCATGATATCACAGACAGAGATCCTATCTTTTTGCTCAAATTTTCCACTCACTGAACTAAACTGGTCATCACATTTTTCAACTCAGGGTCCTGTTTGATGTTGTACATTCCAGGCTTTTGGATCCCTATCTCATCTCTCTCTAAGTCTTTCCTATTACTGTTCCAATTTTGTGAATTTCCCGCAAGCTTGACAAGGAATTCGTATGCTTGATCGACAGTTTGATTCATGAATTCTCCTTTGTGCATTGATTCAATTAAGATACGCTGGGGGTTCGTAAGACTTCTATAAAAGAAATGTATGAACTCTCCTTTGTCAATCCCGTTATGTGGGCATTTGATCAATAGGTCATGGAATCTCTCCCAGGTTTCGAAAAACTCTTCCTCGAGTCGTCCCCTAAAGTTCTTGATGGCACTCCTAAACTGCTCAGTTTTGCTTACTGGAAAAAAATTTGGACACAAACTTTTTGACAAGGTCATCCTAGGTGGTAATGGAGTTTGGAGGCAAGGAATTCAGCCAAGCGGCTGCATGATCTACTAGCGAGAGGGGAAATAACCTAAGCTTCACAACTTCACTATCCAGATTTTGATTCTTAAATGTGTGGCAGATGGTCAGGAATTTGTTCAAATGAATATAAGGCTGCTCACACTCGGATCCATGGAATTTTGGTAACATGTTGATGGTGGCGGGCCGGATCTCAAATTGGTCCGCACTATTCTTTGGCAAAACTATACAGCTAGGTGAAGTGGATGAAAATGGTGCAAATAGTTCATTAAGGGTCCTTTGCTGAGGGTTTTGAGCAGCCATTGTGGGTACTATGGGTGGGGCAGGTAAATCAAGGTAATCAATCCTCACTAATCGGCCTTGATCACGTATCCACACTCGCATACAACTACGACTAACCTAGCAATGCAATGGTCCGCTGAAAGTTCATGCTTTACAGATCTGAACTTGGACTTCCATGGCTGATTTGGTTTTTCAAGTTTTAAAACAAGAACACAGATATGATTTTCCAGCCATGAAACATGCATAAAAACTCCATGAAATCATTATCAACATGTGTAGAATGAAAGGAGATGATAGAGGACTAATACCTTGCTGATATGAAGTCTTCAAATCTCTGAAACTGAACTTACAAACTGCTGATCACAAGCCTGCAATCAGCTATACAGGTTGTAGGAATTTACTGCAGCAACTTTCCTTTTGATCTTCTCTTCTATTCCACAACCTAATCTGATTGGTGTTGATTGTGGGATCAAAATATGGATTCCAAGAAGGGTTTTCTAAATCTACAATTTGTGGAAAAAGCCCAGGACCTGATCTACTCTCTCCAATGAAGAAGAAGAAGGCAGCAAGGGCTGGGCGTGAGTGTGCTGCCTCTTTGTCTTGGGCGGCCAATAGGTATATGATGTGTTTCACGCCCTAGGGTTTTATTCCAGCCTTGTTTCTTCCTTGTTTTCTATGTTGCACGCCCAAGGGTAGTTTTCTCTCTATTTATTAAGATCACATTCCTTTTAAGAGTTCTCTTTCTAATAGGAATGACAATCCCATAAAATAAGCAACCAGCCCCCTTAGTTGTGCAACACTTACTAATTAAAGATACTAAAAATTAGTAAACTTTAATTATAGGAATTCTTACCCAAAGAGGAGTTCTTTCTTCCAAGTAAAGATACCTAGCTAAACTTGGAAACCTCACACAAGGGGCTCCACTTATGGCTGGCCCACAAGATAGCTAAACACACCATGGCCCACAAGATAATAATTTAGCTAGAGTTAAATTCATGTATGCCATAAAAAGCCTATTTGAATTTAAACTCAAAATTATTCTTCCACAAAATTAATTCAACCACATATCATCTAATTAAATTAGGAAACCATGCCAATATAGGAAAGTGGCTAGAAGAGGGACCAAAAGACATATTTGCCCTTGGCTCCCAAAATGACCAAAATGTCCATGCTAACCCCATAGCAACATTAAGATCATTTTAACCCTAACTCATTCCACTAAAGAGTTATGGTTGTACTCCAGGCACAAATATTAAATTGCAAATTAAGCTCATCATAAATAGACGATTGTCTTTGACCTACCAAGTACAATGACCACAATGCCCCTCTATGTAACATCCATAATCAAGTAGGTTAACCGATGTACTATCTACCTTCTTGATTACATCTCATCCTTAGAACTTCATACCCTTGACTTAATCATCATCCGGATATCATTCTCTTGATCCAGGGAGCGACCCATAAGTTCAATATCCATATGGAACATCCATATACTAAGATCTTAGATTCTGATGATTAATCGGATAATTCTAAGGGGACGATCATTCCATCACACGATGGCATAGATTCCATATTGCATTTGCACGTCCCAACTAATCAAGCCCAAGTACCCAAAACACAGAGCTGTTGACCCATGAACAGGATCTCACCCATAGTGAATTAAAGTACAAGAACTCGACTTCGTCAGTTCATCCACAAATGCTCAAGATTAAGAGCACTGGTCACTTAGTTGCAAGAGGTGACTTGATCTCTCTCTGTGATAGTACTATTTTAGAGATCACACCTTCAAGTGGTCCTGTTCAATGCATGACACATGCACTAATGAGATAAATCCGGAAAGGCCTCCGTGACTAAGGTAAGTCACCCTGAATACAGGAGAGTATCTCATTATAACTTATACCAAGATGAAGTGCCCAACTCCATCTCTCAGTTATGAACAAGTTTATTGTTTCAAGTGTCCATGACTTAGACCTTACTGTGTGTAGCCACTACACACCTAAGTCATTTACTAGAAAACAATGGGCCTTATACAACCATACATATACACAAGTAATAAGAGAAAGAAGTCATTCTATTAAATAACCAATAAATATCCAGTAACAGAGATGTAAGTGCAGTCAGTGGGCTTTAGGGCATACACCAATCCCAACACCGCTTAATGAAATGAATGAAACACAACAAAAATTTTGAAAACTAAATGAAAAGCTAATCTAAACTAAGGTTACCTAAAATAATTCTAGGCAGCTCCTAACTGTGAAGAGGACACTCTGGCCTCCAACCTGGACCTATGAAATGAAAATTCTGGCCAGTTAACCCCCAAGTAGATGGTGGGATCACGACACGCTAGGTGAAGGTTCCTCTTAAAAACCAACTCCTCGAACAACAAAGTTGTCTCCCTATTTGGCAAGATGGTGCCAAGGGACAAGGTTTGCTTAGGCACTAGAAAATCCGCCAAGGCACACAATTGGCACAACCGCGGTGGTCTTCCCTAGTGAGCTCATAACCTAAGGTCACGTTTCTACTCAATTTTATTATGGTTTATTGGTTCTAGACTAAGTGAGAATTAAGATGAAATCCTAAGGGCAAGAAAACGGTGATGAAATCCAAATCCTTATCTTGTTGGGGTAATTTTCCCTTTACTAGTAGTGCTCCAAATTACAAGTGTATTTGAAACAATTACACTACAAAGCAAGGAATAACCAACAAAGTAAACCCGCTTGCAAGGAATTCGCAGGGGTTAGGAAATGCAAAACCTCCCGATTTATTTCGAGGGAAAAATCAGTTGTTGTCGACTCACACCATGGACACCAATTTCTGTGTACGAATGTGAGGGGCCGCGACGGTATAGTCCAACCGTCCTCATTCCCTACGAGTAATTTATTGCAATTCTACTAAACAACTAACTACTTAAAGCAAGTAAAGTGCATAAAATAAAGTAAATGGGTCACGGGCCGACCCGCAACCAAAATTATTACAGCTTTGATGATAAATACCTAATATATCAACTAAGAAAACAAATAAATGTCTAAACCAATCCTAAACTAAGAAGCAAATAAAAGCTTCAAGTTCTCCAATGCACTTTTCCACTTTCCTTCACTTCAATTGAGAAATTTCCTACAAAACAAACACAAATAATGTGTAGAATCCGCAAGGAAAATAAATGAAAGATAAAAAATACACTAAGAAAAAAATTAAATCAACTCTATGAAATTCAAAGCTTTCCAATGCCTTTCCCCGGCAACGGCGCCAAGAACTTGATTGACACTTAGATGTACAACATTTAACAGCAAGACTACGGTGTCGTCAAGTAGTAAAGGACTAAAGAGTCCGGATTATCGATTCCATGGAGAGAGGATGGAAGAAACAATGAATCCAAGTAAATGAGAGTTGAATTAAGATATAGCTAATATAGACACTTGAAGTGAACAATTAAAACTACTAAACTATATGTGAAAAATATAATTAAACCAATTGAAATGTGAAACAAAACTAAAATAGCAACTAAACTACTCTAATTAACAATTTAAAAGGAGAGGTGCTACACACCCCGATGGGGAGCCCGACTGGGAGCCCGGGCTCCCAGTCGGGGCTCCCCAGTCCGGGTGCCTAGACTTTTACATTTAAAATGTGAATTTAATAAGATCTAAGTTAATCTAACAAGCTACACTAAACTATTGGATGAATGGTGGTGGAAATGGAAGACTTAAGGTGAAGATGTGGTGCGAAATGTGTAGGATTTAAAAATAAGTGATGTGAAATGTGTATCTAATAACCTAGAAGTGAAAATAACAAATCTAACAAAGATTAATATTAACAACAATCAAAATAAGAGATTAGGCAATCCAAAATCCACTAAGTATGTAATTAATTCAACCAATGCATGTTCTAATTAACTTCCAAATCTACAATCCAGTTAGCAATCTCTTGCCTAATTGGATTGGATGATATAACAAAGAAGATCAAAGTAAAGAAAATAAAAGGCCAAGATCCTAAATCATCATTTAGCCACCCTAACAATAAATCATCAAAATCAAGCTACAAAAAATCAAAGATAAGGGCTCTAGAGCATGCTATGCGAGAGAACTTAATCCAACTACAAAACATCAAGTGTAGAGATAGAGTATGAAAAATGAAAGAGATTCACACAATTAGATATAAGATCTATTAATCAATGAAGGCAAAAGTAGGGAATTTGAACTAAAACATGCATGTAATTGAACTAATCACATTACTTAGCTTCAAAAGGAGAGCCTAATCCAAGAGCCTTAGCCACTAAACATAAAGAAAAAGCTTTAAATCTTCATTAATGATCTTCAATTACACACACTCTCTCTAGATTAGTTACAAAAAAGCTCCTAATTACAATCTAAAAGTAAAAATAAAATTTCAAAAAGACTAACTTGCCAAAAGATCTCCTCCTTTCTCCACTCTACAAATGCATTCCAATTTATAGGAACATTGAAGACATTTGATTGACAACTGGAAGACTTTGATTGGCTTATTTGCTTTTTTGCTTTTACATGGATAACTTCAATTTGATTGGTTGAAATAAACTTTCTTTCCAAAAGCATATGTGCCTTTTTGCTTTATGTGGTCCTTCACATGGATTTGTGGAGATGTTAGTTGGATGGAAAAAAATAATATGCAATTGTTGAGATTTGAACCCATAACATATTCCATACCAACCCAAGCTCTAACCAATACACCAACCAATCCTTTGTATTAGAAAATGACTTCTTTTATCCATAAAGTTTTTTCCTCTTATTTTGGAATTCTTCAATACTTCCTAAGATTTCTTCGTGTAACTACTTTATTGAAATCTCTTCTTGATGGCTTGGGACACTAGCCGGAATGTTGGGATAATTGTGGAGTCTACCTACATAAGAGAAATGACATAAAAATGCTCTACAAATAATCGGATTTGTAAGTGCCTAAATATTACGGACTTGGATAAATGGATGTTTAATTTCTGATGTTGCTGTAAAGCTCATTTGGGAAAGATTAACTGCCTGGGACCTGAAAGGGAAGGAGGAAGAGAAAGGTCAGAGGCCTGGCTGCTATCAGCCGGAGGCACTCCGAAGCTTAAGTTAGTGCAGTCACTAGACAAAGGATGGGTGAGTAAGGAAGAAGAGAATGCAGAGTAAGGAAGAAGAGAATGCAGAGTAAGGGCGTATATCATCGTGTGTTTTGTGGGTTTACCTCATGCATATATATAGAGGAAGGCTCCTTCTATGGAGGTAGGTAGAGGCACTGTCCCATTGCCCCATACCATGCTTCCTTAATGGCGGTAGGTGGGGAAACGTCCCATTGGATCATGCGCCGAATCCTCGTATTAATGTAGAGGTGATCGCCTGATAAGGTTGGTCTCTTATCATAGTCCGATGCCCATCTTGTCTGTCAGTACGTTCTGCAACGTAGTCGTAGCGTTATGGGGTACAATTATGACCTTGTACTCATCCTAGTTGGCGATGCCGAGCTGAGGATGACGTTGAGATGGGAGTGTCGTGGCACTGCTTGCCGAGACCGAGATGAGGCTAGCTGGTACCTTTACCGAAACTAGCTCAAGTTGGATGCCAGCTGGCACCGTTGCCAAGCTGAATATATCTAGTGTTTCTGCCGAGCTTGGATACCGATACCGAGATATGCCAAGTCGGTATTTTTACCAAGATTAGTGTAATCCTGCTCTTAAGGGAAGCCCCCACACATGATTTATACATAATAATCCGATAATCCATTAATGTGATAGAATGATAAAATCTTTGTGTAAGGCAAATGATATACATATGAGACGCCGATAAAATTCGGACTAATGATGGGTAAAATTTGCAATATTTAACACTCATCAATATGCTGACTAGGCTAACTTGGTCAAACCCAGACAAGCTGGTCAAACAAATGTAACCCAGGCGAGCCCGGTCAAACCTAGACAAGTTGGTCAAAACAAATGCAACCCAGGCGAACCTGGTCAAACCTAGACAAGCTGGTATGGTGGCATACGTCCACCTCCCGATCTACAAATGGTAAGTACAAAACCATATGCGGACACACACAAATAGAAACCTACATGTACACACACATATTCAAACCCCCCCCCCCCCACCCCCCCACCCCCCACACACACGCACACACACATAAACATACACGTTCAGACAAACTCAAGCCTACACACACACAAACCCACATACACAACACAAGCCAAAACCTACACATACACACACAAAACCCAAACCTACACATACACTCACAAACCCAAACTACACATACACACACAAAACCCAAACCTACACATACACACACAAACCCACATATACGCACAAACCCAAACTAGACATACACACACAAAACCCAAACCTACACATACACACACAAACCCACACACACGCACACTCTCTCTCCTAAACAAGGGGTCCGGTTAGTCCTACATAGGGTTCTCCCATCACATTGTCAATAGAGCCATAATGGAGCCCAGCCTGCTAGCATATTAATAGAGGGTATTAGATCGAGTAACGGAATGGTATATGCTCCTATCTTGTAATATTCAGGAGGTCCTAAGCTAGCCATAGCCTATACAAGTCATATAGTCAAAGGCCAAGGGGAGTGGGCACTAACCAACCTAGAGCTAGGGTCATTCATGACATGTATGGTCCATACCGTCTAACACTGTGGTTACGCAGGTCCGAAATGCCTCTCATAATTATTTGGTGCTTCTAAAGTTGTTGGCACCTCAGGGTTCCACTACGCCACCCACTTAGCCCAATATAGGTCCCACATATACTACCTCACAACCCACAAGGAAATGCTAGCCTACACACCTCCTTACTAAAGGTCCAATTCTTACTCATAGGTCAAGTGGGGTCAAGGTCCAAGTTCCAAGGGTAAATGGGTCCCAAATCCATTCAATTTAACACCATTTTAATGCCCAATAACAACTCCACTATTAATGCATTTTAAATCCACACACACTAACCCAAATAGTCCAATTTAACACCCATTGATAGCTCCACCCTTAATGTGTTTCAAGTCCATACGCACTAATCCAAACAACCCAATTTAAGACCATTTTAACACTCATTAATAGCTCCACTGTTAGTGTATTTTAAATCCATACCCACCAACCCAATTATCATAAATGCAGATGTTAGAGATATGTAACACATTTAGAAATATTTAACACATTTATAGCAGTGTAGATATATTTAACACATTTAAGGCATTAAGCACATTTCAAGCATTAGTAGAGATATTTAACGTATTTAAAGTAGTAGTAAGATATTTAACATATTTAAAGTAGTAGTAGAGATATTTAACACATCTAAAGCATCTTGTAGAGATATTGAACATGTTTAAAACATCAAACCAACAAATGTAACAAACTAATGAGTTAGTCAATGAAACTTAACAAGAAAGGAGTATAACCACAATGGCATCAATCAAATATTTTTATCAATTTTGTTTATGTAACTATCCACCATTAATGCATTTAAAATTCACACCCACCAACCCAAATATCATAAATGCACATGATAGAGAAGGTTATCACATTTAAAGCATTAGAGTCAACCAAATAAACATGCTTGCACCATTAATTACGTCTATATACTTGCCTTTGGCTTATTTGAGCAAAAACCCCTTTCTTAGAGCCTAGGGTTACCTCAAACCTCGCTCTTCACACCTCCCCACTTCAAACCAAAAGCAAAGAACCCACTTCCTACATGCCAAAATGAAAGGGAAAACCCACTAAATCACTAATGCATGCTCCAAGTGTTGAAAGAAGCAAACTACATGAGTTTAGAGAGAGGGTTTGCTTACCTATTGATGAGAATGAGAAAGGAGGAAGATGAAGGAGATGATGGGGAGACTCTTGAGCCTTGGGGAAAGCATTGGAGACTGTTGGAAGCCTTAGCTTGGTTGGTGGAGAAATGGGGGAGAAGGAGTAGAGAGATTGTAGAGAAGAGAAGGAATGAAATGAAATGGGAAATGGGGCGTTAGGGTTTAAAAGGGAGTTTTCTTTTAGGAATTTTACACATAAGGCCAAGTTGTTAGGGAGTTTACAAGAAAATCCTTGGCAAATGGGTATTGGCTCCTAATGAGAGTGCCTTGGGCCACTGGGCCAAGGTGTGTCCAAGTAAGTATGATATGCATGACCCACTACCTAATGCACCACACACCACTAATCCTAGTGCTTAGGCCACTAAACCTAATTAAGCACCCTAAATCCTAGTGATTAGTTACTAAGCCCCTCTAATAAAGGCATGAGACCTTACATAAAGCAGACTCAATTAGATTTATTTGAACTATATTTGTTTTAATTAAAGTATTTGCAGATAGACCATTGGTAAGGTGTCATATAGAGCTGATTTGTCATATAGAGTTGATTCAATTAGATTTATTTTAAATAGAGTTTGTTTAAATTAGATCTTTTGTTACACCTCGATCCAATTTAACCCTATTTAGCGCTAATTAAGTGTGTTTTAGCTAAATTAGTTGTGTTTAATTACTAATTATGATAACTAGTGTTGATTAGCCCCTTTAGTCTAACTTAGTTGAGTATTGAGCCTTGGTTAGTGAGTTGGAACTGAATTGACTTATTTGGTTAGAGTCAAGGGCTTTTTCGTAATTATCGATTTTCGCATTTTGCATCATCTGCACGTCATTTTGGTATCATCGCATGTATTTCGACGAGTACGTCGATTTTCGTATTAGAATCTACTTCATTTGACCAACCATTATATAAGTGGACCTCCATTTGACTCAAAATGAAAACGGGTAACTTTAGTGGGCTTTCTTGTAAAAGGGAACCTTATCCCTTATAAACCCCTTTATACAACCATCCTCAATCAAACCATCTTTCCTTTTGTTGGCTACAAGGAACTCTCTTTCTCCTCTTCTCCTTCATTCTCCTTCTCTTTTTTCCAAATCATCAAGAGGGTTTGTGGCATGTGCATTGGGAATAAGATTTGGACTCACCTTCATCTTCTTCCATTCTTTGTTGACAAGAAATCATCTCCACCACCTCCCACCTTTCTCAAATTCGGATTCCTTGTTGAGGTATAAACCAAAACCCTTTTTGTTTGATGTTCTTGAGTTGCATTAGAGTCAAGAGACTCATGATTGTCCATACATGCATATTCATTGATTTTCCATGGGTATTTGTGTCTAGGGTTTGGAATTTGGGGGTTTTTTAGGCTCTTTGAGACAAGTATGTGAGAAGAGTTGGAAAGCTCTTAATAGAGGCAAGTATAAGCTTAATTTGGATTTACATGTTGTTTTATTTACCTTTGATTCAATGAGACTCTTTCATATGCTTCTCTCTCTTAATAATGAATGGGTTGGTGTGTTTTATGATTTTAATGGAAGAAATCTGATGGAGGAATTTTGTGTTGTAAATGGGAGTATGGAGGCTCCATTTATGGTGCAGGTGCTGCAATGGTTAGGAGTGGAAAAAAATGAATGGGAGGAGAAACAATGATTCGAAAATTAGGGGTTCTAGAGAGTTCGTTCGAGCGAACTGGAGCATTCGCTCGAGCGAACCTCCTTCTGAAGCATTTCGTCAAGCGATCAAAAGGATCGCCTGAGCGCCCACCTTTTTGGATAGGGTCCGCCCGAGCGAACATGGGTCCGCTCGAGCGAACCCCCCTTCTGTACTCACTGCTCAAGCGAGCGACAAGGTTCGCTCAAGTGAGTAAGCCTCTGGATGGGTCCGCTCAAGTGAACCTGAAGCTAAAACCTGGGTCTTTTCTGACCAATTTTTAGGGTGAATTATCGCCTTTAACCTATCGTAAACCACCATAATCCTCTAATAGATAATTATGGTGCTCACCCTTATTTTCATAGGAATTTAGGATTCTTTGAGACTCTATGACCCTAAAATGGAACCGTTAACCTTGTTAATTGGTCCAATGGACATTCATTAGTCTAACACTACGCCATGATGGTTAGTTTGGAAATTCAACGTATTGTTCATAAATAGTGACACCTAACAAAGTAGTAATACGCTGACCTTCCCAACATACCTTGTGTTGGACGGTGAAAGATTAAAAATCATAGTATAGCGTTGGTTTGTAAAAATATCTTGATTCTTTAAATTATTGCATTTCATATCGGAGTACAATTTCATTTTAAGTCCAATTGTTTACCTCCAATTCGTAACTTCAGTATCGTATATACCAGATTCAATATTCACGGGAAATGCGGATTGAGTAAGTATTCATGGTATGTAATTGCTATTCGATTTGATTATGGACATGTGAAATACAAACTTACTCAAATCCGATTATTATTCGATTGTTATTGACTCGATTTAGTCTGCACTACTTAGCTTCGACTCTGTGATACCTGACGAGGTTGAACTTGGTTTAGTTATTCGAGACTACTGCAGTAAGTCATCTGGAGAACCGAAACTCCAGAACCGGGTAGCCAGTTAGCCTTTGGCCGGGCCACTGGTGACATCCCAACTAGATTTGCTCTATTTTGAGAGGATGAGCTTAAGGTAGTAGCCAATTAGTATGTTTTCCTTTTACTTTGATTCCCAAGCATAAATTATTCAATTTTAGCACAATTTGCTTAGTCATTACTTATCTTTGACATCTGTTAATTTAAATGTCTTTAAATTCAATTTGTAATATTATGTATTTCCTTTTTATTGCCTATACTTGCTAGATCGTCGTATTGAGATACTACTCTTGGTGTCACAGTCGCAGGTGCAGCTCCCGGCCTTGAAGAGGCCCAGGAGAGAGAGGATGTTACCCAGGAGGTACCTCTAGGACTAGAAGAGTGGCCAGAACAAGGGCCTGTGTAGATCTTTCTTCCCTCAGAGCGAGTGGATATTCTTTTGAGTGTTTCTATAGTGTGGCTAGCCCCTTTTTGTGTGGGTCACACTTAGTTGTATAGTTTCAATTGTGATCTTATTTTTAGTATCGTGTATATGGTTCTTTTACACACCCTCTTTTGTAATTAATGTATATACTTGTATAATTCTTTTGTATTAAAATTGAATAGTTAATTGGACTAAATAGGAAATGATACTTTTGTGTATTAACCAAATATTCGACTATGATTAATTGCTACTGATATGTTCTAGTGAGCTTGACTCACGTGTGGAAAAAGTCGTTTTTCTCTCCTTCGTATGTTGTATTTGGCTCGAGACAGGTAGTACGCTGTATTTGGCTCGAGACAGGTACAGCATCACGGGAGTACGTGTGTCTCTACAAGTAACTGATTTAGGAAGCAAACAAGTCCCAACTAAATGCATATCAAGAGTTTACTTTTTCATTGATTACATTTGGAGATGTTCCCAGTTCCAAAAGTAAATAATTCTTCCACTCACAGATTTCAATAATCAATAGGTCATCATTCATCCAAAATTATCCATAACCTAAAAATAGCATTAACACCTAACGAATGCTTAAGGAACATTTATATAATTAAAAAATGGTGCCAGCACAGACACATGATAAAAACAGAGGGTGTAAGGCCAAAAATCAAGACATGACAGATTTGTCAGGCTAGCAAAGTAAAAAAACGTGACAGTGGCAGAATGGTGTCTCGTTATAGCGAGACTCATGCTCGCTATAGCGAGCTTGGATGGGAAAGACCAGTCTGATCTGGACTCTATGAAGGAGTTTCATGGTGAGTGATATTCTGATTGGAGTTTAATTAGAATACTCATGCACGGATTTAGGGCTATTTATTTGGTGTTTCTCTTAACCTGAAAAAGAAGACAAGAAGTTAATTTTCTCGATCTGAGGTTAGAATACCTTAAGAGAGATTTTCTTGTTTCTCTAGAGCAATTGAGAGATTGTTCTGAATGGCTAATCTAGAAGGTCATTATTGCTTCTACCTTTCTTGTAGAAGATAGTTCACCTTGACTGGCAAGGTGCGAGGAGATTAAGTAAGGAGAACGGGGCAAGGTGGATGTCGTGTCAGTGGATTCTTTGCAAGAACAACTAAAGTCCTTAGGTCGAGGTACAGACTGAGGTAAAGGAGCTTGTGAGTATATTTTGTAACTGTTCGTAAACTCTTGATTTCTGGTTCGTGGTTTTTCTCCCTGGATAGGGTTTCCACGTTAAAAAATTTGTATGCCTTCTTGTGGTGTATGATTGGTAGATAGCCAGTTCTTTATTGTTTGATTGGTTTATTTTCGCTGCATTGATTGATTAAATTCGAACTAGTAATCCATTCTGGTAGCCCACAAAACTTTCAATTGGTATCAAAGAGGGTTACACAATTTTATTGTGTGGATCCAAATATTGCTAGAATGGATATCTACCGCGAAGGCACTTTAACCAATAAGCCTCCTCTGTTGGATGGTAACAATGATGCTTATTGTAAAACTAGGATGGTTGCCTTCTTGAAAGCCATTGATCTGAAAGTTTGAAAATCTGCTGTGAATGGCTATTCCATGCCCACTATAACTGCTGATAGGGTAACTGGTCCCAAACATGAAGATAAGTGGACTAAGGAAGAAGAGTTGGCTGCCACTTGTAATTCTAGGGCTTTGAATGCTATTTATAATGGAGTCAATATGTTTGAGTTTTGAAGAATTTCTACATGCACTACTGCAAAAGAAGCTTGGGATATCCTGCAGACTGTATATTAAGGGTCTGACACTGTCAAACAGTCGAAACTTCAGAAATTATATACAACCTTTGAAACCATAAAGATGGAAGAAGATGAGTCTTTCAATGAATTTAATGGTAAGCTGAATGCAATTGTCAATGATACCTTTACCTTGGGGGAACCAATTCCTGAAAACAGAATTGTTAAAAATATTTTGAGGTCTCTCCTAGAAAGGTTTGATGGAAAGGTTATGGCCATGGAAGAAAATAAAAATCTGAATACACTCGAAGTTAATGAGTTGGTTGGCAACCTACAAACCTTTGAAGCAAACCTTAGGTCTAATGTGAAGACACAATCTTAAGGTATTTGAAAGCGTTCAAGGAATCATACAAGAACGCGTCCAATGAATCATACAAGAAAGCTGCAAGTGATTCAGATTCAGATTCAGATTCCGAGGAAATTGATCCCCAAGTTGCTGTACAGTTCATGAAGCAATTCAAGCTTTTTATGAAGGGGCAGAAAACCAATGTGAGGATCCCTAAAAATTCTGGAAAGAAGAAATCCTTTAAAGGGATTCAATGCTATGAGTGTCAAGGCTGTGGACACATTGCTAATGACTGCGGAAACAAAAAATCTAAAAAGAAGGCTTTGAATACTACTTGGGAAGATGAAACTTCTGATGAGAATGATGAAAATCCTGAGTCTGACAAACCTGACACTGGCAATGAGAAGTTATTACTTTTATGGCAACTTTTGGTTCTGTTGCTTCCCATGTTTCTTCCGAAGCTGAGACTGATCAAGATACTGAGTCAGAGGAAGAACTAGATTGGAAAGTTCAATATGAAACACTTAAAAAAAACTATAAAGATGGTTAAAGTGAATGAAAAAGTTGCTATCAACGGGAAAGTGTCCGAAGAGCAGAATGCCTCTTTGAAAGCTGAACTTGCAGATTCACTTGGTAAAGTGCAAAAATTGGAGGATGAAAATAATAGGTTAACTGGCAAATTGACTGTAGAATCACAAAAGTGTGACTTACTTGATTCTGATACGAAGACTTTGAAAGCAGAGAATTCTGATATGAATGGATGGCTCAAGATGGTTCTATCTGAGTTAAATACTGCTAAAGCTTCATTGAACATGATGAATACTAGGTCTAGAAAATTAGATGACATCCTGTGTAGTCAAAAGGCAAATACTGACAAGCATGGCATTGGATACGTTAATGGAGCATCCACTTCAAATGCCAAAGGTAAAAACTATTTTGTTACTAATCCTGTTGTTAGTGTTATAAAGAAAGCTCCAAAGAAGCAGAATGTGTCACGTCCTGAACGAGTCCCCACTTGTCATCATTGTGGAATTAAAGGACACATTCGACCCCATTACAAGAAGCCGCGAAGTTTGCCAAATTAAATGCAATGGAAAACACAGAAGGCTAAGATGAAAAAGAAGAATACCAAAGCTATTTGGGTCAAGAAAGATGACCTACCTTCTGTATTGGTACACACTTTGCCGAAATATTTAAATTTGTAAGTGTGTGTGCCTAAGCTTCATCATCCCTGATTTGCTAGATCAAGCCCCCACCTCAGTGCTGATACGAAGATCATATGGAGGGGGAGCTATTGCATCCAGATTGACAGAAGCTGCATGATGATATTTGTTTGTCAATTATGGACAAATGAAGGGGGAGAAGAATGGAGCTAGGTACAAGCCAAGGCAATGTATGATCTACAGTGCTAATTTTTTTTAAAAATTTCGCTCTATTTTGGGTTGTACTTTTGGGTAGATCAAATTGTATTGTTCTAGGGGGTCTTGTCCAAGAATTGCCAAAAGGGGGAGATTATAAGGCCAAAAATTAAGACATGACAGATTTGTCAGGCCAGCAAAGTAAAAAAAACATAACAGTGGCAGAATGGTGTCTCGCTATAGCGAGACTCATGCTCATTATAGCGAACTTGGATGGGAAAGACCAGTCTGATCCGGACTCTATGAAGGAGTTTGATGGTGAGTGATGTTCTGATTAGAGTTTAATTAGAATACTCATGCACATATTTAGGGCTATTTATTGGGTGTTTCTCTCAACTCTGAAAAGGAAGACAAGAAGTTAATTCTCTCTCTTGATCCGAGGTTAGAATACCTTAAGAGAGATTTCCTTGTGTCTCTAATGCCATTGAGAGATTGTTCTGAAGGGCTGCTCTAAAAGGTCATTGTTGCTTCTACCTTTCGTGTAGAATATAGTTCATCTTGACTGGTAAGGTGCGAGGAGATTAAGTAAGGAGAATGGGGCACGGTGGATGTCGTGTCAGTGGATTCTTTGGAAGAACAATTAAAGTCCTTAGGTCAAGGTACAGACCGAGGTAAAGGAGCTTGTGAGTATATCTTGTAACTTTTCGTGAACTCTTGATTTCTGGTTCGTGGTTTTTCTCCCTGGATAGGGTTTGCACGTTAAAAATTGTGTTTGCCTTCTTGTGGTGTGTGATTGGTAGATAGCTATGTAGACACCTCATTTTGGCACCCCTTTAGACAATTTTAATACTCATATTATTGAGGCCCCAATTTTGCCCCATTTGGACAATTTTGAATAAATAAATTTAAATCTTCATTATCATGCACAATTAGGAAAGTTGCATCATTATAGGCCCTTTTTTATGGATCTCACCACCTCTCATGTTTTGAGTCAGATCTCACTTCCATGGTGATCTACCTTTAATAAACTTCCTGCTGATATAAGGATTTAAAGAATCCAACGATCGGATCAAGAGATATGCCTTTTTTTACGAATTTAATATATGTGCACCCTAAAACTTCAGATATTTTATAGATCTTCAAATGGACCTGACCCATATATCATTGGGACCTACTTGTTGAGAGATTTCCACTGATGCTGAGATTTTAAAAATCTGACGGTCAGATCCGAAGTTATGTCTTTTCTTCAAAATTAATCAGGCTTGGACCCCTTAAAAAAATAATAAATAAAATTAGGTCTTTTCCTGACCTCCATACACCAATATGATCTACTCATTGAGAAATCTTCACCGGTACTCAAATCTCAAAAATCCGATGGGCTGATCAAAATATGCAAAACCTTGGTCTTGGTGATGATGGCCCGGACCAAGTCTTGTTATAGCCCACCTTTTGGGCCCCGAAACTCTGATCCAGATCCGTGGCCCAAATCCTATTCCAAACCCATGAGGCCTATTCAACCTAGCTTAAACCTCAACTAAATCAACCCATTGGGCCAACAAACCTGAACCTGAACCTGACTCGATCCAACCTATTAAGATTGAGCCAAATCCACCTAACCCAAACCTGACCTGGCCTAGACTCCTTGACATCGCCTGGATAAGAGAGAAAGAGCCCAGGGATCTGGGGAAGTAGTGTCCCAGATCTCTGGACTCTCCTAAACCCCCTTAAACCCCTCTTCCCGTATTATCTTCTTGGACATGCGCAGAACCCATCTTGGATCTATTTCTCATCCTCTCCATTCCACAGGCACATATCTCTCTTTCCTCCAGATCCCAAAAACCTCCCTCCTTCATCTCTCATCATCTTCATCTCCAGATCTCTGACCCATCATCCTCCATCACATACGCACATCCTACAACCCATCTCCATCCCTCCCATCACCTCTAACTCACGCAAGATCCATCTTGGCCTCATCCTTGAGCAAAGAAACCCCACCATCATCCCCATCTCAACTAATCTCTCGATCATCCACTCTCCTTCTCATCATCTCCATCTCGCAGCCTCGTCACCACATCACCATCCCCCTCGATCCTCTTCCCCTGCGCAGATCAGCCACCCCAAATCCATATCATCACCATCTCCACCCTCCTCTGTGAGGTCCCATCCCTTGTGGGCCCTCAATTTGAATTTTAAATACTATTTAATAGAGTATATTAGCTAATTATGCTAATTAATGAGTTAGTAAGGGTAGTTACGTACCTCCCTAAGTTTTAGTTAGATTAGTCTAGTTGTGTTAGTAATAGAATTAATAGGGGTCTTTTACAATTTCTAGGGTTAGTTAGTGAGTTAGAGGCCCTAGCTAGATATTAGTAATCACTATAGGGGGGTATCCACTAGAGAATCTTCTAGAACCTTACTCAAAGACCAAAATGCCCTCTACCCTAACCCTAATCCTATGCAAACTAAAAGGGTATTTTAGTCCCTAGCCCAAACCCCCAAGTTATAAATACTATACCTTTCCATGCCATGCATTGGCTACTATTCCTCTCTCTCTCTCTCTCATTTCCTCTCTTTTCTCTCTTCTTCCCCCAAATCCCCTCCAATTCTCTCTCTAGAAATCTAAGAAGAAGAAGACCCACAATCTCAGCTACAACTTGTATGCCACACTCTCTATCTTGATCAGCTCTTATTCCTCTTCTAGCCAAGGTAAGAACCCTCTTGTAGTTCAATTTCATTAGAATCCCTTTTTTCTCTCTCTAGATTCTTCTTCCTTATAGAAGTTCTCTGTGGATGTGGGAATAGGAGTAGAGATCTCTTCTAGATCTGAGATTCTGGGCTGGTTGTGATTGAGAAGACCATAGGAGCTGGGATTTCTTCTTATATTGACTTGGTTCTCTCTCCTCTCTCTACGACCTTGCATTTCAATCAAGGCAAGTACAATATACATATTTAGCATAGAATGTATGTTTCCTTTTACATTGATTATGTAATTTCAATTCAATTAATGTATATGTGTTAGATCTACCCTTGAGCTTAGTTTTTGATGGATTTTGGTCACTGATGGATGGGATCTCTCATTTGGAAGATCAATGGCCCATTTGGTGTTGGGTGGTAGAGCATTGAAGTGCTTTTATGATTTATGTTGATCTTGTGATGTTTGGGCGAGATTGAAGGAGTTTTAATGGAAAAATGGGTTGTAGAAGATGAAATCCAGAAATCTGGAATTTCTGCAGATTACGTGTACTCGGTCGACCAACCTGCAGTCCGGTCGACCGAGCACACTAGAAACTTAGAAAAACAGGTCTCAGTTATTTTTCCTGCAGGACTTACAGTCCAGTGTGCGCGGTCGACCGAGCCCATGGAAACTGCGAATGCCGACTTCTTCCCAACATACAGGTGTCCTACACCTCCTGCCATACAAAGCCTCAAAAGGTGCCATCCCGATGCTCGAGTGGTAACTGTTGTTGTACGCAAACTCACACAACGGTAGAGTCTCATCCCACTGAGTCTTGAAATCTAACACACAAGCACGGAGCATATCTTCTAGGGTCTGAATCGTCCTCTCTGATTGACCATCTGTCTGTGGGTGATAAGCAGTGCTAAACTGTAGTCTCGTGCCCATAGACTCATGCAATGTCTTCCAGAACCTCGAGACGAATCTGCTGTCTCTGTCAGATGTGATAGAAACTGGCTGCCCATGTCGACTGACGATCTCGCTGACAAACAACTCTGCTAAAGGTAGCATGTGCATCTTCTTCCCTGTCCTCATAGTAATGAAATGCGCTGACTTGGTGAGACGGTCTACAATGACTCATATCGCATTGTTGCCTCTGCTAGTCCTCGGTAATCCTGAAATAAAGTCCATAGTAATGTGCTCACATTTCCATTCTGGGATTTCTAATGGTTGTAACAATCCTGGAGGCCTCTGATGTTCTGCCTTTATCAACTGACAAGTCATGCAACGGGAGACAAACGCTGCAATTTCTCTCTTCATATTGTTCCACCAAAATCTACCCTTCAAGTTTTGATACATCTTCGTGCTGCCTGGATGCATAGAGTACTTCGTACTGTGAGCTTCGGTCATGATATCATTCCTCAAGTCTTCAATATTTGGCACGCATAGACGGTCACAGTAGTACAAAACTCTATCAATAATACGGAAATCAGGACGTTCTGCTATATGCTCTGAAATCTTGGCCAACTCTGGATCTTGCAACTGACTATCCTTGATCTTCTGAATGAAAGAAGGTTCTGACACTGTCATGTTAGCTAACAAAACACCGTTCCTTAGTGGCTGCAGGTCTATACTCAACTCCTCAAATTGCTCAAAGATACAAGTGCCGCTTAGATTTGCCAAGCCTACTGATTTTCTGCTCAAGGCATCGGCAACTACATTAACTTTTCCCGGGTGGTACTTGATTGGAAAATCATAGTCCTTTATATATTCCATCCATCTTCTCTGCCTCATGTTCAATTCCTTCTAAGAAAACAAGTACTGTAAGCTGCGGTGGTCGGAGTGGACTTCGAACTTCTCTCCATAGAGGTAATGTCTCCACATTTTCAACGCGAAAACAACCGCTGCTAATTCAAGATCATGAGTGGCATAGTTCTTTTCGTGATCTTTCAACTGCCGGGATCCATATGCAATCACTTTTCCTTCTTGCATCAACACACAACCGAGTCCAACATTCGAAGCATCGGTAAAAATGGTAAAACCGCCGCTCCCAGATGGTAAAGTAAGGACTGGTGCTGTAGTCAATCTCTTCTTTAGCTCTTGAAAACTATCTTCACACCGATCTGTCCACACATATGGCACATTCTTCCTTGTCAACTTCGTCAAAGGTGACGCAATCGACGAAAATCCCTGCACAAACCTCCTGTAATAACCTGCTAAACCCAGAAAACTTCTGATCTCTGTTGCATTCTTCGGTCTTTCCCAGTTCATAACTCTTCAATCTTGGACGGATCCACTGATAATCCTTCTTTGGAGATGATGTGCCCCAAAAATGCTACTTGCTCCAACCAAAATTCACACTTGTTGAGCTTCGCATACAGCTAATTCTCTCTTAAGAGTTGTAGTGCTATCCTCAAGTGCTCTTCATGCTCTTCTCTGGTCTTGGAGTACAGCAAAATGTCATCTATGAATACTACAACAAACTGATTCAAATACTCTGCAAATATCTTGTTCATCAATGCCATGAACACTGCCGGTGCATTAGTCAACCCAAATGGCATCACTAGAAACTCATAGTGGCCATACCTTGTCCGGAAAACTGTTTTCAACACATCTGATTCTCTAACTCTCAGTTGATGGTAACCGGATCTCAAATCAATCTTCGAAAAGTATGATGCACCTTGTAACTGATCAAACAATTCATCTATTCTTGGCAATGGGTATTTGTTTTTGATGGTCATCTGATTCAATCTTCTGTAATCTATACACATTCTCATTGAACCATCATTATTCTTGACAAACAAAACTGGAGCTCCCCATTGTCACGCCCCCGAACCAGAACCCCGGGGGCGGGAGATGGGATTATAACATAAATGTATTTTACTTCTCCCAGGAATCCGCGTGTGTGAAGACAACACATTCTGAATATTTTACGGAAGCATTTGTGGCGTTGCGACCCGAAGTCCGTGGCCATCGGATTCCGCGTCGCACTCAACCTTTAGCACATAGCTATTATATCAAGAATCATATCAGACTGGAGTAACCATCACAATAAATTACAGAGCTGACAGTAACAGGATGTTACATTCCCCTATATGTTCAAGTTACAATTATCAATGTACATTAATTAAGAATCCCAAGAAAAAGGCTAATAAAAGCCATACAACAATAAGCTATAAACTACTACCCAAATGTGACGTAGCTCCGATGTCAAGCTCAATGTCTACATGACATAGCCGACAAAACAACCTGCAAGGCATGGCTCCACAGCCAACAAAAACACTCAACTCGGGGCGAAGAAATCTGAACCTGAGTACCAAAAGTAGTGGGTCAGATACGACGGTCTGGCAGGTGGATGAAAAGATAACAAATATACTGAAGAATAAAACATAAGGTAAATCATGATACTCGATCAAATGCTGCATATAATTAAACGGGTGCAAAAGTCGGGAATCTCGGGGAAAACCTGTATTCATTTCAAGCATGGGTAAAACACGAATATCTAATAAAACATGTGTTCGTTTACATCATCTATAAACATAGATATTTGACAATCGGTTGTTAGTCTAAAACACGTATAAATATAGTGGTATGGCAAAACAACGTTCATTTGAAACTTAAGTAAAAACATATGTATACAACAAACCAGACATTCATAGCAGTCTAGCAAAACCAAAGTCCATTTGAAACATATGTGAAAATACGGATATTTAACAAACCGGGTGTTCGTTTAAAACAGGTGTAACCAAAGAAATCTGACAAGACTAATGTTCATTTAAAACATATCTCAAAGCAGGGATATTTAACAAATCGGATATTCATTTGAAACCGGTATAAACATAGTGATCTGGCAAAACAAGTGTCATTTGAAACATATTTCAAAGCATGGGTATTTAACAATTCGGGTTTTCATTTAAAAACAGGTATAAACATAGATATCTGACAAACCAAATGTCCTTTAAAACAAGGCACGGATATTTAACAATTCGGGTATTCCTTTAAAACACGTGTAATCATATAAATCTAGCAAAATCATTGATCGTATGGAACATATGTAAAAGCATGGTTATTCGCCCTACCGGCATTCATTTAAAACATGTGCTGGTATAAAGAACAGAAGACAATATAATAATAACTGAATTTACATTGGAGAATATTAACACTTGTTTAAATAACAACTTTCATAAAGGAAACGAATCATTTATCGGAAAGCAAGTAAGCAATATAAAACATGTCGGGTATCCAAGGAATCGGGAACTGGCAAGATGGCAACCACACGAAGCTAAGTCCTCTATCACTAAAGCGATAGAGCAATAACTAGGCCCTGATCTCAGTCACTCGAGGTGAGGAGAAACAAGGGATCTCATATAAATACATATACTAGGCACTGATCTCAGTCACTTGAGGTGAGGAGAAACAGTGGATCTCATGAATGCATATACATATACTATACATGACCACGATAGCGAGCCGGGCATCGGGGACCACAGTAGCAATCTGCGGTATCGGGACAAGACCACTGTAATAACCGGGTAGCGGGATCCAAGCTGCAGCTGGCGGGACAAGAGGGGGATCTCCAAGTCGGTGGATCAGACCAACAAGGTTATCCAAGCTTAGTGGTGCCGACTCATAGGTCAAATACAATCGAGACAATGCAAGTAAATCAAGTACAAATACATAATCAAACGGGCAAGACAGGGGTACTCAAGGGCACACTGACATATCATGTGGTGCAATGCACTTCGGGACAAGTAACTGTTACTAGAGTAACTTCAATGCTTTCGGGAAACCAGTCATGTAATGCAAATCTCGGGAAATGAGGAAATATAATGCACTATACCATTTCGGGAAGAATATTGATTACAAGATCTATTTAAGTGAATAGGGGTCCCGTATGTCGATTATAATAATTACCTGGTACTCCTTGAGTTAGAAGACATTCCGGGCTCCTTATGCACTTTTACTGTTTTCAAAACTTAACATGAGCTTATGGGTAGCACTAGATGTTACAATAGCAAAAATCAAGATTATCAATGGTCCATCCTAGGCATGACATTAATCCGGAAACATCGAGCAACCTATTCAGTCACCGAAAGGAATAGAATTCGCGATAACCAAGGGAAAGACTTGTGTTTAGATATAAAGAAGATATCGCGTCGTTCCATCCCGTTCAAGATTGAAATGGATTGAACTTCGATGCCACCGAACCAACCGTGAGGCGTGTCGGCTCAAGACATTCTCACACATGGTCCAAACAGTCCAAAAAGGGTAGTCAGGGTCCCACCTAAAACCAAGAATTAGTGTCTAATCAACACCATTCTTTTCTTTTAGTTCTCTAGTCTTAGAGACCTTAGATTAGGGTATAATTGGTCTTAACACTAAGGTATATACCCCTAGGACTCATAGAAAGCCCAAAGGTTTCCAAAAAACGCAATATCAAATTTCTGTACCAGAAATGCACAGGGTCCGATCGATCGGCCCAAAAAGCCTTACTGTTAAAAGACAGGCCGATCGATCGGCCTGTAGGTCCGATCGATCGGACCTGGGCGTGCAGCAGGTCCGGGACACTGATTTTTCTTCCCTTTTCCTTTCCTTTCCAACACTTAAACCACTAGCATTTCTCTTCCATAATCACTTCAAAACCTCATTAACACTCCAATGAACAATTAAATTCAAACACCTCTTTAAACGGGTATCAATTTCAAGTCAATGTAACTTATAAACATAACCATGAATAGCCAATCCAACCTCATTCCTTTTAAAACCATATGAACAAACTTGACCAAATGAAAGCACATTTTTCCAAGAGATTAACAAGAGAGAAACCACCATTAATATGCAAATTTCGAAATCAATAGAAATATGACAAGAAGCATGTGTAGAAACATATATCACATTATCAAGAACAAGTAATAAAACTTAGGATTTTCTCATAAAACTTTGATAACATTGAAACCATCCATTCATCCACTTGCCTTTGACTCTAATCAAGCAAATCAAGCTCCTAATCACCCCTCAAGCTCAAGATCCACAATCTCTACAAAAACCCCCAAAACAAACCCTAAAATGGGTTAAACAATGAAATGACAAGGAAACCTTTCAATAATCAAGGTGGAGCTTCTCTAAGGCTAGAAGATTACAAATCTAGAAGATGAAGAAGAACACTTACTTGGATGACCTTCAAATGAGAAGAACAAGCTCAAGGGAGGTCTCTAGGTTGGGAGATTTCTCCAAAAATGGTATCAATGGAAAGCTTGCAAGATGAGGAAGAAGAAGGTGGTCTCCATTGCTTGATTGATGAACTCTTGGTGTGGCTTGGAGATGAAGAAGCAAGAAGAAGGAGAGAAGCACAAGGGAAAACCCTAGGTTCAGTTGGAACAATGGTGAATGAAATGAATGAAGGAGATGGGTTCCTCTTATAAGCAAGTGAGGTTTGGGTCCCACAACTTAAAGAACTTGGGTGGCTGAAATCATCTAATTCGGGACCTCGGATGGATTCGACGAAGAAGGAAGAAATGATCGTCGAAATATCTAGTTTCCAAAAAGTGTATGTTTCATGGATTTCGAGAATATCGAGTTTTGGGTACAAATTTGGTGTGAAAAGACTATTTTGCCCTCAAGGCCAAGAAATCGGGTTTCGGGTTCTCAAATGGATATGGGATCAACATGAAAGTTGTAGGATTCCTCAAGATGAATGCAACGGGCCAAAAACACAATACGAAACAAATCCGAAAAATCTCATAAGTAAATGCAAAGCCGAAAAGGGAACCCCCAAAGGGCCCCACAAGCTACCAAAGCACTCAAAAGCCCAAAACTAGAAGAAAACCCATTCTAGCTCACAAACTCAACCCAACAAATACTAATCCCACTAAAAGAAACTAATCCACAAATAAAACAACCCTAATCCAAGAGATTAGGGGTCGGGTTCTCACATCCTCCCCCCCTTAGAACATTTGGTCCTCCAAATGAACTAAACAAACTCAAAAACAAGTGGGGACATTAATCCCACACTTCGAAAAGAAAAACCTCAAACGACTACTCCAACTGGTCCTCTCGGAAGCACTGGACTCGCTGGGTCATCCTCGCTGTAGAACTCCTCGGTCAACCATCAACAGTTGTCAGACATTCCACCACTGGCTCAAATCTGTTACTGCTCTACCAATCTGACTGCTCAAGGAATTCGCTATCTCTGACTCCTTCTAAGTTCCACCAAGTCTCTCGCTTCTGGCCATCCTGATGTAGAAAATTCTTGGAACAATTCTGTCGGCTTCATCACAACTGTCGAAGCTAGGGTCTCATGTCAATTGCACAATCTTCAATGCGAACTCTTACTGGCTCTAGCTGTTTCTGCTCGGTGCTCTTGATCCATTGTACAGCAATCAGTCTCTGACAAAATCATGCTTGTCCCTTCACCAATCTTCAACATTTGAAGCTCTAACTATTTCTGTCCGTTGCTCTTGGTCCACTGCACAACAGCCGGTCTCTGCCAGTCTTGGACATGCCTTTACCTTGAAATATTGCCTTATCCTTCTATCTGTCCTGACTTCGGAAAATTGGTGACGCTGAGTATTACCAGATATCTTTTACTTTAGGCAATGTCGTCCAGTCCTCGGTGCTCTTCTGTCATCTCTGTCAAAGTTGTCGAAATTAGGTCTCCTGCCAATGCACGATCTTCGAGGTGAATGACTTGGAAATCTGTCACTCCTTCATATGCCAAGCTGATCCAATCAAATGTTTGAACGGTCCTCTGAACACTTCACTCATCTCTATCTGTTCATCAAAACACAAGGTTCACAGCTCTGTAAGTTTCCAGCTCTGACTAGACCCGTCCACACTTTAACTGTCATGCTACTCCACATGTCCAAACTTCGTGAGGTGTGCTTCTGTCAAATTCATTCTTCCCTGAATCTTTCAACTGTCATTGTCCATAGGTGATGATTCTCCTGCTTGTATCTGTACTCTGCCCAAACTGATGTTCTACAAGTCGGTAAAGTCCACTAAATCTTCTCATCATGTGATCAAGTAACAATCAATTCCACATGTAACTCTCTACACTGCTCCAGAAAACTAATTTCCTATGCTTTTAATCATCCACTGATACATCCTGCTGAGTTGACTCACCATCATAACTGCAACTGTTAAACATCCTCAAACAATTCTCCGTCGCAAGCTCATCAATACTCAAGAAATTTCTAACTTTTCACATCTTCTTGAAGCTGCACTACTGAAAATCACCTCAAATCTCATAAAGTCCATCACTTCTTCGGCTTATGGAGTCTTCTGACTTAGGAAAGTAATCCAAGTTTATCCAAAAATTCACACTTACTTGCCTGACGAATCCTCTGACGGTACACAATCAACTGTAATTGGGTCTCGACATACTGCTCACATTCCTTACTGACAACAATTGGTCACAAATTCCTTCTCTAGCTCCATCTGTGACATCCAAAAGCTGAAAATTCTGCCAAAGTCCTTCGAAAATTCCCCCTCAATGAATATTGGCACCCAACCCCTTTTTTTCTATCTTATTTTATTTTATATCATTATTATTATTTATTTATTTTTAGTTGAATGAAAGAAGGCAAACCGTGTTTGACTTTCCTTTGGGACTATAATTGGATGATAGGAATTCCTTTATTGCATATAATGATTGATTATAACCTTCATCATCATTTCTATCGGATTTGAAGTGATTTTATGCATGATTCATACTGAAATCTTGTGTATTTGGGCTACGATAAGGCACTATTGAAACCAAGTTTTTTTTTTTTGTACTGGAGAAGCTTTTCTAAAATGACTGAAATTCTGCATTATGCAAATTTCATAATTTGTTCCCATTTTTGCAGTTTGTTTTCGATGAGTTTTAATCCAAATCATGCCATGCTGATTTTTTTGTTTATGCATCTCTGAATTATTTTTCCCGTCAATCCAGAATTATGCAGTTTCAATATAAAATGAATTTTCTAGAATCTTTGAACTGAACGAGTCAAAATATGTAAATCAGACTGCAACAGATTTTGAAAACCTGTACCCCATTTTCAAATTACCGATTCAATGATTTCTAATTTTAATAAATACTCACTGATTTTTCTGAATACTCCCATACCAGTTGTCTTTCAGTGAGATTTGGTTTCTACTAATTTCAATTTTCAAGAAATTATTAAAATCAGATAACGGGCATGAGTCATGAACTCTACACTGCAGAAAACTCAGCATGTTAACCGGGATCTATGCACATAATCACAAGGATTTATTTTCATTTAAAATCATGAAAAAATCATATGTGCTTTCCCTTGGGGTCCATTAACTCCTATAAAAATTTTAGGTTAATTGGAGCTTTATAAAATTCATCAAAATTCAGACAGTGGACCTCGGTCACGGACCAAATTCTACAGTGTAGAAAATCCAGCAGGTTAACTTGGCCTTGTGCGCATAATCATGAAGGGTTATGTTAAGACAAAATTCATGAAAATTTTACTGGAGTCTCCTCTTTGGGTCCATTAAGTCTCATAAAAATTTTTAGAAAAATTGAAGGTCTGTAGAAGTTATAAAAATTCAGAGAGTGGATCTATGTCAGGGGCCAGATTCTGCAGTGCAGAAATTCCAGCATTTTTATTCAGATTTGTGTCTACTATTTCATAAGGTTTCAATACTCAGAAAAATCCAGAATTTAATATGGGAATTTATCATCACATACACTGTATCCCTATAAAAATTGAGACCGATCCAAGTTACAAAAAAAATTATTAAAAATTGAGAAACAAGCATGTAGCAACCCATGGAACTCAAGATTATGTTACCTATTTCATATTTCAGTTATTTTTCTTTCTTTTCTTCCAAATGAATGGAACTTAGTCTTCTCACTCATCTTGAATCTTGAAGATGGACCGAACCCCCCATAATAATGACCCAAAATAATATTGATGAGACCATCACGCATCGCCGGCGGCATTGTGATGAGTGGGACTCTTAATTTCCCGCATGGAGGAGATCAAACGGAGTCATGACCATTTATCATGACTGGCGATCACACTTTTTTACCATTTCTAGGATTAGTCGGGAATCCTCGGAATCGGTTGGTGCTTTCGAGTATTGCTTTATATAACACTGTGTTTTTACCCACATCGGGTCTGGAAATCACATCCGACAAGCTAGTTCTATATTATCTAATTGGTTTATTTCCGCTGCATTGATTGGTTAAATTAGAACTAGTAATCCATTTTGGTAGCCCCCAAAACTTTCAAAGGCGCTTAATGTTCACATAAAGGAAAATCAGTGGATACCACACCTTCATTGGATAACAATCATCAATCATTGGGTAGTCTTGACCGTAAGTCTCACAGTGGTTCACATAGATCATCAAAAGCAGCTGCATTTTTATTTTTTTTAAGATCATTTGTGACATGCATCAAATGTAAGTCTCATAGTGGTTCACAAGTTTGTTACAAGTGCAAGAGGGAATGCTCTTTTCCATTCATCATCATCAACTTTGTCTTTTTACATTACAGGAGGTCACGATATTTTCAGATAGAGATCATCAAAAGTAATCGACTAACCCCTCATGAAATGTGGGTACCTCTCTTTCCCAAATATCATCATCAACCCAGGGCACAATTGAGGATAAAAATCATATCTTGCCATGTTCAAACTCTATATGACTTGTACCAGCCATCCACCAGACCTTCCCACCTCTAATAATAGGCCATATCGCCCCGTAACCATTCTCCATAGAAGTAAATACTTACTACCACTCGTCCACATTAATTTCCGAAACCAAGTAGCAAGACAACATATTCTATTCAATCACAAGTAAATCAGTTTCCATAAGAATGAAGTGGGACCGAGAACTGGAAACAAAGAATTGACACTGTCGTGGAACAAAAAATTAAGACAGAGGTCAAGGGCGCCTTGGCAGTTGGCACTCCAACTTCTAACTAAATATTACAAGCAGAGAAAACAAAATCAATCAATTTCACCTTCCTCAACTAGGGATGACATTTTTAACCCGCCCCGCCCCAACCCGGAGTGCCCGCCCCGCCCCGTACGGGTTTTCCCCGCCCCGACTCTTAGACGGGGCGGGGACGGGGCAAAGAACTATACCCCGAATCCGGGGCGGGGCGGGGATGGGTTTGGTTCTTGCCCCGCCCCGCTGCCCCGCCCCGAAATACCGCCCCGTAACCCGCCCCGAAATTAATAATCCTCTAATATATATATATATTAGATTTCTTTTATAATAAATAAACATATTTATATGTAAATGTATATATTGATTTTATGTTGTTATTAAGGGTTAAGTAGATTGATTGAAGACTTTTTTTAAAGTTAAACATGTAATGATTTTTATGGAAGCACAACACTAGGGTTTAAACTCTAGGTTTTTACACCTAATCAAGATACACTTGATCCTAATATAGAGCACGAGGCTCTGATACCAATTGAAAGTCCTTGGGATCCTAACCCTAGAGGGGGGGGGGGGGGTGAATAGGGCGAGCTACAATTATGACTAATTTAAACCAATTTTAACTTCTTAACATAAACTAGTCAAATGTGATGATTAATCATATAAAATGCGGAAGCTAAACAAAAACAATCACCACATAGCAATCACCACAACACAATATTTATAGTGGTTCGGCCAACGTGCCTACATCCACTACCGGCTTGTGCATCCAACACCCCACCGGATTTCCACTATGTATGCTTTTTACTAGGCTAAGCAATAACCCTTACAATGTTGTTTTTCTAGGCTAAACAACAACCTCTCAATGTGCTTTTATAGGCTAAGCAATAACCTTTACAAAATGCTTTTCTTAGGCTAAGCAATAACCTTTACACAATGCTTTTCTTAGGCTAAGCAATAACCTTTACAAATTAAGATTTCTCTAAGAAGGTGTCTTCACAAAAGATCACTCTAAGAGATTACAATTTAAGCTCAATTTAATTTGCCTCTAAATAGGCGGATATGAAAATGAAAACTAACTCACACAAACACTCAAAGAAATGTAAAGATGTATGCTTATGAAGTGTGTGTGTGAAAACTTCAATCAAGTTTAAAAGTAAGCTCAATCAATTTATGCTTAATGCAGTTTGAAAGTTTAAGGCACAAAAAGATATGATTGAAGTTCTATGCAAATCACTTGAACAATTACACACTTGTGAATGATATGAAAATCTAAAGATCACAAGTTGTATGAAAGTGTTTAAGCCTAATCAAGTGATGCATGTGCAATGTTGTTTTCAAAAACTAATTTGACTAAAGATTAAATGAATGAAAACAACAAGGGAAGTTTCAACCAAGTGAAATAATCATGCAATAAAAGAAATCAAAGATTTAGGCTAAGCATGATTAAGAAAGTTTAAAACAAAACTTAGGTTGAAATCAAAGTGATGAATCCAATCTTGAATATCAAAGATGAAGGGAAGAATGGATTCAACACATCATTGTTATCATGCTTGAAATCATTTTCCAAAGTTTCAAATAAAGCACATAACAAATGATTAATTAAAAGTAAACCTTACTTGGAGATTTAACTTAGTTGATCCAAGCTTAAGCTTCACTTAATGACCCCTTTGGTCTCTCTTAGTTCATCCCCTTTGTCTTGTCTCAAAGCTCCTCAAAGAAGGCTTAAAAATCTCCAACTTTGGACAAAGGAAAGAACTCATTTTTATAGCCAAAAATGCCCAACGGCTAGTCCTCGGTCGACCTAGACACAGGTCTCGGTCGACCGGGAAGGCACAACGGTCATATTTCTGACCGTTGGCAGGTTTCAGCTCAGAAACTGCTGACTCGCCCGACAGTGTTCCCGGTCGACCGGGACACAGGTCTCGGTCGACCGGCGACACTGCCGGGACACCCCCTTTTTGCAAAAATTCAACTTTTGCCTATTTGAAGGTATTTCTTTGGGGGACCTTTTGGCCACTAAATCAAGCTGGAAAAACATGTTTTAAAGATTCTAATGGTTTTTAAAACATGAACATAAAAAGCCTAAAAAGATTCAAAACTTTTAAAACAAAGGCTAGCTTGATTTCTTGAAAACTCTTTTCTAAAAAAAATGCATCCAAGTTTTAAAAACAAATCATGCATAAATCAATACTTTTATAAATCTTAAAAGCAATGCATGGATAAAACAAGATTTCAAGTTTATTTAAAACAATGCAAGTGTGTGAATCAAATGATGCTTGAATGATTATGCATCCATCCAATTGCAATCTACAAAATTCCTAACAAAAATATACGGTGGGTCGGCACTTAAATTTCAAAATGATAGACGATGAACTTATTCTTCCACAAGTACATGAATTACAGGCCCACATAGTTGATGAATAGTTTCAAGTAGCAGCTATAATTGAGAAACTGCCATCAACTTGGAAGGATATACAAAAGATCTTGAAGCATAAACAGAGGGATTACTCATTAGAGCCACTTTAGTGCTACCTGGGAATTGAAGAAGAAGCCTGGATGAGTGATCAGACTAATATACATGAAAATAGTGGTAAAATAAATATTGTTGAACCAAAAGGTGATGGTGAAACGAAAGGAAAATTTGACCAACATTTGGGTAGAAACAAGAAAGTAATCCTTCCTTCAAAAACAATAAGCATAACCAAAATCAGAAAAAAAAAGTTTAAACAAACATCAAAACGAAGGGTCAAATAAGCCATAGACAAATGGTGGATGTTTTGTTTGTGGGAAACTAGGCCACTTTGTAAGAGAACGTCGCCATCGGAAAAAGTTCCCACAACAGTCCCAACCCAATAAGCCTTAAGCTAATATCATTGAAGAAGAACACTTCATGGCTATGATCTCTGAAGTAAATACACTTAGCACAAGAAAGAGCAAAGGATGGTGGATTGATACAAGAGCAACCACACATGTTACATTTGATAGAGGTCTAAAAATCTAATGGAAAGGAGTCCACTGAAGTGGCCAACCTCGTAAACAGACGCGGGAAGATAGCCCCCTGAAGTGGCCAACGTCGTAAAGAAAGTTTACCAAATAAATACTTTTATCTCATAACAATATTGAGAATGCTTTTACAGAAAACAAACATTATTGAGAATGGTATTTTGGATTTACAAAATGAGGGGTTTGACCCAATGATTAGTCCTTAAAATGCACATTTTTATGATCATTTTCTTAGTATTTAAGGACTTATTCATCATGACATACTTCATTTTATTAGAAATTCTTGATTTTATGTTTTTATTCATCAATGTTTGAATTCAAGTCAAAATTCATTGAAAAATCACATTTTTACATAAAATCATGAAACTTTCCAATTTTAGCATTGAAAGCATGGTTCAAAATCATGGTATCGGTCGTGGTATTGGCCGGGCCAAAAAACCGATACTGTACTGGTATTGGTCGCGGTTATCGATCCATCGGGGTGAGTTTTTTTTTAATAAAAAAATTACAAAAATATTCAAAAAACCCAGAATATTAGAAAATGCTGGAAAACAATGTTTTTTTAACCATTAGTAACAACAATAATATCAAAATATTGGTCACCTTAAGTAATGAGTCCTGTGTCGCTGTCTTCTCCAGTATTTTATAAAAGGCAACTATTATTTTGGCTCATGATCTATTTATTAGTGTGAAATATAAGAAATTGAAGATATCATATCAATTATCAGTCACTCAATCATCAAATAATTAGTTGTGAAAGTCAAGAGCACGAAGATAACATATTAAAATTTATAAAAGCAGAAGATTTTAAAAAAATCCAAAATCATCTATGTATTATTGGAAGTAGGTAGGCCTTGTGGATAAGTTTTCAAAACTTTTGACCCACTTGACTCAAGGATCAAGTACCCATGAGGCTATAAACCACATCCAGGATCCAAGAACCTCATACTCATGATCAAGCTCAATGAAACACTATCTCTAAGATAGATAATAGCGTCACCACGCATCCACAATAAATCCACAACATACAAGGAAGTAGATGATACATTTGGAGCTTGGTTGTGCTCCAATGGAGAAGTTGACAAACTTGCTTGGTCAAGAACTTTTCTTTGTAGAAAATTAGGATCTCCAAGACCCAATTGTCTTCCACGCCAGGACCTGCTTCAGATCTCTTTTCTCAAGGAGAATGGTGGAATTCCCAAAAGAAAAACCAACAAGAACCTCAAATGGAAACTAGAAGAGAAACTAGAAGAGAGAGGAGAGGGAGATGAGTAACTCTTGCTCTGGGCATGAATTCCAAAGGGAATAGTGTGTTGGACGTCCAAGGGGTCTCCCCTATTTATAGCTTGAGCAACCTCCTCTTACTTACTAATTGTTATTAGAAGTCTCACTTCCATAACAATTAGTAACTTGCTTCTTTCTAATTAATATTAGAAGTTTCACTTCCATAATAATTAGTAAATTTCTATTTCCTTTCCTTTTGAGTTCAAATAGAATTAGTAATGATCTAATAATTGGGTTAGCGTGGGGACCACTAGGGATTCTATAGAAAGCTGGCTCCAGCTGGGACACCCTGACCCAACATCTCATTTCCAATCCAGGCCTACAGTTAATTGCAAATAACTTTATTTATAAATGCAATTGTACTCCAGTCAAAGGAATTAATTACAAGAAGACCCTAAACTTCCATATGACCACAAGTAGGCCCCTCCATCTATATCTATGGATCAATTGGACCTGTCCAACCAATTTAGATCCACATTTTATTATCCTTGAGACCCAATCAATCATAGTGATCATCAGTATTATCCAATTAACTCTTAATTGAGATGAGTGCGAACTTACCAATGATAAATCCATTAATTGGCACAACGGGATAATGAGGATAGATTCCATCTTGACCATTGAATGTTCCCACAGTCCTACTAGCACGTATCCAGGACACCAAGGTGTTGACCTACAATTGGCTTCACTCATTGGTGACTCAAAGCAAATGAATAGATAGAAATTTGAGTTCACTAATGTCTCAGGATTAAGAGCCTATTGTTAGAGAATTATGAGAGCAAACTTTAAGTACCGACAGTGTTTCATATGGTGCATCTCATGGTCCTTCAATACATCCAATGTACTAGCACAATAATCCAGAGTCTTACACTCCGATGATTGAGACAAATCACACTATCTCATAGTGATCATAATGTTGCAACCAGATGCCCAATCTCACCACCAGTTGTGAATCAATTGAAGTATAAGATTTGTGACATATGAGTAGATCTAGTATAAAGTGTGTAGATCTAAAAGAAGAACACAGCCCAAAGCCAAAAATAACATTCGAATGATCTTTTCATTCATTTCTAAGCTCTTTCTAAAAAAAACAAAAACAAGAAAACACGTATTAGTAAAAACAAGTGAGTTGAGTTGATTTTATCTTACCAAATAAAATGATTTTTTTAAGGCTTAAGAGTGGTTGGAACTTGGAAGAGAAGGAGGCAACGAGGAGGGGTTGCTAAGGAGATGAGGGAAAATGAAGAAGATGAGGGAGTGAGGAAAAAAGAAAAAACTAGGGTAATGTATCTCGGCCGATATTTTTGAGATATTGGTTGGGCTGATATTTACATATATTTTGGAGATATTTTGGTGGTCGATACTGAGACCAGTATCCCACCAAAATATCATACCGGTATTGACCGATACCGATTCATATCGGCCGATATGAACCGGTATCGGCCGCGATTTTAATCCATGATTGAAAGTCATAATTCTCAATTCACACAAGAAGTAATGAGGTTTTTATTCACCATTGGTTTAATTTGAAAAAAAAAAATAAAGATAAAATGGTGCCATTTTATGCATCTATTTAGTGTGAATTGAGTCCTACACAATGCAACATTCTTTTCTTACATGAATAGATTATTCTTTGATTATTGCTTTATTGTTATGTAGGGAATTTCAGATTTTGGGAGCCGCGAGAAGAGGAAGTTCAAGAGGAGAATCAAGAAGAAAAACTCATGAAGATACCCACCACTTTGGCCCCTTGAATTCCAAGGTGGGAGGGGACGTCCAAGTGGGACCCATCCTTTGTTGCAAAATTCAAATATATTTTGTTCTTTAGTTTGCATATTTTTGAACTTTCAAAATTCAACATAGAAGAATTCAAGAAAGGAAAGGGAGTCAATGAAGTTTGAAAAGTCAAAGAAGGTTGGGGAGAAAGAATTCCCAAAGAAGGAAGGAGGAAGGAAACTTATTGCACAAGGAGAGTATTTATTTCCCTTTTTTCTCAATAAACTTGAAACAATCATAACTTCCAAAACCGATTTTTGAATCAGAGCAATCTACCTACCTTTGGAAAGCTCTTTTCAAGTAGATATCTTAGAGCCCAAGATTGTATCGATCGGAGCCGTATTGATGAAGATATGACATTAGAAAGTTGACTACTGAAACTCTAAGCTGGACAATAATATAAAAAATAAGAAGGCAAGCCATAGTGTTGCACCTCCAACACTAGTCATTCCAAGCTTCATACGTCCAAGGTGGGATCCACATGGGTTTCAAACTTAAGCAACAAATCTGAAAATTCAGATTTGGGATTTTTTTTAAAGTAAGTGGGAAGCTGATAAGTCCACAAAATTGTGATTTCCATTTCTCATGTTATGTGCATTTGTGGACTTAATTAGGTTCATTGCATAGAAATACACTTAATTTCATGATTTCATGCATTTGAGCATCAAAGTTGGAATCTTGGTCAAATTTGGTTAAAATTCATTACAATGCATGACTTTTGTGAAATTAGGAATTCTCACCTCATTCATCACCCAAAATTAGTCTTTTGGCTTCACTAATGCATACCTGCTAATTTTGACACCACGTGCTATTTTTGGAAAGTTGGGTGTTTTTGGTGCATTAAGTATAGGCATGTAGAGTCCCATCATAGTCTATCCAAGTTGCTCACCCTTGATTATTATTGAGACTATTTAATTTTATTTGTGTAGGAGAAATCAAGAGTGAGACCTGCATTGGTGAAATTTGAGAGAGATCAAAGGCGTGACACCCTTCATGGTGGGCCCACATATCTTAGCATCTTGGTGGAGTTGGAAAGCTTGGAAATTCACAAAGAGAAAAGAAGAAGCTCAGATTTGGAAAGATGGTGTTGACTTGCTAAATTTGGAAACCAAAATCAAGAAAGAGAAAAAAAAATTAAAAACTTTGCAAGGGGACTCGACTGGTCAAACTTGTAAGTAAAGAAGGATGCCAAATATGGAAAGAGAATCAAATAAGCAAACAAAGAAAGAGTCCAAACAAGCATTGGATGTCCAACATGGGTTACACACACCCCATTGCATGCCAAACACTTCCATATGTGCAAATTATTCCCAAATTTTTTAGGGGCAACAAATTGAAATAGCCATAACTCCCAAACCTAGTGTCGGATTGGCACAACCTACCTACTGTTGGAAAGATCTTTTCGAGTAGATATCCATGGAGCCAAAGATTTCTTAAATTGGAGCTATATTGAGTGAGATATGACCTCGGGAAGTTGACTGTTATAATTCTATGTGGGAATTGCAAAAAAGTTTTTAAAATTAGCAACATGAGAGATTTTTGAAGAGTTCAATTTGGCAAGACGTGGAGCCCAAGAGACCATACTCAGTTACAAATCCTCTCCAATTCAAATTGTTGCCTAAGTGAGAAACTTGGCTTGGAAGCTAAACCAAGAATCAAGTCATAGAAGGAAACAATTCCTTGCAAATCAAGAGGCTAAAAATGTATAAAAGAAGCATCAAGGGGGCTAGAACTACATGCCTATTCTCCTTCAAAAAGTGGTCCAGTCATTCTCTCTTTCTCTTCTTCTTTCCCCTCTTCTAGTTCTAGTTCTCCATATTTTTTATTTTGGGTAGCTTTGGGCCTTGCCCATGCAAGTACTTGAAGGAGAAGTTGTAAAGATGTATTTTTAATGACAAATCAAGAAGTATTCTTTGCAATAGTGGGCTAAGTTCTTGATTGGGGCTATGGACGAAGATAAGTGATTGAGTTTTATTTGTTTAGTAATTCTAACTTAGTTCCATATTTATGTACTTAATGATTAGTAGACTTGTCTTCGTGCCATAGGCAAATCTCCATTCTTAATTTCTGAAGATAAGATATGATTTTTGACTATCCATGCTTAGGTTTGATAGGCCATTCTTAAGACTTAGATCTTTTGATGGTTTATGCTTACTTTTGATGGGTAGTGCTTAGATTGTTTTTATTCTTTTATGAGGTGAAGGAAGTCTTGTGTTTTGGATTTTATAATTAAAAAGGGTTTTAAAAGTTAGATTTTCCAAGTCAAAAACATTGATTTGTCTTTTGTTTGAAGTAAAAATTAGAACAAGTTGGGATTACTTCATAAATAATCGGTGGATGTTTATTGGATTCCTATGCTCTAATCACTTTAATTAATTGGTAGTTTTCATCTTTCTAAATTAATTTCTTATTTTTATTTCTAAATACTCAAAACTTTTCTTAATTGTTAGTTAATTAGTTTTCTTATTCTAAAGATTTCTTTAATTAGCTCCTTGGGGTTCGACCCGTTCTTGCCACTGTCTATCCTTATACACCCGTGCACTTGCGGTATTTTATGATTGATAAAGATCACATCAGAAACCCCAAGATTTTTGGCACTAAAGTTCCCAAAACCCCAATATGGTTTGAACCTAAGCCAAGAAATTTCCAAGAGTTCCATTCCAACTAGGAAAGAAGATTTGTAAAAAATCATACAAGACCCAAAAGAGGGTTGGACATAGGTATGTAAATGGGTCATCGATTCTCCGATTACCTGAAGGTTCCGACCCGTTAAAAACTAGGTCTGGGTCCTTATTTAGGCCCCGATAAGTAAATGGGTCAGGGTTCGGTTCCACTTTGGTTCGGAACCGTGGACCCGAGACCCGACATATGACCTAAATTTTAGAAAATATCTCCTAAAGATTTTTTGGGAGTTGCAGGTTCTTTTTTACTAAGTTTTTAGATTTGAACTTTTAATTCCGGTTGTAATTAATTTTTTGGGAGTTTTAATTAATTTTTAATATTTAATCCAAGTGGGGTTCATAATTTGTATTGTTTTTTTCTAGGCTAGCACTAGCTTTTCACTAGGACAGATATTTTGCGATTACTAGCTCCCAGTGGATCTACCTGATTTTACTAGTTTATTATTACAATCGCGGCCTTGCGTTTGGACTTTGATTAATATTTTGCGATTACTAGCTCTTTATGGATCGATCCGGTTTTACTAGTTTATTAGCGCTTGGGACTTCGATCACCAAACTCAATTGGCTTTCCCTCTCGATAATCTTTATTCTAAATCATGGGTCATAGCCTTATGGTGGGTCATTTGGAACGCTAGAAATAAATTCATCTTTTAACTTAAATGTTTAAGTCGATCTTAGCCTTCTGTTAAAAGCTCACACCTTGGTGTTCCGCCACTGCCCCTCGGAAGTGGGAGAGTGGGAGAGTTGCAAAAGCAAACACATCACTCTAGGTGAAGCTTGATGCTTTTAAAAATGCTGGCACTAACTTATAACTTCATTAATTAAACCATGATGGGTGAATAATGTTTCTCATGTAAACCGACATCTCTGACAGCAACCTGAGTCTAATTGATGCAACAACTATGAGACAGAAAATTAAATCCTTCCTAGTTTTGAAAAGTCTAATTTTCTTCATACTGAAACCCAATCGGGCATTATGGCAAAGACATGCCCAATACACTAGGAAAGTAGCCAACAGTAGGACTCTTTCCAACCAAAAAAGTAGCTGACACTGGGAAACTTCCAAATGAACAGTCCAATGAAAAATAAGCTTCTACGTAGAAAGCTCAAATCACCTCACGACACCTCCACCAACTTAAGAATGACTACTTACCCAAGTGGTAACCAACATCATTTCTTACCTAGCTACGCAGGGTTTGAATCCCGGGTACATTACCTCTCTTAGGTCTCAACCCCCTTGGCTGGAATAAAAATAAAAATAAAAATAAAAACCTCCTCTAACTTGAACATACAGAAGTATTTATTATAATAATAGTCCTCACTCTTATCTATTTGAATTGTTCCCTTGATGATGGAAAGGATTTACACCATCATCGCTGAGGACGCTGGTAATCTTAGGACAATTGGAGCACATACCCTTGGGCCTGGGCCATTACATGGACCAACTAGGCCATATGGCAACGCCTAGGATCATTGGCCCTTTCTGTCCACCCATTCGACAATATAAGTGGGTTTTGCAAGCACAAAGAGTTTGGAAAACCAACTCCATGGGGGGTTAGTTTTAATATTTTCATATTTCTCCATTTCATACTAAGAAATAACCAAAAGAGTGGTTCATCCACTTCTTCAGTGCGTATGATCGCACTGGTACACCATCCACCATAGCAACTTGCAAAATTTCCTACTGTGTCAAGATCCTATGTGGCTGCGGTCTAGAGAAATCTTGAGCTAATGGAGTGGAACTCCAAAGTGGAGTCCATTTATGGAAATCTAAAAGTAGCCCTTATTAGAATGGGTACTAGTCCAATAAACCAATATACATCGAAAGTAATAAACCAAATAAGATAAAATTAGTAAAACTATCTACCAAACAATCACCATAAGAAGGTGTGTGGGGATAATTTCATAATACCAAAACAGTGCTCAGCTCCGGTAAGAGTACCAGTTTGGCACCTCGGCTCAACCCATCTCGCCCTAATTAGGGTTCCGGAGTCAGAATCGCGAATAGAACCCCATTCTGGAAAGGAAACGGCGAGATCTTCAAGATCCATTACTTTGTAATGGACTTTTGGTTTTTAGGCCTAATTCCATCGTTTAGACATCGAAAAAGGCACTTCGGCCAGACAGGCACCTCGGTCAGACAGCTCATCTCGGCCCAATAGTCCACCTCGGCCAGACAGCTCCATCTCGGCCAGATAGTCCACCTCGGCCAGACTCTTCCACTTCGGCCAGACAGCTCATCTCGAACCAGTAGTCCACCTCGGCCAGATAGCTCCATCTCGGCCAGATAGTCCACCTCGGCCAGACTCTTCCACTTCGGCCAGATGGCTCCATCTCGGCCCAGTACTTCACCTCGGCCAAGTTCTCCATCTAGGCAGCAGTGTCAGATGACAAGACAGTCACGCTGTGGTACGAACTGACAGACAGGATGAGCGCCGAACGGTCACATCCACCAGAGATCGAGGTATGGGCAGATGGGACATCTACTTTTCACCCACCTCCACTAAGGAAGCTTCCGGTTGAGCTTCTCCCTACATATACAGGCAAGAGGTAAACTCAACGAAAGGTATGTCGTGGAGGCTCACACACAGTGCAGGGAGGTTCAGACACAGGGACCTCCCTTACTCTGAGCCCTCTCTTCTTCTCCACCTCACTTCACCCTTTGTTCAGTGCCAGCACTAACTCAGGCGTCGGAGGGCCTTGCGCTGCCAACAGCCAGGGTCATTGACCGTTGTTGCTCCTCCCTTTTCCAGGTTCCAGGCGTCTGATCCTTCCCCCAAGCTTCCAACAGCTCCATATCATTTGAGACCCTCCCTGAAGCGGATAGCTCTCTCCAACTGTTTGGATAAGTCCTCAAAGGCACCCCCTACTCCTGTGAGTGATTTTTTTTGCACTTATAATTGGCGCCGTCTGTGGGAAACGATACAAAAACGCCATGCCTCCGAGAGTTAAGAAGAAGGGCGGAGAATCACCAAAGGCCTTACCACCGCCACCACTTGTGTTGCCAGAGCAACCGTCAGTCCCTCGCCGGAGGAGATCCCGAGCAAGATCTGGTCCAGCTCAACTGAAGCAGCCCCGGGCAGACGATCTTCAATTGGAGCCTCCCGGACGAAATAAAACTCCAGTGCTATCCAAATCTCGTCCGTCCTATCACTGGACTGACAACGAAGATGACGATGCTGACTCTCTCCTCATGGCCATCAGGGCCCAAAACCTTGTTATCCAAGAGCAAGACGACTTGATTCGTCACCTCCAGCAGCAGCTGCGAGAAAGGTAGACGACTCCAGTTTCGCCCCCTAGGCGCAACCGAACTGTGGGGCAGGAGATAAAGATGAAGACACCAAGTTAGAGGCCTTGGATAGCTCCAGTACGGTTTCAACACCAACTCGGACAGCTCGAGCTCGGACAGCTCTAACTCGGATAGCTCCAGTTCGGATAGCTCCAGTTTGGTTTAAACACCACTCGGACAGCTCCAGTTCGGTTTCAACACCAACTCGGACAGCTCCAGCTCGGATAGCTCCAGCTCGGTTTCAACACCAGCTCGGACAGCTCCAGCTCGGATAGCTCCAGTTCGGTTTGAACACCAGCTCGGACAGCTCCAGCTCGGTCAGCTCCAGTTCGGATAGCTCCAGTTCGGTTTCAACACCAACTCGGACAGCTCCAGCTCGGATAGTGTTAGACCCCGACCCAGACCAAGTCGATTAGTGTGCGATTAGTATGTGTTTAGTTCTAAGTGGGTTTAGTTGTTGTTGGGTTTGAAGTGATTAGTTAGTTTTGGACATAGCTTTGGGAATTTTGAGAACGTCTAGTATTAGTCAGACACACTCAGGAAGGCCTGGGTGCACGTGTAAGCTTGGGAAGATCGTATCGGTTTTCGTGTGAGTGTGATTTTGATTTCATTTGAATGATCTTGTTATGTGTTACAACTTTCGTTTTAAGCCCATTCGTGTTCGAAGCCCAAAAACCCATGTTTTGGCCCAAAGAGGGTAAAATTGTCCTTTATGCATAAATCTGGACACAATTTTCGAAATCTCAAAACCATGTCAAAATTATACTTTTTGGAAAGTAGATATTTCGACGGTCGTTTTATCCTTCTTCGTCGAAGTCATCCGAGGCCCACAAGATCATGTTTTAGCCATTTCAAGTTCAGGTCACATGGGGCCCATGAGTCATCACTTAATCCCCCTTTTCCCTCTTCTTCCACTCACTTTACCAAATCTCTGCAATTTCTGAATCTAGGGCAAGGGAAAACCTCTTTTCTTCTCCATCTTCCCCACCTTGTTTGATCTAGCTAGGGAGCTCCAAAGAAGATTCTAAGATTACCATTTTCTTCATCTCCTTGCAAGCTCTCCATTGATACAAGTTTCTTGAGTTTTCAAGTTGGGCAAGAACTCCATTTCTTTCCCTCCCTCTTGTTTGGCCATTTCTAGGTAAGGGTTTCCACTCATACTCTCCATTGAGTCATTTTAGTTCCTTGAGAGTATGTTTTTCATGTTTTCAAACCCTACTTGGTAAATGGGTTCCTTGTTTCCATTTTTGAGTGAGTTTTGTGTGTTTTCTTGGTTTTGCCTGTAGTGTGGGATAACTTGTGTGAAGTGCTTGAGGAGGAGTGTTTAGCATTTGGGCAAGGCAAGTAATCTCTATAGGATCATTGTGCATGTTATTTTAGCTACATTGTTGTTTTGGAAACTTTGCATATGAATGTGTTTACAAGCTTCATGATTGCGTTTTGTTGGTTTTGGATGTGTGTTCTACCCTTGAAGAGTCTATATGCTCAGGGAATACAAGAGGAATGAGAAGGAATGGAAAGGAGGAAGGAAAAATGTGAAATCTGCACTGAACCGCACACCCGTGCATTGACGGTCAGCTCCGCGGTCAGCTAGCGGCTAGCCGCCTGTGTACACTGCGGCTAACCGCAGGCTGACCGAACTCAGCGGTTACTTTTCCAGAAGCTAGCATTTTCATCTGGGATCAGCGGTCAGCACCACGGTCAGCTCACGGCTAACCGCCAGTCTCGCTCGCGGTTAACCGCAAGCCAACCGTGGACTGCGGTTTCTTCTCCAGAAGCTGGCATTTCGATTGTGGTTCACGATCAGCTCCGCGGTCAGCTCACGGCTAACCGCCAGTCCCACTCGCGGTTAACCGCAAGCCAACCGCGCAATACGGTTCCTTTTCCCGAGAGCTAAGTTCGATTTGCTCTCCAGCGGTCAGCCTGGCGGTCACCTTGCGGCTAGCCGCCATGTCCCAGTTCGGCTAGCCGACACCTGACCGCGAGGTGACCGAAATTCACTGTTTGTGTATTTTGAAGAGTTTTGCAAGAATGAAAAACTAGAACATGTTAAGTGACCTTTAGCTTGATATTGTGCACTCGAAACCCAAGATGTCTTTAAACTTCTGGGGCACCAATTTTATTTAATTTCCAACATCGGGGCTTCGATTTCACAACGACCATCCAAAGGTCATTACGTGTGCTTGATAAGCCTTGTGTTCGTGCTTTAGTTTTGATAAAATGAATATCATCGTGAACTTGTTTTGAAGTGTTAGTACAAGCTTGTTTTGGGAGTTTTGTTTCAAGAGAAAAGGGGATCTCTTCCTAAGCGTGTTATGCATAATTATTATGCCCGTGCTAGTCGTGCTCGTCGTGTTTTGATAAGTGATTTCCCCCTTTCTATCTCGACGTGCTTTGATCGTGCTTCGCGTGTTTTGTGCATTCATGAATTAAGTAAACACCACTGAGCTTAGGCTGCCCTTTCAGTTTGATCCACTGTCTGGGGGTCTTTAAACATGTGGACTGTCTGCAGACTGGTCGTGTATTTATTACACATCGTGCGTGTCCGGTTCCGCGGCCGGAATTCCCGTCTTTGTGGGAAATCATGTCGTGCTTATATTATGTATATCGTGCTTGTCGTGCGTGCTTGCTCTTTTCATTATATAAATGATAGAGAAAGGATGGGCTCTTTGTGGATTGTAACTATTCATGATATATTATGTACTCATGCTAGTTTGTTTGGTATCTCAGCTTTGCTCGTATTCTTGAAAATGTATCTCAGCTTTGATAGTACTTCATACTAAAGAGTTGCTTACATGTTTTCTCTAAATGTTAGTGTTCATGTTCATGCCTAAATTGATTACCTGCCAAACCGTCGTGTTTGACCCTTGTTTGTTGGTGCCCAGGTGTAGGAGACGTTGCCTTTGAGGAGGAGAGTCAGGAGGAGGCTTGTGAGCCAACTCCCGTGAGAGAGTGGCAGCCCGACGATGTCATTTAGATGTCGGTCTGGTTCTCGAGTTTCGTCACCTTTAGTCTTTGGGTTTCTTTTGGTTATTTTGAGATTGTATTGACCTTTATTGGTCTCTTATGGGTTGTACTAAACTTAACTCACTTTCGTGTTAAACTTATAACTTGAACTATGTTTGGGAATGCCATGATAACTCTTTTCTTTGATGCTATGTCTTGTTATTAAATGTTATAGCACTTAAAGATTTGATTGTGCTTATCGTGATGTGTTTTGCTACACGCTTCTGCAACCGTGTACGTGTGAGTCAGATTCCGCGTGTCTTTGGGAATCCTCACCGCGGGAACCTGTGGGAAAACAAAATCTTCAGTAGTCATCATCACCCAACCAACGTCGCGGGCCCGGGGATCCGTTCCGGGGTCGCGACAGGACTGGTATCAGAGCGAGACATGTTTCAGGCACTTAAAAGAAACTAGAAAGATCTTAGGAACGTGGCGAGGATTCGTGAGTTCGATAGATTCGTTCGTATAGGATCTTAGAAACCCTTGTACCATGATTATTGTTTTCTAACTCTTTGTTCTACAGCAATATGCCTCCAAGAAAAGCTCCAAATCATCATGCTTCAGGCAGTAACCAGAATGAGTCAGATGCATCTGAGACACCGACAGCCACACAGTTTCAGGAACTTATACAAGCCATGATAGCACAGCAAAGGCAGGCTAATGAGAACCAAGCCAGATTTCAAGAACAGTTGGCTAAGAAGGATGATGAAATGGCACAAGTTCAGAGACAATTGTTAGAAGTTCTCCAGAACAGGAATGTAGCACCACCCGCAGGTCCACAGATTGTTATTCAAAATAGGGATCCTGACCCTAATGCTCTATTTGAGAAGTTTAGGAAGAGAGCACCCAAAGAATTTTCGGGTAATGAGGACCCACTAGTGGCAGATGACTGGCTAGTCAATACGGAGAAGATCTTTGATGTCTTCATGTGCACGGGTATACAGAAGGTCAACCTCATAGCTTCATTATTTTATGGGCTCGCAGATAGGTGGTGGCAAACAGTCAAGGATCCTTATGCAGTGATGGCAGATGATGAGGCATGGGCAGCATTCAAGATACAGTTTCAAGACAAGTACATTCCCTCTCATGTCAAGAGGCAGAAGGCTATTGAGTTTCAGCAATTCAAGCAAGGTAGCATGACAGTGTTGGATTATGTCACCAAATTTGAGAGATTGGCGAGGTATGCCACCGAGTTGATTGACACGGAAAGGAAGAAGATCACTAAGTTCTTGGAAGGGTTGAACCCCATCATTATGAGGGATGTCATAGGAGTAGTGCCTCTAGCTACATATGATGAGGCAGTCAAGCGGGCTTATACTTTTGAGGATATTAACAATATGATTGTTCAGGACAGGAAGCAGCAGTATCAGCAGCAAAATCAGAGGCAACAACAGGGCAAGAAGCCAAGGCAAGAGCAAGGTCATGTGAGGCAGGGTTGTGGACATTGTGGCAAGAATCATGAAACTCACGAATGTAGGAAGGCCATGGGTGCCTGTTTCAAGTGTGGGGCTATGAATCATTGAATCAAGGATTGCCCACTACTTCAGAATCAAGGGAACAAGAACCAGCAGCAGAGACAAGTAGCTCCTCAGAATCAAGCACCAGTTCAGAATCAGATGAGACCACCTCAGCAGCAGCAGGCTAGGCAACCAGGACAGAATCAGAATGCTCGTCCTCCACAGCAGAACAGACAAGGCCAAGGAAGGCAGAACCAAGTACCGAACAGACTACAGATGCATGGACGTTTGTACTATCTCAACCGTGCAGATGCTGAAGCTGCAGGAGACGTGGTAGAAGGTAAACTTCTTGTTTGTGGGGTAGAAGCCCAGATTTTGTTTGATCCCGGATCCACTCACTCTTTTTCATCCCCTAGTTTTGCTAAGTTGATTGATGCACCATGTAGTGAATTGGATTACATTCTAGTAGTGACCACTCCAGTAGGGAAACAAGTTGTGTGTAGAAACCATTACCCTAGTTGTACAGTGTTATTAGGAGATGTTAATCTACCGGCCAACCTCATAGTTTTGGACATGCATGATTTTGATGTCATTTTAGGCATGGATTGGTTAGAAGCATATCATGCCACTATGGGTTGTTTTAGTAAGACCATCACATTCAGATTCCAAGGACCACAGGCAGAGTTGATATTTCAGGGGAACAGGAGGAAATCTCAGGCAGGGTTTATTTCAGTGTTGAAGGCAAGCAGATTAGTGCAGAGTGGGTGTCAGGCATTTATTGCGTTTATCACGGAGGATAAACAGTCCCAAGGGGTGGAGGATATCCCCATTGTGTGTGAATTTTCGGATGTTTTTCCAGAAGAAATCCCGGGTTTACCACCAATTAGAGAAGTTGAGTTTACAATTGAGCTTCTTCCAGGGACAGCTCCGATCTCGATTGCACCATATAGGATGGCTCCAGCAGAAATGGGTGAGCTAAAGCTCCAATTGCAGGATTTGTTGAGCAAAGGTTTTATTAGGCCAAGTGTTTCGCCGTGGGGAGCACCGGTGTTATTTGTGAAAAAGAAGGATGGAAGCTTAAGAATGTGCATTGTCATCATCACCCAACCAACGTCGCGGGCCCGGGGATCCGTTCCGGGGTCGCGACAGATAGCTCCAGTTCGGTTTGAACACCAGCTCGGACAGCTCCAGCTCGGTCAGCTCCAGTTCGGTTTCAACACCAACTCGGACAGCTCCAGCTCGAAC